>JARQOD010000003.1:541621642-541697139 GCA_033576555.1 Oophaga sylvatica | reverse complement strand
TTTGATTTGGCTAGATGAGAGGGGGAGGGGGGGGGGTCGGGGGGGGAAAAAGGTTATCCTTGGGAAAGAGTGACATACCAGCTCTGGCGTGTCAAGGTAAGGAGGATTATTCGCCGTGCAATGCTCCTCTGGGAAATTTTTAATATGCAAATTGCCTCTTAAAAACAAAGAGAACTTGTACTCTATAGCGCCAACCTATTGGAAGTAGCGATCCTACAAGTCACAATCAACCAGTCCAGAGCCTCTCATCTAGCCAAAAATCAGATCTCTCCTATTTTTGCACTGACGAGGACCAACAGTCCGAAAAAACCGGGGTCTGAAAATGGAGATTCTGATTTGGCTTTTATCCTAAGTCATATTAAAAGACTCGTAAAGGGTTGATTGTGACTTGTAGGATCCCCTACTTCCAATAGGTGGCGCAAAAGAGTAAAAGTCCTCTTTGTTTGAAGAGGCAATTTGCATTTTAAAAATTTCCCAGAGGAGCATTCCCACGGCGAATAAGCCTCCTTACCTTGAAAACCCCAGAGCGGGTATGTCACCTCCAAAAGGAGTAACCTTAACCCCCAGACCCCAGTCCAGAGCCCTCATCTAGCCAAATCAGATCTCTCCTACTTTGCACTGACGAGGACCAACATCCGAAACACCGTGTCTGCAAATGGAGATTCTGATTTGGCTTTTTTTTCCTAAGTCATATTACAAGACTCGTTAAAGGGTTGATTGTGACTTGAGGATTGCTACTTCCAATAGGTGGCGCTATAGAGTAAAAAGTCCTCTTTGTTTGAAGAGGCAATTTGCATAATCATAACTGAGCAAGGCATCAATCCAGAAATTTTTTTTTGCTTTCCTTTTGGCAAAATTTTGCATAGTAGTTTCTCAGTTTTGCCAATAAGACTAAAAACACAGCTCATCTACTCGGAAATGGTCCCCCCATCCATAACTGTACCAAAGCGGTCTTATTACAGCAAACCTGCTCTGTAACAAGGGTGCAAGAACCCTCAGAGGTCTGTGATTATGGGCTTCTTGAAGAACATCACATGTAGCATCTGGCCTTGTCATTCCCTTTGGCCTGGCCTCAAGAGTTTACCAGTAGGCACACCAGACTTGATTGAAGCCATTGTTTGTTTCTAGGTGCAAAAGTGCTTAGAAGTGGTAACCCAATGAGCAATTGCTCTTTTGCATGTCCTACACTTATATTAGGCTAGGTCATCAATGTGTGATTGACCAGGGTCCGTCACTCCCGCCAATCAGCTTTTTCCGGTGTCGGCTGGAAGTTTTACTCGCGGAGCTTAGCCATCTACTTATAGTGGCTGGGACTTGTTACTGCACATCCACCTCCAACTGAACTGAATAGGAGGTGGGATGTGTCGTACCTGCGGCGGCCACTGCAAGTAGATGCCAAGCTCTGCAAGCAAGTACTTCTGTCCAGCGACCACTGCGACTGGCACCCACAACAGCTGATCAGCGTGGGTGCCGAGTGCCAGACCTTCAGACATTGATGCCCTATTCTAAGGATAGGGCATCAATGTAAAAGTAGTGGACAACCTCTTTAACTTGTCCAAACTTAAGCAATACGAGGATTGGTTGAACTTCCACCTGGACATTTAAGCCACATTTATGTGAACATTATAATTTTTTTTACTATGTGTTCACGATGCACATTTTTCGTCTTGTTAGGCAGCAGTCATCGTGGGATGTTCTTCCCGCAATTCTGGCAATAAGTGTGTAAGCTAACCCTTAACACCCCTTCGGGGTGTCCAGACAGACCGTTCGGTTGCTGGCAAACAGGTTGTGGCTGGAAGTAAGCCAGACTCACTCTATACATTGGAGAAGGGAGGGCACCGATCCCTGATTCTTGCTCTGGACTCGTGGTGCACTGGACTGGAGAATGTTTGATAGGGGCCCTTCTTTTGGAAACCACAAGAGCGCTAATCTGTATGCAGATATTTTTTAAATGTAGCCAACTCTACAGATCTCTACTGCCTCTGGATGAAATAAGGTTGATAAATCACACAATAGCCATGCTGCATAGCACAATAAAATAATAAAAAAAAAATAAAAAAAAAAAAAGTCAAAAGAATTAGCTTCTTGGAATCTACAAGTCTGAGAAAATTTAGAGGGTGTAGTAAGCTGGTACTGAGAACATATCAACCAGGAACTCAGTAGAACTACTGATAAACCTGAGACATCTCAGCATCTTTCAATTAGGTGCAGAAATGCCAAGTTATTTCAATTGATAAAAGGGGAAAAAAAAAAAACCTGCAAGTTGATAAAAAATTCACACAGGAATGGTTGATAAATACCGGTCCATTGCACAATACGATTGATGCTTAATATGTTAACTAACATTATTATCAGCCAGTTTCACAATTTCATAGTATTGGCTGTTCAAAAACAGTCCAAAAACCTCTGAAAATGAACATTTTTAGTAGTTTTTGTGACCAGATTGTTTCAGAGAGGGGGGGAGGCAAGTAGACAACACCTCTAAGATGGAACATTTAGAATTCTGTCACAATTCCATTTTAACCAATTTCTTTAGCGTGAAATGCAATACGAAAACTTTAATATAAAAGATACCGTAAGTATCCAAGAAACTGCACAAATCAACGCAGTGAAAATATGCTGCAAGCTTAAGACCCAAACATGAGACCCTTACAAGTTAAACCTTCAAAAACGAAAAACACATGCTTACTAGTGTAGGCTGGGTTTACACCACTTTTTTTTTGCTTAAGATTTTGTGTGCAAGCTCCAAAATTATACATACTTAGCCCCCAATTCATCAAGGTGTTTAGTCCAAAGTTCTCTGGTGTAAAACACTTTGTGTTGTACACAATTGTGACTTTTCAAAGCTGCACAAAGATATAGAGACTTGTCTATTTCATGTCCATTCCAACCAGCTCCACCTAAGTTGTTGGAGATGGGCAGGTACCCTCCCACCAAATCTACTGGTGTAGTTTACGCCAAAATGTTGCTCTAGTTGACTGGCGTACCATTTCTGGTGAGGCGCATGCCACAGAGGTGATGAGCCAAGTTCATTAAGTGGTTTTACCCCACCATGTCTCTTCATTATGACAGGCGTTTACAAAGCCAGTCGTAATTAGTTGTGCCCCAAACGTGTCCTTTTTAAGCTCCACTGCAAGACCGGTGAAGAGAGTTATTTTGACCACTGTCTGGCATGAAAAGGTCAGCAAATTACACAGGAAAAAAAAAATCTGAAAGCTTATTAGAAAGAGCTCTCCCATCCTGTGTGGTCCAGCAGTAAAGAAAAATAAAATAAGTCTTTGGGTGATGGCCGACGGTGTGTAGACTGCTTAACTAATACATAATAGCTTTTCATGACAAAAAGATGTGATTACAGTCTATAAGATGACAGAGCCGCTAGAGGCTCAACAATGGCATTCATCACATATAGGCTATAATGTCAAATAGATGCTATTAAGTCTGTGGGTGACAAGTCACTTTCAGGCATTTGTCCCAGATGGTTTAGGAGCGTATACATTTAATAGAGGCCATAAAATATGATTTAAAAACCCAACTGCCTTCAAAAACAGTAACACTATACAGTCCACAGAGTTCAGCATAAAGTCAGTTTAGTTCAAAGCAGAATCTTCAGCCAAGCCAAAGCTTAAATACAAATCCTAATGCTAAGTGAGAAACCAAGCTTTTTTTTTTTTTTTTTACGTAGGACATACAGTAAAAAAGGGGATAAATGAAGACATGGGGACATTAGCAAAGTCACATTTCCTAAGCTATAAATATTTTGACACAAGGGGCCATAAGAGGAGAAAAAGAAAGTTTTATGGAGATAAGGAAACAGGAGAAACAAGGCAGCAGTTCTTGGTGACTGCAGAGACCAATGACAAGAAATCAGGTTCTGCAAGATCATATTCTACCATTCCATACAATACTCTATATAAAGGCCATCTCTCCTCTACAAAAGGCACTCTAAGGCCTCATTCAGACATCCATTTGTCATGCATGTTCTGCATTTCCACTGATGGAGCAAGTACCCATTATAGTCTTGGGGGCTTTTCACAGATCAATTTTTTTTCTTTTTTTTTTATTGGGGGGGGGAGGATTAGTCAAAGTCACAAGGACATGACCATTTCTAATCTTAGTATCCAAGTCGTGTATTAATATTGAGAATAAAAGTATGAGTCAGTGAAAATCATGAACAGCATTAATGTACAGTCCACACACTGCCCATGAATAAAATAACTGCAATGTGTAAGCGAAGAGTAGACATTTTCAGTAAAAATCACAAATTCAGCATCAATGGTAAAGACTGATGAACAATGGTCCATGTTTCTACATACAAGAATCACAGATGTCTGAACAATTTCATGCTTTACAATGAATAGCAGAAATCCATCTTTTTAACCTATTGTTGCAGGTTTGTATTTCTTTTTTTCCCTGTATTGAAGTCTTATTTACATTACCAACTTCACACATTGTGTCTTAGGGGAACCTGTCGCATGAAAAACACCATGAACTTGCAGCTCTGGGTTAATCTGCAGGTTAATAATGTTCTGAATCTGACCGTTGCCAGCACTTAGACCCCCGCTGCTGGAAGGAACAGTCACAGGGGCAGTGCCAGTGCGGGTTCAGTCACCGCTGTGTGTAGAGAGTGGCTGCTGTAACTGCACCCCTGGCCCTCACTGACGGCTCGCTCAGCATCAGAGCTGAATGTTTGCCAGTGCCAGGGGTGCAGTTACAGCCGCCGGTCTCTATACAGAGCGGTGACTGAAACCCGAATGCTACCGGGAGGCATAAAGTTCATTTAAAAACCTGGCAGTGGGGGTTTAAGTGCATTTTGATAGCGCTGGGCAGCCCGTCTTATCAAATAGAAGGGTGTAACTACTAGGCTGTTTAACTGGATGCTGTGCATTGCCATAGTGTGAACAGCGCCTCATGCAAGTCTTCACTGTGCATTAATATGCCAAGCAGCAGGCCCCTCCATGGATTGGTAGGTTGTGAGCGGTTGTCTCATCGGTATTCTTGCACCTGAGTTGCCGCCATCTTAACTATATGGGTCCACTGCATCCTGATAGTGCATTTGTTTGAAGGCCTGGGCACGTGAGCATCTCTGCCTTTTTGCTATATTTTTTGAATTTTTGGAGGATTTTAAGCCCTCTTTTTGTGCTATTGCTATTTAGGGTTTAAGTGGTGGCAGCGGCAGGTTCAGAACGCCATTAACCTGGAGATTAACCCCATATCTGCAAGTTAATAGCATTTTTTCACATAACCTATGCCATTTAAACACGCATGTGAAAAAAACGGTACCAGTGTGTCCATGGACAAATAAAAGCATAGACTTCCAGAGCTTCTCCAATTCTTTGCAATGTTAAATACGAATAGGGGTAAAGGAAACTTGGAGGCCATGCAATGCTCCTTTGGGTAATTAAATATGTAAGTTGTCTCTTAAGACAAATTACTCTAGTGCCACCTATTACAAGTGAAAATTCTAAGGGTATGTTTCCACGGTCCGGAATACAAACCGGATTAGCTGCGGATTGAATGCTGCGTACAGCCGCAGCGTTTAACCCGCAGCATCCAGATGTTACAGCCTAGTGGAGGGGATTTGAAGAAATCCAGTCTCCACTATGCATACTAAAACAGGTGACACACCCACGAATCCGAACATGCGGCGTGTCTTTATTGAACGCAGCATTTCTATTTATCTTGTGGAGACGCTCCATCTACGCAAGATAAATATTACAGTGTACGGATATGATGCGGTGATTCCGCATGTGTTCAATTAACACTTGCGGAATAACTGAGCGTAGAAAGGGGGCGGTGCTATGGGCTGAGCGGGCTTTCCGCTGCGTCCAAAGCACCAGCAATCCGGACCATGGAAACATACCCTTCAAGTCCTCTTCCTCTCCCAAGAGAAATGTATTTACCAGAAAAGCATTGCATGGCCTATAAGCCTCCATACACTGGCATGTCAGTCTCTGTAAGGAGAAATGTTTACTTTAAATTCCAGTCTTCTCATACAGCCAAATTAGATCTTATGCGTTGCACTGATGATAGGCAACACCCTGAGACACATCTGTAAAATGAGATTCTGGTTTTTGGCGTTATCCCAAGTCTGGTGACAAGCGTTGTTAAAAGGTCGATATTGACTTACAACAGCACACGAATGTCATATACCGTATATGCTCTACATGTTTTTAACAGACCTACAGACTTGTATTGGCACTTTTTATCAGTGATACCAGAGAAAATTGACATGTCCGAGTTATTTCAGACACACGGACAATAAAAAACATGGACATGCAAAAATCTCCATAGACTAATGGGGATGTTCACAAGCACCTGTCCTACTAAAGGCATCCAGTCTTCAGGAACAGCAGCGCTCCTCTCCTCCTGGCTTCACGCTTTCCTGAAGGCAATGCACTCCTGTCAACAATCGCGCTGCTGATTTGAACGGTGCGCACTCATGCAGGATCAAAGGAGCTCCGGGGCAACGAAGTGGGATGAATCCAGCAATCTGACAGCTTCAGAGCTGCAATTGCAAGCTGTCTAAAAGTTAAGCAGGGGCTTTTTGCCCAGGTCCCTGTCCACTGCTGATAATCTACGCAACAAACCGTGCACTACCTGTCACCTCTGCAGTCTATATTCAAAATCCCTGCAGTCTTGAAAACAGATTTTAATAAGTGGTAGATAGTAAGGCTATGTTCACATGTTGCGTTTTTTTTTGTAGCTTTTTTTCTAATGCAGATTAAGGCTATGTGCACACGTTGCGTATTTTTCGCGGTTTTTTTTTTTTTTCGCGGCAAAATCGCTTAAAAACGCATGAATGAAGCATCCCATTTAGAATGAATTCCGCAATTTGTGCACATGGTGCGTTTTTTTCCGCGAAAAAAAAATGCAGCATGTTCATTAATTTCGCGTTAAATCTGTGCTTATCCCTCTATTATTGACCTAGAATGTTCAGGAAAATTTTGCGCAAAAACGCACCAAAACACTCAAAAACCGAGATAAAAACGCATGGTTTTTTTTTAGCTGAAAAAGTCAGTTTTTGCTCAGGAAATTTCTGCAAACATTCCTGAACGTGTACACATACAGTAAAATGCAGCTATTAGGCTAACAACAAAAGCTATGAGATTTCACAAATCTCATGCACACACTTGTTTTATCCTTCCTGACTGAATTGATATACTGATTCTTTTTGAAGACTGTAGAATGTCGATTCTTTGTGTTTTAAGCTTTTTTTTCCCCCCATCATAGAACAGGGTCAGCTCCAGGCGTTCGTGGGCCCCATGGTGAAAAAGTCCCCTTTAACACACGACGATTCATGAGTGATATCTATTGTAAATGAGTCGCACGTAGCCAGGGCCTGTGGGGTACTCGGCACCGAGCCCGTTCACTTCACTGGGGGATGTCACGGGTAGCACAGCTCGGTCCGTTGCCCTGGGCGCTCACTAAAAAGGGGATATTTACAGGGGATTATAAGTTTGTAGAAATGTTCGTGACGCCACCTGTGGTTCCTGGTCAGGATGACCAGCACTGCAGGGTAGATCCTCTGAGGGTTGTTACTGGGCAGCAAGGTGTTAAGTCTCCCACAGGCGAGACTGATCCCTCAGGGTATATGGCGGTGTAATATAGGGGTGCAGGAGCAATAAGGCAGACACACACAAGAAAGTCTCTTTCTGTACCTTTACTGATGGTGAAGTTGCAGGCACGACCCGGGAAGCTGTCAGGGTGGAGGATGCAGGTCCAGTAATCCCACTGAGTAGGTGTAGGCCTCCTTACTCCTTTAAGTGTGAGAGTTTCTGACTTGCATAAAACAAGGCCTAACTCCGTCTTCTCAGCTACGCCCGGCTGACCTTGTAGTGAGGCCTTCTTGTGGACAGAACTAAGTCTCTATATGGCTGATCAGGCCAGACTCCTGTTCTTCCTGACCCCGGTTACGTATCAGCACTGTTGGGCCCCTGCGACCTGTAGTCCAGCAGGGTCTCCGGTGTCTCCTACCAGTCGTGCAGATGCTGGCAAGCGCGGACCCGGTGTCCGGTGGTGCAGAGTGGAGGTAAGCTATCAATGCTGGTTAACCTCTGTCACTCTCTCTCTTCTTTCTTCCACCTACCTTTCGTCCTACTCTCACCACTATCATAAGCACAAGCTAGCAGCAGATGTCAGCTTTCTTTATCTTCACCGCTCTCTCCAAGCGTCGGCACGCTTACTCACTAAAACGCTCACTGAAGGTCTCAGTAAACTCAATTTTGACCAGGCTAAGTGGTAATCTTTCCCACTACTACTGGACTCCACTCCTAAACTGAGTGTTTGCTGAAGTCTTCAGGCTTTCTCTTTCTGGCTAGTCTTTCCCTCTCAGCTCGTCTGAGGTAACTGTGAGAGATTCCAGTCAGAACGGCAATCTGCTCTAATCTCCTCTGCTGAGGTAAAACTGACACTCTGAGGTAAAACCAACGATTAGCTAACTCTCAGCTAGATTGCCATCATCTCCCTGCTGTCGTTTCCAAGGGCTCCCTCTGGTGGCACCAGGAAAATGTGGAGTGTTGTGTGCTTATAGGTTGTTGTGGGTTTACCTTTCGTGCATCTTCCAGGGTAACATGTGGCTCCAGTCACAGCTGGGCTACACAAACTTTACAATGGCTCAGAAACTGGTGACTCCTCTCAGCGCGTCCTGGGGATTCAAAAGTCTGCAGTCACAAAGTGACTGCAGACTTTGCATTTTAGACTAGAAAGTATAACCCTCCATACGGTATGTAACGGGGCCCCCATATAATCTGGTTCCATACAGTATACAATAGGGCCCCCATATAATCTGGCTCCATACGGTATATAACAGTACCCCCATATAATCTGGTTCAATACAGTATACAAAAGGGCCCCCATATAATCTGGCTCAATACGGTACATAATAGGGCCCCCATATAATCTGACTCCATACGGTATATAATAGGGCCCCCATATAATCTGGCTCCATAATATAATGGCCCCCCATATAATCTGGCTCCATACAATATATAATGGTCCCCCCACATAATCTGGCTCCATACAATATATAATGGCCCCCATATACGGTAATCTGGCTTCATACAATATATAATGGCCACCATATATTGTAGAGATATATAAAATGCTCACCTCTCCTCATTCCTCGCTGCTGCTCTCCGCCTCAGATTCTTTTGGCTCCCTGAACATAAGGATCGCTGTAGTAATGTCATCACGCCCTCTGCCTTGAGCCATCAGTCAGAAGACGCTGAAGATACCGGGGCAGCAGGGAATGGGGAGAGGCGTATTTGAGGAAGGGGGAGCCACAGGCCCCATAGTGTGCTGGTTTCCCCAACAGCGAATGTGCTACATAATTCGTCCAGGGCCCCAGCACTTGCCAGGGTACGGATGGCGACTCCGGCCCTGCCATACAATCAATGAGTGCAAATAAATGCAACCACGCATATTTGCTGGTTTGCTTTCATGACTAAAACGAACATACAATAGATGATAATCTGAGAAATAAACTAAGCACACAAAAAAAACATCAAAACCTGCTTTTTGTAAACAGATGGTTTGCTGCCAAGAGAGCAGGTTCTATCTGGAGAAAAAGCGCAGCAAAAAAAGAAAGAGGTGAAGGCCTCTTTCACACATCCGTTTTTTTGTATCAGGCATGATCCGGCGTGTTACTAAAAAAACGGATCCAGTACCGGATGCGTTTTTACCATTGACTTTCATTAGTGCCGGATCGAGCCTGATGTCATTGCGTTGTATCTGTTTTTGTCCGGATCCGGCGGAAATGTACATTCCGGGGGCTGGACAAAACAGTGCATGTAACGTTTTTTTTCGTTCACCGGAGCCGCCTGATAGTGCCTGAAGCGGCGCATCAGGCGTCCGGAAATAACAGAAGTCAATGGAACCGGATCAGACTTTTGTGCAATCAGTCAAAAGTCTGATCCGGATTCTGGAAATCAGGGACTACTACTACTACTACGACATTTTCCAGTGTCTCCGGGCATCCAAAACCCTCTTTTTCTGGGTTCAAAAGTTCAGGTCGGATCCAGCAAAAAATCGGATCCGTTGCATCAGTTTTTTTTTTTTTTTATTTCAGTGCCGGATCCGTCCCTTCAGGTGTTCGACGGATTATGCCTGATACAAAAAAACGGATGTGTGAAAGAGGCCTTAGATAGCCAAAAGCGGTTTTATTTGTGAATTTATTTTTTCAATATTACCCATTTAAGGAGTTAAGACAACCTGCTAAACTTAACACTCCAAGACAGATTTTTAGGTTTGTCGGATGAACAAGACTGTGGCCATATTAATTATAGTGAGTCCTTCCTTAGACAAAAGCCAAAATATTTTTTTAAAAGTTTAGAAATGTATTAAATTACATTTTCTATTTTCCCTATTCCTGGAGAACTCTTGTAATAACTAAACTAAAGCTATGAAAGAGCCGCTTGTAAATTGATGATGGTCTTAAATTCAGGACCACCCAGTTTTCCTGATGAACCTCCTGGCACTGAACCAAATATACAATTCACTGTATAAATAGAATTTAACAAACTAAAAAATCAACAATTTCCTAATAAATGTATGTGCATAGTATTCAAGTCATAAAAAGTTCTATAGTGTCAAGGCAAAAAGAACAGCGCGCCAACGCAAAATATAGAATCAGCAATCACTGAATCCGCAAATCTGGAAAACAAAAAAAATAAAAATGTAAGTTTTCTTAATTGCCATTAGAGCGTGACAAGCATGTCCATGAATCACTCAAATTTTAGTTTAAAGGACAAATGTGCCTGTAAAATGAAAGAATGTTGATCGTATCACCAGCAGCCTCACAAAAAAAGAGAATCACTAGATGAAGAATATCTTGCAGCACATTAAGTGCTTGTAACATCGAATTCGGTTTAATGGAGTCAGTATTTACAAAAAAATTTTAAAAAAAAAACACTCCAAAAATTGGTGCAAAAGGGTCTTGTCAAAAAAGTCATTAGGCCAATTACATCATATGGACATAATATAGACAAGAACCCCACAAGGACTTCAAGTATGGTCAAGAGTATTACTACACTTAGTGGAAAAGGGATGGGAAGGTTACAACTGAACTGAAAAACTACTGTACCAAAACTGTATACATCAATATTAATTCTAAAGCTATTACTTTTCCCTACAGTTACAGTACATCCAAATACGAGACTATACTTGCACTTGGCTCAAACCAATAAGTGAGATACAGCAAGAAGTAACTGGACAGATTAGCACTATGGACTCTCAAAAATGGACAGTAATCAGAAATCCTGCTCTTAAAAAGAAAAAAAAAAACAATGTCACGTGATCTCTATATAACCACTACCCATAAACGCTTGATGTTATAAATTGCAGTCATACAAGTTTTGAACAGCGTCCATCAGACCCAAACAGCAGGGATAAAAATCTGGACGGATGAAGCTGGAAAGTTGATGTATAAACAATTACAGTATTTATCACCAGAGCGGAGCACAGAACACCACCGCTGCTCTCCAGATGTTTTACCAGTAAGTCTTTGGGCTGGAGACCAATTTATCTTCCAGAAAACTAATTGTTTGAAGCACTTATCTTTGCTTAGCAACAACTGGCATTCCTGGAAGGGGATTTTTATGTCCAAAAATCTGCCAGCATGCCAACGTGTTTCTGATAGAATTTGGCCTATTATGCTACCTATGCACACTGGATTTCATTTTTTATCACGTGTGGAATTTCTTTTGCTTATTCTGCACATGTGAATCTACATCATCTTCCTGAAATGGACCCAAATCTGTGTATAGAATGGAACTCCACTAATAATTTATCCAATACCACCACTGTCTAAGGAATCACTGTCATTTTTCCAGATGAAACCTAAAAAATAATAGTAAATTTAGAAAGTAGTTGGCGTTGTCTCTACTGGGTGTGTTCTGTATAACCCATCTCTAGCAGCAGAGATGCCAAGATGGATTAGAAAGTGGGGAGGGTATTTGGGGCTCTTCTCCGGCTCTCCTGTCTGTCAGGAGGCGGGCTCTTCTCGGCTCTCCTGTCTGTCAGAAGGCGGGCTCTTCTCCGGCTCTCCTGTCTGTCAGGAGGCGGGCTCTTCTCCGGCTCTCCTGTCTGTCAGGAGGCGGGCTCTTCTCCGGCTCTCCTGTCTGTCAGGAGGCGGGCTCTCCTCCACCTTTCTCCGGCTCCCCTGTCTGTCAGGAGGCGGGCGAATCACTGGACAATAGAAAGTGCAATGCATGCTGAAAAATGATGTAAAGTGGAACTTGATTTTTCTGACAGCACAAAAACCTCTGAATTCAGCATGTAACATTTTATATTTAAAAGGTTGCTGTTATTAGTTGGACAGGATATATACAGCTCCCAATAAATCCAGGGCTTGTTAAAGAAATCTGCCTGTTGCATATATTGCCTAGTGGTGGTTGCTGTAAAATGATAGACTGGGTGTGCAGAGGTCAGATTCACAAGTCTCCCATCGAATTGTGTTAAATTGGCATCTCTAGCTCGTGTAACATGTAATTCTCAATACAGGTGTGATAAGGAGTATGAAAACTATGGACGGCTGAGATTTTCACATATGTGGAAGTTGCTCTAATGATAGAATTTCTTCTACCGTAAAGCACAAAGGCATAGCACTGTTTTATCTCTAAATAGCATTGCCAATGCTTACTGTACACCGCTTACTTCGTCCCTTGTTGGAAATCTTAAGTTAACATGTAAAAAAGTTATTCCGATCCGATAAAGTGATTACATATCGATAGGGTGTCATGTATCGCAAGGATAAGGCCCTTTGGCACCCCATCGACCCTAAAAAGAAGACCACTAACTCATGTTTGCAAGATGTCACTTATGGCTACTTGGATCCACTTAAATTCATGTACTGTGCACCCTACAATCTCAGGATGAGAGCACCCTAAAAAGGTCAGATCCACGTTAATCTTAAAATTATGGCATAACCTAACCTTTTGAATAACTGAAAAACTTAAATATTTGAAGTAGTTTAACATACTTGAGAAATGCAAAATTAACCAGTTGATGCAATGTGTAATACAGTTTATACAACACAAATTTAACAGCCAATTAGCCAACAAAAATATTCAGACAGTGCTCATTAATGCTACATTTACCGTAATTTGCCATTGTGAAAACAGAGCTCTGAATTTAATTTGTGCAGCATTATATTTTCCAAGAAAAGTTTAAGACAAAATTAAATTTAGGTTATTCAGTCATACGTAAAAGAAAAAAAGGCCTAAGTGCCCTCTTTACAAACATGAAATGAAGGAGAAAATCAACACTCCAGCCTGACTGCAGCCAAGTCTAGGACTTTCAAACATTTTAGAAAAATTATGCAATGGCAACAATTCAGCATTGCCAGCTGCCTCGAGTCGAACTGCAAAGAGCACAGCTTGCTTTCTATAGTGACCTAATCAGCAAATTTTAGTCCCCCCTGTAAACAGAAAGGCAGGTAGTACCAACAAAAATATGATTCACATCAACCTTCTGGATTCATTTCTGGTGTGATGGTAACCGCAAATTGTTTATTCAGGGAAGGAAAAAAAAACAAGATCAAAAAGAAGGGTGGAGGACTTAAAGGGGATTTCCAGGATTTTATATATTTCATGCGGTCAGACACATCTGTCCATTTACAGAAGTTATGTCAGGTATTGTAGCGCAGCCCAATATTACATCCCAAAAATTCCTTTTAGTGACAACTTTAATTTTGACCAGACTTGAGTTTTCATGTTCACTAGCGAAGTTTCATTATGAAGTCGATATGTAGCCCTCAACAAGGAAGTGCGTGATAACTGTAGTGTTTCACAAGTGACTGCAGACTTGTAGTCTACGTTCGAACAACCAGTTTAATGTCTTGGGCACTGATTGGCATGAGAATCAGCCTCCACAACTTATTATAAAGGAATGGGGAGTTTCCAGGACAAGTCATGTAGATCAGGAAAGCAAACTGTCAGTTATTACATGTCTCACATGGATCACGGCCCTTCATTTAGTATAAGTTCCTGTGGCGCATTCTCAGAGATCTATGTCCTGTCCATAGATCTTAACAGCTCATCTACACATTAAGAAAAACATGAATTTCTTTGGAATAAGATATCGGATCAATATCAAGGTTTAATTTCATTCAGCCTTCTATTAACTATATGCCCATATAGGCTGCTTAAAACTGTGGCTTCTAATGAGATTCTTTTTAACCAGTCATTTTATAGAAATGCTTCTTGATCTTCTGGTGAAGCGCCTTTTGTAGGTTAATAAAAAAAAAAAAAAAAAAAAACACAACAAAGGAGAACACACGTCAATCTTTCTGACTTGCCAAGATAATCTACTAGTTTTGTACTTAAATTTGGGCATGAATTGCGATAAACATCAGCTCTAGAAGAAAATAATTTAAAATCCCAGCTCTAATTTAAGGCCACATACAAATTCTGGGTGTGTTTGCTTTTGCCTCTTAAAAAGTGATTTTGAGCAATACTGCAAAGAGCTGTGTTACATATTGTGGCTTCCGGACTGAAATTTGCCACTAGAAACTTGGTCAATTACAATACTAAAATATGACCAGTGGAGAAACCAAAACAAGTCTTTTCATTGTTTAAATGAAACCTCTACGGCCATGATTTCAGCGGCTATGCTTCCCGTGCAGCATGTTACACTGAATCTCGCAGAATTCATCGCCTAGAAGCCAAATCAACGATAACACTACAACCGTTTTAATTGCCGTTTGGCATTTTGCAGATCTGCCCTTCCCCACAAAGTACAGCACAGACCTCTGGTAATGTAACCAGTGTTTGTTTAGTAACTAGAATATACAGTGCCTACTGGTACGTTTCTACCAAGCTCACTTAATGGAAGCTTACAGAAATGCAGCTTGATCTGACAAAATGTTTGCATAATTTGCACTTTTAGTAAATTCTTTTGCATTCCAGAAAATTGTAATTAAATATTCATCTGCACACCACACAAAGCAAATCTGTGACCAAAAATGCAAAGAAAAGCAGCTATACCTTTCCAATGTGTTTACAAATATTGGTTTTTGTATTATCCAACTAGTTAACTTTTATATACCGTAAATGCAAAGTGGCAATCACTGATTAGATTAGAAAAGGTTAGATTTCAATCAATATAACTGAAGAGTATTCTTTTTTCAGTCCATTAGCCTACTACAGGTTTAACACATCTCATCAACACCATATTTCCACACAATCTACTACTAGAAATAAAGGTCCATCAGTTGCTGTAGAAATTTTAAGTTTAATGCTATACATGCACATTAGATTCTTCGGTTGAACGATGCTTCAGAAAATCGTTTAGCTGACGCCATCTCAGATGACTCTCCCATACACAAGAGCGCTCGCTCAGCAGATAATTTTTGTCCTCTATGAGATAGCTTCCGACCGGCAGACAGCGGTCAGCTCAAAGGAGAACAATGATTGGAAGTCAAAAATCAGAAAATGTGAGATCAACATCTTTCAACCTTTCAGCCATACACATTAGACCATCAGCTTAAACCTGTCGATATATAGTTGGGCTTCAACAGACCTTTAAATATTTAGCTTTGCGCATATAGCGCTAACATTCCATGAGTACAATGTGTATGACAATGTGTATGACTGTGTATAAACTATTTCCTTGCCCCGGAAATGACTGCTTTCCTTGGACGACTTCCGGGGCAAGGAAAGTGGAGGAAAATAGTTGCACATGCGCTGTAATGATTTTATGCTTTGCCCACTGCGCAAGCGCGAGGGGATTTTGAAAAGCGCAATCGCGGCAAGCTATTCACAGACGGCGATAGCAAGAGAAGTCGAGGAGCAGGGGTGGAAAGGGTGGGGGGGGGTGGGAGAAAAAAAACGCCGCCCTCCGGACCGGACGGATTTGCATACAAGAAAACTAACTTTACTAAGGTATTTTTACATGAAAACTGGGGTGTCCGAAGATATCATAGGTACCCATAGAACAGTTATGGGACGCACTATGCAATGATATCTGTATCTCATAGGGCTAAAATGGGGTGACAGATTCCCTTTAAGTAACATTTCCCACATGTTTACTTTACATCAGCACAATTTAGGAACCAAAATTTTTTCGTTAGGAAGTTAAGGGTTAAAAGTTGAGCAGCGATTTTTTATTTTTACAATACCATTTTTTTTTTTTTTTTTTTTTAGGGACCAAAATACCCAAAAGCAACACCATTCTAAAAACTGCACATCTCAAAGGTGCTCAAAACATTCAAAAAGTTTATTAACCATTCAGGTGCTTCACAGGAATTTTTGGAATGTTAAAAAAAAAAAAATAATTACTTCAGGTCCAATTTTTTTTTTTCCCAAGGGTAACAGGAGAAATTGGACCCCAAAAGTTATTGTTCAATTTGTACTGAGTACGCCAATACCCCATATGTGGGGGGAACCACTGTTCCGGCGCATGGCAGGGAAAGAGCGCCGTTCGACTTTTTCAATGCAAAATTGGCTGGAATTGAGATCAGACGCCATATCGCATTTGGAGAGCCCCTGATGTGACTAAACCCCCCACAAATGACCCAATTTTGGAAACTAGACCCCCAATGAACTTATCTAGATGTCTGGTGAGAACTTAGAACCCCCAAGGGCTTCACAGAAGTTTATAACGTACAGCCATAAAATTAAAAAAAAAAAAATATTTTTTTTTCCACAAACATGATCTTTTAGACTTCAATTTTTATTTTCCCAAGGTTAACAGGACCCCAAAAGTTATTGTGCAATTTGTCCCGAGTACACGATACCCCATATGTGGGGGTAAATTACTGTTTGGGTGCATGGCAGAGCTCGTAAGGGAAAGAGCACAGTTTGATCTCAATTCCAGCCAATTCTGCGTTGAAGAAGTAAGACGCCATGTCACATTTGGAGAGCCCCTGATGTGCCTAAACAGTGGAAACTCCCCAATGCTAATGCCAACCCTAACTTTAGCCCCAACCCTAATGGGAAAATGGAAATAAATACTTTTTTTTAATTTTATTATTTTTTCCTAACTAAGGGAGGTTTGATTTACTATTTATAGCGGGTTTTTAGTTTGGCAGCTGTCACATGCTAAAATACTTTTTATTGTAAAAAATAGTTTTTGCCTCACATTTTGAGAGCTATAATTTTTCCATATTTTGGCCCACAGAGTGAGGTCTTATTTTTTGCGGGACGAGTTGACGTTTTTATTGCCACCATTTTTGGGCACAACATTTTTTGATCGCTTTTTATTATGATTTTTGGGAGGGAGAATGAATAAAAAGCAATTCATGAATTTCTTTGGGGGGGGGGGAGGGAGCGTTTTATACCATTCTGCATATGGTAAAATTGCTAAAGCAGTTTTATTCTTCGGGTTAGTACGATTACAGCGATACTCATTTATATCTTTTTTATGTTTTGGTGCTTTTATACAATAAAAACAATTTTATAAAAAAATTATTATTGCATCGCTTTATTCTGTGAGCTATAACTTTATTTTTCGCTGATGACGCTGTATGGCAGCTCGTTTTTTTGTGGGACAAGATTATGTTTTCAACTGTACCATGTTTATTTATATCCATCTTTTTGATCGCGTGTTATTCTACTTTTTGTTCGGCGATATGAAAAAGACAAAAAAAAACAATGCTTTAAGGGGTTCACTAGTGGGACAGTTTTAGAAGGCGGGTCGTTAAGGATGCGGCAATACTAAATGTGTAATTTTATTGTTTATTTACATAATGTGTTTTACTGGGAAAATATTTTTTTTAATTTGTTTATTTAGGGATTTTTTTTTTTTTTTTAATATTTTTACACGGTAATTTTTTTTTTTTTTTTTTTTTTTTACATTGTTCCAGGGTGGGGCATCACTATATAATGTCAGATCGCTGATCTGACACTTTGCAGAGCACTGTGTCAGATCAGTGATCTGACAGGCAGTGCAGAAGGCTTGCCGGCGCCTGCTCTTAGGCACTGAAAAGCCACCTCCCTGCAGGACCCGGATGGACCCTGCGGCCATCTTGGATCTGGGAGCCTGCAGGGAGAAGGCCCTCGAACAGCTCAATCACATCGCGCTGTTCTGAGGGTCTCCGGGAAGCACACAGGGAGCCCCCTCCCTGCGCGATGCTTCCCTATGCCACCAGAACGCTGCGTTACTATTCCGATTTTTGGGAGGCAGAATAAGCAAAAACTAGCAATTCGGGATTTTTTTTTTTAAATGTTGTTCCGTGTGTGGGTAAAATTTATAAAGCAGCTTTATTCTTTGGGTCAGTATGATTATAGAGATACCACATTTATATACTATGTTTTGGCGCTATTAAAATGTAAAGTTTTATCTAAAAATTTATGTATCACTTTGTCCGAGGGCTATAACTATAGGTCATAGACGTCCCGGGGTGACAGATTCCCTTTCAGTGCACTGACAGTGTGTAAACAGATTCTCGCAGGGTCCTTATTTTGAAGATTTTGTATGGCCAAGACTGAAATAGTTAGATAAGTGAAGTGAGGCGATAGGCCAAAGAATTACATTTTCAGGCCACAACTAAAATTGTGGGTATTGGGAAATTAATGAAAAGTCCCGGGTAGAGCATTACAAAGCATTTAGGACAGCACACGAGCAGACGGAGGACACCACTGGAGAAAACAAGTCTGCTGTGTGCCAGGGTTTGTCACAGTCTGTGCAGAGTTCGTCTAAATGTAGAAGGTGCAGCTTCATCCACGGCATTATCTCATTGAGAGTACATTGGACTGCACTTGTACGACATCAGAGTGCAGTTCAATGTTACACACACACACCTGTAGACTTGCATGGGTGCACTTCATCAGAATATCATAGGAATTTGTTTTCTCGCACCAAATTGGCATGAGAAAATCACAGATTTGTACTGCTCCATAACATAACATTGGGCAGAGTGCTATCCCATAAAATATCCATAGCACTTGGCCAGGTTACAAGCCAGTGTGAATGAGCCCTTAAAGTCACTAGGACTGCAGGTCCTTGATTAGATTTCTTCCACTGGCAACTAATTGAAAACAAATCTACATCAAAAAAGCCCTAAAGGAAGAGATGTGTTTAGGATCTTCGATATTAATATAAAGAAGTAAATATTTGCGATTCCTAAAAATAGACTCCAGTCGGGCCAACAATAACAGAATAGTGCACACTGATAGTACAGTTATACTCTACTTTTGCGAGTCCTAAAATGTTTCAGTTGGAGTTTTCTGAAGTTGGAGGTACGAGGACGGAGCCAAATGTGAGTCATTCAATGGCAAAATGTATTCACAGTAACTAATACAACTTCTAAAGAGAATTTGATTAAAAACTCCTGGAGATTGGGTGGTAACAGCACGGAGCAGTTCTCATCCTTTTATGACACAGATCTGAATCTTTACAGTCTAGGCAGGAAATCAGTCTGCTATGCAATGTGACGCTCACTCGATCTGCCATAGCCCCCATGGGCCAAAAACAGCCAGAGTGAAACCTTTACAACATTAGGCTTCCACATTTTTAAAAGCTTTCTTACGAAAATGCATATGATCTCCAATGTTAAAAAGGAAACGGCTGATATTGCATCCATGTAAAGCATTTGATCCCCATTTAATCATGAACTGAGATCCCTGCCATGTTTCTTTTACCAGCACGTTTAGTGCATAGCCTTAACATGATCCATGAATATGCCTATAAATTATAAATAATAATTAATAATACAAATACATTTATCTTAAAACTACTTTAGTCTTAATATGTCCCAAATTGGAAGAATTTTCCAATCTAAAACATCTCTGCATTAGGAGGAGAGAGCGACTGCTAAGGGTCATAAGAAAAAGTCATGTCCACAATACCTGCTGGTAATGCATGAAACATGACGGGTCAATGAATCATGATCAGCAGCTCTGATCTTGATGTGAAAGTGCAAATCTCTTTAAAGGCAAAGTGTCAGATTTTTGTGTTACATGTGTTTTTTTTAAAAAAAAACTTTTGCCAATGTTTTAGTTAAGATGAGATTGAAAAAAAAAAAAAAGTTAGAAGTGTTGTAATTTTCACTATGACCACTAGGGCCATTTTCAATTTACCACTTTCAGGCAAATGTTTAAATTCTACCTCTATGAACAGGTGAGCTCACACTGCTCCTACTTTAAGAGTGGCTTTTGCACATGCTCTTTAGGTGCTTCGGTATAAGAAAAAAGTGCAAGACATTATTGCTTCTAATGTACATGTGGATCTCCTGAAACAAGAATAAGAGCGCACGTGACCAAACATTTTAAGACAAATTTTGATTTTCATTTAGTTTTAATTGGAATTGAGATCTCGGGAGCTTCAAGCCAATTGACCCAAAATATTAATATTTTTACAGAACCACTGTTATCACTTCTACCTTCTGGCATAGTGCTCCATAAGCTGGAAACGTGCTGTTCATCACCAAATTGCCAAAAAGAATGGTTTCTCTTCCTCAAAAAAAAAAAAAAAAGTGCTCTTGGCCAAAAATTAAGAGTGAGCTCACTACCTTGGTCAATAGTATAGCAGAAATTTTAAAAATTCTATATAGCCCTGTTAAAATGCCAGGTTGTCAAACACACACCTTTTCACCTGGACAAAAATAGGTATAAGAACTAAAATACTGTGGTTGCAAAAATATGCAGACCTTTAAAAAAAATATATACTTTTTGTTGGAGTACCCTTTGAATTTATGACAGCATTCATTATTATGGGGTAGGAGTCTATCAGAATGGCATATCTAGTAGTCAGTCTTTGCCCACTCTACCCTGCAGCAGCACTCCAATTCAGTCAATTTTACCCCAAAACCATTGAAAATTTCACAGATTTGGTAATATTTATATTCCCTCCACCATGCCAAAACAGAGCCAAATGCATAATACTGCATCCACAATGTTTCACTATGTGCATAATCTGCTTTTGGTGATGTGCAGTGTTTGGTTTAGGCCAAAGATACCTTCTGGAATTATGGCAAAAATTGTCGGACTTGGATGTTTCTTTGTAAGAAAATATTTTTTTCTTGCCACGCAAACCCATAGGCCAAACATATGAAGAATATGGAAAATTGTTGTCACACAATACACGAGCAGTACAGTGCTTTCTAAAAATTTCAGCAGATCCTTTATTTTTGCCTTTTGGCAGCTTCTCAATACAATTTTCTTCTCTTCAGTTTTTGTTAACGTCACTGTTGTGCCAAACTTAAAGGGAACCAGTCACCAGGTTTAGCAGATACGAGTTATGGCCACCGCCTTTCAGGGCTTATCTACAGCATTCTATAATGCTGTACATAAGCCCCTGATCTGACCTGCAAGAGAAGAAAAATAATTTATTATACTCACCTGGGAGGGGGGAGGAGGGGAAGGTCGGGGGGAGTCCGGTCCAATGGGTGTTGTGGGTCTTGGTCCGGCGCCTCACATCTTCTTGCGATGCTATCCTCCTGCATCATCCACACAAGCTCCCCGGCATCGCGCTCCTGCGCAGGCATACTTCTCTGCCCTGTTGAGGGCAGGGCAAAGTACTGCAGTGCACAGGTGACGGGAAAGATCACAGGGGCCCAGCGCCCGCGCACTGCAGTACTTTGCTTTCTTCTCTTGCAGGTGAGATCGGGGGCTTACAGCATTATAGGATACTGTAGATAAGCCCTGAAAGGCGGTGGCTGTAAGGGTACCATCACACTCAGCGACGCAACAGCGATCCCGACAACGATACGACCTGGCAGGGATCGTTGCTGCGTCGCTTTGTGATCGCTGGTGAGATGCCAAACAGTCAGATCTTCCCAGCGACGCAGCAATGATCGGCGACCCGTAGCGACCTGTGTAACGATGTCTCTCCTATGTGTCTCATTCCAGAGTCGCTAGTAAGATCGTTGGTAAAAGGTGTCAAACACACCGATGCATTCTACCCAGCGGGATCTCAACGACCAAAGAAAGGTCCAGGCATTTTTGACACGACCAGCGATCTCACAGCAGGGGCCTGATCGCTGGTACATGTCAAACAGAGAGATCACTGCTGAGGTCGCTGTTGCGTCACAAAACTGTGACTCAGCAGCGATCTCGCTTAGTGTGACGGGGGCTTAACTCGTATCGACCAAACCTGGTGACAGGTTCCCTTTAAGCTACTGATACCATGGAACACTGAAGACTCCTCAATATCTAATGAGAAAAATATAATATATATTATATAATATTTTATTGTATATTATATAGTGTTAAATCCACAGTAAATCCACACAATGTCTCAAGATTTGTTACTTTTGGCAAAACAGAACTCATGGCCAATGTCTTCATGGTATTTTGTCAAGTACCCCGTGCCCTCCAATCCAGCAGCATTCAGCTATATGTGAATAAACTCCATCCCTAACCAGCCGTGTATAATAACTTCAGTTAAATAAATGCTTTTAACCCCTTCACCCCCAAGGGTGGTTTGCACATTAATGACCGGGCCAATTTTTACAAATTCTGACCACTGTCTCTTTATGAGGTTATAACTCTGGAACGCTTCAACGGATCTTCGCGATTCTAGATTGTTTTCTCGTGACATATTGTACTTCATGATAGTGGTAAAATTTCTTCGATATAACTTGCGTTTATTTTTTAAAAAGCGCAAATATGGCGAAAATTTAGAAAATTTTGCAATTTTCAAACTTTGAATTTTTATTCCCTTCAAACAGAGAAATTAATAAATTAATAAATAAATAAATAATAATAAATAACATTTTCCACATGTCTACTTTACATCAGCACAATTTTGGAACCAAAATTTTTTTTGTTAGGAAATTATAAGGGTTAAAAGTTGACCAGCGATTTCTCATTTTTACAACAAATTTACAAAGCCATTTTTTTAGGGACCACCTCATATTTGAAGTCACTTTGAGGGGTCTATATAGCAGAAAATACCCAAAAGTGACACCATACTAAAAACTGCACCCCTCAAGGTACTCAAAACCACATTCAAGAAGTTTATTAACCCTTCAGGTGCTTCACAGGAGCTGAAGCAACGTGGAAGGAAAAAATGAACATTTAACTTTTTAGCCACAAAATTATCTTTTACAAACTTTTTTTTATTTTCACAAGGGTAAAAGGAGAAAATGGACAGAAAGTTGTTGTGCAATTTCTCCTGAGTACGCCGATATCCCATATGTGGGGGAAAACCACTGTTTGGCACACGGCAGAGCTCGTAAAGGAAGGAGCGGCGTTTGACTTTTTCAAACTAAAATTGGCTAGAATTGAGATTGGACGCCATGTCGCGTTTGGAGAGCCCCTGATGCGCCTAAACAGTGGAAACGCCCCACAAGTGACCCCATTTGGCTGAAAACTAGCGGGACCACCCCTAAGGAACTTATCTAGATCTGTGGTGAGCACTTTGAACCCCCAAGTGTTTCACAAGTTTATAATGTGAAAAAAAAAAAAAAACAATTTTCCACAAAAATTATTTTAGTCCCAAATTTTTTATTTTTCCCAAGGAAATTGGACCTCAAAAGTTGTTGTCCAATTTGTCCTGAGTACGCTGATACCCCATATGTGGGGGGGGTAACTTTTTAGGGCGCACTGCAGGGCTTGGAAAAAAGAAAGTAGGGTAACCGTTTGCAGTGCCCCAGATGAGCCTAAACAGTGGAAACCCCCCACAAGTGACCCCATTTTGGAAACTAGACCCTCTAAGGAACTTATCTAGATCTTTGGTGAGCAGTTTGAAATCTAAGTGCTTCACACAAGTTAATAATGCCCGGGCATGAAAATAAAAAATCCTATTTTTTTCCCACAAAAACATTATCTTTTAGTCACTAATTTTTTATTTTCCCAAGGGTAACAGGAGAAATTGGACCACAAAAGTTGTTGTCAATTTGTCCTGAGTACGCTGATACCCCATATGTGGGGGGAACCACAGTTTGGGCGCACGGCAAAACTCGGAATGGAAGGAGCACCATTTGATTTTTTCCAACCAAAATTGGCTGGAATTGAGATTGGACGCCATGTTGCATTTGGAGAGCCCCTGATGTGCCTAAACAGTGGAAACCCCCCACAAGTGACCCCATTTGGGAAACTAGACACCCTAAGGAACTTATCTAGATCTTTGGTGAGCAATTTGAACCCCCAAGTGCTTCACACAAGTTTATAACGTAGAGCCGTAAAATTAAAAAATCATGTTTTTTCCACAAAAATGATCTTTTCATCCCAATTTTTATTTTCCCAAGGGTAACAAGACTCCAAAAGTTATTGTGCAATTTGTCCTGAGTATGCTGATACCCCATATGTGGGGGTAAACCACTGTTTGGGTGCGTGGCAGAGTTTGGAAGGGAAGGAGCGCCATTTGACTTTTTCAACGCAGAATTGGCTGGATGCCATGTCGTGTTTGGAGAGCTCCTGATCTGCCTAAACAGTGGAAACCCCAGACAAATACACCATTTTGGAAACTAGACCCCTCAAGGAACTTATCTAGATGTGTGGTGAGCACTTTGAACCCCGAAGTGCATCACAGAAGTTTATAACGTACAGCCATAAAATAAAAAATCTTTTTTTTTTTTTTTTTTTTTTTTTACAAAAATGATTTTTTCGCCCCCAATATTTTATTTTCACAAGGGTAACAGGAGAAATTGGACCGCAAAAGTTGTTGTCCAATTTGTCCTGAGTATGCTGATACCCAATATGTGGGAGAAAACTACTGTATGGGTACACGTTGGGGCTCGGAAGGGAAGTAGTGACGTTTTGGATTGAAGACTTTGATGGAATGGTCTGGGGGCGTCATGTCGCATTTGGAGAGCACCTGATGCGCCTAAACAGTGGAAACCCCCACAAGTGACCCCATTTTGGAAAATAGACCTCACAAGGAACTTATCTAAATGTGTGGTGAGCGCTATGAAGCCCCAAGTGCTTCACAGAAGTTTAAACGCACAGCCGTAAAAACAAAAATGATATTTTCGCCCCCGTTTTTTATTTTCCCAAGGGTAACAGAAGAAATAGGACAAATTGCACAATAACTCTTGGGGTCCAGAGTACGCTGATACCCCATATGTGGGGGTAAACTACTGTTTGGGCGCATGGCAGAGCTCAGAAGTGAAGGAGCACCATTTGACTTTTTCAACGCAGAATTGGCTGGAATTGAGATCAGACGCCATGTCACATTTGGAGAGCCCCTGATGTGCCTAAACAGCGGAAACCCCCCAAAATCTAACTCCAACCCTAACCCCAACACCCTAACCAGGGTGGATTTGATTTAAATCAAACTGATTTAAATCAATTAAATCACTTTAAATCACGATTTAAATCACTAGTCAGTAAGGCTTGATTTAAATCAGTGATTTAAATCAAAGTTTCTACCTAAATTGTGCTCAAAGTTTCACTTTCATTTTCTTGTCTGCTTGCCCTTCCTCCTCCTCACACTTAGATTCACATTCTTCTTGTGTTGTGCAGATCTATTCCACTCCAAACAATCAGAAACATATTGTCTAACTTCTTGGACTTGGCACTGAAGGGGTTGATTCTGTATTCATATAGGTTTGTAGAACAATAGGATTAAGGACTTTTCTCAACTCTGTTCATGTTGTAACATTTTTGCTCGTGAAGAAGAGGCTGGGACCTCTGCGGAGTCGAATTCAGTTTTGAGAACTGCGTAAGTAAAGCGAGTGTCTGTGATAATATAGGAGAGAAACTGCCCACTAATCCTACAGAAACCTCTGGAAGAGCATGGCATTGTGAATGTTACACATATACAGCCTTTATTCTACTGAGTTAAACAACTCAGCTTTATCTCATGATGGAAGAACCTTTGGATGGTAACATATTTTCCTCAAAAAGCAGTTTATTGAAAAAAATCCGATTTTAAATAAAAAAATCCGATTTAAATCAAAAAAATCCGATTTTTTTTTATTTTTTTTAAAAAAAATCATTGATTTTTATCCACCCTGCCCCTAACCCTAGTCCCAACCCTAACCACAAACCTAACCCTAACACACCCCTAACCCTAACTTTAGCGCCAACCCTAACCCTAATGGGAAAATGGAAATAAAATACATTTTTTTAATTTTATTATTTTTCCCTAAGGGTTTGATAAAGGGGGGTTTGATTTACTATTTATAGCGGGTTTTTATGATTGGCAGCTGTCACGCTAAAAGACGCTTTTTATTGCAAAAAATAGTTTTTGCATCACCACATTTTGAGAGCTATAATTTTTGCATATTTTGGCCCACAGAGTCATGTGAGTTCTTATTTTTTGCGATACGAGTTGACGTTTTTATTGGTACCATTTTTGAGCACGTGACATTTTTTGATCACTTTTTATTTCGATTTTTGGGAGGTTAGAATGAATAAAAATCAGCAATTCATGAATTTCTTTTGGGGGAAGCGTTTATACCGTTCCGCATGTGGTAAAATTGATAAAGCATGTTTATTCTTGGGTCAGTACGATTACGGCGATACCTCAATTACATCATTTTTTATGTTTTGGAAAACTTTATATAAAAAATTATTTTTGCATCGCTTTATTCTGCGAGCTATAACTTTATTTTTTCGCTGATGATGCTGTTTGGCGGCTCGTTTTTTGAGGGACAAGATGACGTTTTCAACGGTACCATGCTTATTTATAGCGGTCTTTTTGATGCGTGTTATTCCACTGTTTGTTTTGCGGTATGATAAAAAAAACAAAAACAAAGCAAAGAATCAATGCTTTAAGGGGTTCACTAAAGGGGTTAAATAGTGGGACAGTTTTATAGGGGGGGTCGTTACGGACGCAGCGATACCAAATATGTGTACTTTTATTGTTTTGGTTTTTTTATTTACAGGAAAAAATGAATTTTTTGGGGAATATATTTTTTTTTCTTTATTTTGGATTTTTTTTTTTAAAACATGTTTACTTTTATTTTTTTCACTTTTTTACTTTGTCCCAGGGTGGGACATCACTGTAAAATATCAGATCGCTGATGTGACAGTGTGCACAGCACTCTGTCACACCAGCGATCGCTCTGGCACTGCTGTAGGCTTCTCAGTGCCTGCTCTCAGCAGACACTGAGTAAGCCGCCTCCCTGAAGGACCCGGCGGCCATCTTGGATCTGGGTCCTTGGAGGGAGGAAGGCCTCAGAACAGCGCGGTCACATCGCGCTGTTCTGAGGGTCTCCGGGGAGCGTGCAGGGAGCCCCCTCCCTGCGCGATGCTCCCCTGTGCCCCTGGTTCACCGCGATCATGTTTGATCGCGGTGTGCCAGGGGTTAATGTGCCGGGAGCGGTCCGTGACCACTCCTGACACACAGTGCCGGGTGTCAGCTGTGATAATCAGCTGACACCCGGCGGCGATCAGCTGCGCTCCCCCGGGAGCGCAGCTGATCGCCCTGGACGTACTATTCCGTCCATGGGAATGAGGTCCAGGGTCACATGGACGGAATATTACGTCCGATGGAATAAAGGGGTTAAAAAAAAAATTTTTAATCTTCACTTTCCCTATGCTAATGAGGGCTCTGACTAGTTGATGGGGAGTTCATTCCTTGGACTAGCCCGCCCTGTACTCACATCATCATGCCCCTGTGGGCGTGATAATGTGCATCAGCCGGCCACATCGCCAGCTCATGCAAATCTGCGCAGGCGTGCCACTCATTTGAGCGGAGTCGCTACGTTTCTGAAGTTGGGTGTATGCTTCACAGCTTCAGAGACTCACACTGCGCATGTCTAGGAGCTCAGAAGATGGCTGCGCATGATCGGTAGCCATTGCCTGAACTTCCTGACACGCGCAGTGCGTGTCTCTGAAGCTGGGTAGCATACAACTGGCTTCAGAAACGTTGCTGGAATGAGTGACGCAGATTTGCATGAGCGGGCGATGTGGCCAGCTGGTGCAAATTATGTCATTACACCCACAGGGGCGTGATGACATTAGAGGCCTGACTAGTCTGAGGAACTAACTCCCCATCAACTAGTCAGAGTCCTCATTAACATAAGGAAAGCAGAGGTTATAAATGCTTTTTTTAAAGTATTTATTTAGCTGAATTATCTTATACAGGGCTGGTTAGGAAGAGGGATTAACCGCACATAGCTGAATGCTGCTGGATTGCTGGGCATAAAGCGAACCTGTCAAGTCCCCTTTAAAAACAATCTTGAGGGCTTTATCAGAGAAAATAAATTTACCCCAGTCTTCTGTAGCAAGTACAGGGCTAAAGTTATTTTATCTGTTGATGTTTTTTTTTTAAGTCTTGAAAAGTTGGATTTTTAATCAAGCATTTTAAACTAGCCAATGAATCAAAGTTAAAGGGAAACGGTCAGCAGGTTTTACACCCCAAACTAATGTCATCCAAGTGAAGTTGTTGTAACGTTAATTACTTTTTTTTTTAATCTTTGCTTCCATTATTTAAAAATTCAACACTGAATTTCACGCACAGAGCTTCAAGTAGAGCACTTACAGTTCCCTGACCATCATATGTCCCCACTCACCACCTTCACTGAATGAAGGCAGTCATTCCATTGGGCAGCACATGAGCAGATCAATAGTTGGTCTCTTGCTACATAAGGACATTACTGTGCATTCATCACCCCAAGGAATTTAAGTACCTGCACAAGATTTTGGGTGGGGAAGACAAGGAGTGACCTATTACAGATTGGCAGAAGGTAGGCAGAGGGCGTGGAAATAGGCAGAAAAGCCAATAAGCTCTAAGTGCGGTAGGAAGCTTGCTGTATTTGAAGTTCATTTACACAATTTCACAAATGGAAACATGGATTTAATCAACAATACAGGAACTTTACATAGATGACAGTTTGGGGTGTAAAATTCTGACAGATTCCTTTTAATGAGACCCAACAAGGTGTTATTCTTCCCCGCAAGTTTGCAGGTTTCTTTTCCAAACTTTAAAATCAAAAGCTGGATTCTAAAAGGTAGCAATGAACAAAACTGACACTTCATTATTACACTTTTTGTGCAGGAGCCAGTTTTTGTTCCATCACAAGGTGTAATCACAGGTTGCGATTTGTGGTCGTGTGTGGTAAAAGGGTCTCAAAATATATTTTTAAGTGTAGCTTTTTCTAAGATGGATTAAAAGTGACAAGCAGGTAAATCAATACCATGCCAGGGTAAGGCTATGAAACCAAAAATGCGTGGGTCTATAGTATGGAAGTACAGTATACATGAATAAAATGTGCATTTTTAGCCCAGGGGAGTCTACTGGCAGTTTACAATGTCCTCAACATCTGTAAATGGAACATTTTTCCTTTACTTCTGTTACAAAGATGAATAAACAGAACATGGAAAATCTGTCACATTCCAAAATCATCAATTCTTGATCTGGAAATTATACTAATATATTCCAAACTATGATCTTCTTTTAAACACAATATGGTTTAGCCCAGAGAAAGAAAATGCCATTTAGGCCTGAATGCCTGGTGAAATGTAATACCAGAGGTGAAAATGAGAAACATTTCAATGTCTCTGCGCATGTGAAGTACAATTCGCTAAATGTGCATTCAGGTAATATGACCTTGAACGTGCACTGCAAATTAATTACTTTATAGTGAGTAATAGTCAAAGAAAAACATCCTGGAAGGAGTCTCCATGGACTGGGCTTGCTCTACAGCGATGCCCAACACATCCCACAAAAAAAAAAAAAAAAAAATTAAAAATACAGTCATACATCGCTATCTACTTTTTAATTAAGTTAAAAGTGAGCGGAGACGTGTGCATTGTTGCCTCAGTCATTGACTATGGACAGCGTAGAAGATGAGAGGAGTTTATCATTGGTTGCTGTCCTCTGCATAGTCAACAAAGTTCATTTTCATTGTATAGTACATAGTCCGCTCAGTTTCAGCCTGTGCAACATGCAGCAGCCATTGACAAACTCATCTTGACTGCTGCGCTCTGCATGAGAACCTGCAGCACTGACAGATTGCAAAGGAGCCGAAGCTCCAGAATGCATCACTCCAAGACAGAGCAGAAGTGAGGGCGGAAGGCAAAGACTTGCATCAACGGAAATGGATGTTCAAGGTGGCAGTATAAGAAAAAAAAAAAAAAAGGGCCCAAAATGGTTTTATGGGAGGGGGGACACAGATCTAATATCACATAAGACGTGTAGATCTATCTATACGTTTTAAATAAAAAAACTGAAAAGTTACTAATGTATCTAAAATATAAAGACACTAAAAAATCCATTAGAAACGTTTCCTGCACATCATTAAAACTGTTTTCTACAGATTACCTGCTTTTCACAAATTACCAGCCTAAGTCATTTCTACATTACTAGTAAGATGGTGTCTGCAAATATGTTCCAACCACACACTTTCCCCCTTTTGACTGTATTTGCTTACATTTGTCTGAAAAGCATGAACGAGAGTATATTCTGCCACTTAACCGTGAAATAGAAACAATGTGTAATGTTCAGTGGTAAATGTGAGATATTCGTCTATTTGCCACTTCAACATATGGAACAGTTTGAGATACTGTATTAATGTGTATAAAGTCACTTATGGTTTTTAAATGGTTTGTGTACAATTTGCAGCCTGATGTCTGGGCCAACAGGAGGCCAAATCACCAATCATTGTGTGCGACATAGGCTAATCCTCATCACGTGAAGGAAACTTTTTATACGGTAATTATTTTTCAACTTAATACATTAAGTTTTATACTAAACATATCTTAATGTTGTGGCGAATTGAACGGTTATGAGTGACCATGTATTTTTAAGTTTTTTTTTTTTGTTGTTTTTTTTTATATATGCTACTTCACATTTAACACTAAAATAGTTGTAGCCAACCAGTTGTCATAAAAATAATCAAAGGCAGAAAAGTCTCAGCTGATAGGATTAAAAGTGGTTGTCCTCTCCTGGATGACCCCAGTTTAAGCACTGCAGTGCCCCACAAATAACCAAATACAATGGATTCTCCCTTCCCGGAGCACAGCAGTTCCTGCTATGCCAGGGCTGCTATTCTTTGCAGGTCAGGTGACATTGTTGCCATTTAGTATTCCATCAGGGAACACTTCCTCTTCAAGGGCTCGCTCACACTGATGTCTAACTCGGACGAGTTCAATGCGATGTTTTATCGGAAAGCACTCGGCCCAATGTTATACATACCTGCAATTTTTTTTCTTGTGCCGATTCGGCATGAGAAAACAATTGCAGCATACAAGTCTATGGGTGCATGTAAATCGGATTGCACTCTGATGCATCCGAGTGCTGTACGATATATACGAGCACAGCAGAGACAATGGATAAGACTGCGAAATTACTGGACTGTTGCTATGCACAGCATTCTGGTAGATCTACTAATTCATATATCGGTTTGGATAGAGATCCGATAGCTGCTGTTGCGCCGGCGGTCAATATTTGTGAACTTTAAGTCTGTAGTTTCCACCATTAGCTTAAAAACTTGCCTATGCTTGGCATCCAATAGACACCAAGTACAAATGGCTCAGACCTCGATGACTTGACCAGCTTTAATTTTAAATCTGTTTGACTTCTTCCCGCCGTGGACAATTTTAGTTTCTGCCCTTTAAATTTTGTCTCCCATCTTCCAAGGGTCATAAGTCGGCCATTTGAGTGTTTGTTTTTTTTGTAGAATGAGCTGTACTTTTCAATGACATCATTCACTTTACTATAAAATGTAGTGAAAAAGAATAATTCCAATTGCAAAGAAAGCACAAAAAAAAAAATCATGTCTTAATTAGGATTTTTTCTGTGTTCGTGTGTTACTGTGCAGTTAAATTGTCCAGCCAACATGATTCTTCAGGTCAATTTGATTACTGCAACACCAACCTTCCATATTTTTGCGGATTATAAGATGTACTTTACCCCAAAATGTGAAGTAAAAAAACGGGATATGTCTTATAGTACAATTTTATGGTAGTTTACTGGGGAAGGGGAGTGGCTGCTGAGAAGCAGGGCGGGTGGGTGATCACAGAGGCTGCAGGAAGCAGCCAGCAGCAATGAAGCGATGTTGCAGGCCCCGGCTTGGAGGAGGGGTGAGTGCGGGGTGTCCCGGCAAAGCTATCAATCTAGTATGCGCCGTCTCTGGCAGCCATTTTCCCGAAGGCCACCACATGGAAATCAATGGAAAGTGCAGAAACTCTGCTCAACGTTGACATTTTAAGGAAGCCCAGGCCCGCAGCATCACACAGCCGGGAAACTTCCTCCTCCCAAGCTCTGGGCATGCAGCATTGCCCCAATCCTGCCACTGCTGGTTTCCTGCAGCAGCGACCCTGTGACCCCTGCACACCACTGCAGCAGCCCCATTGCACCGGTAAGCTACTGTAAAAACCAGACTATAAAGACGCACAAATCAAAAAAAAAAAAAATCCCTTATTTTCCTTCTCAAAATTTGAGCTGTGTCTTATCGGTGCATCTTCCAGCCAGTAAAATATAGAAGTTGTTTTTTGTTTAATTTTAGTGAATAAAATGTTTTTTTTTTTTACATTTTTCAAATATCAGTAATTTGCACTAAACCTTTAAACCCTTAACCCCAAGGGTGGTTTGCACGTTAATAACCGGGCCAATTTTTACAATTCTGACCAGTCTCTTTATGAAGCTATAACTCTGGAATGCTTCAACGGATCTTCGCGATTGAGATTGTTTTCTCGTGACATATTGTACTTCATGATAGTGGTAAAATTTCTTCGATATTACTTGCATTTATTTATGAAAAAAATTTTTCAAACTTTTAATTTTTATTCTCTAAGAGAAATATGTCATGGAAAATAGTTAATAAATAACATTTCCCACATGTCTACTTTACATCAGCACAATTTTGGAAACAAAATTATTATTTTTTAGGATGTTATAAGGGTTAAAAGTTGACCAGCGATTTCTCATTTTTACAACAAAATTTATAAAACCATTTTTATTTTTTTAGGGACCACCTCACATTTGAAGTCACTTTGACGGGTCTATATAGCAGAAAATACCCAAAAGTGACACCATTCTAAAAACTGCACCCCTCAAGGTACTCAAAACCACATTCATGAAGTTTATTAACCCTTCAGGTGCTTCACAGGAGCTGAAGCAACGTGGAAGGAAAAAATGAACATTTAACTTTTTAGTCACAAAAATTATCTTTTACAAACATTTTTTTTTATTTTCCCAAGGGTAAGAGGAGAAATTGGACCACAAAAGTTGTTGTCCAACTTGTCCTGAGTACGCTGATACCCCATATGTGGGGGTGAACCACTGTTTGGGTGCACGGCAGGGCTCGAAAGATAAGGAGCGCTGTTTGACTTTTACAAAACAAAATTGGCTGGAATTGAGAATGGACGCCATGTCGCGTTTGGAGAGCTCCTGATGTGCCTAAACAGTGGAAACCCCCCCCACATGTGACCCCATTTTGGAAACTAGACCCCTTAAGGAACTTATCTAGGTGTGTGGTGAGCACTTTGAACCCCCAAGTGTTTCACTAAAGTTTATAATGCCCTGGCGTGAAAAAAAAATATTTTTTTTTCCACAAAAGTGATTTTTTTTTGTCCCCAATTTTTTATTTTCCCAAGGGTAACAGGAGAAATTGGACCCCAAAAGTTGTTGTCCAATTTGTCCTGAGTACGCTGATACCCCATATGTTGGGGGGGGGGGGACCACTGTTTGGGCGCACGGCAGGGCTCGGAAGGGAAGTAGTGACGTTTTGGAATGCAGACTTTGATGGAATGGTCTGCGGGCGTCATGTTCCGTTAGCAGAGCCCCTGATGTGCCTAAACAGTGGAAACCCCCCCACAAGTGACCCCATTTTGTAAACTAGACCCCTTAAGGAACTTATATAGGTGTGTTGTGAGCACTTTGAACCCCAAGTGTTTCACTAAAGTTTATGATGCCCTGGCGTGAAAAAAAAAAAAAAAAGTGTTTTTTTTCCACAAAAGTGATCTTTTAGTTCCCAATTTTTAATTTTCCCAAGGATAACAGAAGAAATTGGACCCCAAAAGTTGTTGTCCAATTTGTCCTGAGTATGCTGGTACCCCACATGTGGGAAAAAACGGTTTGGGCACAAGTCGAGGCTCGAAAGGGAAGTAGTGAAGTTTTAGAATGCAGACTTTGATGGAATGGTCTGCGGGCGTCATGCTCCATTTGCAGAGCCCCTGATGTGCCTAAACAGAGAAAAAAAAAAACACAAGTGACATTATTTTGGAAACTAGACCCCCAAGGAACTTCTTTAGATGTGCCCCTTTTTGGAACTGATCTACGGTTTCCTGTAAAGTAAATTAGTAGAGCATGGAGGTGTGTTACAATTTGAAGCAATCCTTCATACACAGGCCAGGTTTTTCGGGGCAGGTGTCGCATTGGTAAGTGGTGTCCTTGCGTATTCCCCTTTTGTAACACACTCGGCACCTTTTTTTCCAGTTGGCGGGACCACCCCCGGAAAATGCTGACCTGGTATGATACGAGCACCTTCAGTTCCGGGCCCGCTCCTTCCAGAGTGCCAAATATCAGGGCCTTAACCACTACCTCCTGGAAGTGAAGGTACGACGTATCAGTGTGGCGTGCACATTGTGACAGCAGGAAAGCGTTGAGCATTGCCATTTGTACAATGTGCACGGACAGCTTTTTGTACCACACCCTTGCCTTTCTCAAAGCACTGTACGGTTAGAGGAGTTGATCGGAGAGATCAACACCCCCATGTATTTGTTGTACCCCAGTACACAGTCCGGTTTGCAGACCTGTGTAGAGGTAACCCGTACAGTGCTGAGGGCGCTGCCATCACCGTGTATGGTGGTTAAGAGAAGGACATCCCTCCTGTCCTTGTACTTGACCACCAGAAGGTGGTCGCTACATTGGGCTCTGCTGTCACCCCTTCTTAGCATCTGCCCAAGTAGCGTCTTTGGGAGGCCTCTCTGATTTTTGCGAACAGTACCGCAGGCTGCGGTACCTCGCACAAAGATTTGTAGAGTGGGACGCTGGTATAAAAGTTATCAGTGTAGAGGTGATAACCTTTATCCAGCAGTGAGTGAACCAAATCCCACACAATTTTCCCACTCACTCCCAGGACAGGAGGACATTCTGGGGGTTCAATCCTGGTGTACTTTCCTTCGTAAACTCTAAAGCTGTGGGTGTACCCTGAGGTACTCTCACACAGCTTGTAGAGTTTGATTCCGTACCTGGCCCTCTTGCTGGGCAGGTACTGACGGAATCCAAGCAGTCCTTTAAAATGAACTAAGGACTCATCCACGCAGATGTCCCTTTGAGGCACGTACACTTCAGCCAACTTTTTGTTGAAGTGTTCGATGACCGGCCGAACTTTGAACAAACGGTCAAAGTTGTGGTCATCTCGTGTGGGACACTGTGCATTATCGGTATAATGCAGGAATTTGTGGATGGCCTCAAAACGCATCCGGGCCATGACCATTCGGAACACTGGAGTGTTAAACAAAATATCAACACTCCAATATTGCCGAATTTCTGGCTTCTTCAGGATCCCCATATGAAGGACCAGGCCCCAAAACTGCATCATTTCAACTGTGTCTATAGGAGACCAGTTAGAATATGATTAAACTGAGTTTTGCGCCAAAAATTGCCGAGCGTACAAATTAGTTTGCTCCATCATGAGGTTAATAAAATCCTCAGAGAAAAAGACTTTGAAAGTCTATTTCTGTGAGGCCGGTCGTGTCAAACCTGATTCCTGATTCTGCCACAAATTCAGGAATCAGTGGCTCGTAATTTTCGGCGGGTGAGGTCCATACGGGTACCGCAGTGGGGTGCGCTGGTTCGGTTTTGTCTTCTTGAATGGTGGTAGATGCCTCATCTTCTGTCCTGGGGCGTCTGCGTGGCGGTTCTGCAGCACCCGAGGAGGAAGATGAGGAGGAGGAAGAGGATGAAGAATCAGAAAAGTAAAAAATGTGGGATCCTCTCCCTCGCTATCAGTGGCAGGGCAAGGAAAGCATATGCCTCCTCCAATGAATAGCGCTTTTGGGATAAATGTGACAGGCGGGACTTTTTTTTTTTTTCAGTATGGTGCTTGGGTGTACTTTATTTGTAACTGTGTGTGTGTGGGGGAGGGATAGTGATTGGTGCAAACTTGTCTAAAAAGAAAAAGCTAAAAAAAAAAAGCAAATAGGGAGAAAAAAAAAATGCCTGTGAAAAGAAAAGTGTAAAACAGCAGGCGCGTGCTCTGATAAGTGAACTGTGTCACTTATCAAAGTCCAGAAGCCGCGGGATGTGGAGGAAAGGGAGGTGTAAAAAAATAAAGGTAAAACGGACGGCCCAAGCTCTGATGAGAACTGTGTCACTTATCAAAGTTTGGCGGCTGCGGGAAGTGCGCACAGGGAGGTGGCTGAAAGGAAGGTGGAAAAAAAAAAAGGGAAAACTACAGGCCCAAGTTCTGATAAGTTAACTGTGTCACTTATCAAAGTCCGGAAGCCACGGGATGTGGCTGAAAGGGAGGTGTAAAAAAATAAAAGTAAAACGGACGGCCCAAGCTCTGATAAGAACTGTGTCACTTATCAAAGTTTGGCGGCAGCGGGAGGTGCGCACAGGGAGGTGGCGGAAAGGGAGGTGGAAAAAAAAGGGAAAATGGACGGCAGGCACAAGCTCTGATAAGTGAACTGTGTCACTTATCAAAGTCCGGCGGCTGCGGGAAGTGCGCACAGGGAGGTGGTGGGAAAAAAAAAAAAAAGGGGAATACTACAGGCCCAAGCTCTGATAAGTGAACTGTGTCACTTATCAAAGTTAGACAGCTGCGGGAAGTGTGCACAAGAAGGTAGCGGAAAGGGAGATGGAAAAAAAAAAAAAAAGGGAAAACAGACGGCAAGCGCAAACTCTGATAAGTGAACTGTGTCACTTATCAAAATCCGGCAGCTGTGGGATGTGCGCACGGAGTTGGCGCAAAGGGGGCTGAGAAAAAAAGCGAGCACAAGTGAACTGCGTCACCAATCAACGCTCGGCGGCTGCGAAATGTGCGCACGGAGGCGGTGCAAAGGGGTGTGGAAGAGGGGAAAGGGGGGGATGAAGAGCGATGGGGCAGGGATCAACACTTACAGTTGTAGTCTCCCTTTTTTCTCTCTTTTCTTCCTTGTTCGGCACTACAAGGCCCAGCACAGGAGATCTGTTAGTATGACCGCTCTGCAGGAATCCTCAGCAAGTGTGAGGACACCTGCAGAGCGGTCATACACAGGTCAGAGCCTGGTGAGATAGGTCACAGAGTGTTCAATTCGCTGCTGTGACCTGTGATTGGTGGGATCTTTCATAACATGATCCCACCAATCAGAGCTCTCCTGGTTGCTCTGGCAACATGCCTAGGATCGGAGCTCACAGCTCCGATCCTAGGCAGGTCACAGCCAGGTCAGCAGCAGGGCACAGCGCGGTCACACAGCCGCTGTGCTCTGTGATTGGCGCGATCGACTATACATCGATCGCGCCAATCAGACCTTGCAGGCCCTACTGGGCCTGTCCTAAAGATGGGTGTTGAGGATCTGTGCTTTTACAGCACCGATCCGGTAGGGCACAGCACGATAACACCACGGCTGTGTCCTGCGATTGGTGCGATCGATGTGATAGTCAATCGAGCCAATCTGAGTTGTTTTCGCCGATGCCTGGAGTTGCCAGGCACCGGCCAAGGTTCGAGTACATCGGTACTCGATCCTAGCCTGGGACCTCATTGTTTCAGCCATTCTGATTGGCTGAAACAATGAGAAAGGCTGTGATTGGCTGTTGAGAATTCAACAGCCAATCACAGCGATCGGGAGTGAGGGTGGACGGTGACAGATCCCAGGATGCCGACGCCATCTTTCCTGAGGTAAGTTGGCATCGGAATGCCGCATTAAATGTCATGACTTACTATCCCGTCCCTGGGAATTAAGTCCCAGGTCACATGGACGGGATAGTACGTCGGATGACAGAAAGGGGTTAAAGTTAGGATTTCTGTATATAGCAAAACAACTGAATTACAGCAGTTATGGTTGAAGGTACTGGCACTCTGAAATTTTAAATATTTCAACTAGAAAATTATAGCAATTACATGTTTTGTTACACATGGTTATTTACTTTGTGTATTAGAACAAAAAAAAAAAAAAAAAAGGCAAATAGGACATTTAACACAAAAATCCAAAAATGGGTTAGACAACTGTTAGCACCATCAACTTAAATATCTCGTTGCACACCCTTAGGACTATATAACTGCAATCAATCGCTTCCTATAACCAGCAACAAGCTTCTTACACCTCATCTGGAATGTTGGACCAGTCTTTTGCAAACAGCTCCAGGTCTCTCATGTGAAGGCACCTTCTCCCAACAGCAATTTTAAGATTTCTCCACTAGATGTTCAACGGGATTCAGATCCGGACTCATTGCTGGCCATTTCAGAACTCTCATGCGCTTTGTTTCCATCCATTTCTGGGTGCTTCTTGAAGTATTTTGGGGTCATGGTCCTGCTGTAAGGCCCATGACCTGGGACGCAAAACCCAGCATACTGACACTGAAGATTAACCAAGGATTTTGGGTCACAATATAGTGGCCAGATTTCATGATCCCTTGCACAGTTAAGGCACCCAGTGGCAGCAAAACCAGCCAAAAACATCTTTGAGTCACCACCATATTTGACTGTAGGAATAGTATTTTTTTTCTTTGTAAGCCCCATGCCATTTTCAGTAAACATTAGAATGATGTGCTTTACCAATGAGCTACACCTTCCTCTCATCGGTGAACAAGATACTTTTTCATGAGGATTTAGGCTTAACCACATACATTTTGGCAAACTGCAGTCTAGCTTTCTTATGTCTGTCAGCAGTGGAGTGCTCTTGGGTCTTCTGCCATAGCGTTTCATTTCATTCAAATGTCTACAGATAGCGTAAACTAACAATGATGCATCCTGAGCCTGCAGGCTAGCTTGAATTTCTTTGGAACTTGATTGGGGATGCTTATCCACCATCTGGAATAATCTGTGTTGCAACCTTACATGAATTTTTCTCTGCCGTCCACTGAGATTAGCTACAGTACCATGGGTTGTAAACTTCTTGATTATGTTGTGCACCGTGGACAAAGGAACATCAAGATGTCTGAAGATGGACTTGATCAATATCAACAATCGCAAGGTTACAACAATTTTGGTTCTCAAGTCCTCAGATCGTTCTATGTTCTCCATGCTTTGTGTGGCTCACACAAACAATGCAAAGATTGAGTCAACTTCTCCCTTTTTTTTTTTATCTGGTTTCAGGTGTGATTTTCATATTGCCCACACTTCTTACTTGCCATAGGTGATTTGGAATGAGCATCACAGGCTTGAAAACAAGTTGTTCACCCACAATTTTGGAACGGTGCTAACAATTTTGTCTGGTCCATCTTGTGGGCTGTGTGAAATGCACAATTTGCCTTTTTTAATTATTTCCTTAGGTTGTATTGGAACACCACAAGAAAAACAAACCTGTGTATAACAAAAACGTGTCAATCCTGCAACACTTTTCAAAAGCACTCAGATACTTTTAAGGCTGCTCACCCCTCCCCCACCACACAACAGTTTAAACTGGACAGATTATTGCAGGGGAAGATAAGATTCCGGCATGACAGATTTTTGACTCTCGATTTATTTTATTCTCTCGGAAATAAGCCATCTCAAGACGTGTGGCAGCAGCTCAATCACAGAAAACACAGGAGCTTTCAGAAGAGCCGATTCTCGTGAATGTGTTATTCGCAGGTACGCGGGATGCAGTGACAAGTCGGAGACGGCGCAAGCTTTTACTATAAATTTTTAAGGGGATTTTTTGTATGTACAACATGCAGAAAATTGGTTCTCCACGCAGGGAAACCGTACACAAACTACAGGTCCTTCTCAAAAAATTAGCATATAGTGCAAAATTTCATTATTTTCCATAATGTAATGATTACAATTAAACTTTCATATATTTTAGAATCATTACACACCAACTGAAATTTGTCAGGTCTTTTATTGTTTTAATACTGATGATTTTGGCATACAACTCCTGATAACCCAAAAAACCTGTCTCAAAAAATTAACATATTTCAACCGTCCAATAAAATAAAAGTGTTTTTTAAAAACAAACAAAAAAAACATCAAATAATAAAGTTCAGTTATGCACTCAATACTTGGTCGGGAATCCTTTTGCAGAAATGACTGCTTCAATGCGGCGTGGCATGGAGGCAATCAGCCTGTGACACTGCTGAGGTGTTATGGAGGCCCAAGATGCTTCGATAGCGGCCTTAAGCTCATCCAGAGTGTTGGGTCTTGCGTCTCTCAACTTTCTCTTTACAATATCCCACAGATTCTCTATGGGGTTCAGGTCAGGAGAGTTGGCAGGCCAATTGAGCACAGTAATACCATGGTCAGTAAACCATTTACCAGTGGTTTTGGCACTGTGAGCAGGTGCCAGGTCGTGCTGAAAAATGAAATCTTCATCTCCATAAAGCATTTCAGCCGATGGAAGCATGAAGTGCTCCAAAATCTCCTGATAGCTAGCTGCATTGACCCTGCCCTTGATGAAACACAGTGGACCAACACCAGCAGCTGACATGGCACCCCACACCATCACTGACTGTGGGTACTTAACACTGGACTTCAGGCATTTTGGCATTTCCTTCTCCCAGTCTTCCTCCAGACTCTGGCACCTTGATTTCCGAATGACATGCAAAATTTGCTTTCATCAGAAAAAAGTACTTGGGACCACTTAGCAACAGTCCAGTGCTGCTTCTCTGTAGCCCAGGTCAGGCGCTTCTGCTGCTGTTTATGGTTCAAAAGTGGCTTTACCTGGGAATGCGGCACCTGTAGCCCATTTCCTGCACACGCCTGTGCACGGTGCTCTGGATGTTTCTACACCAGACTCAGTCCACTGCTTCCTCAGGTCCCCCAAGGTCTGGAATCGGTCCTTCTCCACAATCTTCCTCAGGGTCCGGTCACCTCTTCTCGTTGTACAGCGTTTTCTGCCACATTGTTTCCTTCCAACAGACTTCCCATTGAGGTGCCTTGATACAGCACTCTGGGAACAGCCTATTTGTTGAGAAATTTCTTTCTGGGTCTTACCCTCTTGCTTGAGGGTGTCAATGATGGCCTTCTTGACATCAGTAAGGTCGCTAGTCTTACCCATGATGGGGGTTTTGAGTAATGAACCAGGCAGGGAGTTTTTAAAAGCCTCAGGAATCTTTTGCATGTGTTTAGAGTTAATTAGTTGATTCAGAAGATTAGGGTAATAGGTCGTTTAGAGAACCTTTTCTTGATATGCTAATTTTTTGAGACAGGTTTTTTGGGTTATCAGGAGTTGTATGCCAAAATCATCAGTATTAAAACAATAAAAGACCTGACAAATTTCAGTTGGTGTGTAATGAATCTAAAATATATGAAAGTTTAATTGTAATCATTACATTATGGAAAATAATGAAATTTAGCACTATATGCTAATTTTTTGAGAAGGACCTGTATATAGAGAACTGACGAATAGTCGGCGAAAGGGCCTATAGGGCCGCGATATGGCCGTCCAATGCCCTAAGCAGGTAATAACCAACGATAACAGTGTCACTTAGCTTCTCAGACGTTCTGTGGAGTTAAGATCCGGTTGTCGTTCGGCTGTTGCCGCAGCCACTGGGCCCAGCCGATGAGGAGCTGACACCAGCCTCGAGCGTTCCCACGCTCAGGCGCAGATGGGGCACAACAGGCCCTGGAGAAATCCTCCGGCGTAGAGTTCGGCCCTCCAAGAGGCGGGATCGCGGCAGCTGACGGGTAGGCAGCAACCGCGGACTGGAGAGGGATTCTAGTGGTCACAGGAGATGGGAATCAGGCCGCAGCCACGGGCTCAGGTGAGACAGTGGCGGTCGCGGCTGTGGGTGAGCAGGCCGCAACCCCGAGCTCAGGTGAGACAGTGGCAGTCGCGGCTGTGGGTGAGCAGGCCACAACCGCGGGCTCAGGTGAAACAGTGGCAGTCGTGGCTGTGGGTGAGCAGGCCGCAACCGCGGGCTCGAGTGTGGCAGTGACGGCCGTAGCTGACAGAGCTTTCCTGCCTCTACCGTCCTTGTCAGCGAGGTCCCGCTTTCCCTCACGCAGTCTCTGCGTCCTGTCTCTCGCTCCACCTCTAGTCGCCCCGCCCCCTTATTTTCTAGAAACATCTCTTTGACATCCTGCCCTTTCTTCCCACAGAAACCGTTCCCCTGGGAACCTAAATGACAGCCCCCTTGGTTCTGGCCTGGACACATAGCAGGGGCTCCCTCCCCTACATGTACAAGAGTGCCGGACAAGATGGTGATAAGCTGGGGGGTAGCTATTATCATGATGGTACAGTCATGAAGTCATAACTAAGAACACCCAAGAGAGATTTAGATGCTGTAATCACATCACAATTCAGGCCCTCAAGCTGTCTTAAAGTGAGGTCACATCATAACTAAGAACACCCAACATATTACAGGACTGAAATTGATTTGCATTTTACCATGTAGGACGACCAGTTTTGTTCTTTTTTTTTTTTTTTTTTGTAAATTCTGTTTATTTCACAAAGAGAGTACAACAGTATAAAGCAAAGAAACAAAGAAACAAACATTACGTTACATCACGTTTAAGCAAAAACAAATTAAAACCAAATTAATTAAACCTCATGTAGAACAAGGAAAAAGAAGAAAACAGAGAAGAAAGAAAATAAGGAAGAGAGCCCAATGTGTGGGAGAATAAGTCAAGGGCGACTTGAGTACAAATCAGAGGAAAGATAGAATGAGTGAAGATATAGAAATGGAGAAGCGGTGGGGAGGGTGGGGGGGAAGGAGTGAAGGAAACGAGGTGACGGAGTCCGATGTCTACCATTCAACCACTCAACCATCCAAGTGGCACTGGATTCAGAGCTAGTCTGAAGCCTTGTAGTCTACCCAAGGAGCCCAAAGTTTCTCAAATGCCGTGTAACGCAATTCCAATCTGGCTGTGAGGTCTTCCAATTTGTATATGTCGTCCACTTTTGCAAGCCACATATCTAGTGTCGGCGGAGTCACCGATCGCCATTGAAGAGGGATCAACCATCTGGCTGCCATCAGAAGGTGAGTGCTAAGTTTCTTTTTATGTGGGGTATAATTAGGGGTGTTACACCAGAGCAGTACCAAGTCCCTGGTGAGTGTAAAGTTCGGATCACAGATCCTACGGGTGGTGTCTTCTACTGTTTTCCAAAAAGGGGCAACCGCAGCGCAGTGCCACCAAATATGTGATAAAGTACCTCTGGCAGATCTACATCTCCAGCATAAAGCATCAACAGTGAGGCCCCATTTCTGCAACATCTCCGGTGTTATGTACCAGCGGGTCAACAATTTTAACAAATTTTCTTTTAGCCGTACACAACGTGAGAATCCGTGTGAGCGGTTCAAGATCTGCTGTGTTGTTTCTTCTGAAAAGCAACAACCCAACTCGCGTTCCCACTCAATTAAGTAGGAAGGCTTAAACACTTCAGCAGGTGTTATCCGAGATGCGTACATAGTAGAGAGAGAACATCGGGGAAATGAGGCCTCAAGTAGTTGTTGTTCAAACTGGGTGGCGCTGCGTGTAGTTGAATGGTTTAAATTAAAGGTTTTACAATTGAATTGAAAATGTCGTCGTTGTAGAAAGTTTGGGACAAAAGGTAAGAGGTGTTCCAAGAGAAACGTCTCAGAGGGCAGTGAACCATGCGGCATGAAGAATGATATGGGAACACGCAGTCGGGACCACAGGTCTAAGGAAATGGCGTCTATATCAGATGACGAGTTAGCGAACGGGATAAGACTGGCCGGCAACAGCGGAGAGGGGAAGGGCGACAGACGTGAGTCTGACCCGTTGCGTTTCCATACAGTCATTAACCCCTTCAGCATCGGATTTCGTAGCACCTTAGTCGTGTTTCCCAAAGCGGGAACCCAAAAAGCAGCTCTATCCCTGCTCGACAGTAATTCCAGGTCTATTATGGCTGAGTCCGAGTTCCCAACATGTCTGCAGATGTCTAACCAGCGTAAGAGCTGTATTGATTCATAGTAGGTCTCCAAATCCGTGAGGTTAATACCTCCGGCTCTACGAGGTAGCCTCAAAATTTTATAAGCAACTCTACTTCTACCGCCCCTCCACAAAAAGTTCAGAAAGAGGCTCCGTACATTCTTAAAAAAGGACTTTGGTACAAACACAGGAGCAGCCTGGATAATGTACAGCAGTTTGGGCATTATATAAGAGACCAAATATGTTTTCCGGCCAAGCCAAGACATGAAGGGGACTCGTAGTGACTCAAGTCTCTTCCTAATCTTTTCCAGCACCGGGATATGGTTATTCGGGAAGATCGCAGAAATATCTCTGCTCAACTTTATACCAAGATATATAATACCTCGTGACGGCCATTGGAAGGGAAACATACTGCGCAAAGTAGCAATGTGACATGAGGGGACCGACACATTTAAGGCCTCAGATTTCTGGTAGTTGACTTTGAAATTCGAGATCTCACCGAACATCTCGAAAATCTTCATCAACTCGGGAAATGCTTGCTGTGGGTCAGAGAGGAATAGTAACAGGTCATCAGCATATGCAGCCGTTAGATGGTGTCGCTCCCCAACTATGAGACCCCGCAACTGACTCCGAGTTCGGATCCATTGCAAAAGAGTCTCCATGCAAAGAACAAATAGGGATGGAGACAATGGGCATCCCTGCCTGGTTCCGTTGGCGACCAAGAACGAACGCGAGAAGGCACCGTTCACTTTGACTGAAGCCGTCGGTTGATTGTAGAGCGAGAAAATCGATGTCACAAAGGCCGGCGGCAGACCAAACCTCAGCAATACCGATCTCATGAAAGTCCAATCGATTCTATCAAATGCCTTCTCCGCGTCCGTCCCCAGCAACGCCAACGGAACTCCCCGACTCCCAGCATAATGTATTAAACTAAGAACTCGGCACGTGTTACTCCTGCCCTCTCTCCCAGGGACAAACCCCGTCTGGTCTGGGTGAATCAAGCGGGGTAGGAGACTCTGCAAGCGGGAAGACAATAATTTTGCCCATAATTTTACGTCTACATTTAGCAAGGAAATTGGTCTATAACTACTGCACAGGGTGGAGTCCTTCCCCTTTTGGTATCACAGCTATATGGGCCATCAGGGCCTGCGCCGGAAGCCCTTCACCCTGTGCTAGAGACCCGCACCATCGCTCCAATTGCGGCAGTAATACTTGGCTCAATTTTTTGTAATAAGTTATCGGAAGACCGTCAGGACCTGGGCTCTTCCCCGATGGGATGGACTTAAGTACCTGCAAGATCTCCTCCCGCTGAAGGGTTTCATAAGAGCTGCCTGTTCTTCCGAAGAGAGAGATGGAAGTTGCAATGAGTTTAAAAAGGATTTGACCTTTCCCAGATGTGCACGTTGTTGGGATGAGGATAGGGTGTAGACCATATAAGGTTTCATAGTAGGAACAAAACTGTTCCCCTATCAATTTAGAGGTGGACACCCGGGAACCATCCGGTTTGCAAATCGGAGATGAATGTGTTCGGCCGGGTGGCTCTAACATAAGCGGACATCAACTTACCACCGCGGTCCCCGTGAGCATACAGTCTCTGTCTCGCGTAGAGGAGGGACCTCATGAATTTCAAGGACAAATATGTCTTAAGTTTGGTCCTAGCTGACAGTAGTTCCTCCAATGTACTTTCCGCTTTGGATAACTTATGTGTTTGTTCAAGAGTGTTGATTGTGCGTAGAAGCGCATCAATCTCCTCATTGCGTTGTTTTTTCTTAAAGGAACCCAGAGACATAAACAAACCACGTACATAAGCCTTATGGGCCTCCCATTGTATCGGGATAGAGACTTCTTCATTGTCATTTAGGGTAAAATATTCTTTAAGTTTCCCACTAAAGTCTCGCACAGTACTTTCGTCATTTAAAAAGGATTCATTAAGTTTCCAAGTGAAAGGACGATTGAACTCAGTAGGAAGGCGTAACTTCAAAATTACAGGAGCATGATCCGGAATTGCTATATTACCAATGGAGACTCCTTCCACGCAAGACAGAGAACGCTTAGATAAAAAGACGTAGTCCAAGCGGTGGTAAGATTTGTGTACTATAGAATAAAAGGTGTAATCTCTCGCCAGAGGGTGGGCGGCTCTCCAGGTGTCCACCAGATCCAAAGCCGCCAGTGCCCGTTTAACAGCGGAAAGTTTAGAGTTACCCACGAGAGGCCTCCTGCTGGAGGAATCCACAAGGGGGCACAACGCCAGATTTAGGTCCCCACCCAACACAATCGTACCCTCTGCAAAGGCCCGAACCTTGGGGAGCACTGACAGAATCCAAGGAGTTTGGTTGGTGTTTGGAGCGTATAAATTTACAATGGTCAGCGTCATGGGGCCTAGCTTACCTTTAACAAAAAGATATCGACCTTCACAGTCCGTCAGATGTGTCTGGGGAACAAAGGGGAGACCAGACCTGAAGGCAATACTAACCCCTCTTGCGGCCTTAGAACCAAAGTGGCTGTGAAACCAGGAGGAATAGCCAAATTTAGTGAGCGTAGGGATATTCGATTCTTTAAAATGGGTTTCCTGTAGAAGGAGAATCGCAGGTTTCTGCTTTTTCAACAGGGCAAAAATTTGTGAGCGCTTTTGTGCGGTATTGAGCCCCTTAACATTGAGGGAGCAAATAGTTGTTAGGTCAGGCATCATAATGTCTTTGCCATCCACAACTTAAAACGCCAAGAGGATAGACCAGTAGAATATGAGTAACCGTATCACCGGACTCCGTCGGGGAAGGGAAGGAGTAAGTTGGAGTAGGGAAGAGGGAGAAACAGAGAGAGTAAGAGACAGAAAAGAGAGAAGGAGAAGAGATAAATGTGTCCCGTATTGACCCACCAGATTCCCCCCATATGAAGACAGATGGGAGGGAGTAGGGGTCGGACACATGAAAATGTCCCGCCGGGCGAACACCCCCGGGCCACCAGGAGGGGCCCGACTGCGTCGCCAACAAGGACCAAGGGGGTATGAGTGCAATAGCAACCTGGAACACGAAGCCCCAGCTGTACCGCCCACCCCTAATAATGCAACATTACCCCAACATGGGCTATCTCTGAGAGGAGAGGCATATATTGATTAAGCATAGCAATGCACATTCTTAACATATAGATACTTAAAAACAACTGTATACCCACAAAACTGGCAGGGCATGATACAAAACCATACACCTCCCGGTTAATCAGCACTAAATGTACGTATTAGCCCTCAGATGCTCAAAACCGAACATTCCCTTATAGATACCAGAAGAGAACAAGATCAGCATCTTCACCATCAGGGTACCTCCGTGACCTCCCAAATTAAATAACATCTTACATCAACAAACAATAATTGGGATTGAAAATTAGGTACATTGTTGTTAGGGCAGTCAAGATGTAATAGGAGCTTCTCATTGGTAACGCAAAACTCCAACAGTCATATGTAGCCGCGGGGAGAATCCAAGGGGGAACTATAAATATATAACTCACGGTTCCCAAATGTGAAAGATTGATAACGACCTCGTCCAACCGCTCAGTTAACAAGTGAAGAGGGGTCCGGGTTATAGTGATGACGTCTACGGGAAGTGTACAACGCGGACCATAAGAACAAAAAGACTGGCAAAGCCTCGCTTCTAAAAGATCCAGTTCACAGAACAAGTAATCCAGGGACAAATCCGGACAGTAGAAACAGGTGAAGACTGTACATAAGCGATCTCCAGGTCCTGACTTCTCAGTCGTTTATAGGTAAGTGGCAATCATCAGACTACTAATTGTCTTATAGGTGACATCAGATGTCAGAAATCATTGCACAGACACTGATACTCCGTGTAATCATAAAAAGGAAGGAGTACAGGGAGATCCGGCACGGAAAGTCTACAGAAGATCTGAGATGCAAATAAAGAGAGCCTTAGAATTCACAAACGAGGAGGGAAGAAACCGCAAACTTGAGTCAGGCAGTGTTGGAGCAGGGCTCAGTGCGAATACGCTCTGGAGCTGCCGCTAACTTACGTTTAGCTTTAGAGGACTTGGATTTACCTTCAGCATTTACCCAAATGTCTGAATCTGGAAGCGGAGGCAGATCCTCGTCAAGGGGAATTGGAAGCCAAGACGGTACTCTGATTGGAGGTATGTCAAGCTTCTCCCAGGCTCCCGGTAAATCATCAGGGGTCCGGATTGACACCCTGAGGCTGCCTTTACTGATCAACAAACCAAATGGGAACTGCCACCTGTAGATAAGGTTATGAGCCCGTAGATGGTCCAGGAGTGGTTTGACAATCCGTCTCTTGGCTAAAGTAGCTTGTGATAGGTCCGGATAAAGAGCAATAGTATGTTCTCCCAGTTTCGGGGAGCCATTTTTACGAGCCGCCGCCAGTAGCGCCACTGCATCTACAAAGCGCAGGAGGCCACAAACCACATCACGTGGCGGGTTATCCTCGTTAGGTTTGGGGCGGAGGGCCCTATGTACCCTCTGAATTTCAATCGCAGTACCTTTGTCTTTGTCAGTGCCGATCAGTGAGCTGAATATCACTTGCACCGTAGCCTCTAGTTCAGCAGCGGTAACCGTCTCCGGGATGCCTTTGAGCCGGATGTTTGAGCGACGATTACGGTTTTCAAGGTCTTCAACCATAGTGATCACCGTATTCATATGGCGCTGTTGTTCTTGAAATTTAGCCCTCAGAGCTCGGCCAAAACGGACCACTGATGTCTGAGTCTTCTCCAGGCAGTCCACTCTGGTCCCTAGTTTCTGAAGTTCTTGCTTGATGTCCTTCAGCTCAGACAAAATAGGAGCGTGTGCTTGGTCAAGTAATTTCTTAAAATTACTCATTGTCATGCGGCTGGATCCTCTCGTGGAAGTATGTGTGGAGCTGTCATCGTCTGAAGAGTCCCCTGCACACTCAGAGTCTATGGCGGGAACTTCCTCCATTAAGTTCAGCGGTCGGCCAGAAGCAGATTTGTGCTTTGTGATGTAAGAATCCATGTCTCTCTGGTTTTTGGTAGTCCTGGAGGAGTTCAAGGTTCCTTTAGACTTATCTCGAGTTGATTTGCCCATGTTGGGGTGAATAAATTGGCTGAAAAGGCTTTTAGAAGGAGCAGCACGGTGAGGAGCTCAGACCTAAGCTTCCTTCCTCATATGCAGCCAGGCTCCGCCCCCGACCAGTTTTGTTCTTAAATGATAAAATGACAGCTAAAAAAGTTTATAAAAACCCACAAGTTATTGCAATAGATGATGGAAGAGGAAAAAAAATAAAAAGCTCTTGGTCGCCTGTACAAAACTAAAAACTTTGTATACGGCACCTTCTCTATGTTCACACGTGGAGGGTTTTTTTTATGTTTTTTTCTGTTATTAAAGGAAAATATGCCATGTGTAGCTTTGCAAGGTATAGCTTTGTAAAAAGCATGCAAAAAAATTACAAAAATGCAATGTGTAAACAAGCTCATACAAAGTAGACAAGATAATATACATACACAATTCTGTGCATCTCATACACACAGATGTGAATGTGTCTATTAATTTTACGCATTTGCAATGTGTGTATTGCAGGCAATATCATCTAATGGGAGTAATGTGCCAGTGTTTACGCATGTGGAGCATTATTGATGGGGGAGTTACTGATGTCCTGCATAGGGGTCCACTGCTGTCAGTGTCCACCTGTGTACGTAAATTGAAGTCCCCCTTTACTAGAAGTCTTCACCAGTTTTTATCTAAACCCATCTGCCGAGCATTTCCTGCCTCACTCCACAGCAGACCGGTCTCCACTCCGCTCTTGTACAAGTCTGTACATTTGGAGTACATCACCATGAATCAATGTTCTGCTGTTTATATAGTGGAGCTGAGCGCATTTCATCTACTCCCCATATCTGGCAGATGACAAAAAGTTATATAAGCAACAACTATAGGGATTAGCATAGAATAATAGGGAAAAGTGCAGAAAATCTCTGCGTTTCTTCACATGGATGAGCCGGGTATTTTATTAAAACGTTTTTTCTTTTGTTTTATGGCCGTTCCTATAGAGACAAGAACTACACAAGTTTGATAAGCCACAGGCCTGGAATATAGGCAATTCTATTAAATCACTGGACACAAACACACAAAGGAGAGAACTGTGGTCGTCTACGGGAGCGCGATTCACGGAGATCTTTTATCTTCCTACACAAGTTGTGTTCAATAATGGAAACTTTTTTGGAACAGATAACCAAGAGGCGCACAAAAGCTGAAATTACTAACACTGACTAAACCTTTGCCATCTAATATGTGGGCTAGTCCCAAGGAGTTAATGTATTTAAAAAATAAAACAAAACAGTTTAAAAAAAGTTTGTTTCTGATTGGAACTGGATAATATTCTCAAAATCAGTAGACTGCACCTTGGATTTGTTCGAGAATTCTCACAACAACATTATTGCCAATATGTCATTTACTTTCAGAAAAACTTGCTTTTTATTAATATGCAAATTGCTTCAGAGAGAAAGACTTGAACTCTATAGCGCCACCCGTTGGAAGTAGCGATCCTACAAGTCACAATCGACCCTTTAATCATTAAGGAGTCTTCTAATATTTACACAGTTGAGATTTACCTTCCTTGTCACCTAGTGGTTGAGTGCAGCATTACATTCATATGTATGAATTGGAAACTTCTGCAGCATATTGTACAAAGCTTATTAATCATCTCATAACTTAAAAAAAAAAAAAAAAAAAAGGTGTTGAATGCTTATAACCAAGCATTATCCTTTGTAGGACAGGGACTCATTTAAAATATATACAGAGGATATTTGGCTTGTTAAAGTAGGAGTCTGAGATGCACCGTGTTGGAAAGCCAATGTTATCGGAGTCAAACATGGAAAAAAAAACAGCCTATGTCTGGCACCCATGTTAATAAAGGAGAGGTTTCGGGAACGCACAGCAGGAGACTGGAAGTCAAATGGTCATGAATTTTCAACAGCGCTTTATTGCAATGAAAACATTGTGGCAAAACAAGAGCACAAACGCAGGCAGTGTCTGAAAGAAAAGTTGAAGGAACAAAGGCACTAAAACCTCTCACCTTTTGAAAGAAATCTTCACCGCTTTTGCCTTTTCCTTCTGCAGCTGCTGTAAAATAAAGAAAATCGGCCATGTAAGTGTGATCTAGCAATGATCAGAAATGTACATTAACAGGACGAGCTGTACATCGAGCACAAGAAGGCAAGTACATTATTTTGTGCACCCAAAATAAAGACGACCCCAATGGCCGGCATTCTTCATACATTCTGAAGTGGCAATAAGATATGACCCAGTCTCTGTACAGATAAGGACACCCTTCTAAACTAAAGTCACTATAGCCGTTGTACAAGACTTACAACTAAGCGTGTACCACGACGAAAACTCAACTTTTAAATGCTCCTATGAAGCGACTACAATTGTTGTAAGAATTAACGATACAAAATTTTATCAAAAACATATATAATTTATTCCTGCCCATCCATTCAGTCTAACGAGTGCGGAAAAGCAGCCGAGTAGAGGGCTCGGCAACCTCCAATTGAGAATAAATGGAGCGCTAGTGCACATGATCAACCTTTGTTTGCAGCCCCAGTGCTCAGAATCAGGAGTCCAAGCAGTTGGTCACCCAGTGATCGGGAAGTTATCTGATGGATAAGGAATAACTGTCAAACGTGGCAATACCCTTTTAAACACTGACTATATACAAAGACCCAATACTACATTAAACAGGGGATTGAACAGTTCGTTGTTGAAGTTGAAGAGTTGGAATCTGGAAAAATTTGCATGTGTAACGATCTGAGAGATTATGGCTAAATTTTGACAATTAGACAGCAGTTAGAACATCTTCAAAATGGGGGATTTTGTGGGGCACTACTAGTATGTATTTGTTAAGAGTCTACCCAAAGAAGGACAGCTGGCAAATTAATGCTAGGGTCACATTTGTCCAAGGTTCAAATGACATCCTACCTCAATGGAAAGGTGCGGTTCTGATGTCTAGCACCTAGTCTACATAGAGGTTATTTGGACATGGAATGGGGCACTGATCTCAGATACAAGAGTCTCAGCAGAGCAGAAACAATATACCGTATTAGAAATGTATAGTGACACTGACTGGGGGAGGGAGGTGAGGTTTTGAACCAAAAATGCTTTTGGAAACACCTCTTTACTGCACAGGTAAAGATCTGAGTATACAATTCTTTGAATCTCTTTGGTACAAACATTCCTTAGACACCCACTTGGCTCTTATGAAGCTTTTATTTTTTCAAAAGAAACATACTCCGCTTTATTAGAATTTTTGTCCAAGTATTCCTTGATTACTGTGCCATATATGCCATCAGTTTTATTCATTGCAAGAACTATTGAATTACTGATGAACACTCCAATGAAAATATCCACTGGTTTTAACAGGTGTTACCCATTAACATTAGTGATACTCGAGTAGACTGTCTTAATTACAAAAGAAAGCCTGTACAGAAGTGGATTTCATCACATGGACTATGAAATGGGACTGATCAACTCTTGGGAACATTAATAAAATGTTAACACAAAAAGAAAAAAAAAAAAAAAACAACATTTTTGTATTGCAAAAAATGGTTGCATTGTGTTATGGCAACACTGGACAAAAACAAACATGGAAAGCCATACAATACTCATCCTCTCCGTGCGCTTCTGAGAGGATGATCATGTCTAGTCGGCAGGTGACCACAAGTTAGCAAGTCACATAGTCATGGCCAAAAGTTTTGAAAATGACACAAATATTATATTTTCACATGATCTGCTGCCCTCTAGTTTTTATGTGTGTTTGACAGATGTTTTTATCACAGACAGAAATCTAATAATTGCAAACATATGAGTAACAAAAGCTTATATTGACAGTTAGAATGAGTTAATGCAGCAAGTCAATATTTGCAGTGTTGACCCTTCTTCTTCAGGACCTCTGCAATTCTCCCTGGCATGCTCTCAATCAACTTCTGGACCAAATCCTGACTGATAGCAGTCCATTCTTGCACAATCAATGCTTTCATTTTGTCAGAATTTTTAGGTTTTTGTTTGTCCACCCGTCTCTTGATGATTGACCACAAGTTCTCAATGGGATTAAGATCTGGGGAGTTTCCAGGCCATGGACCCAAAATCTCTATGTTTTGTTCCCTGAGCCATTTAGTTATCACATTTGCTTTATGGCAAGGTGCTCCATCATGCTGGAAAAGGCATTGTTGATCGCCAAACTGCTCTTGGAGGGTTGGGAGAAGTTGCTCTTGGAGGACATTCTGGTACCATTCTTTATTCATGGCTGTGTTTTTAGGCAAGACTGTGAGAGAGCCGATTCCCTTGGCTGAGAAGCAACCCCACACATGAATGGTTTCAGGATGCTTAACAGTTGGCATGAGACAAGACTGATGGTAGCGCTCACCTTGTCTTCTCCGAATGAGGCATTTTCCTGATGTCCCAAACAATCGAAAAGGGGATTCATCAGAGAAAATAACTTTATCCCCAGTTCTCAGCAGTCCACTGCCTGTACCTTTTGCAGAATATCAGTCTGTCCATGATGTTTTTTCTGCAGAGAAGTGGCTTCTTTGCTGCCCTCCTTGAGACCAGGCCTTGCTCCAAGAGTCTCCGCCTCACAGTGCGTGCAGATGCACTCACACCTGCCTGCTGCCATTCCTGAGCAAGCTCTGCACTGCTGGTAGCCCGATCCCGCAGCTGAAACACTTTTAAGAGACGGTCCTGGCGCTTGCTGGTCTTTCTTGGGCGCCCTGGAGCCTTTTTGGCAACAATGGAACCTCTCTCCTTGAAGTTCTTGATGATGCGATAGATTGTTGACTGAGGTGCAATCTTTCTAGCTGCGATACTCTTCCCTGTTAGGCCATTTTTGTGCATTGCAATGATGACGGCACGTGTTTCTTTAGAGATAACCATGGTTAACAGAAGAGAAACAATGATGCCAAGCACCAGCTTCCTTTTAAAGTGTCCAGTGGTGTCATTCTTACTTAATCATGACAGATTGATCTCCAGCCATGTCCTCATCAACACCCACACCTGTGTTAATGGAGCAATCACTGAAAAGAGGTTAGCTGGTCCTTTTAAGGCAGGGCTGCAATGATGTTGAAATGTGTTTTGGGGGACAAAGTTCATTTTCTAGCCAAATATTGACTTTGCAAGTAATTGCTGTTAAGCTGATCACTCTTTATAACATTCTGGAGTATATGCAAATTGCCATTAGAAAAAGTGAAGCAGTAGACTTTGTAAAAATTAATATTTGTGTCATTCTCAAAACTTTTGGCCATGACTGTACTTGTGACCACAAGTTAGCAAGTCACATACTTGTGACCACCAGCAATACTGGAGAATCCTGCAGTCACAGCTTTTCATCCCAAGCTTGGGCAACCGTTTCAGTGCGATGTATGCAAGAATAAGATGAGCAGAATTAAATTAAGAATTGCATCTTATCTGTTATGTGCACCTCACTAGAAAAGTTATTCCAGTCAGGGAATGGAGTAACATATCATCCATAAGAATTGACACCACTTTTCATGAATTTGACAGGCAGGCGTAACAGTGCCTCATCCCACTGCAGCTCCAAGGATTTTTGCAGAGCCGTTTGCGCTGGCTTGAAATTGCCAAAACTTAACATTTTTGGGTAACTACACACATTTTGAGACTACTTCAAAAAGGTTTCAATTAAATAAAGCCTTTAAAAAAAAACTTCATAAAAGCTTTGAAAAGTTTTAAAATTGTGCAACATTTGACATTTTCAGGCCAATGTTCCAGAACACCACAAAAATGGTTGAGCTGGGGTGCGACGCCACAACTTGTCAAATTCATGATCTGTGGCACAAAACACTATAGCCCAAATTGTTTTTAAAGCAGGTGTTAATGGGCTTAAATGACAATATCTGTAAAGGAACTGTCATACTAAACGAGATCGCTAACGAGATCACTAATGTGTCACCGATTTTATGAGCAGTAGCGATCTCTGTAGCGACGCAGCGGTGTGTGACATGTAGCAGCGATGTGGCCCCTGCTGAGATGTCGTTGATCGCTTATGAACGTTCTGAGCAGTTTTTTGGTTGTTGGTGTCCCGCTGGTGAGCCTGAATCTCTGAGTGTGACACCCTTTATGAACGACTTCACCAGCGTCACAGGTGGGACTAGGTTTTCCCAACGACAGCAGAGGTCGTTATACAGATCGCTGATGAGTTGTGTTTGGAATCTAACTAGCGATCACACTAGCGATCTCGCCAGGTCGTGTTGTTGTCGTGATCGCTGGTGCGATCACTAAGTGTGACAGTGCCTTAAGTGTTTACGCCAGAGACCTGAGCGCTATACATTCTAAACCATTTTTCTCTGGTATTAGGAAAAAAATTATACAGCCGTGAGGAGTGAGGACATGTCGCCTAAAAAAAGAAAAAAAAAAGTAATTGGACTTTCAGGTAACTTCAAAATATGCAGCCCTTTGTGCTGGAGAACAACTTTTAAGGTCATTATGTAATATTCTGCATCATTTAGCAGTTTCCCTCTGCTGAAGCTTCAAGTGACCATCATGCAATGTCTGTGTGTTCTGCCTCTTTCTTCCTCCAGTTTTTCCAACTCTCCATAGACTTCTATAGTCAGCAGGTCAATTTGATCCCTCAGACAGAACTGTAGGTAGATTTTAGACGTTGACCAGTGCAGGAGAAGTGATAAATTAAAAGTATAGTTACTATTAAATAGGAGTGTTTTGAGGTTACAAAAACATGACCACTCTAACAGCATCACCCTTGTAAAAAGAACAGACATGCAATACTCGTAGCAGGCACAACCAAGAGTACAGATTTTCCTGAATGCAAAAAGCCATGTTTAGGATGGAAAGCCACAGGTAATGCGGTAGAATATATTGTACATCACCCAAGGTCATATTTAATGAGCAGACGCCTACACCATGTAGGTGAATCTTGCCCTCTTGCTCTATGGGCTGTTCTACGGTATACATGAAAATGCTAAACAAGGGCCTCATGTCTTTTTCCAGCTACTGAGCAGTCTGACATTTGCTGTTCGCATAGCTGAACAAGTTAATATTTATAAGTTTAAGTTACTCATTGATTGTGGACAAGTTTCTGGGGGATCTGGAAAGATTGGATCACCCATTAATGTCTGAGTAATGAAAGTGGACGAAGTATTTAACATTTTTTAAATATTTTACCTCTTTGATCAAACACATTTACATATGCTAGAATCAGTCATCTGAGGAAACCGTGGAAAGTTATATCCTTTCTCCATACACATCAGGAGAATACCAGATTTGAAATAGTTTGCTCAATGGTTTTAAGGTAAGAAACAAGCAAATAAGCTGCTGTGAGATCCCAGAAACTAGTAATACTACCAAATATATACATATAAAAAATAAAAGTACATGCTCGATATAAATACAGTAAAGCTGGCCATACATATTAGCTGGCTGAACTATTGTCCGAAGTGTGGCCAGCAGCCATCTCTGGCATACACTGGTATCAAACCAAGTATTTTAGTCAGTTTAACACTGCCAACCTGACAGTGACTGTAGTTTACTTGGCAAAAATCCTGCTGACAGGTTCGCTTTAACACGTGACGCTTAAATAGGGAGATCTTCTCAGAGTATGCAGGGTAAGGCCACAGTTCACAACTATATTTAACTTTTTCCCCCCTATGAATTCACTTACTGAAATCTTAAATTTCCATTAACAATACCTTTTGGAGGGAGCAGAGCCGTTCTGTGACTCCGCAGCTGTTGTGGACCTATAGATGTAGCCAAGTATATCATAACAGATTATAGAGCACTTTGAAGGCCAACGTGATATCAGTCAGTAGCTTGTGCAATGCTAAAGTTATCCTAATTTGTCACAGACCGATATCTCGTTTTAGAAAATCATCAACATAAGGCCGGCGTCACACTTGCTAGTGTGATGCGAGTAAGTCGCACGACTTTCTCGCATCAACACCCGGCACGGCCGCTCGCTCTCGAACCCGAGTGTGCGGCTGCATAGAAATACATGCAGCTGCACACTCGGGTCCGAGAGCGAGCGGCCGTGCCGGGTGTTGATGCAAGAAAGTCGTGCTACTTACTCGCATCACACTCGCAAGTGTGACGCAGGCCTAAGGTGCATTTACACTTCAAGATAATTCGTGAACGAAAGCACCTAGGAATGCTCGCTTCACAATAATCTTGCAGAGTAACTAGATTGTCAGTCACTAGATGAATGAGTAAACCGCTAGTTCATCATGTGAAATGATCTTCCGATTGTCACAAAAGATAGTAGTTCTCGGCAATGCCTCATCAGCTGATGGAGGAGGGCTTGCTCTAACTGCATTTTGAGCGACAACTCAACATAACATCTTTATTATATCCGGTTGGAGAAAGGACATCAAGGTGGGTCAACAATATGACTAGCTCCAGCTGTAGCTCATCATTCATTCCTCTAATTGACTGAAATTACTATATTTCTGTAACAACTGACCACCAGTGAATAGAATTGCACACACTGATCACCAAACAGGAAGTTTAAGAAGCGATTGACTTCACAAGTTAAAAAGATTTGCCAACAGCAAATTTGGAGTCATCCATTACAACATTATGTTTGGTTTATTTCCTGTTCTTTTAGCCATCAGTCGTCTTCCATTTACTACCCATTCTGAACATATGCACCATGAAAATCAACCAAGTTAAACTTGTGACACCTATACCTTATTTTTTAATTTTCCGAAATAAGCTTCTTATCAAGCTACTAAATCCATAAAGCAGAAAATGTTTCCTAGTATGCCAAAAATCCAGACAAAGAATTTGTCATCTGACATTTCTTCATACATTAAATCTTCTTTTCTAATATAAAAGAGGTAGGTGTCATCAGGGGCGCCGCTATAATGAGGCGAGTTGAGCCTGTTGTCTCAGGCGGCGGCAGCCAGGGGCAGCAGAGCGCTCATAACACGTGGTGTGGTGCCGGCTGGCTCTCCTCAATCCCTCACACAGTGAGTCACATCTGACCCCCCCCTCCAGCTGTCCCGCTCTGGACATTATATGTCCCGCAGGGAGACGAGCCACCACGCCCCCATGCACCCATTCCTTGCCTTTACAGCTCAGCCTGTCACAGCTGTCAATGACGCTGCTATGCTGAACTCTTCTGTGCCCACAGGACCTGTGATGAGGTCACAGGAGGGGAGGAGTCAGGGGTCACATGATCAGTGACCTCCTTGTGTGCAGGACTGCTGTGATGGTTGTCATGGTGCTGGATGACTGAGGGTAAGTTTGTATGTGGGGTCGGGACGGGTTTACAGTGTGGATGTAGCAGAGCTGTAGTGTGTACAAGTTGGATGTAGCAGAGCCGTGTGTGAAAAGTGTATGAAGCGTAGCCATGTGTGTACGAGGTGTGCGGAGCGGAGCCGTGTGTGTACGAGGTGTACGGAGCGGAGCCGTGTGTGTACGAGGTGTACGGAGCGGAGCCGTGTGTGTACGAGGTGTACGGAGCGGAGCGTGTGTGTACGAGTGTACGGAGCGGAGCCGTGTGTGTACGAGGTGTACGGAGCGGAGCCGTGTGTGTACGAGGTGTACGGAGCGGAGCCGTGTGAGTACGAGGTGTACGGAGCGGAGCCGTGTGAGTAAGAGGTGGATGTAGCAGTGCTGTACTGTGTACGAGTGTACGGAGCGGAGCCGTGTGTGTACGAGGTGTACGGAGCGGAGCCGTGTGAGTACGAGGTGTACGGAGCGGAGCCGTGTGTGTAAGAGGTGGATGTAGCAGTGCTGTACTGTGTGCATGGTGTACGGAGCAGAGCCGTGTGTGTACGAGGTGTACGTAGCGGAGCTGTGTGTGTACGAGGTGTATGGAGCGGAGCCTTGTGTGTACGAGTTGGATGGAGCGGAGCAGTGTGTCTGTACGAGGATTACGGAGCCGAGCCGCTCGTGTACGAGGTTTACGGAGCTGAGCCGCGCGTGTACGAGGCTTATGGAGCGGAGCCCTGTGTACGAGGTGAATATAGCAGTGCTGTGTGTGTACGAAACGGAGCCCTGTGTGTGCGAAGTGTACGGAGTTGAGGCGCTCAGTTCCGTACACACAGAGCTCTGTTTGAGCCGTGTGTGTATGGAGTGGAGCCTTGTGTGTATATAGTGGAACCGCGTGTGTGTACAAGGTGTACGGAGCAGAACCACGTGTGTACGAGGTGTATGCTGCAAAGCCGCATGTGTACATGCTTTACGGAGTGGAGTCGTGTGTGTACAAGGTGTACAAAGCGTGGCTGCGTGTGTATAAGGTGTACGGAGTGGAGCCATGTGTATACTGAGTGGAGCCTTGTGTGTGAGGTGGACGGAGCGGAGCCGTTTGTGTACGAGGCATACAAAGCGGAACCGTGTGTATGAGGTGTGCAGAGCCGTGCGTGTACAAGGTGTATGGTGGGGAGCATTCATACCTCCAAGCATCCTGAATTCAGCGGGACACTACCGATTTTGAGGGTCTGCCCCGCTGTCCCGGCCGGGAGCTTTTCCCGTGGACACAGGAGTACATGCCGGACCCCCGAGGAGCACATCCTATCCCAGGTGCCAGCTGCTGAAGGCAGCTCTCACTGTCCAGGACGTCCCCCTGACAGCACCATGGAGAGTACCAAAGAAACCTCCTTAGGGTGGGACTACCGCCTGTAAGGACCCCGTCTCACATAGCGACACACCAGCGATCCCGACAATGATCAGGATCGCTGGTGTGTCGCTACATGATCGCTGCCAAACAGGCAGCGATCAGGACAGCGACACTGCGGGTAACATCACCTAGTTACCCGCAGTGTACGTTGGATACCAGCCCGTGGATGCAGGGAGCGGTGCCTGGAAACCCGATGTGTACCTTGGTTATCAGCTCCCCTGCAGCAGCACATGGGTATCCAACGTACACATCAGGTTTCCAGGCACAGCCCCGCGCCTGGAAACCCGAAGTGTACCTTGGTTACCAGCTGATCGCTGGTCTCCTGCCTGCCACACGCAGCGATGCGTGCTGGCCAGCGGGAGACCAGCGATCAAAAAAAAAAAAAAAAAAAAGTCCAGGCATTTCTGACACGACCAGCGATTCACAGCAGGGGCCTGATCGCTGGTACATGTCAGACATAGCGAGATCGCTGCTGAGATCGCGGTTTAGCAGCGATCTCGCTATGTGAGACGGGGCCTTAACACTTTTCTTCCATAAGCAGTCTGCTGCCCTGATAGCACATCTAATTTGTAGTGTTTGCAAAAAGTGTTTACACTAGCCCATGAAGCGGCCTAACAAATCTGTTCTAAAGATGCTCCTGCTCGCTCAGCCCATGATGCTGACAGGGCTCTGGTAGAATGGGCTTTTACCCCTATTGGACAATTTACCCCTACAGATGTATAAGCTTTTGTAATTATAGTGGTAATCCACCTTGCAATGGATGTTTTGTAAGCTTTCTTGCCCCTGTTTTTTCCCCCGAATAAAATAAGCAGGTTAGGGTCCTTCCTCCAGCCACGAGTGGCTTCAAAGTAATCAATTACTGCCTGTCTAACATCCAGGGAGTTTAGGGACTGTTCCTTTATGTTTGCCAGGTTCTCGCAAAAGGATGGGAGCACGATTTCCTGATTGCGATTCTGACCTGAAGCTACTTTGGATCCAGCTTTTATTCCCAGTTTTAGCACTATGTGATCCTCCCGAATCTGCAGATATGGGTCTCTAATGGACAAAGCTTGAATCTCCCCTATCTCTTGGCTGTGGTGATGGCTACCAAAAAAGCTGTTTTCATAGTTAGGATTGAAATAGGCATATCCCTCTCTGGCGTATAAGGATTTCTACAAAGGGCCGAAAGTACTAGGTTAAGGTCCCAGGGAGGGGATAGTTGTCTTATGGTTGGACGTAACCTTTGGACCGCTCTCACAAATCTAACCACCCAAGGATGAGAGGCTAGAGAATAGTCCATATACGTGCTTAATGCCGAGATCTGCACCTTAAGGGTGCTAGGTCTGAGACCCATATTAAAGCCTGCCTGAAGAAAATCCAGAACTCGAGGGACATCCGGGACTCCGGCTACGACATCGGACCTGCCACCTTCCAGACAGAACCTTTTCCAGATTTTGTAATATATAGCTGATGTTACATGCTAGCCTGGATTGTTGATATAACTTGATCCAATAAACCCCGAGCTTTCAGAATGTCCCGTTCAGGATCCATGCTGACAGATGTAATCTTTCTGGATCTTGGTGTAGGACTGGACCTTGGTGGACAATGTCCTTCCATCGGGGAAGCTCGATCGGATTCTCTCTGGTCATAGATCCTAGGAGCGGGAACCAGATCCTCCTTGGCCAGAAATGGGCGATTAGCAGAACTCCCACTCAGTCTTCTTGAACCTTCCTGAGTACTGCTGGGATCAGAGCCAATGGTGGAAATGCGTAGCTCAGGGGTTCGTGCCATCTCTGACTCAAGGCGTCGACCGCTTCTGGTCTGTCTGCTGGATTCAGCGAATAAAATCTGGGCAACTTTGAGATCTTTCTTGTGGCGAACAAATCTGAGGAGTCCCCAGCGACGGCATAGTAACTGGAAAACCTCCTGGTTTAGCTCCCACTCGGTCAGGTAGATTTTCTGCCTGCTCTGATAGCCTGCTACTGAATTCTATGATCCCTCCAGGTGCACCGAGGTTATTGAAAGGACCGTATGTTCTGCCCAAAAAAATATTTTTCTTGCCAGATCCTGCAGCGCTCTGTGTTTGAAACCCCCCTGATGTCTCAGAAATGCTACTGCTGACACGTTGTCTGTCAGAACTCTGACGTGCCGATTTTTCAGTTGCGCTTGGTTTCTTCTTAGCGATTCCCAAACAGCGTACAGCTCCCGGTAATTTGAAGATTTTTGTCTGATGTTTTCGGGCCACTTACCCTGGAGAATTCTTCCCTCTAAGTGGGCTCCCCATCCCCATGCGCCGGCGTCCGTGGTTATTACCATGTATGGAGATGGGATCCAGAGAACTTCTGTTCTTAAGTTTTTGTATTGGGTCCACCATTTTAACAATCTTCTCACCCCTGCTGAAAGTTGGATCTTCTTGTCTAGGGACGACTGTCGACAATCCCATACTGCCAGGACTTCTCTCTGTAATGAAGGAAGGGAGACGCTAGCACAGCCTGTGGGTGAGGTGCCTCTGGTAGGTTACCACACCGCGAACTATACGAGGAAGACCGGGCACACTCCAAAAGTGCAAAACAAATGTATTTTATTTGTGCAATACATACAATAGCCACAAACGTTTCGGTCTATACAAGACCTTCATCAGTGTGCTATAAGAAAATATATATACAAAAATAATAAATGATAAATAAAGTATATACAAAGGTTGGTTGCACAAATATAGTGCTTGATAGTTGCACAATGTAAATGGGGCTATGATAGTATAAGAATTCAAGAAACCAGAAAAAGAATACTAAGGGTGCCACTAAGTCAATACTTATGGAAAAAGAGGTATTAAGGTAGCCATACCTAGAGTAGTAATGCAGTTGCTGAAGTAATGTGAATCCACAAAACTGCAGTATAGAAAATTGAAATTGATATGAAGCAGATTGAATAAACACATTGTAAGTTGAAAAAGGTGACAATGACATACCCGTGTATAGGCAGTGCGGTGATTGTAATCACAGGACAAGATTGAGAGACTGCAAGGGTAATAAAGCATAGATATAAGGTATACAGCTTATACAAACAAAAGGGCATGGTGAGAGGTGGTATTGTCCATATGGATTGAAGGACATATATACAGTCAAAAGGATAGTCACATACCCGAGTGCTGAATATGCTGGGACTAATCCCAATCGTAGGAGACTATGGGGTTAAAAACATAAGGTATGGCAGCATAAGTATAGAGCAACATACTTTTCACTATGTTGCCTATAGGGAGCTGCTTTCTTCCGAAAGGACTGAAACCTCTTGGGTTTGTCCTCCGGAAAACCTCTTTTACTATCTGACGCCTCCAAGATATCGTCTAAAGCCTGGCCAAATACTCTTGACCCTGAAAAGGGTAATGCACAAAGCTTATTCTTGGAAGCATTGTCCCCGACCAGGATTTTAACCAAATAGCCCTACAGACCGCATTGGACAGGGAGCTATTTCTGTCCGAAAACCTGACCAACTCGGCCGAGGTATCTGCTAGGAAGGCAGTTGCGGATTTAATAAGGTAGAGACGCTAGTATCTCTGCCCTAGGGGTCTTGTTGACTAACTGTTCCTCCAACTGTCCCATCCACAAGAACATGGACCTTGCCACCGAGGTGGCCGCTTCTTAGGAGAATGTCCGCTTTCCGGTCCATGGGGTCTCTGAGGCTTGACGAGTCCTCAAACGGAATAGATGTCTTTTTTGTAACCAGAACATCAATTCTAGGGATTTCTTCCCACATTTTAGTGTCCTCAGGGTCAAACGGTAGATGATTCTTAAGATCCCGGGACATAACCAGCCTGCGTTCTGCCTCTTTCCATTCATTCTGTATCATGGCTCGAATGTGGTCGCTTATTGGAAACCCCATCTGTCTCTGTGATGTGAGGCCTCCAAACATTAAGTCTCACCTGGATAGCGGCCGTGGAACATCCTCGACTTGCATCGTATTTCTTACTGCTTGTACCAGCTCCTCTGTATCCTCAACTGGGAATAGGTATCTTCTACCCTTTTCCTGGCTTTCTAATGGTACTTCACCCTCTTCCTGATCTGAGTATTGCATATCTGAGTTTTCTTCTGAGCCCGGATCAAATTCATCCTGCTCCGGATCCTACCTAGGTCTTTTACGGCTTGGGCCGCTAGGGGGCTGCTGCTGTGATATAGTGGACAAACATGCCTGCACTTCTTCTCGGATCAGGATTTTCATGTCAGATAGGAGTGAAGACTTCTCCTGTTTTAGAACGGTAGCTGTACAAGACCGACAGATTGGTTTTTTGTAAGTGTCAGGAAGCTTTATATGACATATGGGACAGCGGTTAGACTTCGCCGAGGCCTTGCCCTACTTTTTTGCTGCCTGTAGAGATGTTGGTGAACTATCTTTGTCCTAGGTGGTACAAGAATAAGGATACTAAGGACCGAGTCTGGATGTTGGTGCTGGAAATGTGAGGGTGCAGTTTTGCGCTATGCGCACTTACCCATGCATCCTCCGCTCTCTCCTCCATCCTGGATTTTTCCGACTCCATGACCTCGAGCAGAGACTGCATCTGCACGACTGCCAGCACGCTGCCCTTGTGCTCCAGAACAAGGTTGGTGGCTACGGTGCCTCCTCTGTGGAAATATCTGCAGAGTGGTGTTCTCACCGGTTTGTCTGGGACTTCCACATTTCCCTATGTAACTCGTGCCGCTCCCGGATATGACATCACCGGCAGTGACGTTTTAATTGCTGCCGGGCGCCTCTGCGTTCCACATTTTGGCTAATACGTCGCTGGATGCGACGTCTCCTTTACTGCTGGAACGCACCATGATTGCCGGCGCACACGTCACCGGAAGTGACGTTTTTGTTCCTCGCCGGCCTCTCTCCGCGTTCCACGCTGGAACACACGCTGGAACACACGCTGAGTCTCAGTCTCATCTTCACCGGAAGTGACGTTCAGCCCACTGCCACCGATGTCTGAGGCATAATCCATTCTAGGCGCCCCCCCTGTACCGGGGAGATGGCGCCTGAGCCGAGAGCCCCCACCGGGAGGAGCGGCTCTACCCAGGAGCTCGTCCGCTCCAGGTCTCTGGGGCAGAGGGACCCCCAAGGAGGGAGTTTCGGCCCTGGGCTTCTTGACAGGGGGAAGGATATTGGGCCAGCCGCACGATCCCCTGGGCCCTCCGGTAAGCTGCGCAGTGATTCTCTCGTGTGTCCCTCCATGCAGGGACAGGAAAAACACTGAGGTAAAGGGTGTGGAGTGGGACCTTTTAAACTCTCGTGTGCTTTTTCCTGTCCCTGCAAGGAGGAGGAGGACGTCCTCCATGGTGCTGTCAGGGGGACGTCCTGGAAAATAGTCCGTGTGAAAAACCTGACATGTGCACCACCATTAAATACAATGGGTGTGCATATGTATTTGCGGTCCTTAAAATAAAAAAAATAAATAAAAAAAACAACGGGCCGCATATGGACAAAAAAAAAATGGACATGTGAAAAACGCCTTAATCAGTAAACAATAGTGCACCATTAAAAAAATAAATAAAAAAAAACATGGACAACGGGAAACTGAGCCACAGAGTTTAAAGTTATACTCCGTTCCCTTCACTGGCTCTGCTGTGCGCCTTCATTCAATGGGAAATTTTAAATGCACTATCAATGTAGTGACCAGAAAAATCATTATTAATGTATGTTATATGGTAAGTGTGCTCTATTTCTTACATGATTTCAATTGTGATACCGCCTCCTTGTTTTGCCTTGGGAGGAGGTAAATTTATTATGCTGCCCTCTCCTGCTTTGTTTTGGTATTACAACTTGTAGTACTATGCTGCCCTCTGCTGCCTTAGTTTGGCATTACAATTTGTTTTTCTGATTTGAAACAAGTGGCAGTTGGAGGTGGCGTGAGACTGAAAACAGGGAGTTATGAGCGGTTCCCGTGGTGAGAGGAGGTAGGAAATTGGGACTCCTCGTTTGGGATCATCGGGGAATACAAATAGCACCCGATTCCGAGTGCCCTGTGTTTTCCAGCGACAGAGTGCTGAGACTGCAGAACTGCACAGCAGATTTCCCGGATACTCTGATCAAATTAAGGTCGGTTGATCCTTCCCCTACCCTCAACACCATTAGTCTAATGAAATTTACTGCCATCCTCCCAAGGCCGGGACCGAGAAAAGGTTTTGATAGTCGCAGTGAGTTAGAAAAAGTATATCTGCTACCCATGACTTATGTTGGAGAATATAAGAAATGTTACCAATCTTCAGTAAAGTTCAGTTTGCACAGGACCCTCGGTGTATGACTCTTTTGTCCGCGGCCTCACATCTTGCGGGTATCAACATCACTCTCAGTCATCTCTCCACTTTATAATTGCCACCTAACCTAGGGATTGTTAGAGCCATCGGAGTCACCGTGACTGAACCATCCTCCGAGATACTGGGCTCTGCATCTCACTAGGCGGTGCGACAAACATTGCAAATCATGCAATATTTCCAGTATGTTTTTCAAGACTTGTCTTGCGTCTTTGGGATCAGTGGGATTTATTCTGAATGCAATATGTTGTGGCAACTGTCATTTTTCAGCAACCCAAAGCAAACCTAAAGACACAAGCTCCGACTTCTCTTGAGACTTTGATAATTAAAAAACAAATGAAGTCTAATATGAACAGAATACCATCTCCCGTTGATTAAGAGGATCACTTAAACTTTCCAGTGGTAGGAAATGTATAAACCCAAGCCAACAATAACACAATTTGCCATGATGTGATGGATTACATGAGATGTGAATTTCATGTCAATCTTCTTACACAACACCATCCCAAATCAAGAGTCGCATTCAATAAAAAGGTTATCCGGACATAGGTCATTCACTAAGCAAATATACAGTCGACTCAAGTACGAGCATCATTATCTCAGCAGTATGAACTCTGCAGACAATAAGCCTGTGTCATCTACCGTAGCCTCCTACCATGGCTCTATATCCAATTAGTGATCTAGGAAAGTATGCAGGAAGTTCCACAGCTGTGGTGCAGATCTGTAAAACAACCAACATCGGAATCTCCTTCCTTACCACTAATACAATGCAAAGCCATTCCAAAAGAAACAGTGAGTATGGTGTTTATTATACTGAAGACAGACATTAAAGTAATAGTATTCTACAGACTGTAATCCTTTCAGCTATGTCAACTTCAACAATCTCATGGGTTCATCAATCCACAAATTACGGCAAAAATAATTTACATGGTTCTATGTGTTTCTATTTACAGCAAATCTAATTTCTACTTTTGCTTTTAAAAAGGGAACACTTTAGTTAAACCTTGTATACATGGTTTTGCCTATTGCTGGCCTAGGGGGTTGGTACAACACATTGATGCTTTCTTTGCAGCCCTGTCTCATACCTACCACCTGTGAACCAGCACTACATGACCTCCAGTTGCAATATTTTTCCTTACATGCAAAACACAATCAACTCAATTCAAATGTTACAGTGCCAAGACGTATATAAATAATATCAAGGGTTTGCAAATGTGAACATAACCCTTAAGTACGCTTGTTAGAAATATATAAAAACAGCACCACAAAAGAAAACAATATGTTTCATATGTGATTGTTTTGATACACCATATTATTTAAACAGTCAAACATATGTTCCAAGAGTCACTATGTTGTCTCCTCTTTCTTGTACCGAGCCATGATTGCGGAATTTTATAGAAATGCAAGAGGGACAAATAGACTGAATAGACTTTATTGGAGCAGGTCCCAGGTACAACCACATATGGCCTAGGAAACCCTACGTGTCCACCAACATCCCTACCTACCAGTGAAGGTTGGCACCCTAAAATGCGATATTTTGCACTCCTGCTCCACGGTCGCTGTCCCTCACTGACCGTGCAGGACCTGTGCTGATAAGCAGGGAGCCTAGACCAGACAGTAAACTAGGCTAGAAATGGGTGGGATTTTATATGGCACGTGGTAGATACAGATAAAGAGTACTTATCAATCTGATGTAGATGAATGAAGGATGCTTCTATGCCTCTGCCTCTATGCGTTTTTCCTTTGGTGGTTCATCAGAATGCTTGGTTGAAAAGAGGTATAGTGGACACGTAGCGCTTCCTAGGCCATACTGGTACTACTTTCTATAATCAATGGCTACATGGCTCCTAAATTGTGTCCAGCCCTGCTCCAACATGATCGTACATCTGTCTAAATAGCTTAATGATACTTCTGTACACAATAATGCAGTCCAAATAAATGCCATGTACATCATCTATTACGAGTGCAACAGTAACAAAAAGGTCACAAACTACACTAATGTGATTCGCATCCATTATAGGATTCCTGACAATATCAACCAAAGGAAAGCGTTATTTTACAGGCACAATGCACTACATTAAATTGTACAAATTTATATCTTGAGATTAGCAAATAAAATTTTCAGATTCACTACTTCGAAAGTAAGGCAAGTTGAACAATTTCTTAAAAAGGATTTTCACTAAATAGAAAATTAACATTTCATGATCAGTGAGTTCCAACAATTAGGACATCCACAAGTTTCAGGTGAAAATACCGTAAGTAAAATAAATTCAGATCAGCAAAAGGTCCTAGAGGTTGCCCCAATCTAATTATGTTAGTATAAGTAGGCTGTGTCAATACAAAAAATAATTCTCTCTTCCGGATGTTGTGTTTTCTTATCAATTAAGTGGGACTTAGCTGTGTAAAATACATAACTCAACAAGTACTCACTAGTGATTAACGAACATGCTCGGATAAGGTGTTTTCCGAGCGTGCTCGGGGGCTATCCGAACGTCTTCGGCGCGTTTGAATAATATGTTTGAGACCCGTGATTGCAAGGTAGAAAGCCGCAACACATACAGGGATTGCCCAACAGGCAATCTCCGCATGTGTTGCGGCTATACAGCAGCCAAGAGACATGCAGCTGCAGGGACTCAAACATACTACTTGAGCACACCAAAGACATTCAGATAGCACCTTATCCAAGCAGGTTCGCTCATCACCAGTACTCAACCTTCCAGGGTTCAGTGCTTGCTTCCCACTGCTGCCAGAGTTCTGACTAAAGAGGTGACATTACATCAACAGCTTACCCGCTCTAGCCAGTCATGGAGCTCAGAGCTCATGCACTGTGGCTCACGGTAGGCGCTGTTAAACTCAGCGACTGACGTGATATCAATTCAACAGCATGTGGACTCGCTCTAGCCAGTCACTGAACTTGGTGACTTAGAGTGGTAAGGCATGCTGTTGTTGTATCCTGGGACCAGCTCTACTGCTGATGAATGAGGCAGTTGTTGTGTGGCAGTAGATTTGTTCCAGTGTGTCAGAATTAGTTTGTTATGAAATTGTATACATTGCATGTAGACGAGACTAAATGCTTGCTGCCATCTTTTGGCAATGTAGCAATGAAAGTTAATGTTGACCCTTAACAGCCGCCATAGACAACTTTGGATACATATCGGGGCAAAATTTCCCAGAGGGACTTGTCGGCGTTTCAAGTTCCTATCTGCATGCTTAGCATGTTGATCTCCGCAAGGAGTGACAATATTTCTTTGAGAATTAGTTTGGGCACAGAGTTAGAAAATGTAATACATTGCATTGTATACGACGACTCAAATGTGCTTTGCTGCCATCTACTGGCCAATGTGTATATGAAAGTTAAGTGATTAGTCTCCTCACAACAAGCCGCCATAGAAACGGCTGGGAGGAGCCATCCAGCTCAGGGGTCACACACTTCCTGAGTGGACTTCCAGTTCTGGGCGGTTCAAGTTGCCTGAGGAAGCAAACGCTGCTGCTCCCATCATAGTTTTCCATGCAAGTCCACGCTGAGGGGACATCTTTCTCCACATAATCTCCTCCACAAAGGAGTGAAGTCTTCTACTCAGAAGAGATAACGCTGCACATGTGCTCTCCTGCATGCTGGTTTTCCTGCTTGCTTCTAGCCAGGACCAGATCCATATGGCTGCCACGCCACTGACTTTGCTTAACCTACCCCCTGCGAGAGGGAACAGTGGCTCCAAACCATACTTCCACACTTTAGTGTGTTTCTACAGAGAGACAATCTGTGAAGGTCCCTCCATCAGTGTAATATTTCTTGGACTGCGCATAACACTTCCTCTAATAGCAAGTGAAGAGAACTCTGCTCCAGCCGCCCTGAGAGGCCATAACCTCGCTTGTCTCCTGAGGAGAGAATCAATACTTTCATATGTACAGCATACTGTGAACTTATATTTACAAGTTCACCTGCGTGTCTGGCTGCTTGAGATTGCACAAACACCACAGGCGCTCCAAAACCTGCACCCAGACACCACCACTACTGGAGTGCTGACATCCACAAGTGCCACCTCCCGCTATTGACAATTGTTGTGGACACAAGGAAAGTGTAGAGTGGTCCTGCAACCACTTCAGCTACAGTGACATTATCTGTTGACAGTGTGAATACATGCCACAGCTGGCCCTTCTGCAACATCTGGCGCCTCCCCAGTGGCCCACCACACTGTGATGTGGCATCACTATAGTCAAACCCTAAGACTGGATTAGTGGTGGAAAGTCAACAATGGACCCAGAAAGGCCGAGGACATTTTCATGTATTTTACAGTTTGGGGCTCACTTTCCTGAACACCACAAACCTTTCAATGTTCTTGAATAAGAAGCAATGCAAGATGGATTCATATGCATCATGAAGCAACAGGTTAGAAGCAGCAATAGAGGTAAATCCTGTCGATCCACCAACCTGACCAGATCTTTGAGGCTGTACACAGCATCTCCCAGAAAGGATTATTTCAATAGATTTTACTTTCACTCTGCCAGTGAACAGAAAATCTGAGGCGCTGTAATGACTAGGGAACCATCTGATTGGTAAGTTTTATGTATTTGAGAAAGTCTTATAATATACCGTATTTTTCGGACCATAAGACGCACTTTTTTTCCTCCAAATTGGGAGAAAATGTGGGTGCGTCTTATGGTCGGAATGTAACATGTGGGGAGGAGGGGGGCAGAGGGCAGCGGTGGAGTGAGATCGCAGGAGGCAGGAAAATATCCCTCTGCTGCAGGAATCAGGCGCTGGGGAAACCATGTGGGTCTGTCATTGGCTGCTCCCTGTTCACTGCTCAGCTGACAGGTGGGCGGGGAAGCGACTAATGAATATTCACTGCACTTTAAGTATCGGGACAAGTGGTTTCCCCAGCTCCAAAGTGCAGTGAATATTCATTAGTCGCTTTCCCGCCCACCTGTCAGCTGAGCAGGGAGCAGCCAATGACAGAGCCACATGGTTTCCCCAGGCCTGATTCCTGCAGCAGCTGGGGAGATCTGTGTCCGAAGTAGAAGGAGGCGGCAGGAGGCAGAGTGTAGCAGGAGGCATCGCATACCTGACAGCCTGGGGGATGTGCTGATGCGAGGATGAATGCTCCTGTGGAGGACCTGTGATGAGGTCTTGAAGAGGGCGGGCTGGAGCAACACATGACCACACAAAGCCCTGCCTCTTCATGATGTCATCACAGGTCCTGCAGACACTGTACAAGAAAGAATTAATTAAAAGGTTAGTAATTACAGCACATAAAATAGCACTCTGCCATCCTGTGATGGACTAGAACTCCCAGCATGCCATAGGATCTGCAGGACATGCTGGGAGTTATAGCTCTCCCATGGGATCTTAAAGCAGCACTCCAGTGTTATCAGTGCTGGAGTGTGGCTTTAAATATAAGTGCTGTGCCCCCATTCATAGGCCGGGGTCACACATGCGAGAAATTTGCACGATTTTCATGCGAGTCTCTTGCATGAACACCCAGCACTGACGCCGGCACTTGGACCGGAGCATGTGGCTGCATGTATTTCTATGCAGCTGCATGCTCCAGTCTGAGTGCCAGCGGCAGTGCCGGGCGTTCAGGCGAGAGACTCACACGAAAATCGTGCAAATTTCTCCCATGTGTGACCTGGCCTTATACTCACCCTCCAGTGTATTCACATAGTACTTTACAGACACCACACTGGTCCCGCAGCACCATCTTCTACCCGTAGCTTCCTACATAATAACATACTATTATATATAATAACACCACATATAATAGTATGTTATTTATGTTATTAAATATTTTACCACATTTTTTTCTTCAAATATATTTTTGCCCATTTTCCACCTCTAAAACCTGGGTGCGTCTTATGGTCTGAAAAATACGAAAATATCTTTGTTGCCGTTTCTCAGAATTGATAAGTCAGTCTAGGGTAGGGTTTAGGATCTATTGTTCACAGTCTGTGGAACCTCTTGATGCTTGTCACATTCAAGTCAATAGTGAATAACTACAACTACCAGCCGAATATGTTTAGTTATAATGCTAAAACATACTTTTTAGTTAAGAAACCAGAAATAAAAGGGATAAAGATAAAAAATAAATACTTGTTTTTCACATGAGGATCATAGTTTTGTGTCTACAGGTTATTCATGTCCCAGATGTCATGAAAAGAATGATGCAGAGAAATTGATACAGTAAAGATGTATATCTTCGTACCGTGTTATCAACCACTGAGGACTCTCAGCAGAGAAATTGTGAACTTTAACTGATGTTTGACAACATTGATGCTCTTAGTTGGGTCACAAGGAAACATCTCACTGCCAACAGTGAAGATAAGTGGAAACGTACATCAGAACCTCAAAAAAATGTTTGTGTTTATGCATTCATCATTCTCCTGTACTTTAAAAAGATGTTGTCAATAAAGGGTTGTTTATTGTGTCCCACTCAATCTCATCCTTGATTATAAAAAAACGGAGTTAAGGATACTCCGCAAATGTATGATGTCCATATCACATATAGCATGTTCATTTTCATAAACCAATGAGAACATTTAGATTTTAATTACGGTATGTTTAGGTAAATTTAGTCTACATTTTTCCTAAACTAGAAATGTGGACAGTTCTATCCCATTGGGAATTTTGTATTTACACCAAGTTCAAGAGTTCAGAATTCCTAGAATTACACACTAGTGAGTCATTACAAAAAGATCACTAACAAACAAAGCCTACATTTTGAATCATTTTAATCATTACGGATACACATGAAAGAACAAAAATGTCTGAATTGATAACTTGCTGAAAATACTCGATAAAAATGTGCTAAGTCAGAACTTTTCCTCCTTTTCGGGGATATGTGGTGCGTTCTTTACAAGCAGCACCGGACATCTGGAAGCAGTCAGACCCCATGCTCTAAAACAATTCACTTTTTTTTAATAAAATTGTCCAAAAGAATCTTGTGCCGTTAACAAAAGCAGATTTTTTTCTGGATCTGACACAAAATAGCTAAAAATAGGGAACTGTCTTTACAGCACAACCACCACTTACCGGGCAGGCCATGCATAAGACTTAATTCATTTGAAAGGTTCTGGTATACCTGTGCTCAAATAGTTGCAATTATTTTCTTTTTTTTTTCAGGTCGGTACTAATTGTGAAGTCAATTCTAGCGTTTCACCGCAAAAAATGCTGTGCAGGGTCCAAATTTGTCATTTTGGTTTTATATGTGGCCAAAAGGCTTTATTTAAAAAGTTTAAAAAAAAGTAATGTTTGTATCATGAGTGTTCTCTATGCTTCAGCAGCGACTCTGCAGCTGAATCATTTCAACTTTCAACTTTTAAGTGTTCAAAAAAAAAAAAACACATTACACTAAAAGGCCGATTTGAGAATTAAACATTCATGATTATTGAAAGTTAGAAGCACAATATATATATTGTTGTAAGCTAAGGAAATATGCTGTATATCTATGACGTAGGACACATGCAAGATATAATAATTTATAGCTGGAAATTTTTATCCCCATCAGGCACAAAAAGACCCAACTGCACTGTAGGACTCCCAGTAATGTGCGTTGTCCATATTCTAATGAATGCAACTGGGGCCCTATGTTGTCACTAGACAGGAGCCTCGGCAGTTCAGGAGCTGTTGGCACTAGACAGGAGCATTTTTCCATATCCAATGTCAGGGAGAAAATCATGGAGGAGGGGACAATGACCTTTTAAATGGATTGTACCAAATTAGAAGAGTCTCTACAGCACCACACTTCTGTATCTTTACTTTTGGTTTTGCATATTAGCCCCAATCGCTGAAATACATTGCTAGAAATACCAACTTTAAAACAGTTTTTATTAATACTTTACATAATTTAAAATCTGGATGAAATAAATGGAAGCATGTATAGTGGTTTTCTTGGCATAACCATTGATTACCCATAATAAACAGATTGGATCACGTCTGTCCCCAGGAACCTTCACCTTTAAAAGCAAAAAGATGAACCCATAATGCTACCAAAGCTAATAAGTCCCAAATCAAGTAAATGTTGTCGATAGGCCAAAAAAGGGTCTAATGCCCAACAATGACTCATCCTTTAGATCAGACATCTCTACCGGCAGCAGTAGGTCTTCGTTGTATGGCATGAACAGCAAATCTACCAATACTATGGTAAATTCTCATCTCAATGCCAGTACAATCCTTCTGTTTGTACTCCAAGACAAACAAATCACTTTATTCTTCTATTGCCATACTCCTACCATCTTCACTGGATTTATAAAAGGATATTAGATTTCAGAAAATACTACTACTCTCCATTACAACACAAAAACAAGCACAGGCCCTTGGTGCACTCTTGATGTAGCCAAACATAAGTGCACCTTCCCGCCTGCTTGTTCTCCCTTCTTTCAACCACCCCCTCTTTGATTCTATAAAGGCAGAGCTGACAATCAGAGAAGGGTGGAGATAGATGAACAGGCAAGTGGGAAGGTACCCTTAAATGTTTGGCCACGCCAAGGGTGCTCAGAGTGCCTATACCATTTGAGACATCACTCTGTGCTGACAGTAGCCGTTTTATTAAAAGGGAAACTAAAAGGTTGTTGACTTACAAGGCCATGGCTTTTTTCTTCCAAGAACAATGACATCCATGTCTACGGGTTGTACTTATTTCCACTGTGGTAAATGATGCATAGCGGCAATATCCAATACAACATTTAATCAAGGCTGTTGTCTTTGGAAGATCATAGCTATGTTTTTGTAAGTTTTGAAAACCCCTCTTAATCTAAACCCAGATTTTCATAACCCCATTGTTCAAATGTACCAAATAATAGTTCTTATCCGACTCATCTGCCTCCAGATACTAAAAAAATATAAAGATCATTGGCTTCAGCAGAAGTTACAGTACTTGAATTGGACTCCTATTTTCCAATGGGAGAGGGGTAAAGCGGGTTGTGGTGTTGGATTGTCTTGTCAACAGTTTGCGATATTTGGATAAGCACTGCAGCCCTTCAGTCTCTTCATACTTTGACCATGCGCTATATACCTGCAGTCTAGTCAGAACTGTGCAAAACATTGTAGTGCTGTCCCAATTACATAAATCCTAATATCAAGTGGATGCATCCACTATCCACCCTGAACAATTCCTTTTAACATTGTATATATAGATTGTGATTTTTTAAATTTTTTTGTTTGCAGAACAAGAAAAACTACAAAATGTAAATCCACTGAGATGCCTTACGGTAATTCACCAAGTAGCATTAGACGATTCAGATTTCTTTTTCTTAAAAGGACTTGATACTCAAAAAAGGAAATGAAATCATTGTTTAAGTAATGAGAAGAAAAGCACCAGAAGTGCAGAACATGCTGGAAAGACTTTGGAAAAGTTAGCAGCTGAAAAAACACTTCTCAGAGAACTTTTCAAAGTCGAAGATTTTTGATTATTAATGGTAAGAAGTGTTGAAAATCATATGACCTGGCCCATACAACTATCCAGGGAAAAAGGTCATATGAAGAGCATTAAGTAAAATTAAAGAGTGATTAGAAGCCCCAGCATAAAGCACAAAATGGTTACCATCATGCTTTCTAATCTTTCGAAAAGCAGGACACGGCATTAATACAATATGTGTCACACTGACTGGGTACAATGTTTAACCCTTTCCAGACCTGTGACAGCGTATGCGTCATGAAAGTCGGTGACAATCCGACCTGTGGCGCATACCCTGTGTCATGAAAGGATCGCGTTCCTGCAGGTCGGGTGACCGGGGTTACTGAAAGTTCACCCGACCCGCAGGCACAAGACCCTTTGTGCTTCACCACAGGGTGGTTGGCTTAACCCCCACGTGGCTACGATCGCTCTGATTGGCTGTTAAAAGTGAAACAGCCAATCAAAGCAATCTAATATTTCACCAATTAAATTTGGT
>JARQOD010000003.1:541485751-541621542 GCA_033576555.1 Oophaga sylvatica | reverse complement strand
ACACTTGGGGTTATTTAGTTTGGAAAAACGAAGGCTTAGGGGTGATCTTATTACAATGTACAAATATATGAGGGGACAGTACAAAGACCTTTCTAATGATCTTTTTACTCTTAGACCTGTGACGGGGACGAGGGGGCATCCTCTACGTCTGGAGGAAAGAAGGTTTAGCCATAATCACAGATGCAGATTCTTTACTGTAAGAGCAGTGAGACTATGGAACTCTCTGCCGTCTAATGTTGTAATGAGTGATTCCTTACTAAAATTTAAGAGGGGACTGGATGCCTTTCTTGAAAAGTATAATATTACAGGCTATATTCACTAGTTTCCTAGATACAGCGTTGATCCAGGGAGCTAGTCTGATTGCCGTATGTGGAGTCGGGAAGGAATTTTTTTCCCCAATGTGAAGCTTACTGTTTGCCACTTGGGTTTTTTTTGCCTTCCTCTGGATCAACATGTTAGGGCAGGTTAGGATAGGATATGGGTTGAACTAGATGGACTTAAAGTCTTCCTTCAACCTTAATAACTATGTTACTATGTTACAGGCTGGTAAGGGGCCCTGGATAATGGCCCCCCCACCAGACCAAAAAAATAGCAGCACACAGCTGCCCAGAAAAGGAATATATATTAGATTCGCCAATTCTGGCGCTTTGCCTGGCTCTTCCCACTTGCCCTGTACTGGTGGCAAGTGGGGTTCATATTTGTGGGGTTGATGTCACTTTTGTATTTTCAGGTGACATCAAGCCCACGGCTTTGTAATGGAGAGGTATCTATGAGATACCTCTCCATTACTAATCCTATAGTTGTATGGTAAATCAAGACAGGCAGAATAAAGACCTTTATTAAAAATTAAACAAAAAAAGCACTTTTACTTTAATTTAAAAAACACAGTCCGTTATACGCACCTAACTCCACCGAAGCCCTTGTCTTCTGTAATATAAAAAACAAAAAAATAAATAAATAAACAATATCCCTCACCTCTCAGTCGTTGTGTCCCATGCGACCATCCAGGCTGAGAACCACTGGTGAATGAGCTGAGGGACTGGCGGCAACGTGGAGGTTACCTCCAGTCACTGAGGCTGCAGTGCATTCCCAGCCGGGCTGGACTGCCGTGACCTCTGTGAGATCCCAGCTAGCACTATGAGAAAATGATGCATGACAGACCACAACAATACAACTATAGGATTAGTAATGCATAGGTGTCTCTAGACGCCTCCCCATTACCAAGCCATGGGCTTGAGGTCAACTGACAATACAGAGGTGACATCAACCGCACAAATATGAACCCCACTTGCCACCACTACAGGGCAAGTGGTAAGAGCCAGGCAAAACACCAGAACTGGCACATCTAATAGATATGCATTTTCTGGGCAGCTGTGGGCTGCTATTTTTAGGCTGGGGAAGCCAATATCCATGGCCCCTTACCAGCCCCAGAAAAACAAACAACCAGCTGACTGCTTTAGCAAAGCTGGTTGTCAAAATTGGGGGGGGGGGGCTTACGCTGCTTTTTTTTTTTAATTTAAAATAAAAAAAGTTTGTTTGTTTTTTTTTTTTTTTTTTTATTATTTACAGTGCAGGAGCCAGCTAATGCATACACCCATCAGCCTCTATTGCTGTTAGCGGCAGCCGGTGTCGGATGATGGGAGCAGTAGTCCCATCCGCTGACACGAGTGACCGGAGGTAAAGTTTATAGCTCCGATCACAGCTGCAAACTCACGCTGTCTTTTGACATTGTGGGAACAGCAGCTCTCTAACTGGCAGGGATGATTTCACCGCCGATTAGAAGCGGTGTATGACAGCGGGACAAACACCCGGTGTTCGGGCAGCCGAACCTGAACAGTAACATGGCCTTCCTGGTGCAGTCAGTGTTCAGTGTCTGTGCCCAAACAGTAGCTGTTCAGCACGGTCGCAGAACTTTACTGTTCGGGCTCGCCCATCTCTAGACAGATCTTATTTTCTCCATCTCCTCAATTGGTATCATTTATGTGGACGCAGACAGAGTGCAGTCCGATGCTTCACATGTACCCAAAAACTTGAATGGTTACACGAGCTCAAATTTGCATAGCTACTCGCAGCATTCTACAATTTTTCACATTAAAATCACCGATCTGCACTGACCCATATAGTGTAACACTGAGCCGAATGCTATCCGATGAAACATCAGATGGTACTCGTCCGACGAATACACTAGTGTGAGCGAGATTTAAGGCTGAATAGGAAGGATGACCCATTTTAAAACAAATTACTAGAACAAGTGTTGGTCTACGGGTGGCTAGGGGGAGGTTGATTTTCATCCTTTGGTAGTCTATGAAATGCCACACATTATGCATATTGTAGATCTATATATATCTATCGATAGATCTATATCTATTTACAGCCACTTACTATGGACCCTTTCATAACACGGAATTGGAAATATACAGGACAATTTCTCTTGAGAGCAAGCAAATATACAAGTCACCATCAAGACCACATACAGTCATGGCCAAAACTTTTGAGAATGACAAATATTATATTTTCACATGATCTGCTGCCCTCTGGTTTTTATGTGTGTTTGACAGATGTTTTTATCACAGACAAATATAATTGCAAACATATGAGTAACAAAAGCTTATATTGACAGTTAGAATGAGTTAATGCAGCAAGTCAATATTTGCAGTGTTGACGCTTCTTCTTCAGGACCTCTGCAATTCTCCCTGGCATGCTCTCAATCAACTTCTGGACCAAATCCTGACTGATAGCAGTCCATTCTTGCACAATCAATGCTTTCATTTTGTCAGAATTTTTAGGTTTTTGTTTGTCCACCCGTCTCTTGATGATTGACCACAAGTTCTCAATGGGATTAAGATCTGGGGAGTTTCCAGGCCATGGACCCAAAATCTCTATGTTTTGTTCCCTGAGCCATTTAGTTATCATCTTTTCTTTATGGCAAGGTGCTCCATCATGCTGGAAAAGGCATTGTTGATCGCCAAACTGCTCTTGGACGGTTGGGAGAAGTTGCTCTTGGAGGACATTCTGGTACCATTCTTTATTCATGGCTGTGTTTTTAGGCAAGACTGTGAGAGCCGATTCCCTTGGCTGAGAAGCAACCCCACACATGAATGGTTTCAGGATGCTTAACAGTTGGCATGAGAAGACTGGTGGTAGCACTCACCTTGTCTTCTCCGAATGAGGCGTTTTCCTGATGTCCCAAACAATCAAAAAGGGGATTCATCAGAGAAAATAACTTTACCCCAGTCCTCAGCAGTCCACTGCCTGTACCTTTTGCAGAATATCAGTCTGTCCATGATGTTTTTTCTGCAGAGAAGTGGCTTCTTTGCTGCCCTCCTTGAGACCAGGCCTTGCTCCAAGAGTCTCCGCCTCACAGTGCGTGCAGATGCACTCACACCTGCCTGCTGCCATTCCTGAGCAAGCTCCGCACTGCTGGTAACCCGATCCCGCAGATGAAACACTTTTAAGAGACGGTCCTGGCGCTTGCTGGTCTTTCTTGGGCGCCCTGGAGCCTTTTTGGCAACAATGGAACCTGTCTCAATGGAACCTGTCTCCTTGAAGTTCTTGATGATGCGATAGATTGTTGACTGAGGTGCAATCTTTCTAGCTGCGATACTCTTCCCTGTTAGGCCATTTTTGTGCATTGCAATGATGACTGCACATGTTTCTTTAGAGATAACCATGGTTAACAGAAGAGAAACAATGATGCCAAGCACCAGCTTCCTTTTAAAGTGTCCAGTGGTGTCATTCTTACTTAATCATGACAGATTGATCTCCAGCCATGTCCTCATCAACACCCACACCTGTGTTAATGGAGCAATCACTGAAAAGAGGTAAGCTGGTCCTTTTAAGGCAGGGCTGCAATGATGTTGAAATGTGTTTTGGGGGATAAAGTTCATTTTCTAGCCAAATATTGACTTTGCAAGTAATTGCTGTTAAGCTGATCACTCTTTATAACATTCTGGAGTATATGCAAATTGCCATTAGAAAAAGTGAAGCAGTAGACTATGTAAAAATTAATATTTGTGTCATTCTCAAAACTTTTGGCCATGACTGTACACAGCTCACATAGTAAACTGCTCTTACCCAAAGACAAATCTGCTGTCACTTTTAGCATGATTTATTTAAATAAACAATATGTTTATTTTACCTATCATAAATGCATTCCACTTTTCTCATTTCTAACGTTACATACACCCATTGAAAGAATTGTTGTGGTTTGAAAGAAAGCAGGATTTGCAAGCCAAAGAAACAGCATACAATTGCACACAAGTCAGACTACAAAATGGCCTTCACTCCAAAAAACCTAAACGCATGCGTGTCAGAAATAAAAGGCAGATTTCTTTTGTTTTAGTGCTAAACTAGCATGGCGGACTGATCCAGACGGTCTCAGAGACATGTACAGAAGTGGCATACTTTCCACTGGAAGAAAGGGATTACAATGTAACCAAGTGGAATGTGCTAAGCAGCAATATTTAACCTGGATGCTGGGGCCAAACCATGATAGCACACTGCAGTTATTTCTGCCCTGAAATTCAAGGAAGTGCGATTATTTACAATTGTTGTGCAAGGATAAAGAACAAAAAAAAAAAAAATGGAGGATTTTACTTAACCTTCAATCTCAAAGCCACTTAACTTTTTCTGGGTCATTGTTGCCTCAGTACTGATAATTAAGGTTATTTAACGTATAGTCACACTGAACCCTGGATGCATGAAGAAAAAAGATAACATGACGTATCAATATCTAAAAGCAATGTGTTTAGCTGACCAATAGGAACATTCAGGTCAACTTGGTTCACATGAAGCCAGTGTCAAAATCTCCCATACTTCTATTCACACACAAGGCTGTAGAGCTCACGTCAGGAGACCCCAAGCCAGCCCGCACATCGTAACCCATACGTGGGCAGTCTAGCAGACTTCTAAATGTGTCCTAAATTAAGGTAATCTCAGGGACAAATTGGTATCTGGGATTTTATTGTTACCAATGCTTCATTCATAAGTGAAGGACAGACCAGCACTTTAACACCCATGATTTACGAAGAATACCTTTAAAAAGGAGCGTCAATGGTTTGAAGTTCCCAATTTAGGGCCGTTACCTGTTTACTAAGGAGGTCACTTCTATTTCGATATACTATGGCTGAGAAAACAAACTTTTAATCCATAATTAGTTAGCAAGTGCCCAGTGCAGGGTCCAAATCCAGGCAATTGTTCCTTACAAAGCCTTTCCCAATGTCTGAAATTTTGTCTTGATTATCGGTGCCGAGGCTATCAGATAGTGGGCAGCAAAAGGGAATAAAGCCTGCATGCAGACAGCACAGGGGTCATCAAGACAAAGGAGAAGGTTTTAGTGATAATGGCTCCTGTTTGTGCACAAGAAACATCACAGACTGAGCTCTAAAAAGAACAAAACTTTATAAACAGATTCCATTCAGTATAAACCGGCTTTTAAGAATATATACATAGTGTTTTGACATCGTATATTAAACAAAAAAAAACAAAACATGGTTTTTAGCCATGGTTTTGTTTTGCAAGAACATTATTTTTAGCACTTTTTTCCATTTAATAAAAAAAAAAAAAGTTAGCAATAGGTTACACACATGCAAAAAGTAGATTTTCCCATTCAACCTTATAGCAAACATTGCATAAAAGTACATCCAGACATCCAGATCTCTGGGCAGAGAAGTTCTGTGTATAAATAACATTAGTTGTTCAAACAGTATTTGAAGTTTTGTTTATGTGGATCTGCTGCAATATTCATGCAAGAAAAACTCAGTGAGAACATACACTTGGATTTGTATTCTCTAATGCATAGTGATCAGCTGCTATCATTAGGGAAGGCCAGACACGGCAAGGATAGCATAGCAGAAGACCGCTGCCATATTGTGTCAGGTCCACCAGGGTGGGAGTTGCTCTCTGTTCTGGCTCATAGAAGTTGATCTTGAGCAGGGACTACACAACCCATCTTTGGTGACCATATGCTCCGATACACCAAACTGACGGAGTGGTTCTTAAAGGATAAAAATCCTTAATATTCTCATGATCCTCTAACCAAAAACAGTTATTTGTGACCACACTTACTGTACAGTTATTACAGGTACTCTTATTTTTTTTATGCACACAGGGACTGTTTAGAAAGGTAATTTCCTCCAGAATTCTCTTAAGATCTTTGCACATTGATTTTACTATACCTTAAATTGTGCCAAAATGCTTTGTAAATATATTCAATAAGTACCTGCAACGTTATAGGTCAACAAATTTCGACAAGCAATATAGGACTAGGAGACAAAAACCCGAGTCAAGAAATCAAATGGATAATTCCCAACATCAATACAAGATGATGGTGCTGCTTTAGGCCCCATTCACATGTCAGTGTTTCCAGTACGTGTGGGGTCAGTTTTCACACGTACTGGAGACACTAACACATATGCACAGACACATAGATTTAAATGGGCCTGTGTCCATGTGCAAAACAAGTAGACCTGTTTTTTTTCTGGCAGCACGGTCTGCAATACATTCGTGTGTCACCCGTGTGACATATATTAGATAACTACTAGCTTATTTCAGCCGCTATCAGAGATAGAAATTGAGAAAGGTCTCAAGCTGCGAGCAGTGATGTCAGTAAAGTCACCGCAGGTCACACATGGCCGGCTCACAGGTTATGGGGAGAACACCCGCCAGACACCTGCGGTAACCTTACTTACATCACAGCTCGTCACTGCAGCGGCATTCTCACCTAACGGTCAGTGTGTTCTGGCTGCCGTGTTATGCAATAACAATACAGATGTCAGAGTTGGGGATCGTCGAGGGATGGATTTTATGGCGGACCACATTGGATTATGGTAATAAATGGGTATAAGAGGGTCAGGAAGTGCATTTTACAATTGAAAGGATGTAGACACACACACACACACACGTAATTACTTCTGGCTATGGGGGTGTTTTATAGATGCCTATCCAGTACTAACTCCTGGGCTTGATGTCAGTGGACAAACCCCCCAAACCATCACCCTGCATGCCAACGCACCAGGGCAAGCAAGAAGACTGAAGGCTAAGCGTCAGTATTGGCACATCTAATGGATGCGTCATTTCTAGGCAGCTGAGGGCTGGTGTTATTAATCTGGGAAGAGGGCCAATATCCATGGACCCTTCCAGGCCTATTAATATTAGCCCACAGCTGTCTGTACAGCCTTTGCTGGTTATTAAAAATAAAAGGGACCCCATGTCTTTTTGGGGCCACCCCTTTATAATAACCAGTAAAATTTACGCAGACAGTTGTGAGCTTATATTAATAGGCTGGGAACCTTTATAGATATTGGTCCCATCCCAGACCAGCGGCCCACAGCTGTCTGCTCTCCATCAGCTGGTTAATAAAAATTAGGGGAACCCCCACGCAATGTCTATTTTTATATATCATTTCTATCAACTTTCACCATCTTTGCAAATCTAACAACTAAACATCTGTCATTTGTATTTTTCATTGTATTCCAGTATGGGGCACATGGACCTCAACAGTACTGGTTTTTCCAGCATCAAAATATAAGGACATGTAAAGGAGCCTGGTCACAGAAAAACCTATTAGGAAGAGAGTTAAGAGTGACTACAAGTAAAAACCTTACATATCCAACATTAAGTTAAATACACACCTAGAAACAGCAAGTGGTAATGATAGCTCAAAGCACTACGCAAGGTCAATGACTACAGGCCATTAACACGGTCAGGACTGGATTAAAGCTTATGTGGTAAGATTTTCATGCCATAATCTCAGTTACATGCCATGTTCAGTATTTTACCTCAGTATCTGTAAGATGAAAACTAGGAGTGGGTGAAAAATGCATAAGTGATAACGTGTTTTTATTATACTTTTATTGTTTCACTCCTAATTTTTGCTTACAAATAGTGATGTCAAATACTGACAGTGTGAATGTGGCCTAATACATAATTGTACAGCACTTTAATATGGCAGCATTTCTGAACTCCATTCCTCAAGTTCCCCCAAACCGGTCATGACCTGAGATTCTGCTGGGAAACAGTCTGTGGCAATTTGAGACACTGACAACAGCGACATCACCTGTAATACCAAGTAAATCCTGAAAACATGACGCACTGGGAGTATGGCAGGACTCATCTACGGCATCTATGTGTCCATATGGAGCAGAAGTCTATCACAATTAGGTTAAGCTAAAACAACAGTTTTTCTTGGTTCAAGCGCCATCCATGGAGGAAATTGGACTTCACATAGATCAACGTTATTCAATACAGCTCTTCAGAACATTGTCCAAAGTGGGGAAAAGAGGGGAAAAAAAAAAAAAGTTCAGATCCCATATAAACCATATTTACAAATTGAAAATTTTAAAAGTAAATCTTAATATTTGGTCCTGTAAATTAACTACTGATGTATAATAATGAAAGTCGGACAACAATACTGATGAAAGTTTTCAGACAGATGATTTTTTTTTTTTTATGCACTTGTGTGAACTTCATCTTACACCGACCGATTTTCATTTTAACAGAGAAGACACAGGGTCAGTATATCCGATGTGCGTCATAACATGAAACACTTTAGAAAATGGTGACAATTGGGCAATGTACCAAACTTACCAAATCTGAAAGAAGTTAGTAGAAACAAAACAAATTATACATGCAACATAACCGATATGACGACTCTCTTGCGGTCACAAAAAAAAGTTATTTTTTTATATTTGTTAATTATTTTTTAAGTTTTATATTCTTCCAAAAGGGTTTAATTTTTTTGTACAAAGTCTAAGGCCATTCAGACGTCCGTTTTTCACTTTTCTATGATTTTCTCAGAGAAAACGCATCCATTATAACCTATTGTGCTGTTCTGTCCATGTTATTTTACGGACAGTGTTCATATTCAATTTATGTCACAGCTCAAAATTAATACAAGTCAATGGGTCAGTGAAAACAATGGACAACATCAGCGTGCTGTTCGTGATTAACACTGCAAAGGATAGGGAGGAATTCCAATTTCTAATTTCATTAGTGAAAATCACTGATTGAACAATGATTAAAAACACAAAATTGATGCGCTATTGTGTACCCAAGAACTCATGGATGAGGCTCAAAATCCATAAACTTGTCCTATACAATATATGAATATCATTAGATGTCAGACCTGATGAATATGGTACACATACTTAGAATAAACGGTCAAAGGATTAGACAGCCAATCTGTGACATGGACTGTCATTTTCAGCCCACATTGCATGATTAAAAGATCCTCAGTGACCATCCTCCCTGCTGCGGCTAAGATCTTGTACTACTCGACACAAGCTGCAGCTGTCAGTCAGCTGGGAAGGCAGTGACTGAACAGACTTTGACTCATGAGCTCTTATTCTTTAACAGGATAACAGAACCATCCTGACAGATTTTCATAGTAAGTACAACAGCCTAATCAGGTCTTCAAGATCTATTTAATAAATTTGCAGTTTGCGTTTTTAAATCTAGTGACCGTTCCACTTTCAAGGTAATTTTAGCTAGACTTGAATCCTCTCTACAGACCCCAGCGATTTAATCCTTAGAAGGTTACAGCTTCAGTTATTTTATAAGTTGCATTGAAGAAATGTAGGATTTAATAAAGAAAAGCATGTCCGTGTATGGGATGGTGCTGTGTGTATGCAGATCTGGAACGTACAACGGATAAGGCTGACAGCATCAGAAATTATTTAATGCTAGACACGTAAGGAATGCAAGGCGAGAAAGTAGTTAAGTTTAAGACTGTAGATAAAAAACAGATCCTGTCCCTGGAAGAGAAGACTTTACATTTCAGAGGAAGAGCAGAGTCACTGACATCTCATACAGCCCACTTACTGTAATGAAATAACCATCCGCGCTTATTAGAACAATTGCTGAGCAATGAGAAAACGTATTCACCTCGCACTGAAGAGTTGGCCAATTTTTTATTTAACCAAATGTATTATGGACATGATTTTGTTATGGTAACATAGAAGTATTCTAGGTTCTCCTCCTGCTCGTTAGTACAGCCGTCCCCACAGACGCACAGCCTCCTGTTATTAGAATGGCTGCTGATGGAGGAGTACGACCAGACCTGTTCATCAGCTTTGTCCGAAGGGGGGGGGGGGGGGGAATACATATGGGGATTTATTCTTCAATTGGAGGATGCTAATCTCTGATCTGGTCACATCTTACATTAACTATGGTACCATTTAGGGAACAGGAGTGACATGTTGCACACAGCCTTTAATACTTTTATATCAGCAACTACCAAAATCATAGACAAATTCGTTGAAATATGCAGTATACTCATCTAAAAAGGGGATTATCCGAGACAGACCTCAATGATCTCTTAAGGATAGGCCATTGATGTGGGATAGTTGGGGAGAGAGACACCTGGCACCCGCGCCGATCACCTGCTCCCAGTGCCGTCCGGATGCACAGCACAGCTTTGTAAACTCTCTAAAGGCTGCAGCAGAGTACTGCAATCCCACCCCCTATTCAAGTCAATAGAGGATCTGCAGTAATCTGTTATGGCAACTATGCAGCTAAAGGCGCTGTATAGCTCTAGTTTGGCAGCACAGTAAGCACATTCAACTGCTGCCAACGTCAGGAACCACTGATCGACTGGGGGTTTTGAGTGTCGTACCCACGCTGACCAGATATTGATGACCTATATTACGAAAGACCATTAACATAAAAGTCCCAGACAACCCTCTAAGTTAAGGAATATGATCACATTACTATCAAAGGACTTAATGTAGAAAACACCACTGGCTTGACTTTTCTTCCATAGACTGAGAAATTATTAAAAAAAAAAATATCTATCTATCTATCTATCTATCTATCTATCTACACATACAGACACACCACAATTGGTTATGACTACCTGGCTCCTTAGCCTTGCAAGACGACAGATAGAAGAATGAGAACAATCAGGCAATAAAAAAAATAGTATGCAGTCCAACTACATCTTCCTTGTAGACTCAGAACTGTAACTTCTCTTCAGTAGGATTACAATACTTTTAGAATGGAAATAAAAGATTAGTGAACATGCAATCAAAAGAGCAGCCAAAACATTAACTACACTATCTTCTTGATCTTTCATATTCAGCAGGCACTTGAATTGCCCAAGGATCGGTGGGGATCTGTTATGATTTGGTAGCTGAGGAGAGCAGGCAAAAACGGCAATACACCAGAGAGGTTGGAAACTACTGGATTGCAGTACCCTGACTAACCACCTAAATTAGTTCTCTGGTGTAACAAAACTAAGCCGCAGCCACTGAAAAAACTGGAAAAGGCAAATGAACAAATAACAGTGGCTCAGATAAACGGAGAGGAGCACAAGCCCCCGGAGGAGACCTGGCTGACCTCCACAGAAGTGCAGGAAAAAATGCAAAAAGCAAGCACAAAAATAAAAGCAGAAAATATCTTATCTGTTAGCAGAAGATGCAGGCAAGACTCAGCAAGCTTCCAAATGAACCAGGAACCAAAGTTGAGACAAGAACAATTGATCACCGGCAACCCTGATGGGAAGGAACCTCCCTTATATAAGACCAGTCTAACTCCCGATTGCCAATCTTCATTGAATGGTCCAGTACTGTTTGTAACCACCAGAGGGAGCCTCTGCTCAGAATTCATTTCTAACACATTCACAACAGTACCCCCCTTGAGGAGCGGTCACCGAACCCTCATTTGGGCAACCAGGTCGGTCAGGATGAGCTCTGTGATACGCACGGATCAGTCTCCTAGCATGGATGTCCGAAGCAAACACCCAAGAATTGTTCTCCTGACCATAACCTCTCCACTTAACCAAATACTGGAGTTTCCGTCTAGAAAAACAAGAATCCAATATTTTCTCAACCACATAGTCCAGATTGCCCTCAACCAAAACAGGGTCAGGAGGCGCAGCCATAGGAACCACTGGCTTGACAAACCTCTTCAATAAGGACTTGTGGAACACGTTATGGATCTTAAATGTCCCTGGAAGTAGTAAACAAAAGGAAACAGGATTAAGAATCTCCATTATCTTTTAAGGTCCAATGAACCTAGGCTTAAACTTAGGAGATGCAACTCTCATAGGGATATTTCTTGAGGACAACCAGACCAAGTCCCCCACTTCAAACCGAGGACCATCAGTCCTATGCCGGTTGGCAAACCGCTGGGCCCTCTCCTGAGACAGGGACAACCTCTCCACTACCTGGTCCCAAATCTGCTGCATACGCTCCACAACAGAGTCAACACCTGGACAGACAGAAACCCCGTCTGTCCCGAAGAAAATCGAGGGTGAAACCCAAAATTGCAGAAAAATGGAGACATCAAAGTGGCAGAGCTAGCCCTATTATTAAGAGCAAACTCAGCCAAAGGCAAAAAAGAGACCCAGTCATCTTGATCAGCAGACACAAAGCATCTCAGATAAGTCTCCAATATCTGGTTTGTTCTCTCAGTTTGTCCATTGGTCTGAGGATGAAAAGCCGAGGAGAAAGACAATTGAACACCACGTTTAGAAAAAAAAGTCCTCCAAAATCTGGAAACAAACTGGACTCCTCTGTCAGACACAATGTTCTCAGGAATGCCGTGTAACCGAACCACATGCTGAAGGAACAAAGGCACCAATTCGGAGGAGGAAGGCAACTTAGGTAATGGCACAAGATGTATCATTTTGGAAAACCTATCACAAATCACCCAGATAACAGTCATTCTCTGAGAAACAGGAAGGCCGGAAATGAAATCCATAGAGATATGGGTCCATGGTCTCTTGGGCACAGGCAATGGCATCAACAAACCACTAGAGTGAGAGCAAGGCTTGGAGCGAGAGCAAGTCCCGCAGGACTGCACAAATTCCCTGACGTCACGAGACAAAGTAGGCCACCAAAAGGACCGACTAACCAAGTCTCTGGTACCAAAAATTCCGGGATGACCGGCCAACGCGGAACAATGAATCTCAGACATCACACTCTTTTTCCACCGGTCTGGGACAAACAATTTCCCAATAGGGCAGCGCTCGGGTTTATCCTCCTGACACCCTTCCAGAGCCAGTCTCAAATTGGGCGAGATGGCGGAAAGAACTACACCCTCTTTCAAAATAACAGCAGGATCAGATAACTCAGGAGAGTCCGCAAGGAAATTCCTCGAGAGGGCATCCGCCTTTACATTCTTAGTGCCAGGAAGAAAGGAAACCACAAAATTAAAATGTGTGAAAAACAAGGCCCACCTGGCCTGTCTAGGATTAAGTCGCTTGGCTGATTCCAGATAAACCAGATTCTTATGGTCCGTGAGGACCACCACCTGATGTTTGGCTCCCTCCAGCCAATGTCTCCACTCTTCAAAAGCCTACTTCATGGCCAATAACTCCCGATTACCCACGTCATAATTACGTTCAGTTGGAGAAAATTTTCGAGAGAAAAAGGCACAAGGGTTACTTTTAGAGGTCTCTGGATCTCTTTGGGACAAAACGGCACCTGCCCCAATTTCAGAGGCATCAACCTCCACCTGAAATGGCAGAGAAACATCAGGCTGCCGTAGAACAGGAGCAGAAGTGAATCTCTGTTTAAGTTCCTGAAACGCAGAGACTGCCTCAGGAGGCCAATTCACCACATCAGAACCCTTTTTGGTCAAATCAGTCAATGGTTTAACATAAACAGAGAAATTGCCAATTTTTATCGTAAATTTATTGGTAAAACCCAAGAATCTCTGAAGAGCCTTTAATGAAGTAGGTTGGACCCAATCACAGATGGCCTGAACCTTGACCGGGTCCATTTCAATAACAGATGGGGACAAAATGAATCCCAGAAATGAGATCCTCTGTACGCCAAAAAGACACTTTGATCCCTTCACATACAGAGCATTCTCTCTCAAAATCTGGAACACAGTCCGAACATGTTTCACATGAGTCCCATTCATTGGAAAAAAATCAAGATATCATCCAAATAAACAATCAGAAATTTATCCACAAAATCCCTGAAAATGTCATTCATGAAGGACTGGAAGACGGAAGGAGCATTAGTGAGCCCAAAGGGCATCACTAGGTACTCAAAATGCTCCTCTGGGGTATTAAATGCCGTCTTCCATTCATCCCCGTGCCTAATGCGAATAAGGTTATACGCCCCCCTGAGGTCAAGCTTGGTAAGCCAAGCAGCACTTTTCACCCTGGAAAACAGGTCAGAAATCAAGGGTAACGGATATTGATATTTCACAGTGATATTGTTCAAGAGACGATAATTAATACACGGCCTTAATGAACCATCCTTTTTGGCCACAAAGAAACAACCGGCACCCAAGGGTGAAGAGGATGGTCTGATATGACCCTTCTCCAATGACTCCTTGATATAAGACCGCATAGCGTCATGTTCAGGTACAGACAAGTTAAAAAGGCGACCTTTAGGGAATTTACTACCAAGCACTAATTCAATAGCGCAGTCATAGCTCCTATGGGGGGGCAAGGATGCAGATTTACTTTCGCTAAACACATCAGAAAAATCAGTCAAAAAGTCAGGAACATCCTGAGCCTGGGGAGAGGCAGAAAAAACAGGAGTGTTGGCATTAACACATTGGCAGCCCCAACTGGTTACAGACACAGATTTCCAATCCAAAACAGGATTATGAGACTGTAACCAAGGGAAACCTAGTACAATAATGTCATGCAGCTTATACAGCACCAAAAATGTACAACTCTCCTGATGATCAGGTTCAACCCTCATTATCACCTGAGTAGAGAACTGGGGTTTATTCTCAGCCAAAGGGGTAGAATCAATCCCCAGTAGGGGAATAGACTTCCGTAGGGGTATCAAGGGAAACCCACAACGTTTAGCAAAATCAAAATCCATCAGGTTAATAGCTGCTCCCAAATCAACAAAAGCCTGAGCAGAAAATGCAGACAGGGAGCAAATCAGGGTAACAGTCAAAAAGAAATTTTGTCTGAACACTACCCAAGACAACTGAGCGTGCAAAACGTCTTCCCCGCTTAGGGCAGACTGAAATAGCATGAGAGGCGTCACCACAGTAGAAACATAACCCATTGCATTTTCGAAACTCATGACGCTGTGCCCCAGAAGCCACTCTATCACACTGCATGGGTTCAGAAGCTGGTTCACAAGGCAACACTATTCCACGCATACCTCTACGCTCACGGAAACGTCTGTCAATTTGAATCGCTAATGACATAGAATCATTGAGACCAGAGGGAGCAGGGAAACCCACCATAACATCTTTTACATTCTCTGACAGACCCTTCCGAAAAAGGGCTGCCAAAGCATCATCATTCCATTTGGTCAGGACTGCCCACTTTCGGAATTTCTGACAGTTTAACTCAGCGTCCTCAAGCCCCTGATTTAATGCCAACAATGTTTTTTTCAGCTTGATCAGTGACATTCGGTTCATCGTACAATAACCCCAGAGCCAGAAAAAATGCATCAACATTACTCAAGACAGGGTCCCCAGGTGTCAGGGAAACAGCCCAATCCTGAGGATCGCCGCGCAGGAGAGAGATGACAATTTGAACCTGCTGTGCTGCGTTCCCTGAGGACTTAGGTTTTAAGGCAAAAAACAACTTACAGTTATTTTTGAAATTCAGAAATTTAGCTCGATCCCCTAAAAACAAATCTGGCATGGGGATCCTAGGTTCCACAACAGGCAACCCAGCAAGATAGGTAGCAATCCTCCGAACTTCAGTGGCAAGCTGATCCACACGGCCAGACAACTGTGCAAACTCCATTGAGAGAAAAAAAAAATCCTCAGCACACAGAGAAAAAGAGGGGAAAAAAATGCAACAAACAGAAAAAAAAAAAAAAATCTGACAACTAACTTTTTTTTTCTCACACTATTTTTCCCTTCTGTGAGTACCATATAAATTTTCAGTTTGGCCGGTGATACTGTTATGATTTGGTAGCTGAGGAGAGCAGGCAAAAACAGCAATACACCAGAGAGGTTGGAAACTACTGGATTGCAGTACCCTGACTAACCACCTAAATTAGTTCTCTGGTGTAACAAAACTAAAGGGTATGCCACACTAAACAATATCGCTAACGGGATCGCTAAAAAACGTCACTATTTAGCGATCCCGTTAGCGATATTGTTCAGTGCGGCAGCTTCCAGCGACGAGCTTCCTGCTGTGATCTCGCTCGTCGCTGGAATCGTTCCGGACCCTATTTCATCGCTGGCGCTCCCGCTGGGTAAGTATCTAATCGCTGTGTGGCACCTTTTCTTAGCGATTTAGCGGTACTTTTGTACCGCTAAAGTCGTTAAGAAGATCGCTAACGGCGATAGCGTCGTTAACTATATCGCTAAATGTGGCTGCATTTAGCGATATAGAAACAATCCCGCTAGCGATCGCATTAGTATGCGTCGTTATCGTGATCGCTAGCGGGATTGTTTAGTGTGGCAGTACCTTAAGCCGCAGCCACTGAAACAACTGGAAAAGGCAAATGAACAAATTACAGTGGCTCAGATAAACCGAGAGGAGCACAAGCCCCCGGAGGGGACCTGGCTGACCTCCACAGAAGTGCAGGAAAAAATGCAAAAAGCAAGCACAAAAATAAAAGCAGAAATATCTTATCTGTTAGCAGAAGATGCAGGCAAGACTCAGCAAGCTTACAAATGAACCAGGAACCAAAGTTGAGACAAGAACAATTGATCACCGGCAACCCTGATGGGAGGGAACCTCCCTTATATAAGACCAGTCAGTAACACCTGATTGCCAATCTTCACAATCTTCATTGAATGGTTCAGTACTGTTTGTAACCACCAGAGGGAGCCTCTGCTCAGAATTAATTTCTAACACATTCACAACAGGGGTCTTTCTGGAGAGCGACCACACAATAGATCCAGACAAGCACACAGCTCCTGCCGTAGCGCACACACAGCTCAGAGTATGATTTCAATAAATGGCATCTGCTCTGTAGCCTCCGCTTTCAAGTGCGTCAGTTCTCTAGGCTGTGTTTTGGCTCTTGTCTGCTTGGGGTTAATGGTGATCAGTAGACAGAGATCCCCCAGATCCCCAGGAAATTCAAGTGTCTAATATGAAAATTCAGGAATTATATTTACCCTTCATTGCCATTTCTTAAAGGAGTTGAGAATAGGATGGCCATGACAGGGTTTTGATGTGGTGGTCTCAACTTTTGCTAGAGCTGTACGTAAAAGTTGCTCATCACTGGGGGGGTCCGATTGCTGGGGCCCCCACCTATCATGAAATCAGAGCTTGGTTCCCTTGTTCGGATGGTCAAACTAATGTATACACCCAGCACTGCTACTCTCGCTGCCTATAGGACCGACAGATTGCAGGTCCACGATTAGACTGGTTGTCCGCATCTGATCATCGTTCCATTCAAAGTGGAGATTCTATCCTCTAAATATATTCCCATCTCGTATATGGCATATCCACAAGATGAATCATAACTATTGTGAATACAGGTTCTGCAATGGAACCCACATCTATCTTGAGAATGGCACCTCACTAAATATTGTCAGAGGAGAACTATGCTGAATGACCATGGGGATGTGACAAAAAGCATGAGATAGGCATACGCCTTGAAATTTTATAGGCTATCCAAACATCCATGAGAGCCTTAAAATAGGCACTCAAGTTATTAAATTGCTTTAGTTAGAAAAAGCACATCAATTGCAAACTTGCTTATTTTCATGCTGTCTTTCCACTTCTCATTCCCTGCAATGAGAGTCTTTATCTTTCATAGTTTACAGCTCATTTCCATGGAGCTCAGCCAATAGAGTCTGCCCAGAACAAAGCTGAGGAGAGTGCAGAGTAGTTATATGCCAGTAGAGGGGTTAACTCCTTATATTCCAACCTCCTCAGGTCACTGATTTTTATATAGCAGATATATGTTCACCTCCACTCCCCCTGACTCTCAGCTCCTGATAAGATGCTGTTATAAATCTTGCAAAATCATTAGTACCAGCATTGGCTTCTCCAAAAGCAGTCCTTCTCATCAGTGCTTTCACTGTCCCAAGCACGTTGACAAATAAACAGCTTTTAACTATAATTTCAAATATACTTCATTGTCCTTTCAACATATTCTGGTGGAATATTGGCAGCATGGCATCAGATCCAACTTTCCACTTGTCCACAGTAGTTTTTAAGGTAAAAAAAACAACAAAAAACAAGGCAGTGTGTGTCTGCAGCACTGGGGTCCTGGATTCAAATCCCACCAAGGACATCTGCAAGGAGTTTTTATGTTCCCCCCATGTTTGTGTGGGTTTCCTCCCAGTTTGCCGGTTTCCTCCCACACACTAAAGACATACTGATAAGGAACTTAGATTGTGAGCCCCATCGGGGACAGTGACAATAGCATCCGTAAAGTGCTGTGGAATTAATGGCGCTATATAAATTAGTAAATATTGGAAAATTTCCGAAATTCTTAAACTAATTGTTATGATCTGCTACAAGCACTAAGGAAAGGTGGGAATACTGTCCCTACAATAGGACTGAGCTGGATCCTTACGATGTAACGGGGGACCTGATCCTGCGACCAGACCCGCTAAAGTCCTCAGCTAGTCTGAACGAAGACCTATAGTTGCGAGGGAGGAATCCCTACAAGATCTAGGGACTGGGTGAAAAGGTGGACACCTCCTAACAGAAAGTGTAGCAGGGAATATAAAACAGAAAACAAATACTAAGATCCTAAGATCAAGCAAAACTGACAGAGTAAAGGGTATGCCACACTAAACAATATCGCTAACGGGATCGCTAAAAAACGTCACTATTTAGCGATCCCGTTAGCGATATTGTTCAGTGCGGCAGCTTCCAGCGACGAGCTTCCTGCTGTGATCTCGCTCGTCGCTGGAATCGTTCCGGACCCTATTTCATCGCTGGCGCTCCCGCTGGGTAAGTATCTTATCGCTGTGTGGCACCTTTTCTTAGCGATTTAGCGGTACTTTTGTACCGCTAAAGTCGTTAAGAAGATCGCTAACGGCGATAGCGTCGTTAACTATATCGCTAAATGTGGCCGCATTTAGCGATATAGAAACGATCCCGCTAGCGATCTCATTAGTATGCAACGCTAACGAGATCGCTAGCGGGATTGTTTAGTGTGGCAGTACCTTAAGGCACCTAAGCACCTGGCTAGCTTAAGAGTAGATAATACAATGAAGTCCAGCAAAGCCAGAAGGGCGGAGCCAGACTAAATAGGGAAAAAAGGTCATGTGACCAGCAAACTGAAACAAAATCTGACAAGAGGGTTATAACACTAATGAATATGGTCTAAGCACTCAAATGCCATCAATAAGAAGTTCCAAGCTTTGTTAAAAAAATATATATAAGCTAGTAAACCATGTTCAGCATTACACACTGAGTATTTTTGAATTCATAAATTAGTTTAGTGACTCAGACGCAGATTATTCCTAGCATTGACTCCACTGTTCACTTTCAGTCCATTTTACAATTTCTTCCATTCAGATTTTGGGCAGCAATTTCATTTTTCTCCATGGACAAGCAAAAGATGTGTAAACAGAATATTAGATGCATAATCTCGATTAAGTTTTATAGTCACATTTTATGTTGTGCCATTTGAGGAGACCCTTCTCCCTTCTCCAAAAAAAAAAAAAAAAAAAAAAGTCTAGGCCAAGATCTTCAAAATGCTCTCAAAGTTTTTCCCCAACTTTAAAAATCAAGTTAATATGGCAGCAATAACCAGAGAAGTAGAGCATTAGATGATTAATTTTTCATGCGAACAATAAATTACCACATATCTTAATATAAGAGGTCTGGCAGCTAGGAATTAACCATAACTAAGTGGGTTTCAGGAGGAGAGAAAAAAAAAAACTGAGTGAGCCAACATGCAAGTACAAGTCTTACTTTATCACATTCAATAAGGCTAGGTTCACATTTGTGTGCAGCGCATCTGCATGTGCAAACGCATGCCAAAATGCATGCAAACAGATGAAATGCAGTGTCAATCCGCATCAGCTTACGCATGATGCAAAAAAAAAAAAAAAAAAAAAAAAAACAGTTGCGTGTGCTTGCGTTTGCGTTATTTATCGAACGCATGCACATATTTCCAGGTGCTGTAATCAGTTCCTGGACATGCGCAGTCTGAAGTCCGCATGCACATTGAACACATCCATGCGCATGTCCTTGCGTACCAATGCGTTCCCTTAAGCCCCCCGTCTCACATAGTGAGATCGCTAGCGAGATCGGTGTGTGTGACATTCAGCGACGATCAGCCCCCCTGCAGGGTATCGCTGATCGTCGCTGAAATGTCAGGACATTTTTTTGATCGCTGGTCTCCCGCTGACAGGCACGCATCGCTGCGTGTGACAGGCGGGAGACCAGCGATCCGCTGGTAACCAACGTACACAGCGGGTTTCCAGGCGCGGGGCTGTGCCTAGAAACTCGCTGTGTACCTTGGATACCAGCTCCCTGATGCAGGGAGCTGGTACCCAAGGTACACAGCGGGTTTCAGGCACGCGCAGTGCCTGGAAACCCCTGTGTACCTTGTTACCACTCCCTGCATCAGGGCGTGGTATCCAAGTACACTGCGGTAACTAAGCGATGTTACCCGCAGTGTCGCTGTCCCAGATCGCTGCCTGAGCTGCCTGTTTAACAGCTCAGCAGCGATCATGTAGCGATACACCAGCGATCCTGACAAGTACATATCGTTGTCGGGATCGCTGGTGTATCGCTATGTGAGACCCAGCCTTTAGACAGTAATGAGCTGTTTTGACACACTCATCTGCATGACTGCGCATATTTGATGCTTCAAAAAAAAAAAAGCAACATGTTGTGTTAGCCAGACACCACAAACACTGCCCACAGATACGCAAATGTGAAACTAGCCTAACTCATGCCCAATTGCTTCTTAAACTTGAATAATTGCAAACTTTGATATAACTTGTAGTTATGAGCGAGTGTGCTCAGATAAGCCATCATCTCAGCATGCTTGTGTCCCAATAAAGAATCTTTGGCGTGCTCGAATACCATTTTAGTCTTCATGGTTGCATGTCTCACGGCTGTTTAGACAGTCACAACACATGAAGGGATTTCCTATTTGCTAGGCAGTCCTTGCATGTGTGGTGCTTGACGCACAACCAGGAGACATGCAGGTGTAAGGAGGTGGCGGAGACCCTCGTTTGCACCCTAAACCCACGAGGGACCTATGCAGCCCCTATTGTTATGTCTCGTGTGTCTTCACTGTAATATATGTTCCTAATATGTATTGTGCACCTTGTGTAAATATGTTACACTACTATGTACTACATTGCATTATGTCCATATTGTGTATTGTGGGAAGTTCCCCTTTAATTGCCTCTATCGAACTAGGTTAGGGACAGTTAAGAGTTAAAGATGTGGGCTGGACCAGCAGCAGTAAGCTGCTGCTTCCAGTTAGTAGCCTGGGCATGTTTGTCTTGGGCAAGTGTGCAGCAATAGCCGGGGCATTGGCAGACACCAGGAGGGGATAGAATCTGTTGCCCTGGATTTAAGGACAGCAACAAGGGCCACTGGACTCGGTCAGGGTATCGCCGAAGGGACTTCAATCGTCCAGATTCTGATGCAAGGACTACTGCCTCTTTTGGCCACTGTGGCTGTTGTGGGTGAGGCTGTGGACGAAGCTAGGGAGAGAGCAGGAAACCAGTGTTGGTACTTTATTCATCTCTGTTATTAAAGTTGTTCTCCCTGTTAAATTGCAAGACGTGCCTGGGGTTGTGTTTATCCTTGCCTATTTTTTTTTTATGTACAAGGGGGGCCGGGATGCTTGCTGACTGTTGGCTCAGTGGACCCTGTGGACTGTAGCTTTAATGGAACTCCGCCATAACTACCACCCCATGCCACCTTGTTACACAAGCGTGGGAACTCGAGCATAGTATTTTAGCACGCCAAAGATACTCTATTAGGACATTAGCGTGGCAAGATAACGCCTTATCCGAGCACACTCACTCATCACTAAACTTTCAAGCGTATAACAGTTGATGACAACTTATGAGGGCTCGAGTTTAAAGAGATTGACCTCTAAGGCTATGTGCACACGTTGCGGATTGTTAGCATTTTTTGCGCTGCGAAAAGGCAGCAAAAATGCTTACACAACGCAACCCGTTACATTCTATGGGATTCCGCAATGCTGTACTAATGCTGCGTATTCTTCCGCGGCGGAATCGCATCGTGGAAAAATCCGCAGCATGCTCATTCTTTTTGCAGAATCGCGGCGATTCCGCCACCATAGGAATGCATTGAACCGCTTACTTTCTGCATGTGGCTATGCCCACCATGCGCAAAGTGAACGGTTCATGTGCGGATGGTACCCAGGGTCTGGAGGAGAGGAGACCCTCCTACAGGCCCTGGGTACCAAATCCCTATTAAAACAATAGTTAAAATAAAAAAAATCGTTATATTCTCACCTTCCGGCGGCCCCCGCAGCTTTCCCGCTCCTAAGTGACGCTCCCGGCAACTCCCGTTCCCAGGGATGCCTTGCGACAATGAGCCCAGATAATGTAGTGGTCTCGCGTGATGGTACGTCATCTGGGGTCATTGTTGCCAGGAGCATTGCAAAGACCAGGAAGGCTGCGGGGGCCGCTGGAAGGTGAGAATCACAATTTTTTTTTTTATTATTATTTTTAACATTATATCTTTTTACTATTGATGTGGCATAGGCAGCATCTATAGTATAAAGTTTGTCACTAGTGTGACCAACCTGTCAATCAGTTTTTAAAGCGATGCTACAGATCGCTTGGAAACGCTAGCATTCTGCAAGCTAATTACGCTTGCAAAACGCTAGTTTTTAGCAGAAATATGCATACCGATTAAAATGCGTATTTCTAGCGGCAGGGAGTTGCAGGATTACTGCGGAAATTTCCGCGGCAATTCCGAACGTAGGCACATAGCCTGAAGATACATTGATTCGGCTAGGCCATCGATAGGCTATTAGTGAGGCTCCAATTTCATGGGAGATAACCGTCAGCACTCAGCAACTAGAAGTAGGGAGCTCCGGTGTTGTGCCCCATACATTGCTTATATCTTGCCACTATTGCAGCAGATATGATGAATTTGTGAACTATTCTACAGACAGGCCATCAATGTTAGCTCTAGACAAACCCTTTCAGGTTTTACTTTCTTTAGAAATGTTGAATCAAGAAGGCATATGAGAATTTCTCAAATATTAATAAATCTTCTACATGAACAATAAAAAAAATGGTGTGTAACAGAAAATGGTTTATACAGTAGCAAATAGAGGAGCCAGTTATATAAATATACAAACAAGTGTACATATCCTAGTATCAATCTTCGATCATGGCACACAGCCAACAGTAGTAAATAGTAAAAGGGTCATTCTGTTTGCCACCACCATCGCACCACCTCTGCTGCATGCAATGTTATATCAGCTTTGGTGCTTATGGAAAATGAGGAAAAAAAAAAAATTTCACAAGTTCTTACTTCTGAGCATTTGGATATATTTTGCATGGAATGAAAAAGCTGAAGTGATATCATCTGGTATTGCAGCCTTACTGAAATGTGAAGGGCGACTGAGAATACACAGCCTGTACATGTGTGCACTAGCGTTTTTGTAAGAGCATTTTTTTCCTTTTAATGATGGACATCAGATAAAATAAATTAAAAAAAGTTGTCAATACAGTATCCTTAGGGCTCAGACAAAAGTCAGTTTTTTTGATATATGAGAAAAAAAGATGAAGTGACTTATGAGAGTTTGAAGTGTTTTTCTCACGGCTGAGAAAAAAAAAAAATGTATCCACCTCTTATCCAGTCATTGAAACAAGACAAAAAAAAGAGTAAAAACTGACTTTAAACATCCCTATAGACTGTCATAGGTACAAGTGCTATCCGAAGGAAAAAAAAAAAAAAAAAACCCACATTGCACTAGTAGGGAAAAAAAAACGGATTTGTGAATGAGAACGAACACTGAACGCGTGCCCTGTTCTACCAACCATTGGAGTCCCCTCCATTTAAGAGTGTCCTTAAAGAACCCTTGCTTGCCAGATTCACAAGAGCTTATTGTCCTTTAAAAAGTAACCATTATTTAGATTTTTCTTCACAATAATATTACACGTGAAAATAAGAAACGAACAAATACATAACAAAGCAATCTGCTCCTTTCTCCTACTGGATCGATTTAAAAAAAATAATAATAAAAATAATCTCATTTCATGTTTAAAATAGGTCTTCAGTGAAAACAGATTTTCCCATTACCGAGATGTGATTGCAGTTGTTGCACAAAGTTCTATGGAGAACCGTAACCTGCGTCTGCCTTCAACTCCTCCCGCCTTCATGGAATTTTATAAGCACCAAATGCCATCTCATCTAAGTAACTAGTGTCTTCACTGAATAAAACTTAATTATTGGTTATTGATTTATTCTTATTCTCAATTCTGTACTAGTACATTACCTTGTGGATGGTTTAGCTGACATTACATGTGTTTTTCCTGTACACTGAGCTCAGGATAGACGTTATCACCATATACAGAGAACACGTTCTATGTGGCATGTATAACACATGAAGGGGGCTCACTTCACACACACTTTACATTGACAACATGTTGTACACACAGGTGGAGATTTAACCACGAGTTTCCTTCAGAGATGCTTTTGACAGACAGATGCTGTCTACCTTTCAGGATCCCAGGAAAGATGAGGAACAAACTTTGATATGGACAATCTTTGTAACCATTTCACCTATTATGTTTTGCTGTAATGATGCTTTTTGGTGGACAATCCAACAAACCACTACATTTAAGAAATATTGTGAAATTTTCTTTAGAGTATCGCATCTGCTAAGAAGTCCTGAATAAAAATACGAAAGTTTATTTTACAACACATTTTGCACATGAACCGAGAGTGAAGTGTGGAATTCTCTGATACATTACGAAGTTGCATATTTTCATGTGTATTATTGAAATAGCAAATAAAAATGACTATTGCGGTACTTTAAATTCTCTGCTGACATATCCTCCATATAATAAGCTGCCACTCCAAATGGTTTCCGTTAAAAGGATTACCCACCCCCCATTTAAAACTAGATCAATGTATAAAACACGGGATCTGGCAAGGGCTGAGTAACCCAAAATAATTAAGCTCCTAATCTACAGAACATTTGGGTTGTTTGGAGCAAGAAAGACAATGTTTCCAGGACTAATACTGCACATTTACTCCTGAAACACATTCCACAAAACGCTTAGTGGATCCAGATTCATCTCCCACTCACTTTCTGGTAAGATAATCAGTCCCAAAAGTTTGTTATCCAATACTCCAATCAGCATTTTAGATGGGGGAGACAAAACGTGGTGCAAAATAAATGTCTACTTGATAAAAACAGCTTTCTGTTAGCATATTTCTTTTCCCAAAGCTAATGAAGCAAAAAACATTCCATAAGGATACTCATTTTTCATTTTATCTGTCAATTTGCACATTTCCTTGGTTCGCAGCCATTTTGGACAGGGCATAGCAAGCGATAAGAACGTGAACTTGCGTAAGCCGCTAGCCGAATATCCAATGTGCCGTACAAAGTGTCACAAGGGTTAACTAAAGGTACTGCCACACTACACGATCCCGCTAACGATCTCGTTAGCGTCGCATACTAATGAGATCGCTAGCGGGATCGTTTACAATTTCGCTAGTGTCGGCCACATTTAGCGATGTGTTAAGGACGCTATCGCGGTTAGCGATCTCCTTAACGACTTTAGCGGTACAAAAGTACCGCTAAATCGCTAAAAAAGGTGCCACACTCAGCGATATATATTTACCCAGCGGGACGCCGACGATCAGAATAGGGTCCGGAACGATCAGGACGACGGACGAGATCACAGCAGGGGCCACGTCGTTGCTGCATGCCGCACACAACAACATCGCTAACGGGATCGCTAAATAGTGACGTTTTTTAGCGATCCCGTTAGCGATGTTGTTTAGTGTGGCATACCCTTAACTGGGCTCATCTAAAAACAGTCATTTATCTGGTATACATGCACATCTCTGGATAAGGCGAATGTAATTAACCAAATCATTATGCACACGCAGATTAAATGGATTGCACATGTACTTCTAAAGGCAAACCACAGCAATCCTACATAGTCACTTCTTCCGAAGAAACCTAAATTAAAACGAGGAAATTCGACGGTCATTTTCTTACTAATTTACACATTGAACCAATTCATTTTCTAGTTTATACAGTGCTCTATAGACATCGTTATCACCATCAGTCAGTGTCCCTAAAGGGGCTCAAAAATCAGTATCTGCTAAAGCACCAGTCCAGAGTGGATTCCACCGCTGGAGTGCCGCTTCCCAATATCAACATGGGTTTACGAGAGACTGTTCCTGTCAGACTAATCTGATAAGCTTTTATGTAGAAAAAATAAAACGAAATTCTGCACAAGATATCAGACATCTCCTTAATTTTGCAGGGACAGTAAAATGCTGCATTTTCCTCTGCAAAAAAGCAACATGTGAACATAGCCTTAAAAAGGGGTTATTCGGGACCTTATTTTTTTTTTTGCCTCAAAAACACAAAAAAAAAGCAGGTAGTTAATAACCTGTTAGCAACCACCTGCCTGTTCTATCTGTATAGTACCAACTCAGAGCGGTCACTGACCACCCCACATCGACAGAGCAGCTACTTCCAGGCTGCTCTGATGGAGTGAGACTGCCAACGTCATGTCAACTGATAGAAGGATTTCCGCAGCATAGCATTGATGTATAGTCAACAGCTCAGAATGCAGAAGAAGCCAATGCTCTGTCAACTAAAATCAGAGGAAGAATCGCCAGCAGAAATCTGTGTTCAGCAGAACAGGCGAGTAAATAGCTAAGTATAGCACAACAAAATAGCTGCTGCTTTGTTATACTGACAAACCTGCCCTGGAAAGTTAATAGGTTAGGAACCTATCAGTATTAGCAGTAGGAAGCCCTGTCCTCTTCCTAGTGGATATGCTGCTCAAATAACAGTATTAGGAGTGTGGAAGTAAGAAGAACCTGTTCTCATTGCTATCCACCCCATCTGCTCCAATACTTGAGATACCAGAGTGCAGATGAGAGAAGAGGCTGCTCACACTGCTGTCTATCCCTTCTGATCCAATACTGGAGATACCAGAGGTGCAGAGGAGAGAAGAACCTGCTCACACTGCTGTCCATCCCTTCTGATCCAATACTGGAGATACCAGAGGTGCAGAGGAGAGAAGAAGCTGCTCACGCTGCTGTCCATCCCATCTGATCCAATACTGGAGATACCAGAGGTGCGGAGGAGAGAAGAAGCTGCTCACACTACTGTCCATCCCTTCTGATCCAACACTGGAGATACCAGAGGTGCAGAGGAGAGAAGAACCTGCTCACACTGCTGTCCATCCCTTCTGATCCAATACTGGATATACCAGAGGTGCGGAGGAGAGAAGAAGCTGCTCACACTGCTGTCCATCCCATCTGATCCAATACTGGAGATACCACCAGAGGTGCGGAGGAGAGAAGAAGCTGCTCACACTGCTGTCCACACAGTATTTGAATGCGGAGTGGTCTATAAGATGTACTGTCATCCTATCTCCAGGTTAGAGCAACAGTGCATCATACAACCTCACCAGGTACAGGTCTTAGTAAATCACTGTGCACTGTGAGTGCAACAAGAAAGCCATTTTAAACAACTATGTATTACACCAAAACAATGCAATTTGCCAATTAAAAAATATATCTTTGGAATGTATGCATAATGATTTTTTGTATTCATGGAGAGCAATCCTTTAAATTTAATGAATTGAAGTTTTTAGTTTTGAGATTTAAAAAGGCCAAGTAAATTTAGGGTCAATTTTGATGCAAATTATGTTACAGCCACTTTTTTTTTTTTTTTTTTTTAAATAATTTTTGTAGTAACGGCATCTGAGTTATCACCATTTGTAAGAGAAATCGAGGTGGTACTCAGCTAGGAAAGTACACTATTCAAAGCAAGAATTAAGAGGGGGGGGGAAAGGCACTCAACATTTCTTAAACTTTATGTCGTCATTCCAGACAAGTGAATGGCATGCAGTGGGCAGGGGAGTGAACGAGACAGATGACGGCAGTTTCAGACTTAGCACAGTGCTTGGATAATAAGAGGCATCTGTGTCCCATGTGCAATAGGGCTCGCTCACCTGACCGTAAAACCAAATGCTATGTGATATTTTATTGGCTAGCACTCGGCCCAATATTATACTATGGGCCAGTGCAGACTAGAGATTTTCTCATGTAGATTCAGCATAAGAGAATAGCAGCTTTCTGTGAGTGCATCCGATAATAAATCAGACCATGTGCATCCATACAAGTCTATGGGTGTGCAAAACATCGGACTGCACTCGGATGTCATCCGAGTGCAGTCAGATTACTACAGAGACTGGAGAAGAAATTAAGTTCCGAGCATTCTCTGCACCTGTGATCAGATTCTCTCATGCGAGAGAATCAGAAGACATGGAGGTGAAACGCAGCTCAAAATCTGACAAGGCTCTAGTTCGCAAAAGTATAATTTCTGTACTGGTTTCCAAGTCATACATTTTGACCGTTCTTAAAGTATACGAGATCAGCATTTAAAGTTCTAAGTCCATAACACTGCTCCAATGCCAGAAAAATAAGATACAGTAAAGATAAATACAGTAAAAATAAAAAATATTCATACAAAAATAAGAAAGAAAACACCTTGGCAAGACTTCAGCCACTAAAACTTCTGGGGCATAAAATAAATATTTTCACTGATGGAAATCTGTTGAAGAACAGCTGAACAACTTAAAGTGTAGGTTCTTGTGGCAGATGTATTACTTCCTGATGGAAGTTTAAAAGCGAGATACCAAATTTAAAACAGTTATGAGAAAAATGGCAAAGCATTCATTTATTTATAGTTAGACATCTGCCAGAAAAGTCTAGACTTCCATCAAGATCACTGGGATAAGCTCCTCCAAACTGGAAAACACCGTATCATTTGTAGATCTGGACCCTACAGGCAGGACAGGGAATGTTTTAACAGTAACATTATATATATATTTTTAGAAAGGGACACACTATACCTATCAGTTTAAATATGTAGTTTAAGGCTGGGTTCACATTGCGCCATGGCAGTCCGTTAGACGGACTGTGTTACACCGCGGTATAACGCGGTGTAACGAAGTCCGTTAACGCTGCCATTGAACCCCATGGTTCGCAACATCGTAAAGCGGCATGCGTTCGCGACATCGTTAAAGCGGCATGCGTTCGCGACATCGTAAAGCGGCATGCCGTCATTCAGTGACGGAGCCTCGGACGCGGGCTGCAGCGTCTGGGCTCCGTCACCGCTAGGACAACGTTATGCTATACCATTACCAGCCCGTCAACGCTATGAGTTGAACGGGCTGGTTTAACGCAATGTGAACCTAGCCTTACCCTTAACAAGGTCATACTACAGCCATTATTACAGAACACAGGATGCATGTGCATTGATGTCCTGTGCGGGCCTTCAGCACAGGTGCAAGGTTTCGGGGTACCAGGTGGGCCACATGTCATCCACATCGCGAATAGGAAAAAAAAAAGTAGGCACTGACACCGCAACAATGAAACCCATCAGACAGGACCATGCTAATTTACATATAGTGTGGGAGAAATAGAAAGGGTATTTTTGGGGATATACAGGGGGACTCAGATGATATACACGTTTGTAGATAAAGGTGGTGGAATTTGTTTAGATACTCACAAGTCTGATCACAAGTTACCTTTAATTTCTTACCAGTATAGGAACCACAATTACATCCTAACAATCAGGAGCACATGGATCCTGCATTTTATTTTCTTTATTGTTGTGTATCCCGTGTAGTTTGTCCATCACTCAGGAAGGAGCAGCAGCTGACCGACCAAAGGTCTACAAGTAGGATGTGCCTGCATTTGCTCAATTTCAGAAGATAAACACATCCCCCATCAATCCCCTCTATATACTCACCTCAAAATGGGTACATTGCACAGAGGCACCGAGTCTTACAGCACTGAACCAAATGAGTCACTTAAAAAGGGGCTGTCTGGTCCAAATCAATAAGTCTGCAGTCACTTTCAGGGCCTCGGAAATTAAGCACGCTCCATTCAATTGGGATTTAAAAAAAAAATCCTCACAAAGCTCCATCGATCTAAAATTAAAGATGGAGGTTTCTGCTCAGCTCCAGTATCTACAGATAAGTCTGAATCAATGTAAGCTCTGTAGGAGCAGTTATGGAGACTACAAGCAATGATAGCAGGAAACAGGGTAGTGGAGTCAGTAGTGGCGTCTGAGTCGATGTAAAATGGACAAGACTCAAAATATATAATAAACTGGGTACAGTAGTTCAGTGCAGGATGTGCTGTAAATGTTTTCATAAGAATTTGGGAACGCTATGAAATGTACCGTAAAAGTCTGTTCTGATCCTGATCTAAGGATCTGGGCTTTTAGCTGAGATGAATCTGTGCTGCACTTTATGTCCATGCTCAGTAGTGAGGCAGGGCTGTGGGGTCAGTCTGGGAAATTGAGGAGTCATAGGTTTGGCTTACCTACTTCACAGCACTGGCAGGCCATCTTTTTTGAGGTTGTTCTCATCTTCTAAATCAATTTATCAACAAAGCTGATGATGATCCTTGTACCATCACCACTTATATGGCTCTTATCCACAATGCAAGATAGAATGGCAATGGAAAATGCATCAAAATTATGTGGCCTTTTTGTGACTGACAAGTGTGTAAGCTTGGAGTAAAACATATAATTGGAAGGGAAAAAAATAAAAATATACCTAGGCAATTTATTAAGAAGCCATCACAGAATCCACAGCTCACAAGAACAGAAAACACTGCAGCAAGCAGAATTACAAGCCTATTAACGATTAACTCACCCCAGCAGACTGCTCATTTAAGGCAAATTCCACAGCTCCTAATCGCCAGGCAATGCAATGTGTATAGACTGTAACCGTACGGACCATCTTTTAGAGAAAACTATCCGCATTCTCAGGCAAGATTTGTTGTTACATATTCAGTTTTTCCACTTAATATCCATACTGACCATCTTGGCACAGACCACCATAACTTATCAATACAATTTAGAATGATCATCTCAAAAGTATTGTCAGTGAACAAGACGACCTGTAGAAAACTAAACAATGATTATCTAGGGAAGAGTAATCAACTGTTTTTACTGAAGTAGAACTAGAAGGGTGCTTCCACACTTCTTAGGGCAGGCACCCATTTGTTGGTCCCATCGGGGCTTGCATTCCAACCTCCCGCAAAATATGACGTTTCGGCATATGCGCCATAGACTATAAAAGTGTCGGCAGAGCGAACGTGTGCTCTGTTGTGCACCATTTTCAGGCGTGTATGCCTACTGGAGGCAGACACTGCTGCCCCACTGATCCTGGAACTGATTTTCAGTTTCTTCTGTGCCCCTCCGTTCCAATATTATGCCCCGTAGAATTAAATATGCACATTTTCCCTTCTGCCAATTGGGTGTATACTTTAGAACTGCTCTGTGGGTGCAGCCATGTTTTGATTGGCCAGCATCAGAGGAGAAAAGGCCCACAGCAGTTCTGTGGTACACACCCAGTTAGTTGAAGTGAGAATTTGCACCATTATTACCATGAGCTTAATTTTGGAACAAAGGGGCAAAACAGAAACAGCAGCATTTGAAGGTACTCTGTTTAAAGTAAATAAAATATATATTATCCAGTAAAAGACACCCTCCAAACTACACATTTTACCCTTTGCAATGAATGCATTTGGCAGTACTAGACAATATATTCAACAAACATTTTTCACAGTGGGCATGAAATGTCTTACACCTTCATGCATAATAGTACTGTAAAATGCAGCAAAGTTTCTCATCAAAGCCTGAACTAGCCAATAGAAACTGATTGCAATTTGGACAAATATTCTTCGTACTAGAGGAGCAATTGAAACAGTCTGAAGGCAGAACCTTACTTGTTCCTAAACAAACTTAAGGGACAAGATCTCGCACTCAATAGTCAAATCTGTTACTGTGAGATTTATGCTACCAGTAACTCCCAGCACAATCTTTCCATAGTCAATAAAGTACCATGGTGATGTTAAACCACCTATCAATTAATCAGCTTCATATTCCTGGATTCCTTCACGTCCCATGAATAGCCGACACAATAGGAAGACCACCAAACCCAACACAAAGCAAGCGAATAGAGCGCAAGCCCATTAGTACTCCGTAGAACAAACAAAAAGGACCACAAAAGAACGAGTCAAGAGTCACAAAACAGACAGATTAATGCCTCAGTTGTAAAAGTGGCACAGCGGGTCCTGAAAGCTGTCAGTTATATTGTGCAACATTTACCACTACTGATAAAGACCACTAATGGGGATATAAGCATTATATCTGATGTTAGTGTAAAAAACAAAAAAAAAAAAAACTGAAGAATTGCTCCACAGCAATATATACATTGTTCTGTAGCAGGACAATTTAATGCGAGATTGAAATTTATACATATACATGGGTAACAATGGTTTGAACTTGTGACATTCAGGCTCCATATCTCATCATCCACTATGGCTTCTAACGTGACAACCATCACTTTATAGACAATCATGTTGGCTATCTCATACATAAATTTGACTTACAACTATTTAGCATATGATTAGTTATGTAGATTCTTGTCACGCCACTGCATTGTTCCTATTTTGCTTCTCATGGTGGCAAAATCTTTTTCTTCCTGAATACTACAAAATACCTCTTCTCACGGATTTGGATCTAGGAGCAGCCATGAAAAAGGTTTCCAAAGAAAAGAGTAATGGAATCATACAGCTCATCAATAGCAGTCCCTCAGCCAAGAAAATTGCCAAACTGCATCATGCGAGTGCCATAACAGTTGGAAGAATACGAAATGTAGTCCGTCCATTCATTCAAAACCCAAGAGATAGACGTCCAGGCAAAATATTGGTGTCAAATCGGCTCATCGTGTGGTCCATCAGATCTGGAGCGACTTGACAGTGGAGGTGGTTCGTATGCTTCTTAATAGCGAGATCACAGTCATCCATGCAATGCATGTTACACAAGTTTGGAATGGTGGCAAAAAAATAAATAAATAAAAAAAAAATAATAAAAAAAAAGCGCCTTGACTTCAATTTTATCATAAGAAGCATTGGCTCACGTTTGTAAAAAAGTACAAGAAGTGGACAGTAGAAGATTGGAAATGGGCGATTTGGAGCAATGAGACAAAAGTAAATATACTGGGCTCTGATGGGTGCAAATGCGTCTTAAGCTAGAAGAAATGGAAAAAGGAGCAAACTGAGAAATTGAGTTGTCAAGTTCGAGGGAGGAAGCCTGATATGGGATTGTTTCACAGCCAAAGGTGTTGGATACCTGACCAGTATCGACGATGGTCTCAACACTGAGTGCTATATGCAAGTATCCTACAATACTAGTTACTTTGTACTCTCATGTACTGTGGGTATGAAAAGGACGACAGTGTTCCAGCAGGACAACGACTCAAAGCATATGTCGAGATTGGTGAACAAATGCTTCAATGACAATGAAGCAAACACTTGTGGTGGGTAGACTTGAAGAAAAATCCGTACATGTACTATCAGTATGTCTTTGGAATGTGGGAGGAAACCAGAGTACCCGGAGGAAATCCACGCGAAAATGGGGAGAACATACAAACTCCTTGCAGATGTTATCCCACCAAGGACAGCATCTGCAAGGAGTTTGTATGTTCTCCATGTTTTCGTGTGGGTTTCCTTCCACATTCCAAAGACATACTGATAGGGAATTTAGATTGTGAGCCCCATCAGGGACAGCGAGGATGATGTGTGCAAACTGTAAAGTGCTGCGGAATATGTTAGCTCTACATAAAATAAAAATTATTATTATTAAAGATTACACACCCATGTGAGTTGAACAGTATGCACAACTTTGGAATGAGTAGAAGAGGCCTGGGATCAGATTTCTGTGGAGATATGTTTGAATATGTTTGAATCTGATAGACAGCACGGCCAGAAGGCTTCAGGCAGTGTTGAAGCCAAAAGGTGGACTTACAAAATACTAAAAATCAAAATTTTAATTCTATGAGTTAAAACCGTAACACTGCAGTGATGACAAGAATCTGCATAACTAATCATACTAAATATTTGAAAGTCATATAAAATTATGGTAGTCTCAAATTCAAAGAAGGACTGGATGGTGAGATATGGAGCCTGAAAGTCAAAAGTTCATAACATTGTTACCCTTTTTAGAGATATTGCATATCCATCTCACACAAAATGGTCTTGATTGCTATTCTTTGTGGACAGGTCCTGCAACCTCTACAGATTATAATTGTATTTATTATTGTAGCACAACTGTGGTTTTTATTGTCAAACTAAAAATCATACAATAGTTTTTGTACTTCAAGTTTCAAATAATTTGCAGTCAATGACTGGAGAAGCCCATATATCCAGAAGTATGCCCCAATTTCCAGCTGTACAAAAAAAAATAAAGACCGCTCCTAAAAAGGTCCCTTTCAGGTAACATCAATCCAATCACTTGATTTTGTCATCCGTAACAAATTAAAGGTAGATCACACAAAGTCATGTACATGACACATAAGAACAGACTTGATCCATTGACCATGTATTAGTATACATTTTTAGCCCCATCATAAATCTATGAAATAAATTAGCCTGCTATGTTAGTCCATATCTATGGTGGTTTGATATAAAACCAAATGTGCTTCAACAAATACTGAATTTGCTTCATTAATTAAAAACTCCCAGAAAATACCTTCACAAAAAAAATTCCACCACAGCAGTATTTAGAATCTGATTCTGCGCCATAATGTATAATTCTTTACCAAGGCTTTCATCAGTAAAACGAAAAAACACAAAAAAAAAATGCAACTTATGAAGGGTTGAATGGCAAAGTTGAATATAATCTTACAAAGCTACTGCCAAGACAAGATGCCAAAAAACACAGCTCTGCTTGTAGTACTGGTCAATAGTGCGACTTTTAGGCTTATGTTACATTTTATTAAATTTGCAATTAAAATCACAATGTACAACAAGCTTATCCCTCTGTATTGCAGTATGTCCTCACACAAACTTTTGAGACATCTGCACAAAAGCAGCAAATAAAATAAGTTTTACTTGTGACAAGCAAAAAAAAAAAAATTACAATATATTATGGAGACAGATAGTGACTCAACACTAGTGATGAGCGAACGTGCTGGGATAAGACCTTATCCGAGCACTTTCACACATCAGTACTCAACACCAATAGTACTGCTAAACATGTCTCAAAAAAGATTATATAATATATAATATAATAATAATATTATAAATATATATATATATTATTATTATATATATATATACTATATATATATATATATATATATATATATATATTATACACACACACATACATATACATACATTTAGGCTATGTTCAGAAGTTGCATTTTTTTTTTCATGCAGGGAAAAGAAAGAGGCCGCTTACAAACAGCAGGTTCTATGGTTTTCTCAGGAGCATGCTGAAAACACAATGCAACTTCCTGAGTTTTCTGCACCAAAACCTGATATGTGTTTTTGCACTTACCCATTGCCTTCTATGGGTGAAAAAAAAAAAAAAATGATAACTGAAAATTCAACCTCTGCTGGTACTGTAAACAACGTAGCTTTACAGTGCATGACCACAATCAGGAATAGTAGCATTTTGGACACTGCTTTATCACTGCTTTCTACATACAGATTTGTCTTTTAGAACTATGCAGATTTACATAGTCTAATGACCGTCTATTCAGGGAAAGCACGCAGAGGAGACAAGAGGCTCCCCTATAGCAATTAATATGATGCGGCTCGGAAACCTGCACCGCAGGTCAGTTGACGCAGAGTTTAAAAGAAGCACAGTGGGAACGAGATTTCTATAAATCCCATCCACTGCGCTTATAGCGAAAATATGCTGTGTTCAAAACGCTACTATTCCTGATCATGGGCATGGAACCTTGAACCTGTTCTCCGCTTTGTAAAATATGATGTGCGCATGTTCAGCCTTTTGCTACTTTTAACAGCTCCACGGTTCAGAAACCAAAAGCAGTTAACAAGTGACCTGATCATTTTCAAGCTACTTAAAAAAAGACCACACAAAAGAAAGGTGCTTCAGGAAAAATAATGACGGTGCTTTCTCCTTCAAAAGTTCACTGGGTACACCAGTGTCTAAAAACGTCATGTGTACGTACCTAATTGTGCATGGCCATCTTTGCAGTGTTAGGGAATCTTCCCTATTTTCCAGTCAATGGACCAATTTATTGAATGAATCAGGGTGGACTAAATGCGGTAAACTTTAGCAGCAGGTAGGGAGGACCACTACAGGTCATTTACAATATATAAAAAAATAAAGCCAATTTAAAGGTACTGCCACACTAAACAATCCCGCTAGCGATCACGATAACGACGCATACTAATGCGATCGCTAGCGGATTGTTTCTATATCGCTAAATGCAGCCACATTTAGCGATATAGTTAACGACGCTATCGCCGTTAGCGATCTTCTTAAGACTTTAGCGGTACAAAAGTACGCTAAATCGCTAAGAAAAGGTGCCACACTAGCGATATATACTTACCCAGCGGGAGCGCCGACGAGAAAATAGGGTCCGGAACGATTCCAGCAACGAGCGAGATCACAGCAGGAAGCTCGTCGCTGCAGCTGCCGCACTGAACAACATCGTAATGGGATCGCTAAATGTGACTTTTTAGCGATCCCGTTAGCGATATTGTTCAGTGTGGCATACCCTTTAGACACAGGCATGTTTGAGGTAGATAGATTGGTAGATTATTTTCATGTCAGAAAACGATCATGATGTCACATCCTTACAACAGCATGCACTGGATTGCACCGTCTTTATAAATGCCCCACTGCAGAGAAGACAAAAAAAACAAAAACAACACGGGCAAAAGAATGAAGACAACTTCTCCATCCTGATGGGATTAATAATTAAGATCTTAATAGGAATATGCAAGCAAAATACACTGCTCAAAAAAATATAGAAGGCGACAGTGCAACTCCAAGTCAGTCACACTTCTGTGAAATCAACCTGTCCAGTTATGAAGCAACACTGCAAAATGACCTCCAGCAGGCCACTAAATACATATCTCTGCTCAAACTGTCTCCACGAGGGAAGCATGAGGGTCCAACACCACGCAGGGTGATTGGCAGATTCAATATTGGCACCCTATGCGCTTCACGGATGATAGCAGGTTCACATCGAGCACATGTGAGACGTGACAGTCTGGAGATGCCGTGGAGAATGTTCTGCTGCCTGTATCCTGCAGCATGATTAGTTTGCCAGCAGGTCAGTAATGGTGTGGGGAGGCCTTTTTTTTTTTTGGAGGGCCACACAGCCCTCCATGTACAAGCCAGATGTAACGGGATGAGATACTCAGACTCATTGTGAGACCATACGCAGGTGCACTGGGTTCCTTCTGATGCATGGCAATGCCAGGCCTCATGTGGCTGGAGTGTGTCAGCAGTTCCTGCATGATGAAGGCATTGATGCTATGGACTGAGCTGCTCGTTTCCCCAAACCTGAATCCAATTGAGCACATATGAGATATGTCTCATTCCTTCCACCAACACCAAGTTGCACCAGACTGTCCAGGAGTTGACTGACTCTTTAATACAGGTTTGGGAGGAGATGCCTCAGGAGAACATCTGCCGCCTCATCAGGAGCATGCCCAGGTGTTGTAGAGAGGTTATACAGACACATAGAAGCCACACAAACTACTGAGCATCATTTCCTTATCTTAAGGTATTTCCACTAAAGTTGGATCAGCCTGTAATTTCATTTGAGTACCATTCCAACTTCACACCTCCATGAGATTAATGTTGATTTACATTGATCATTTTTATGTTTTTTGTTCTCAACACATTCCACTATGTAATGAATAAAGATTTGCAACTGGAACATTTCATTCAGTGACATCTAGGATGTGGTATTTTCGTGTTCCCTTAATTTTTTTGAGTAGTATATATTGCCATGGTAAGAATTCATGCCATTCCGAGAATAAATCAAATATTTTCCAGAATACACTTTTTATCATTGATCTGTTATCTAACAACCCATAGTTGTTCCTATTTACTGCTATTCAGGGTTATTACCTGTAAGAGAAACTAAATATATACAATACTAATTGGCGTTAGTACTCATAGCACTCAACAGGTCATGTTCTCAGGATTTTTTTTTTTTTTTTTTTTTTTTTTTAGTATCGGGCTTGTGAATACATTGCAGATTTCCTAGCAAAACCTGAAGCAACCCTGATGGCAGTAAAGTGAATGAGAAATCTGAAGTGTCATGTACACGTTGAGAATTTTTGACTTGCAGATTTGTGCAGAAAATAATCTACAGCATGTCAATTCTCTGTGCACTTTTGCCAGCATTTTTTCACCGCTGACCTCACTCAAATCAGTCAAAAAACGCAGAGCAAAAAAGCGTGTTTTTTGCAGCTGCGTTTTTCCTGCGAAGAGATGCAGAAATGGTGCAGAAATTTCTGCATCCATTTACTCAATGTGTGCACATAGCCTTACACAGGTGATTGAAGTATCATCAAGACACTGGTTTACGTGAAGCTCTGTTGTCCTGCATCTTGGCGTATTAGCGAATTACAAAAGAGGAGTCCTATTAAAGGGAATATGTCACCCCATTTTAGCCATATTAGCTAAAGATATGACTGAATAGTGCGTCCTATAAGCAAGCTATCGGTATGTAGCTTATATCCAGATACCCCCGTTTTGATCGCAAAATACCTTGGGCAAAGTACACTGCGCATGCGCAGGGGGGAATTTGAAAAGTGCAGAACGCGGGAAGCAGAACGCCGTCTGTGCGATTCACGGACGGCCTACGCAAGAGATGCAGAGGAGCGGGGGGGGGGGGGAAGAGAAAACGCCGCCCTCCGGACCACCCTGATTTACTGAAAAGAATCCGGATTTTATGCTATCAAAACGGGGGTATCCGATATAAGCTACATACCGATAGCTTGCTTATGGGACGCACTATTCAGTCATATCTTTAGCTGATATGGCTAAAATGGGGTGACAGATTCCCTTTAAGTTATTTTAAGAGTTGACTGCAGCCATAATTGGTTAAAGTGGGTTTTTCATACATACTAAAAAAAAAAAAAAAAAAAACAGTGCAGATAATGTCACTAAAGTGCTGTGGAATTAAAGGGAACCTGCCACCATGTTTGGCTGACATGACGTAAGGCCACAACTAGGGTTGAGCATTCCGATATTGCAAATATCGGTATCGGCCGATATTGGCTGTATCGGAATTCCGATTCCGAGTACCGATATTTTCGTCATATCGGATACCGGAATCGGAATGTCACTGTCCGTCGGTCGGGTCTGTCAGGAGTCAGCGGCACTTACCTGGCAGAAGATCTCCGGCGGTCACGTCCTGGACTGCTTGATGGCCGCCATCCTCTTCTCCCTGGCGGTCACATGCAGTTTCTCGCGATAACTGCAGTGACTGCTGGGTAATCGCGGCCGTAAAGCAGTCGCGAGACGTCACCGCCGGGGAAGCAGGTAATCAGCTGTGCTGCGTCGGGATGTTCAGGGCAGAGCTGGATCGTCGTGGGACACTCGTTACTATGGACTGCGTCGGACAGGTGGTATACTGTTGGTTTGTTTTTTTTATTTTTTTACAGGAGATCGATGGCGTCGCAGGAATGAGAGAGTAATAAAAGAAATGAAAACTGTGTTGTCTCTTTTATTTCATTAAAAGACTTTTTTCTTGCTTTGTCTTTTTTTTAAACATTTAAAAACTTTGGGATTAATAATGGATCGGTGTCTTATTGACGCCTCTCCATTATTAACCGGGCTTATTGTCACCGTGCAATCAACGGTGACATTAACCCCTTATTACCCTGCTTGCCACCGCTACAGGGCAAGTGGGAAGAGCCGGGTAAAGTGCAACAATTGGCACATCTTTTGATGCGCCAAATGTGGGGCTGCTGTAGCCTGGTATTATCAGGCTGTTGAGGGCCAAAATCCATGGGCCTTGACAGTCTTTTAATACCAGGCCGCAGCAGTCTGCATTTTACTTGGCTGGTTAACAAAAATAGGGGGACCCCTACGCCGTTTTTTTTTTCGAGGGGATCCCCTATTTTTACGCAAGCTACAGCTGCTAGTGGCCTGTTATCAGGCTGCAAGGCATATTGGGTCCTACCAGCTGAAACAGCTCAGCCTCATGGCTGGTTAACAAAAGGGACCCCACCCAATTTTTCGAGGGACCTATTTGTTAACACAGTATCAGATGCTGTGGCCTGAAGGTGCAAGTCATGGATCTTGGCTCCTTAACAGCCTGAAAATCCAGGCCTCAGCGGTCTGCTTCATCTGGCTGGTTAACAAAAATAGGGGGGACCCCACGCCAATTTTTTTCGAGGGGATCCCCTATTTTTGTTAACCAGCAAAGATAAGCAGACTGCTGTGGCCTGGTATTATCAGGCTGGCAAGCAGGGTCGGACTGAGCCACCGGGACACCGGAGAAACCTCCGGTGGGCCCCAGCTCCTGCGTGGTGGGCCCTGATTTGAAAGGATAGGTCGCGGGGCAGAGGGGGCGGTGGCCCCGGGCCCCGCGCTCTGAGGGGGCCCACCGGAGCTACGCTACAGTAACTGTATCGGCGTGCGTGCACGCCGATACAGTTACATTCTGCGGCAGAGCAGGGAGAATCGCTCTCCCTGCTCTGCCGCCCGGAAGCTATGGGGCCTGAACAGGCGGTGGGGGGGCCCGGTGCCAGCAGTGGGCCCCCCACCAGTCATCGGAGGGTCAGCTGTATCGGCATCCAGCCGATACAGCTGACCGCATAGAGAGAGAAGGAGCGAGCGCTCCTTCTCTCCATAATCCCCCTCTCAGCGTCTGACAGTGGGCGCGATGACATCACCTGCCGGCGCCCTGCTGTCAGACGCAGAGAGGGAGAACAGTGAGCAGCACAGGAGCAGGGAGGTATTTTTTTTTTTTTTTTTTTTTAATGGGGGTGCATTATACTACAGAGGCTGTATATGGGGGGTGCATTATACTACAGAGGCTCCATATTGGGGTGCATTATACTACAGAGACTCCCTATGGGGATGCATTATACTACAGAGGCTGCCTATGGGGGTGCATTATAATATAGCGGCTGCCTATGGTGGTGCATTATATTATAGACTCTACCTATGGGGGTTTATTATAATATAGAGGCTGCCTATGGGGGTGCATTATACTATATTGAGGACTATCTGGTGTATTATGCTGTATGGATGCTATCTAGGGGCCATCATACAGTGTTGGACCTATTAAATAGTTTGGGGACATTAAGGGGTCAGTATATATCCAGTGAGGGGCATTATTCTGTGTATGGGGGAGATGTACAGGGGGAGACTTGGGACATTATTAAATGTAAAGTGGACACTTATTGTTATAGGGAACTGGGTTACTGTGACTGTCAAAGGGGCACACAGGGCATTATTACAGTCTAGGGGACAAAATGTGGGCACTGTTTTCTAGGGCACTTGCACCCGGCATTACTATATTCTAGAGGGGTGCTTTAAAATTTAGAGGTCACACAGAACCACACAGCAGGTGCAGTAATAGGGACACATACGGCAGCAGCGGCTCAGTATTGGGGTATCAGGTGCAGAAATAGGGACACATATGGCAGCAGCGGCTCAGTATTGGGGTATCAGTGCAGTAATAGGGACACATACGGCAGCAGCGGCTCAGTATTGGGGTATCAGCAGGATGAGGAGTTTGTGCAGGTTGAGAATAGTCCAATTGGTGACCGTGACAGTGCTAAAAATATGAGAAGTGAAATGTGTCTTGGTTGTAATCTCTGCAGTCGAGTCCTGGCTGGAGAAGTAGTCATGTCGGTCTGGGCCAGATGGAAAAGACATGAAAAGTGAACAATTCCATTAGAAAGAACATCAGCGGTAAGTCATTATCTGTACCTGTGCTGTAATCTATTATATGTTCTGTAGGACTGGTATTATTTACCACAGACCATATGGCGGTAATATCAATATTGGTCTTTTTATATATAGATTATTTTTGGCAACAGCGCGGTCATTTGTTGAGGTTCTCTGATTAGGGGCCCACTCAGAAGTTTGGCCCCCACTAAACCAAAACCCTAGCTACGCCTCTGGCTCTCTCTCTAGTCTCTCTCCTCTTGTTCTTCTTCTTCTCTCTCCTCTTTTCTTTCTTTCCTCTTTCTTTCTCTCTTCTTGTTTCTTTCTCTCTCGCTGCTCTTTCTTTCTTTTCCTCCGTACCAGCCACTGTGCCCTCATTACCAGTCAGTGTGATCAGCAGTGCTAAATGGGTACGCTTGGGGCGAAGATATGGGTGTGATTAGCTGTGAAATGGGTGTGGTCGGGGCGTGGCCTAAAATTTGTAGCGGCACGCATAGCGCGCCGCAGCCTTTAACCCTCTTTCCTGTCTTCAAAATTTGGGATGTATGCTGTATGACCTCCCTACAACTTCTGGGCATGCTCCTGATGAGCACGACGGATGGTCTCCTGAGGGATCTCCTCCCACACCTGGACTAAAGCATCCACCAACTCCTGGACAGTCTGTAGTGCAACGTGGCATGGCCTAAAATTTGCTGCAGCAGGCACAGCGTGCCACAGCCTTTGTCCCTCTTTCCCTTCTTCAAAGGTTGGGAAGTATGATGGTGGGCCCCAAGAATAATTTTTCTCTGGTGGGCCCAAGGTACTCCAGTCCGACGCTGCTGGCAAGGTCCATGGATATTGGCTCCCTAACAGCCTTAAATACCATGCCTCAGCAGTCTGCTTCATCAGGCTGGTTAACAAAAATAGGGGGGACCCCACGCCATTTTTTTTTCGAAGGGAACCCCTATTTTTGTTAATCAGTTCCCTCTGACGTCACTGATTGTGTCCCTGGTGACCTGAAGTGAAAGTGGAAAGCAATCAATTAAGCTTTCCACTTCCTCTCCTGTGAGCCAGGAGAGGAACTCATTCATTTGGGGGTTTACTGTGAGGCTGCAGCATTAGCTGCGGTCCCTGCAGTAAACATTAACCCTTTCTGAAGGATTACACCGTGGGACCTGACTGTGCATGGGATAGGTAAGAATAATTTTGCTTTTTTATTTTATTTTTATTACAGGAAATGTTTTTTGCAGTAAAATAAAAGATGGTCAAAAACATGTGTCTTTATTTCATTAAAATGATTTTTAATTAAAGTGTGTGTTTTATTTTTATTTCATGCAATAGGATTAATAATTGATAGTTGTCTAATTGACAGCTCTCAATTATTAACCTGGCTTAAGGTCACCTTTCAATAGCAAGGTGGCTTTAACCCCATATTAACCCATTCGCCACCGCTACAGGGCAATGGGAATAGAGGGCAAAGTGCCAGAAGAGGGCGAATCTAATTATAGATTTGTCTTTTCTGGGGTGTCTGGGGCAGATGTTAGTAGCCAGGGGGGGGCCAAAAATAATGGTCCCTCTCTGGGCTATTATTATCTGCCCCCACTCACTGGCTTTGTCTGTCTGGTTGCGAAAATAGGCGGGAGCCACGCATTTTTTTCAGCAATTTCACTAATAATATCTAATATAATCTCTATCATATCATAACATATTACATCTAATCATGATTTGTGATATATATTATATTCTATATATATATATATAGTACAATTCATATGTGTGTTGTATATATATATATTTATAATGATGATATAGATAGATAGATAGATAACATAATAGTAGATAGCAAAGTCAGTTTGATAATAGTTGATAGATAGATAGATATATAATATGATCTACTATATTTATATTATAGTTCATACACTTCTACATAGTATAATAGCCGCTAATTCAATTGCCGGCTTTGTGAAAATGCAGAACCCGACATGAAATGACACTTGGTTTACATAGAGTTAACCATGTCTTTTCATGTAGTTTGATATCTGATTTGCACAAACAATTACATGAGTGTAAGTGTGCAAAATTTCACACCTGTAGGGGTTAATTAAAGGTGTAAATTCGAAGCAAAAAAGTCGTTTTTTACAATGAATTTACACCTTTAATTAACCCCTACAGGTGTGAAATTTTGCACACTTAAAGTACTGCCACACTACCGATCGTAACGATTGTTAGTGCATATATGAATCCAGCGATCGTTAATATCGCTAGTGTCGGCCACATTAGCGATCGTTAAGACCGATCGCGGTTAGGTCTCTTAAGACTTGCGGTAAAGTACGCTAAATCGCTAAAAGGTGCCACATCAGCGATATATCTTACGGGGACTCGATGATCGAATAGGGCCACGTCGACGACGACGAGACAAGCAGGGCCAGTTTGTATGCCGCACAAACATCGCTAACGGAATCGCAATAGGACTATTTTAGTGATCGTTAGGATGTTTTAGTGTGGATACCTTTACACTCATTAATGTTTGTGAAATCAATATCAAACTAATGAAAAGACATGGTTAAATCTATTAAACAAGTTCATTCATGTGGCTTCTTCTTTCACAAAGCGTTACCGGCATGAATCAGAGGCTATTTTACTATGTAGAAGTTATAAATATATAATATATATATATAATATATATATATATATATATATATATATATATATATATATTTATTACATTATACATTATAATACTACTAATACATACATTCTATTGTGTATTTGTGTTTAAAGGAAAGAAAGAGGTTTTTTTAGTTACGATATTTTGTTCCCATAGACTTACATTGGATTTCTGGTATCGGATATCGCCGATATTTTAATGGTATCGGCGATACAACCATTCCGATACTTTTGGATATCGGAAAGTATCGCTCAACTCTAGCCACAACCTTTCAGTGCTGACACACAGCATTCTATAATGCTGCAAATATGCCCCCAACCTGACCTGCAAGAGAAAAAGAACACTCACCTGAACGCAGTCCAGTCCGAGTGGTGTCGCTCTTCTTGGTCTGGCGCCTCCCATCTTGTTACGATCGCCATCCTTCTTGCTTCATGTGGATGACGCGTCTGTGCGTCATCCCCACAGGGTTCACGCCATTGCGCTACTGCACCGGCGTACTCATCTGTACTGTTGAGGGCAGAGCCAAGTACTGTAGTAGGCATGACCTTTCCCAGCACCTGCACACTGCAGTACTTTCCTCTACCCTCGTCAGGGCAGAGAAGTATGCCGGCGCAGGAGCGCAATACCAAAGAGACTGTATGGATGACGTAGGAACACGCCATTCACACGAAGCAAGAAGGCGATCATAAGAAAATGGGAGGTGACAGAACAATAAGAGTAGACAAAAAAACCTGACTGGCACATCCAGACTAATGTGAACTAGGTGCAAACCAAGGGAAGCTACCCCCATGTAAAACATACAAAAAAAAGGCTGCACTCAAGCATACTAAAGCATGACAACATGGAATACATGAAATTTAGAATAGCAATATGGCTTTGGAATATAAGGAAAAATTTGAGACGCTTAGTATAAACATTTGGCCAAACATTTTAAAGCCCACCAACCATCGTCAAAGGTGGTCTCAATTCTGGTGAGTCCCTGACCTAATGTGAACATACCTCTATTAGGCTGATATCTGAATTTCTGGGTGAATATGCACCTGTCTGGATGTGCCAGTCAGGTTTTTTTGTCTATTGAATGTTAGCTTGCTGACCGAGCACTCCGCCCCCACCAGGTGGTGATTTTAATTACACCAGGTCCCTACTTTACCCATAAATGCAGGCATTACTGACAGAGGTGCATATTCACCCAGAAATTCAGATATCAGCCTAATAGAGGTATGTTCACATTAGGTCAGGGACTCACCAGAATGAGACCACCTTGACGATGGTTGGTGGGCTTTAAAATGTTTGGCCAAATGTTTATACTAAGCGTCTCAAATTTTTCCTTATATTCCAAAGCCATATTGCTATTCTAAATTTCATGTATTCCATGTTGTCATGCTTTAGTATGCTTGAGAACAATAAGAGTGACACCTCTCAGACCTGCAGCCCCGCAGGTGAATATAATAAGTTATTTTTCTTCTCTTACAGGTCAGGTTTAAAGTGAATCTGTCACCCCATTTTTGGAGTATGAGATGCGGACACCGCCAACAGGGTCTTATCTACAGCATCCTGTAATGCTGTAGATAAGCCCCCGATGTTACCTGAAAGAGAAGAAAAACGAGTTATATTATACTCACCCAGGGGCGGTCCGCTGTCCGGTCCGATGGGAGTCGCGGTGCAGTTCGGCGCCTCCCATCTCCTAGCGAAGCCGGCCTTCTTTCTGTCCCATCGCGGCTCCTGCGCAGGCGCACTGATCTGCCCTGGTGAGGGCAGAGCAGAGTACTGCAGTGCGCAGGGAAAGGTCAGAGAGGTCCGGCACCTGCAGTACTCTGCTCTGCCCTCACCAGGGCAGAGCAGTGCGCCTGCGCAGTAGCCGCGACGGGACTCAAAGAAGAGGCCAGCTTCGCTAGAGGATGGGAGGCGCCGAACCACAACCGCGACGCCGCGGACCGCCCCTGGGCGAGTATAATATAACTCGTTTTCCTTGTCTTTCAGGTGACATCGGGGGCCGCATCTCATAGTCCAAAAATGGGGTAACAGATTCACTTTAAGGCTTATATACAGCATTATAGAATGCTGTGTATCAGCCAAACCTGGTGACAAAGCTCCATTAAAGCGAACCTGAGTAAAATAAAAAAAAAATTCATGGAAGGTATCCATCCAAATGAAAGAAATTTTAAAGTTTCCAGGAATTATAGAATGGTAGAGTTGGAAGCGACCTCCATGGTCATCGTGTCCAACCCCCTGCTCAATGTAGGATTCACTAAACCATCTCAGACAGATATCTGTCCAGCCTCTGTTTGAAGACTTCCATTGAAGGAGCCACCTCTGGAGGCAGCTTGTGCCACTCATTGATCACCCTGTCAAAAAGTTCTCATATCTAATCTGTATCTTCTCCCTTTCAGTTTCATTCCATTGCTTCTCATGTTTCCAGGTGCAAGTGAGAATAATGATGATCCCTCTACACTGACATTCCTTCAGATTTTGTAGACAGCTATTAAGTCTCCTACTAGCCTTTTTTGCAAGCTAAACATTCCTAGATCCTTTAACTGTTCCTCGTAGTCCGCTCTTCTCTAAACTTGCTCCAGTTTTTTAATGTATTTCTTAAAATCTGGTGCCCAGAATTGAACACAATATTCCAGATGCGGCCTGACCAAGGAGTAGAGGGGGATAATTACTTCACGTGATCTAGACTATGCTTCTCTTAATACATCCTAGAACTGTGTTTGCCTTTTGTGCTGCTGCATCACTGTTGCCTCATATGCAGTCTGTGATCTATTAGTATACCCAGGTTGTTCGCCCTTGCTGTTTCTTAGTTCCATTCCTCCCATCTTGTAGATGTAATTTTCATTTTTCATGCACATATGTAGAATCTTGCATTTCTCCTTGTTAAATACCATTCTATTTTTCACTGCCCATAGTTAAAGCTTATCTGGATCCTTCTGAATCCTTTGTCTTCTCTGGTATTAGGGCCCCGTCTCACATAGCGAGATCGCTGCTGAGTCACAAGTTTTGTGACGCAACAGCGATCTCACTATGTCTGACACGTACCAGCGATCAGGCCCCTGCTGTGAATCGCTGGTCGTGTCAGAAATGCCTGGACTTTTTTTTTTTTGATCGCTGGTCTCCCGCTGGCCAGCACGCATCGCTGCGTGTGGCAGGCAGGAGACCAGCGATCAACTGGTAACCAAGGTACACATCGGGTTTCCAGGTGCGGGGCTGTGCCTGGAAACCCGATGTGTACATTGGATAGCAGCGCGCTGGTGCAGGGGAGCTGGTAACCAAGGTACACATCGGGTTTCCAGGCACCGCGCAGCGCCTGGAAACCCGATGTGTACCTTGGTTACCAGCTGCCTGTATCAGCGGGCTGGTATCCAACATACACTGCGGGTTACTAAGCAACGTTACCCGCAGTGTCGTTGTCCTGATCGCTGCCTGAGCTGCCTGTTCGGCAGCTCAGCAGCGATCATGTAGCGACACACCAGCGATCCTGACAAGTTCATATCGTTGTCGGATAACTGGTGCGTCGCTATGTGAGACGGGGCCCTTTTAGTCATCCCTCCTTGCTTTGCACACAGTCTGCAAGTTTGATCTGTTTACCTTCAGTTCCCATATCTAGATCATTTATAAAAATGTTAAACACTGGGGCCAGTACAGAGCTTTGTGGTACCCCACTTGAAACACTTTCCAATTGGATGTGAAAACATTACCACTCAGAGTACGAACACTGATCCAGTTATGAATCCACCTATCCATAACCTTGTAACTCTCATACTTCATTTCAAGTCCCTACACGCGTTTCGGCTACTAGCCTTCTTCCAGGGGCATGTATATGCGCGTAGGGACTTGGAGCACTAAGTATATTTAGGCATTGTTAAGCCCTTGTATATAATAATCATATGTTTGCCCTGACTTTAAAGGTGGTGTTTATTTTATTGCACCTTAATCTCTGTACTGACCTCTTTGTAGTAATCAGCATTTTTATCTTTTATTCAGCACTTTGGCGTTTTTGTGCAGATAAACTTTTTCTGCAGAGAATTTTGCATCAGTTTTTTCACTGCAGCATTATATATATTTTATATAATTTTGTATTTATTACTAGTTTGTATATTTTGCAGTACCTAGCACTGTTTGCAGAATTGCTTTGCAGTACCTAGCACTATAGCACTTTTTATTTAGCGCTTTTGTGCAGAGTAATTTTTGTACGGAGCATTTTGCATCATTGTTTTCACTGTAGCACTTTATAAATTATAAGTCTTGTCCAATATTCTTTATATATATCTTTTTTACATACCATCACCTCTTAAAATGGTACATTGATTAATTTATTTATATATTTGGGCTCTGATTTTATGAATTATATATGCTTCTTTATGATCAGCTGTTTAGTTTGTACATTCTTATAATATTGAAATAAAAATTGTTATTCATACTAAATTTATTATAGTCTTTTCTGCACAATATATTTTTGGAGGACGTTATTATATATTTGGTGCTTGACAATTTTATTATATACAATTGGTGTCAATTCTGATTTTATATTTGGAGCCCTGCTGTGTTTGACAAATTGCATATACAAAACTATATGCATTAGTGATGCGTGAACGTGCTCGGATAACGTGTTATCATAGTACTAACCGAGTCTTTGGTGTGCTCGAAAAATATGTTCGAGACCCGTGCCTGCATGTCTTGGGACTGTTATACAGCTGCAACATATGCATAGATTTCCTGTTTGTTAGGCAATCCATGCATGTGTTGCGAAAGTCAAACAGCTGCGAGGCATGAAGGCACGAGGTCTCGAATATATTTTTTTAAGCACGCCAAAGACAGTCGGTTAGCACCAGAGCATGCTCAGATAACACGTTATCACTCATCACTAATAGGCGCTACATAATCAGGATTGCCAACTGTTCAGTAATTCCTGGACTAGCTGTAATAAAAAAAATTAAAAAAAAAAAAAAAAAAAAAAAATCGGGCACATTTTTGCAGTCATTAAAAACAGTAAGAATTCTTGTGGCTGAAGAAAAAAAAAATTTTGACTATTAATTTTAAAGTGTACAAGGAACGCAGCTGAAGACGTTTAGATCAATACTCTGGGCTGTAGACATGGATTACTTATAATTATGTAATTTGGTTTTCCAATACGTCTGTAACCAAAATAGTCTGATAGCTGTCCTGAAAAAAAAAAAAATAAATAAGTCACACTGACAACCATGCTCTACAGGCTCAATCTGTATAGGTTATTTGAGTTCATTCTTCAGGACAAAAAAAACGATAAAAATCATAGCAAGATCGCAAGTTTTCTACTAAGTGGTGCTTTCACCTTCCCCCCCCCCCCAATCACAACTCTAACAAGAAAGATCATTAAAAAAAAAAAAACACTGCTTCAAAGACTCAACTGTTAAGCAGGTTACGAATCTAGAAATTAAATGTAGTTTTTCCACTGAAGTTTAGAGACTTGACTTTTCAGCTGCTATCCATGTTGTATTAAATCTCATCTGTTGCAGCTGGAACCCAACCCAAATGCTTCCAAGTACAAGACTGACACCTAGACAACCGATCTGATCTTTCACTGCACAACAACATAAGAACAAAGATGGAGACAATTGTGAGCATCAACGGTAACAGCAGAGCATGCAATTAGACAGTTCCTTTATTTTATATTTGCTGCTCCCTAAAGTATTCAGGGTTTTTTTTTTTTGCTTGCCCCACCATACAGTTCTAGAGAAATGGGCCTACTTAGTGCTCATTTATATTGCCTTTTCAAAGGTGCCTTGCTCACAAGGTAATAATGCAGTGCAGCCTAAAGACAAGCCCCAGAGGAAGGTTGACCTTGATGGACCTAGGTCTTTTTTTTTTTTTCAACCTATGTAACCTTCCCCATCTTTGTATTACGCTGGTGACTGGAAATCCAGCTATTGAGGCCCCCAGGTAACGAGTTCGGGCTGTGGAGCAAACGATGGGGTTCTGAAGCCCATCCTACATTAAGTGGACATGCACATGCTCGGCTTCCATGCCACTGTTTATGGTACAGCAGAGCTTAGCTATATCTGCTAGTCCCATAAACAACATTTGGAGCAGAGGCCAGTCGTACTCACCTAATGCAAGTCAGGACAGGCTGCGGAACCCCATTCTCAGGATTGCTGGGGGAACCCAGTGGATGGCAAGTTGTACACTACCCTATGGATAGAGTACATGTTGAGTTGTTTGGTTTTTTTTTTTTTGTTTTTTTTTTAATTTATCCTCTTATATTCTAAATATAACTTCACAAATGTGCTAATAATTGCTTTGCCACTATTAACTGGCAACTGTACAATGGATGAGCGCAGACTCGTAAGGACATCACCAAAAATGTTCATAACTCATTCAAGTTAATAGGATTATTCTGCATTTACCATATAGATCTTCAAAAAGGACAGGAGTGTATTCAGTAACTAGATCACTATAGATCCAAGGGCAATCCAGATACAGTATAAAAAAAAAAAAAAAAAAAAAAAAAAAAAAAGAACTGATAGACAGGTAACGCAAGACTTCCCTGAGCATGAGGACCTCAGGGATGAAGCTGCATGGGGACTTTATAGAACACAATTTCAGGTTGAGAAATACATGCGGTTCACAATGGAAATCAGTTGTGCAGCTTCTGTGGACTACAGCAGTTTCTGCTTTAGAAAGTTGCACCAAAAAAAAAAAAAAAAAAAGTCTCCAATGTAAAAAGGCAGTGCACCTCATGCATGTCATACAATGGTTTACAGCTATTAAAATGGTTCTTGACTACTAGGACAACCCCTTCTTGAGTTTATACTCCGCTCCCATGCCGGCACCATTCCAGCGGTGTCATCACTTGCTCTACCGGGGCTCTGGTGCCATTGTTTGGGCACCAGCATCATGTGTCACTGTCCCCGCCTTTGGGAAGAAAAAAAAAAACAAAACCTGAACATGAGGTAGTCCAGGCTGTAGCTCATCTCTCATACATCAGTCATGGCCAAAAGTTTTGAGAATGACACAAATATTATATTTTCACATGATCTGCTGCCCTCTGTTTTTATGTGTGTGTTTGACAGATGTTTTTATCACAGACAGAAATATAATTGCAAACATATGAGTAACAAAAGCTTATATTGACAGTTAGAATGAGTTAATGCAGCAAGTCAATATTTGCAGTGTTGACCCTTCTTCAGGACCTCTGCAATTCTCCCTGGCATGCTCTCAATCAACTTCTGGACCAAATCCTGACTGATAGCAGTCCATTCTTGCACAATCAATGCTTTCATTTTGTCAGAATTTTTAGGTTTTTGTTTGTCCACCCGTCTCTTGACGATTGACCACAAGTTCTCAATGGGATTAAGATCTGGGGAGTTTCCAGGCCATGGACCCAAAATCTCTATGTTTTGTTCCCTGAGCCATTTAGTTATCACCTTTGCTTTATGGCAAGGTGCTCCATCATGCTGGAAAAGGCATTGTTGATCGCCAAACTGCTCTTGGAGGGTTGGGAGAAGTTGCTCTTGGAGGACATTCTGGTACCATTCTTTATTCATGGCTGTGTTTTTAGGCAAGACCGTGAGAGAGCCGATTCCCTTGGCTGAGAAGCAACCCCACACATGAATGGTTTCAGGATGCTTAACAAGTTGGCATGAGACAAGACTGATGGTAGCGCTCACATTGTCTTCTCCGAATGAGGCGTTTTCCTGATGTCCCAAACAATTGAAAAGGGGATTCATCAGAGAAAATAACTTTACCCCAGTCCTCAGCAGTCACTGCCTGTACCTTTTGCAGAATATCAGTCTGTCCATGATGTTTTTTCTGGAGAGAAGTGGCTTCTTTGCTGCCCTCCTTGAGACCAGGCCTTGCTCCAAGAGTCTCCGCCTCACAGTGCGTGCAGATGCACTCACACCTGCCTGCTGCCATTCCTGAGCAAGCTCTGCACTGCTGGTAGCCCGATCCCGCAGCTGAAACACTTTTAAGAGACGGTCCTGGCGCTTGCTGGTCTTTCTTGGGCGCCCTGGAGCCTTTTTGGCAACAATGGAACCTCTCTCCTTGAAGTTCTTGATGATGCGATAGATTTTGACTGAGGTGCAATCTTTCTAGCTGTGATACTCTTCCCTGTTAGGCCATTTTTGTGCATTGCAATGATGACTGCACGTGTTTCTTTAGAGATAACCATGGTTAACAGAAGACAAACAATGATGCCAAGCACCAGCCTTCCTTTTAAAGTGTCCAGTGGTGTCATTCTTACTTAATCATGACAGATTGATCTCCAGCCATGTCCTCATCAACACCCACACCTGTGTTAATGGAGCAATCACTGAAAAGAGGTTAGCTGGTCCTTTTAAGGCAGGGCTGCAATGATGTTGAAATGTGTTTTGGGGGATAAAGTTCATTTTCTAGCCAAATATTGACTTTGCAAGTAATTGCTGTTAAGCTGATCACTCTTTATAACATTCTGGAGTATATGCAAATTGCCATTAGAAAAAGTGAAGCAGTAGACTTTGTAAAAATTAATATTTGTGTCATTCTCAAAACTTTTGGCCATGACTGTACAGTTAGGTACTCCTTAAGGGGCTGTCAAACGTACAGATTATTTTTCAATGGTGAATCCACCACTAGTATACTAGGCAAGTGCAATATCGTTTTATTGCCTCACTTAAAACGATTCAGATTTGAGCAGCAATAATTGATGCAGAACATTGACAGTAAAGCAGTTTAGGGGAAGGAGGGCGGAAACAGATAATTTTAACATGTAGTTTCCGTTCAGCACTACAGGAGCAGGACATTATCGAATCATGATAAAGCGGATCTGTCACAAGATACAAAGATTTCTTAAACAATGCAACACTTTGGATGGATTTGCATTTAAGAATGGCTAAAGAATAATCATGTTTGCAAGTTTAAACTCAATTTCTGCTCTCCTAGCCTGATCGCTACTCAGTGTCCCTCCTCCCTGCTGCCAAGATCTCAGGCTGTTCAGTACAAGCTGCAGCTGTCAGGCTGGTTGGGCAGAGACTAAATACAGTCATGGCCAAAAGTTTTGAGAATGACACAAATATTAATTTTTACAAAGTCTACTGCTTCACTTTTTCTAATGGCAATTTGCATGTACTCCAGAATGTTATAAAGAGTGATCAGCTTAACAGCAAATACTTGCAAAGTCAATATTGGCTAGAAAATGAACTTTATCCCCCAAAACACATTTCAACATCATTGCAGCCCTGCCTTAAAAGGACAAGCTAACCTCTTTTCAGTGATTTCTCCATTAAGGTACTGCCACACTAAACAATCCCGCTAGCGATCACAATAACGACGCATACTAATGCGATCGCTAGCGGGATTGTTTCTATATCGCTAAATGCTGCCGCATTTAGCGATATAGTTAACGACGCTATCGCCGTTAGCGATCTTCTTAACGACTTTAGCGGTACAAAAGTACCGCTAAATCGCTAAGAAAAGGTGCCACACAGCGATTAGATACTTACCCAGCGGGAGCGCCGACGAGAAAATAGGGTCCGGAACGATTCCAGCGACGAGCGAGATCACAGCAGGAAGCTCGTCGCTGGAAGCTGCCGCACTGAACAATATCGCTAACAGGATCGCTAAATAGTGACGTTTTTTAGCGATCCCGTTAGCGATATTGTTTAGTGTGGCATACCCTTTAACACAGGTGTTGATAAGGACATGGCTGGAGATCAATCTGTCATGATTAAGTAAGAATGACACCACTGGACACTTTAAAAGGAGGCTGGTGCTTGGCATCATTGTTTCTCTTCTGTTAACCATGGTTATCTCTAAAGAAACACGTGCAGTCATCATTGCAATGCACAAAATGGCCTACAGGGAAGAGTATCGCAGCTAGAAAGATTGCACCTCAGTCAACAATCTATCGCATCATCAAGAACTTCAAGGAGAGAGGTTCCATTGTTGCCAAAAAGGCTCCTGGGCGCCCAAGAAAGACCAGCAAGTGCCAGGACCGTCTCTTAAAAGTGTTTCATCTGCGGATCGGGCTACAGCAGTGCAGAGCTTGCTCAGGATGGCAGAAGGCAGGTTGAGTTGCATCTGCATGCACTGTGAGGCGGAACTCTTGGAGCAAGGCCTGGTACTCAAGGAGGGCAGCAAAGAAGCCATTCTCTCCAGAAAAAACATCATGGACAGACTGATTCTGCAAAAGGTACAGGCAGTGGACTGCTGAGGACTGGGGTTAAAGTTATTTTCTCTGATGAATCCCCTTTTCGATTGTTTGGGACATCAGGAAAACGCTCATTCGGAGAAGACAAGGTGAGCGCTACACCAGTCTTGTCTCATGCCAACTGTTAAGCATCCTGAAACCATTCATTGTGTGGGGTTGCTTCTCAGCCAAGGAATCGGCTCTCACAGTCTTGCCTAAAAACACAGCATGAATAAAGAATGGTACCAGAATGTCCTCCAAGAGCAAACTTCTCTCAACCCTCAAGAGCAGTTTGGCGATCAACAATGCCTTTTCCAGAATGATGGAGCACCTTGCCATAAAGCAAAGGTGATAACTAAATGGCTCAGGGAACAAAACAGAGATTTTGGGTCATGGCCGGGAAAACTCCCAGATCTTAATCCCAATGAGAACTAGTGCGTCAATCATCAGAGACGGGTGGAAAAACAAAAACCTAAAATTCTGACAAACTGAAAGCATGATTGTGCAAGAATGGACTGCTATCAGTCAGGATTTTGGTCCAGAAGTTGATTGAGAGCATGCCAGGGAGAATTGCAGAGGTCCTGAAGAAGAAGGGTCAACATGCAAATTTGACTTGCTGCATTAACTCATTCTAACTGTCAATATAAGCTTTGTTACTCAATGTTTGCAATTATTAATTTCTGTCTGTGATAAAAACATCTGTCAACACACATAAAAACCAGAGGGCAGCAGATCAGTGAAAATAATCATTTGTGTCATTCTCAAAACTTTTGGCCATGACTGTATACTTGGACTCAAATTCTCTCCCTCTTTAGATGGACTCCTAGCATGCTCATTATAATGTAAGGATTATGCAGCCATGCGAAGATGGACTTCTACTTCTATGGATGTTCTACTTAATGTTTGCAGTTTGTATTTAGATGTGTTTTTAATGACCATTATCCTTCCAGATCGACAGATATTGTTTGTGACAATTTTCAGCTGTGATTGATGAATGTTTTAAACAAGAGCATTTAAAATGGATTTCCTACAAGCACACAACCACTGACGCAATTGGTTAAAAAGACATTAAGAAACGCAACAGTTAACTATCTAAAAGATGTAAGAAGAAAAAAAAAAAACCCACAACATTCACACAACTCTGCTCGAACTAAAATACAACTTGGATCAGAGTTGAGGAGGTCGCAATACAGGAAGTTCTTCAGTTTGAAATGAGGAGATTTTCCTTCCAGACTCTGGCGGCTCAGAGGAAGATTATTCATCCCTTTTCCAGCCTCAAATCACAAACTATAGGCAGGCAAAATGATTCACTCAACTCCCAGAAAGCCTCAGTCTTCCCGACAGTGGTAACACTTCAGATCTGTCTTTGTTTCGTCTTCCGCCACCCCCACAACTTGCACTTTTATATAAATACTCACATTTTAGCCGAAACCCCCCTTTGTAATACAAGTCACTTTCTTCTGCATCTGTGCTCAGCAAAGCGCCGAAACTTACTACATTCCTTCCTTGGCAAGTTCCAAACCCCCAACTAGAAAGCAGATGTTCTTCATTTTGTAAATGAAGTTATTGCAAATAGATTTCTTTGGTCCCAACAACGTTCTTATATAAAGAAAAAAAAAAAAAAACCCTGTTCGTGCTCTTCATCACCAAGAGTAGTTATACGAATTAGAAGAATTCTCTAGCAATATAAAAAAGATGAAAACAGATATGGAGGACTCGTGCTGCAGGGAAAGGAGGGTTCTGAGCCCAAAAATTAAACTGCTGCTTATATACTCAATTATAAAAATATTTCTTATAAATACAGAACACATTCTCCTAGCCTTCAATCATTCATATTTTCGTGTACAGTAACTGCTACAGTTATGCAACTAGTACGGTAATTTCTATGTTTAGAACGTTTCTTTACCTTATGGAGATTGATTACTTTTCACTATGTAAAATGTTGTAATGAGAAGTCAGATTTACAACATTCCACGCAAAATTAATCCTTAAAATGCTGGATGTAGGTTAAAGGTCTGTTGCAGACCAGGATTCTTTGACTCCTTAGGGGTAAAGCAGTGTAAACAATGTACAGCCTTGAAGAATCTGTGCACAAAAGGTATTCTAGTTTAGATAGTTGAGCCCCTTCCACACTGCATTTCTTCAAAACGGGTTTTGGGGTCACCGTCTGCTCCGTCGTGCATAATTTTAAGGGAATACGCTTATTGGTGGCGGACACCCAAAAGTAGTAGACTGCATCTGGATATCTGCCTCCAGTAGGTGTGTACAACCCAAAAATGATGCACAAGATCCAAAGGTGACTCCATTTGCACCATTTTAGTTAACAGCCCTGTCGGCGCATACGTCCAAAACTAGTTTTGCAGGGTATGTGGACATAAGGCCGGAAAGCAGCACTCCAACTAAAATGAATGTATTTAAAGGGACTGTCCAATCTCGCAATCTCTCAGCCAAACATTCCTATAGGTCCAGATTTATTAGCAATGGTGTTCTGAGCGCCAGTTTTAATGAAGGGAGCATTGATGTGAAAAAGTGTCAAATCCATTAAGCGATGTACGCATATTTCAACTGCTGTGATTCACTGCCATAAATGAGTGCCAACCATGGAGTGAATGACAATAAGTTTGTCCACGTCCTGTTCCACCTGAACGCCACCTTTTTTTTTTAAAAAAAGAAAAAAAAAAAAAGTTGGCGGAGCTGGTAGAGATTAACTTAAAAGCACCAAAAGTCAAAGCTGTTCTAAAAATATTTATGAAATGCAAAGTTGAACAAGTCAAACAGTTATATTGCAGAATTCTGGTAAAACTGCTTGATGAAATCAGGATCATAGAGCTCGATGTGTTACAAGCCAACTTACAGGGGGTCATCACCTCACATAAGGTTCCAGTACCATGAAAGCTCTGGTGATCATTGCGGATCCCCAAGAAAAGGTAAGTATTTTTTGCAAGTGCTGTTGACTCCTTCGCAGGGGGGCTGCAGGACTGTATCTAAATCAGGGTTCCCCAACTCCAGTCCTCAAGGCCCACCAACAGGTCATGTTTTCAGGATTTCCTTAGTATTGCCCAGGTGATAATTGCATTACTTGTGCAATTCAAAGGAAATCCTGAAGACATGACCTGTTGGTGGGCCTTGAGGACTGGAGTTGGGGAAATCTGATCTAAATGACCCAAGAGCACATAGTCCCATCAGAACTACAAGTTAATTCAAGAAAGGAGACGTTTGTCACAGTAAGGACACTTCCACAACAGCAGATGATCTCCTTTGCATTGCCTGGGGTGTTCTCTTAGGTAACTAAAACCACATGTTAGTCTACTCAATGCCAAGTACTTGCAGAAAACCTAGTCTCATTTGACCTGCTGAGAAGAAACTGATATAAAACAGGATTCATCTGATGTCAGGTAACTAATGTATCCACAGCTATATGTTTAGTCTAAAGCAACAAGGAAGTTACAACAAAAATAAATATGGCTACTTCTAAACTGCTTTGCAATGATCAGATTATTACATCCACCAGTGGACTTATCACCACTTTGGCAAGATTCAGACAGCCGAACGTCTCAGCATATGGACAATAATGCCTGAACTGACCACAGGTCGCTCGAACCAACCTTACATATATTTGTCTGAGGTTTTAAGCTCATGTCAGGAGACCCGTGGACAGTCCAAGCACTACAGACAATACATGTAATGTGACATACGACCACCTAAACCCAGCCTTTACCTGCAGCATGCTGGTAGATTGACAACCAGCAAACCATGTGGGAAACCACTGCTATACCATGGTTACAAGAAATATATCTACAAGGGTTCTCATGACTCACTCAAACATGGCAGTGCACGTCCTTTGCTTTTGTCTTCCCCTTGGAATGGTATATAATGCTTCGTCGGTAGTACAAAGTAACAATACGTTGAAGAAAGAGGAAAAAAAAAAACATTTCTGTACTATTCGCCTGAAAGCCTATTTTTTTCTCTCCCAACTGCTGACTCAGTAAGCACAAGAGCCTTAAATCACATGCACGTAGCTCTTAGCTGTTGCCTGCTACAGATGGGACCATGGATGTCATTTGATAAATATGGACTTGAGACCCTTGTATGTGGGACATTAAAAAGTCAGTGCACCAGAAGACCATTTAATGGGACCCGACTCCCCCAACAGATGATATAAGGATTGAGTAGTTTAATATCTGTTCAAATCATCTTCCTGAAAATAATCGCTTCCAAACTCCTCCTTTACCCAAGGAAAACACATGAATGCTTAGAGTCAAGAGTCAGGAGAGGTAGTCGTGGGCCAAACGAGTGTTAGTCCTACAGCTGCCTGAGGCGTGCGGCCAGCAATAGATCTACATCACTGGCCTTAGGCTACTTGATCACTATGACATTCTAGTAGGGGGTAGGTTGGACGCTATACCAGCATAGGGTCACTGCCATTTAACATTTTTCAAAGCGACATTTCCTATTTGATTTTTCTTTGTTTGGAACAGGTAATAACATTGGTCATTTCAGTAAACGATTCACTTAAGCAGTTTTCACATCATTTGAGATCAGTGAACATCAGGGGCCTCTGTTATAAGCCGATCACCCCGACAGGCACTACCTTGTACCGCAAGCTGCAGCATGATTTTATGGGCCCATTTACAATTATGGGACCTAATGTTACCATTATCAACACACACTCTCCATTATCTTACAGTGTAGTGGGTTTATGGAGGCCCAAATACAGGTACGGCAAGTCATTAAATTATAGCTTGTCCATACCATACAGTTGGGCCTATAGGCTGCAGAATTTATGACCCCGAAATGGTAACTGGATGGAAAGACTTATTTCAGTAGACCAAAACCTAGATCATTATGCGGCAGGGGATCCAATACAGATGTTCAATATGTACCACAAGACCCTAAATAATAATGGCTCTATATAACTACAGTAGGAGCCCAAGGAAACCATCATTGAGTGGATGTGGACTCTATAAAGCAACATTTATTTCAGGTAACAGCATCTTTTATCACAAGAAAACAAACAAGAATCTTATTAAGTGATCTCTGATGAACCTAAATAAATGATTACTGTGGATCCAATACAGATCAGTGAGTGGCAGGTAGATTATCCTAACTAGTAACAGGAAACATCAGGAATACCATACAGTCAGCGCTGAAGATACTATATAAAAGCAAATATTGAGGTTGCTTATAGTAATAAGAATTGTCAGGGGTCCCGTATAGCGAGTAAGAGCGTTTTTATAGTTAGTACAGAAGGTCGCTTTAAAGGAGTGTTAATATATTGTCTCATATAGGGTTACAGAGACTCCTGTATGGAGAGTTTCTATAATGAATGCAAAGGTTTCCTTGTGAAGTAATTTTTCCTGAGACGAGTACTGAGGTCCTATATAGTAAGGTACCATATAGGAGTGTTGAGGTCACTATAGTGATTGCTTTGGTCCTATATAGGTGTGCAGGTGTCTCTACAAGGAGTATTGAGATCCCATTTAAGAGCGCACAAGGCTCTGTATGTAGAGTCTACTATAGTGAGTATAACAGTGAGGTCATATAGGGATGCAGAGATCTCTATGTCAAGTGCTGAGGCCCAGTATGGCAAGTTTTTCTATAAGTCTCCTATAGTGAGGGCTGTGGTCCTATAACAGCATGCACAGGTCCTGTACAGTGTGGTCCCTACATGGTGGTGCAGAGTTCTCTATAGTAAGGACTGTGGTCTTGAGTGATGATTACTCCTATAGTGAGGTCCTGTTATAGCGTGCAGAGGCCTCTAACACGTGCTGAAGTCTGTAGGGCAAGTTTCTCTAGAGGTTCTGAGGTCCTATATAGGGTGTAGGTCCCTTATAGTTAGGGCTGAGGTCATATATAGGGAAGCCTCATCTATATCGGGGTGCGGTCCCTTATACGAGGGCTGAGGACCTATATAGGGGTGCATGTCCCTATAGCGAGGGCTGAGGACCTATATAGGGGTGCAGGTCCCTATAGAGGGCTGAGGACCTATATGGGTGCAGGTCCCTATAGCGAGGGCTGAGGACCTATAGGTGCAGGTCCTATAGCGAGGGCTGAGGACCTATATGGGTCAGTCTCATAGGAGGTGACCTATATAGGGAGGTTCTAGCGGGCTGAGGTCCTATATGGGGTGCAGTCCCTATAGGAGGGCTGAGGATCCATAAGGGGTGCAGGTCCCTATAGGAGGACTGAGGTCCTATACGGGTGCGTCCCTAGTGAGTCTAATGGAGGCTGAGGTCCTATATGGGGTGCATCGTATAGGCTGGTCCAGTGGGTGCAGTCCTAGTGAGGCTGAGGTCCTATATAGGGGTGCAGTCCCTGTAGTGAGGGCTGAGGTCCTATATAGGGGTGCATGTCCCTGTAGTGAGGGCTGAGGTCCTATATAGGGGTGCAGGTCGCTGTAGTGAGGCTGAGGTCCTAGGCGCCTGTAGTGAGGCTGATCCTATATAGGGGTGCAGGTCCCTGTAGTGAGGGCTGAGGTCCTATATAGGGGTGCAGGTCCCTGTAATGAGGGCTAAGGTCCTGTATGGGGAGCCTCCCATAGTGAGGTCCTATATAGGAGGGCTGAGGTCCTATATGGGGGTGCAGGTCCCTATAGTGAGGGCTGAGGACCTATAAAGTGGTGCAGGTCCATATAGTGAGGGCTGAGGACCTATATAGGGGTGCAGGTCCCTATAGCGAGTGCTGAGGACCTATATAGGGGTGCAGGTCCCTATAGCGAGTGCTGAGGACCATATAGGGGTGCAGGTCCCTATAGCAGTGCTGAGGACCTATATAGGGGTGCAGGTCCCTATAGCAAGGGCTGAGGACCTATATAGGGGTGCAGGTCCCTATAGCAAGGGCTGAGGACCTATATAGGGGTGCAGGTCCCTATAGCAAGGTTGAGGACTAATAGGGTGCAGTCCTTAGCAAGGCTGAGGCCTGTATGGGGAGCCTCCCATAGTGAGGTCCTATATGGGGGTGCAGGTCCCTATACTGAGGGCTGAGGTCCAGTATGGGGGGTGCAGGTCCCTGTAGTGAGGGCTGAGGTCATGTATAGGGATGCAGGTCCCTATAGTGAGGACTGAGGACCTGTATAGGGGTGCAGGTCCCTAGTGAGGGCTGAGGTCCTGTATGGGGGTGCAGGTCCCTATAGTGAGGGCTGAGGTCCTCTATGGGGGTGCAGGTCCCTATAGTGAGGGCTGAGGACCTGTATAGGGGTGCAGGTCCCTATAGTGAGGGCTGAGGACCTGTATGGGGTGCAGATCCCTATAGTGAGGGCTGAGGACCTGTATAGGGGTGCAGGTCCCTATAGTGAGGACTGAGGTCTTGTATGGGGGTGTATGTCCCTGTAGTGAGGGTTGAGGTCCTGTATAGGGGTGCAGGTCCCTATAGTGAGGGCTGAGGTCCTGTATGGGGGTGCAGGTCCCTATAGTGAGGGCTGAGGTCCTGTATGGGGGTGCAGGTCCCTATAGTGAGGGCTGAGGTCCTGTATAGGGGTGCAGGTCCCTATAGTGAGGGCTGAGGTCCTGTATAGGGGTGCAGGTCCCTATAGTGAGGGTTGAGATGCTGTATAGGGGTGCATGTCCCTATAGTGAGGGCTGAGGTCCTGTATGGGGAGCCTTCCATAGTGAGGTCCTATATAGGAGTGCACTGCTGAGGTCCAGTGTAGGGGAGCAGAGGTCTCTCTGTAGTGAGTGCTGAGGTCCGTGGGGTGAGTCCAGTGGTTGGATGCTGTATAGGGGTGCATGTCCCTATAGTGAGGGCTGAGGTCCTGTATGGGGAGCCTTCCATAGTGAGGTCCTATATAGGAGTGCACTGCTGAGGTCCCGTGTAGGGGAGCAGAGGTCTCTCTGTAGTGAGTGCTGAGGTCCGTGGAGTGAGTCCCGGGTGGATGAGTCACGCACTCGGGATGCCGGGGCTTCGGGCTACATTGTTGCTTAAGTTATCCGTTACCTTGTAACATCGTCTCCAGCTTCTTCCTATCCACTCGGAACCTCTCCTCTCCCCACTCCGGGTCGTGGGGGGTGGGAGAGTCGTCCTCGGAGCCGGGGAGCGGGGAGTCGGTGCTTCTCTCGCTGTTGGAGCCCGGGTCTGACTGGTTCATGTATCCGCTGATGGAGTCGCACTGAGCAGCCATCGTACCGCTGAGATATGCGCCCGAGCACACGCAGAGCTGCGGCAGGGAGAGCGCCCGGACCGCTATGTGCAGGACGGAGGGGCAGACGGAGGCTGAGTGCGCGGCTCTCACACAAGTACACAACTTCCAGAGGAGCTCTGCTGACGTCACCACACACTGCGCGAGAGGGAGCCGACATGTGCGCTCAGCCTGCTGATGTCACGACTGGGGCTCTCGCCTGTGATACGTGCTCACATGTCACGACACTGTGCACATGACATAAGCCAGTTGCTATAAGTTACTGTTCCACTAGTGCAAGTATCAGTAGCATAACTTGAAGCTTTTGGGACCCTATGAAAAATCTCCAGTAGGGCCCCACTATCAGGGGCGTTTAATAAAATGGTCTTCTATGAACCACAGTGACCTTTCGCCTAAACTCCAGGGCCAGGGTGTGGCTGGATCCCCGCACCCAATACTCGGTTAGGCCACTCAGGGGTTTGAGGCCATGTTCAGTATTAGGTCAGTTTTTACCTCAGTATTTGTAATCCCAAACCAGGAGGGGAACAATGAGAGGAAAAGTATAGAAACACCTCACCACTTCTGCATCTTTCCCCCACTCCAGTTTTTGGCTTACAAGGTATTTTACTGTATATAATACTGAACGTGTGAATGTGGCTTTACAATGAATTGCCTGCAAATGGGTTTTCTAAGCCAAAAAGGCAACCATAGCAATGTGCAATCATTACTGGAGGGGGCACCACTGAGCCTACCTTACCTGGTCACCTGAAGCTTATATTGGGCTCTAATCCCATATTGTAAGCCGCTTCTGGATACTGCCAGCGTAATGGAGGCACCATACACTGAGCTACTTTAGCGTCTTATGACATTTGGCCCTCATATGGCACATCCAAGCTAAGGCCTCATTCACAGCCATATTTTCAGTCAATGTGCCATGTGTGGGTCATTATGGATTCAGCATTACCAAATGTACTTTTTTTTTCTTTTTTATCTTTTTCTCACCTTAAGCCTGTGTGCACACGTTGCATTTGTGCTGCGTTGTTTCAGTGCAGATTTGTCACAAAACCTGAAGGGTTTCCTGATGCCAGAAAAGTGAGGGTATGTGCACACGATCCGGAGTTGCTGCGGTTTGGAAGCTACGTATTTATGCAGCGTCCAACCTGCAGCGTCCAGATGTTATAGTGGATGGGATCTCATGAAATCACATGCCCACTATGTGTCAGCAGACGCCCGCGGCTCACCCCCGGAGACGGACATGTGGCGCTTCTTTCCAGACTGCAGCATGTCAATTTCTCTTGCGGAGACGCGTGCCTCCACGAGATAAATTTCACCCCTACAATATATTGAACGCGGTGAATCCGCACGGTTCAGTGATCACATGCAGATTCACCTGCGCTCAATAGACTGCAGCACTTTTGACGCAGCGGACATACACTGCATCCAAAGCGCTGCTACTTCCAGATCGGGGGCTCCCGGCCTGAAGGAGAATCCTGAAGTCTCGTGCACACGTTGCTTTTTTGTGACTTGCAGATTTAAATCTGCAGAAGGTCAATTCTTTCAGCGTTTTAGGTACAAATTTCAGCCATACTAATGAGTGGGGAAAAATCTGCACCAAAAACACAAGATACAAAAAATGTGCGTTTTTGCCGCTGCGTTTTTCCTCCCAATAGATGCAGAAATTTCTGCACCACATACTTAACGTGTGCATATACATAAAGTAAAAAGAAAGAGTTTGAAATGTCTTGTTTTTTTTTTTTATTAACATGTATTGTTTTTTTTTCAGGTAGGGTTCACATAACATTTTCCTCTACGTTCAGTGCAAACATCCAAATCATGTTTGCCGACTTAACTTTTTATTTTTTCTGGACTGCTTACCAAAAAATTGCAGGTAGACAATATTTTTTATGGACACATTACAAAACCATAACAGATCATTGTGATTATAAGTGATCCATGTCCACAGCCATAATTCTGATATGAAGACATCAGCTGCATTCCCTGTAAACTGAAAAATATGATAATAAGTCAAAATAATCAACTAGTTTTTTCAGCTTCAAACAAAATTTTGCTTAAGAACAGGACTAAGCAATTACCGTATATACTCGTGTATAAGCCGAGTTTTTCAGCACTTTTTTTGCGCTGAAAACGCCCCCCTCGGCTTATACACGAGTCATTGTCCCAGAAAGGCGGCGGGGGAGCGGCGGAGCAGCGGATCGCAGAGGCAGGAACTGGCGGCTAAAGCCTATGCTGGCATTGAATATTAATTTCTCTTATAGTGCACACAGTTACAGCCGCAGCCGCTGGCTTCCAACACGTATCCTACTTACCTTCCTGCGTGCCCTCGCTGCATGTCATTCCAGCGCCAGCAGCTCTTCCAGCTGAGCGATCACATGGCCCCGCTCATTAAGGAAATGAATATTCACGCCTCTCCACTCCCATAGGCGTGGAGTGAATATTCATTACCTTAATGGGCCACGTGATTGCTCGGCAGGAAGAGCTGCTGGCGATGGAACGAGATGCAGCGAGGGAAGTATACTTTCAACAGATGAAAGTATGAAGATGCCAAATTCATACTATATGATGGATATGGTAGGACTGTCCAGCCAAATTTTGTAATGTGCTCGACAGTCGTAACATTGGTATGGAGCCTGGTGACATCATACTGCATTGTCTTCTTCTCTGCCCTGTCTCTAGAAATTTGAGCCTTCAGTTTAGGGCACAATCAGGGCACCGTATACAACATCGACGATGATCACATCGCAGTGCACGGACTGGCCGGTGGCTCTCCTGACCTAAGCATGACAGCTGGATACAATTACAGGCTGTCACACTCGGATCAGGAGAGCCGCCGGCGGCGTCGGACAGTGAGAGCATTGCAGTGCAATCGATGACCATATTATACGGCTGTCAGGGTAAATGAGAACAGCATCCAATCCAGGTGAACAAATTCAAAGAAGCTTTATTCTGCCATGAAAATACAATGTTTCGACCTATAGCAGGTCTTTATCAAGTATGTATTTTATATGGCTATCTGACTGCGCCCTTATTCAGCGTTTTCATGTAGTGTTCAAGATTGACAGTTACAACCAGGCTCCAGGAAATCTAAAAGAATCCCATCTTTACTATCCCAAAAGACTGTGCACAATACTTTACCTGCATATGCCTGTCTTGATCATCTTTTTGATGGGGAATTTGCATGTCTCCACTTCATGGACTGCTGTTTTGAGTCAAGCCCGTAGTGTTGATACCACATTTCATCCCCTGTGACAATGCTCTCAAGAAAACTTTGATCCTCTGTAAGATGGCCGCTGGACGGGTCCTTGAGGGGAGATATGTATCATTGCGGTTGGTAGCTTTGATGATGTGAGCTCAGAAAGCATGCTCCAGCACATATAGTGCTGAGAGAGTTATTAGGCCATTCCAGGGCCGGGTTTTACAAACAGTCAAAAGAGATGGGTGGCAATGACTGCTCACATATCTCCACCCTAGGTGGTTTGGCAGATAAAATGGAGACCGAGTATCTCATTCAGTGTCTGGGTCTGGAGATGTGTGGATCTCCTGTGTGTTTTTCTGTGCTAAGGCCTAAAGAACCGGACATTATACTGAGCGGGCGGACCCGCAATATTGTATGGACTTATTACTTTGTGTTTTCACTTTGTGCCGGAAAAGGCTATTCTTTTGTTTGGTTCCCTGAGTGGTTTATGCAGTCTTAATAAACCTGTCTGGACATTTTCATGAAACCGCTTCCCGTGCCTACCTTAACCACAGCACAGTGAGTACAAAACCTTACACCTTATATTGGTCCTCCATGTCCATATAGATATGCATTTAATCTTCTTCATGCAAGTATCAATGGAACCCACCTGGTACAAATTTTGCATTACCCCAATGTTGCCAACATCTTTTCCAGTGCATTAAAGCCAACATTAAAGGTTATATCTGGGACTTTATTAAAAATAAAAAATGTGCCTAAGCACTAACTGGCAGATAGTAGCTACTTACCTGCCTGTTATGCACGGTGCCGTTCTTCCCCGGCACTGAGTGGTTACAGACCGCTCCTGCCAGCAATTCAGCTGCCTCTGCTGACGTCACATCGACAGAGGAGCAGATTCTTTTCCACTCTGCTCTGTTGACAGGGCAGGACTTCCTATGTTATTTTAAATGAGAGTCGGATTCCTGCTGCCTAACTGGGGGAGCCAGCTGTCAATCAGAATGACGTCAGAAGTCCCTCCTCGTTGACAGAGCAGGAAGAAAAAGAAGCTACCTTTCTGGCAGGAGCGGTCTGTGACCGCTCTGTGGCGGGGAAGAAGTTCTGAAGTCATCTGCCGTGCCTGCCTGTATACCAGCCGTACCTGTCTGCACCAGTCATGCCTGCCTGTATACCAATCACTCCTGCCAGCACCAGTCGTGCCTGCTTATATACCAGCCTTTCTTGCCAGCCAGCACCTTCTGCTCCTGTATTCCTGCCGTGCCTGCCTGTACCAGCTGAGCTTTCCCTTTTCAGGTAGTCACAACTCCCTGCACCCTTGGGGGTCAGCTGCCTTGTGTCCGAGGTCTGTCCTGGAGTAGCACCTGGCATCCATCTGGAGCCAAGTCAGGTGTTCGCCAAGTCACACCCCTCCAGGCTCTCCTCAATACATGGCACAGTGGTTCCACTACCATCTCGTTACACATAGTAGTTAGTACATAGCTGCCATCATTTATAGTGATTCTGATTAACTCTATATAAAATTGAGTTGTTTTAGTATGATTTTACTGATATTTTCTTACTTGCATTTCACAGCAAAATACATTGCCTATAAACATCTCACAACACAGCAAAGGGATCTCATTGTTGAAATGTCATTCATGTACTGATGGTGGTTCTGGTGATGAAGTCACATACAGATGGTAGTTTTTATGCTGTAGTCCTGTACTGAGGATGGTTATAGTGATGTTTTCATGTACTGATAGTGGTTCTGGTAGTGTATTTATGTATTGATGATAGTTCTGGTGTCATATTCATGCACTGATGATGATAATAATAATCTTTATTTATATAGCTCCAACATATTCCACAGCGCTTTACAGTTTTGCACACATTATCATCGCTGTCCCTGATGGGGCTCACAATCTAAATTCCCTATCAGTATGTCTTTGGAATGTGGGAGGAAACCAGGGAACCCGAGGAAACCCACGCAAACATGGGGAGAACATACAAACTTCTTGCAGATGTTGTCCTTGGTGGGATTTGAACCCAGGACTCAAGCGCTGCAAGGCTGCAGTGCTAACCACTGAGCCACCGTGCTTGTTTTGGTGATATATTTATGTGGTGTTAATGGTTCTGGTGAGGTATGCATACACTGATGGTGGTTCTGGTAGTGTATACATGTACTGATGATGGTTCTGGTGCTATAAGTACTATATTCCTGAACTGAAGGAGGTTCTGTATTCTTGTACTGATGGATGATGGTTCGAGTGCTGTATTCATGGACTGATGATAGTTCTGGTGATGTATTCATGTTCCGATGATGGTTCTGGTGCTATATTGCAATACTATTGATCATTCTGGTGATTTATTAATGTAATTATGGTAGTTCTGGTGTTATATTCATGTTCTGATGATGGTTATGATCTTGTACACCTGTACCAAATGGCATAGTTTGGGCGATGGAAAAATAACAAAGATAAAGATTTTACCTCTCTTTTGGTTCTCCCAAATGTCCTTTCCTAAAGTTGCTAGGTACAGTTATATGCTATATCATTTTGAAAGTGTGGACTCATACATTAGATAATGTTTAAAGCAAGCTATTGGTATGTATGTACCCCCGTTTTGATAGCAAAATACCTTTGTAAAGTTGGGATTCTTTTCTGTAAATCAGGGCGGTCCGGTCCGGAGGGCGGCATTTTCTCTCTTCTCCCCCCCGCTCCTCTGCATCTCTTGCGTATGGCCGTCTGTGAATAGCACAGACAGCGTAGTGTTCCCGCAATTGAGCTTTTCAAATTCCCCCCGCATGCGCAGTGTGCTTTGCCCAACAGTGGGCATAGCATAAAATCATTAAAGAGCATGCACAACTATTGTCATTCACTTTCCTTGCCCTGGAAATGACTGCTTGCTTTGGACGACTTCCGGGGCAAGGAAAGTGAATGAAATTTGAAAAGCGCTATCGCGGGAAGCAGAACGCCTCTGTGCTATTCACAGATGGTGATACGCAAGAGATGCAGAGGAGCGGGGAGGGGGAGAAAAGAGAGAAAACGCCGCCCTCCAGACCGGACCGCCCTGATTTACAGAAAAGAATCCCAAGTTTACAAAGGAATTTTGCTATCAAAACGGGAGTATCTGGATATAAGCTACATACCGATTGCTTGCTTATGGGACACACTATTCAGTCATATCTTTAGCTGATATGGCTAAAATGGGGTGACAGATTCCCTTTAATAATTAAAATGCTTCCCAAATTGAGTTGATACATTGCATTGCATGTATCATGTGTTCTTGTCTCCAGGACCACCTTGGACGTTGCTCAAGGTAAATTTATTTGTGCCCTCTGACACTAGCAGAGATTCACCTCCCTTTATCTAACCCCTTAAATTTCATTAACAGTAATAACTCTGTTTCTTTTAGTTCCAGAGTAGGATCAAAAAGGGTTTTTTTTTTGTACTTTGAGGTCAATGGTTTTATACCAAACTATCCTCCAAAAAAAAAAACTCCCCGGTCAATGTTATGTTCTCTAGCATTGAACATTGATACACCCCTGATAATTAACCTACTTTTGCATTCCATTTTCTATATCAAGAAAGTTCACATACATACACTTCACTAGACTTTTTACATACAGTTTTAGATACTTGCAAAAAAACATTTCCTTGCCAGGTTAAACAAAATGGAAATGATAAATATATTTTAGATGCTGGTGGAATGCAACTTGTAAAACAGAGTCCTAGTTGCAACATAAAATATCTAATTTATGTCTTTCTTTATGAGAAAGTGATCGTATTTCTTTAAATTCGGTGTATTTTACAGGTGTTTTTAAGAAGTGAAAAAAAAGATATTTGCTATATTTTAAATACCGTGCTGGAGGTGCCTGGTTTCTGAGCAGGACATGCAGAATATTTAATATGGTCACAGCTAAATGAGTCTCTTATCTAAATATCCTTAGTCAACAAATTTGAGAGTAAGGCCGGCGTCACACACAACTACAAAAAATCGGTCCGTTTTAGTCGGTCGATTGTCGGATCAAAATGCAAACATCACACATCCTTCTGTCATCCGATTTTCCTTCAAAGATGCGATTTAGTCGCATGTGTGTGTACCTTGTAACATCCGATTTTCATCCGACTTGCGAGAATTTCTCGCAGGCTTGCAAAACTGACATATAATGGATCCAAAAGAATAGTATTTCAATCACAAAAGAAAGAATAGATATATACACATAGAACACATATAATATATATATATATATATATATACATGTCATTGTGACATGTATATATATATATATTTATAGTTCCTAGACTTCTACATACTGTTATAGCCGCTAATTCAATTGCCGGCTTTTGTGAAATCACAGAAGCCGACATGAAATGATACATTGTTTCCACACAGTTAACCATGTCATTTCCTGTATTTTGATATTTGTTTAGAACTTACAATTACATGAGTGTATTTGTGCAAAATTTCAGACATGTAGGGGTTAATTAAAGGTGTAAATTCGTTGAAAAAAAATGGTGGGCTCCCACTGTATTTTCTCCACCAGACAGACAAAGCAAGCAAGTGGGGGCAGATAATAACAGCCTAGGGAGGGTACATTTTTTTTGTGCCCCCCATGGCTACTAACATCTGCCCCCAGACACCCCAGAAAGGGCAAATCTATAATTAGATTTGCCCTTTCTGGCACTTTGCCCGTCTATTCCCATTGCCCTGTAGCGGTGGCGAATGGGTTAATAATGTCACCTTAATGTCACCTTAGTATTGAAAGGTGACCTTAAGGCAGGTTAATAATTGAGAGCTGTCAATTAGACAACTATCAATTATTAATCCTATTGTATGATAGAAAAATCAAACACACACAGTTTAATAAAAAATAAGTTTAATGAAATAATCACACAGTTTTTGACCATATTTTATTTTCCTGCTAAAACCATTTCCTGTAATAAAAATAAAATAAAAAAGCAAAATGATTCTTACCAATCCGATGTACAGTCAGGTCCCACGGTGTAATCCATCAGAAAGGGTTAACAGTTACAGGTCGCAGAGAGCTAATAATGCTGTCTCAGACCTGTATTCCCCTGAATGAATAAGTTAAGGTACTGCCACACTAAGCAATCCCGCTAGCTATCACGATAACGACGCATACTAATGCGATCGCTAGCGGATTGTTTATATATCGCTGAGTGCGGCTTAACTTAGCGATATCGTTAAGGACGCTATCGCGGTTAGCGATCTCCTTAACGACTTTAGCGGTACAAAAGTACCGCTAAATCGCTAAGAAAAGGTGCCACACTCAGCGATAATACTTACCCAGGGGAGCGCCGACGATAAAATAGGGTCCGGAACGATTCCAGCGACGAGCGAGATCACAGCAGGATCTCAGCAGGGAGCTCGTCGCTGACAGATGCCGCACACAACAACATCGCTAACGGGATCGCTAAATAGTGACGTTTTTTAGCGATCCCGTTAGCGATGTTGTTTAGTGTGGCATACCCTTTACTCTCCCAGCGAAAGGAGAGGAATAGATTCATGAATGGAGCTTAATTGATTTATTGCCACTTTCACTTCAGTGACCTGACCTAACGTGAAAGTGGGATACAATCAATTAAGCTTCATTCATTAATCACATCCTCTCCTGTCGGCAGGAGATAAGCTCATTCATTCAGGAGCTATCAGATGAGCACGCAGGATTACTTGCTCTGCTTAGCTGATTGCTAGTTAACCCTTTGTGAAGGATTACATCGTGGGACGTGACAGATTGCCAGATAGGTAAGAATAATGTTGTTTTATTATTTTATATTTATTTTAGAAGAACAAGGGCTTCGAACAGATTAAGAGTAAAATAAAAGATGGTCAAAAATATGTGTTTTTATTTCATTAAAATTATTTATTCTTAAAGTGTGTGTGTGTTTTTTTATTTACTTCAATAGGATTAATAATTGATAGTTGTCTAATTGACAGCTCTCAATTATTAACCTGCCTTAAGGTCACCTTTCAATACTAAGGTGACATTAAGGTGACATTATTAACCCATTCGCCACCGCTACAGGGCAATGGGAATAGACGGGCAAAGTGACAGAAAGGGCGAATCTAATTATAGATTTGCCCTTTCTGGGGTGTCTGGGGGCAGATGTTAGTAGCCAGGGGGGCACAAAAAAAATGTACCCTCCCTAGGCTGTTATTATCTGCCCCCACTCGCTTGCTTTGTCTGTCTGGTGGAGAAAATACAGCGGGAGCCCACTCATTTTTTTCAACGAATTTACACCTTTAATTAACCCCTACATGTCTGAAATTTTGCACAAATACACTCATGTAATTGTAAGTTCTAAACAAATATCAAAATACAGGAAATGACATGGTTAACTGTGTGGAAACAATGTATCATTTCATGTCGGCTTCTGTGATTTCACAAAAGCCGGCAATTGAATTAGCGGCTATTACAGTATGTAGAAGTCTAGGAACTATAAATATATATATATATACATGTCACAATTACATATATATATATATATATATATATATATATGTATTCTATGTGTGTATATGTATTCTTTCTATTCTTTATTAAAGCTGTCAGTGTGATTTTACAGTATAGCCGGGGATGAATTGCCGGCTTTTCTAAAGGACACCGATGCGATTTAATCGCAAGCCACACATGCAGTCCGTTTGTAATCAGATTTTTCATCGCTCCCATAAACTTGCATTGGCGATAGTCGACCCACAATCGGTGACAATCGCAGCATGCTGCGATTGCACACGGACGTTTAAAACGGACCACAAAAAATCTGATACTAGGAGCTGCTCCATAGATTAACATAGGGCAGACTGCAATACGATTTTTCATCGCATTGCAGTCGTCCGATTCTGTCGCCAGTGTGACGCCGGCCTTATAACTAAAATAGGTGGGAATACATCAAGGCTTATGTGCCCAGGTTACTTGATGCTGTGGGAGCGCATAATGGCCGCTTGATTTTAACCTGTGTAATAACATACAGGCATATGCCTGCAAACTAAATATTTACCAAGGAAAATCCAACTCTGATACAGATAGTTGGATTTTTCTACTGTCTGATAAAGTGGAACTTGGGACTCTTCTGCCTTGTATCAGTGTAAGAGAACAGCTGGAGAAGATATCTGATGGAGTGTATATTTATTGCATTTCTTCTCTGTTATTTTTGTATGCACCTGTACCATTCACTGTTTAACTTCTTAAGAACCTCGACTGCTATGGCCTTGAAGAAGCGGCGATTTATAATAAAAGTTAATCAATTATTTATGCACATATCAAAAGAGTCTGTTGAAAAATATAACAGCAAAAAAAATCATTTTACAGGAAATTTCCACCCTCCCAAAAAGTCATAAACGTTGTTCAATAAGTTACAGTATATGTACTCCAAAATGGTGCCGCTGACAAATATGTAATGCCCTGCTTTAAAACAAGCCCTCATATAGGAGGTGAAATGAAGAAGTTACTGGTGTCTTATCAAGACACAAAGAAATAATCACTGCAGTAATAGAACTTCAATGGGTTAAAGGGCTAAGAGAGTCCAAAGCTTTGGCTAGATGAGTTATTGGTGGCAAATTTATTTGCAGCGAGATAAACAGTGAGGTTAGAACAATTGTAAGCAGAGTTATTTCTTATTCACAACTGAATTGTGTTATGATTTCACGTAAATTAATATTTGAAAATGAAATATATCTAAAAAAAAAGTCATTCTCCATATCTCAAATGTCTGTGTGAATGACATTAGATTTAGTATTGGGCTATAGTGTGCGTCTGAGAACGAGGTTCACATGGAATGTTTGCAATGTCACCAATGACAACCAGTTTCGTCCTTCTAACATGTATGGTTCCTCACTGTAAAGGTGAGATGCAAATTGTCTCTTCAGAGAGGAAGAGGACTAGAACACTTTCTACATTCCTTAATGAGGTTTATTCTGTTTACACAGTTGTTTTACTTAGGTCAAACAGTCCTAATGTAATTTCTTAAGCTTAAATACTCATACAGGTGGCATAGTCACATACATGTGTCATGTAACAATACCAAACAGTTCATTAGCAAGTTTCATTACAGGGTATCGCTTCACAAATTAAAAAGTGAAACCTTATCAGGAGCAGTGTAATGTATAGGTTAAACTTCTACATTTTTTTATTTTTTTTAAACAAAGGAAACGACAAAAACATAAAAGGAAACTCTATTCAAACAAAATCTAAAAACCAAATAGTGATCCTATCCGATCCCAGATGTGTGCTTATGTAAGGAAGTGGATAAAACAAAAGAATACAACTGATTCTTAGCTGAGTCAAAGTCAAAAGTGAAAGTAAAGAAGGAATTACAGTACTTGGAGCCTAATAGTGGGAACCCATATTCCCACAAGAAGAATCTGAAGATGACACCAGGTCAAGTGACACCTTTGTTGCAGTTAATTATAAAAGGCCTGTCTGAGCTAAGAAGGAGCAGTTGGAACCAGAACCTGTACCAGGACAATTCGTGTGGCCTCTAGGTGGGCTTACAACCACCATCGCCACAGAAGGGTCTGAAAGCGATCGGATTCCGGAGAAGGGCTGGGCTGCGAGGAAGATTCGTACCCTGCTCTAGTAGCAGATTCATACCCTGCTCCAGTTTTTTTTTTTTTTTTTAACACGCCATGATTGAAATCATTATTGGTCACTATATATTCAGTGCCTTCGTGTGCTAGAGCACGTCGATTGCAAGGGAGCACATAATTATTTTTATATATGGATGTCACCACAATATTGGATGGTTGGATTTATCATTCATGGTTTTGACAGTCAAGCTACATATTTCTTTGTTTTTCTATTAAGTTTTTATATCTAAGTTATTTTTTGGGCATGCTATTGGTCATTACATATTCAGTGTTTCCATACATTGGGGCATGGTTTGCTGTTTATTATGTGTTAAATCATTTTGACAAATGTATATTTCAAGTATTTATTTTTCATGGTTTGGGTATCAATAGTCATGAAATAAGCGCGTTCTTGAGGCACATCTTAGCGATTTCAGGCTCCCAGGTATTTTACTCACATTTTCATTTCCATTACACAATTGTTATTCTTTGGCCATATTGATATATTGGTGTTGTATTTGCACTATTGTCACCTTGCACTGTGTGCACTTTTGTCATGGTATAGGACATGGTTAATGTCCTGTCCATTCAGGGTTAACTTTTGCTGGCCTCCCTTTGGATCTGGGAGGGTATTTATACCCAGTCCAGAGGGAGATTCTCTGTCAGCTATACTTTCGTTGTGACTGTGTATTTGACTCCCCTGGTTTGCGTGTATACTGCTCTGCTTGTTTGATTCCCGTGTATGACCCGGTCTGTTTGCTCACTCTGCTCTCTGTCTCACGTTTTGCTTATATTGTCTTCTCCGGTTCTGACCTCCTGGCTTGGCTATCGATACTCCGTTACTGTTTTGTCCCTATTGTACTGTCTATTGCCCGCTCTGGTTTACTGATCTATTGCTACGTCCTGACTATCCGTTCTGTCTAACCCTTTGGTACTGTCGTGCTATCTTGTGCTCTGATCTTGGCCTGTCCTGGTTTTCGTCCCTGTCTTTGCCCCTTGGTAACTTTATCTCGTAGTTACCCTGCTAGGAGTTTTCCTGCAGTTCCTAGATCTCTGGAGCTTAGGCCACGCCCCCAGCAGTCATGTGCTGCAGGTCCTGTTAGTCTGCAGTACACACCATTCATTACTGCTGCCTCTGAGAGAAGTGTGGCCGACTCCGCCCCTTGGCAGTCACATGCTGCGGAAGGTTCTGCTCTACAGAAACACACGTCTACGGGTATCTTGGGGCACAGTTGGTTCACTCAGGACACGTGCACTGGCTCAGTGAGCATGTGCAGTGCGGTGTCCCTGACATTATAGCTGACCATTACAGTCTTTCCCTGGTGGTGGGGTGTTAGCACATTATGGATCCGGTACGGGCTCTCACTGAACAGGTTAATGAGCTCTCCCAGCTTATGCAGAAGCTGTCTATGGAGCAGCAAAATCTGGTTCAGTCGCATCAGCAGGTACAGAGAGATGTGGCAGACGCTCTAATGGGGTCTGTTCCATCGGGGTTCCAGGAGGGGGGCCCCACTGATGTATCTCTTGCAGACCCCGACCCCCTATAAAATTACCCGACAATTTTTCTGGAGATAAAAAATTGTTTAGGGTTTTTAAGGAGGGATGCAAGTTGTTCTTTGAATTGCGTCCCCGGACCTCTGGAAATGAAAGGCAGAGGGTGGGGATCGTAATGTCCTTATTAAGGGGGGCTCCGCAAGCATGGGCTTTCTCTCTCTCTTCCTCTGCTCCTGAACGTATGTCTGTGAACCTGTTCTTTGAGGCTCTGGGGCAATTTATGACGAGCCTGATAGAGTGCGTCTGGCTGAGGATATGGTGATGAGTGTGACACAGGGGAGGAACTCTGCTGAATGGTTCTGCTCAGAGTTCAGACGTTGGACCGCGGAAGTATCCTGGAATGATGCCGCCCTGAGGGGGTTGTTCCGCAGGGGCCTATCTGACCGTCTGCAGGACGCTCTGGCATTACATCCTCCTCCCGATACTCTGGAGGACGCCATGATGCAGGCGGTCCGTATGGACCGGAGACTCCGTGCTAGGGGAATTTTACCGTATGGATTCTGGTTGTCCTGGTGCCGAGGGGATGGTTCAACAGTTAAGAAACCTTTGGAGGGAGGTGCAGGAGAACATCTCCAAAGCCCAGAGGAAGTACAAACATTTTGCAGACAGGAGGAGGGGGTTGGGGCCTCTGTTGACAGTGGGGAAAAGGTCTGGTTGTCCACCCGTAACATCAAACTTAAGATACCCTCTATGAAATGGGCCCCAAATTTATTGGCCCATACAGATTGTAGAGGTGATCAATCTGTGGCATACAGGCTTCAGTTGCCCACCTCCTTCAAATATCTAACGTCTTCCACAGGTCCTATTAAAACTGTGGGGACGGTTAGAGAAGATCCCTCATCCGTGGTTCCACCAGTATTGGTAGAGGGTCAACTGGAGTACGAGGTAGGCGCATCATTGATTCGCGGTGGTGCGCCGGAGACTTCAGTACCTTATTCATTGAAGGGATACTCCATGAAGATCGGTCATGGGTTCCGGCCAGTTCGGTACATGCCGATACTGGTACAGGCTTTTCATGCCAGATATCCTGAGAGGCCTGGGGGTCCAGTGGCCCCCATTAAGGGGGGGTACTGTCATGGTATAGGACATGGTTAATGTCCTGTCCATTCAGGTTAACTTTTGCTGGCCTCCCTTTGGATCTGGGAGGGTATTTATACCCAGTCCAGAGGGAGATTCTCTGTCAGCTATACTTTGTGTGACTGTGTATTGACTCCCCTGGTTTGCGTGTATACTGCTCTGCTTGTTTGATTCCCGTGTATGACCGTCTGTTGCTCACTCTGCTCTCTGTCTCACGTTTGCTTATATTGTCTTCTCCGGTTCTGACCTCCTGGCTTGGCTATCGATACTCCGTTACTGTTTTGTCCCTATTGTACTGTCTATTGCCGCTCTGGTTTACTGATCTATTGCTACGTCTGACTATCGTTCTGTCTAACCCTTTGGTACTGTCGTGCTATCTTGTGCTCTGATCTTGGCCTGTCCTGGTTTTCGTCCCTGTCTTTGCCCTTGGTAACTTATCTCGTAGTACCCTGCTAGGAGTTTTCCTGCAGTTCCTAGATCTGGAGCTTAGGCCACGCCCCCAGCAGTCATGTGCTGCAGGTCTGTTAGTCTGCAGTACACCCATTCATTACTGTGCCTCTGAGAGAAGTGTGGCCGGCTCCGCCCCTTGGCAGTCACATGCTGCGGAAGTCCTGCTCTACAGAAACACACGTCTACAGGTATCTTGGGCACAGTTGGTTCACTCAGGACACGTGCACTGGCTCAGTGAGCATGTGCAGTGCGGTGTCCCTGACAACTTTTATGTTTCATACATATTGCACTTTTGCACTTAATTATTTTATTTTTATATTTATAATGAAGTGATTTGTGAATTTATATTGCACGATTGTTATCTTGCACCTCATGTTCCTTTTTGCCTCAGTCTGGAGCAACTCACCTTTTTGCACACATGCACTTTATTCCTGCCTAAATACAATTGTGATGTTTTTGTCTAATTTGGGCGTTACCTACTGGTTTTATTAGTTGAGCCAGTGATTATTTGGCTAGTTTTTTAGCCCCAATCATTGTATCATTATTATTTTCTTTGATTACTCCTCGCGATTTTTGTTTCCTCATTTAAATTATACACACATTTATGTATTGTATTGTGCCATCTATTAATAAAGGCTAATGATTTTTTAATTGACATTTTTAGTACTATTATTATTAGTTTTTATTTATTATTATTATTTATTATTTTTTTACTTATCTTGCTGGTTTGTCATTCCGCCAATCCTGTGTGTGTGTCTTTTTGCTAACTTAGAGGTAGATTATGGCCATTATACACACTGCTTCTCTTTTCACTCCAGTAGAAGATCCGTAGCACGTGCCAGTAAAAGACCCGTAAGCAGCACTAGTGGAAGATTTTACTGCACACCAGTAGAAAGACCATGACCAGATCCAAACTAGGCTCGGAAGGTGATCCGACTGTAGCAGAGGACCGTTCCTGTGGGCCGTTACTTCCAGATGTACAGTACAGGGTGGAGGCTGGGGCTGTACTTCAGGGAATGGAGGCGACCAGTGCGACGAGTACACTGCACCCAGCGATTTTCTTATCAAGGACTTGCGGCCTAGCTGAAGTACCAGTGACCCCTGCTAGGGCCAGTGTAATAATCAGAGGTGTTTATAGAGACTACGACTGGGATAGACCCAGAACTGAAAGTGACACCCATGAAGTTGAGACATACTGTAAAGGCATTAACAGTCCTTTAACTGCTAGATAACAAGAACGGTGTATGTAATAAAATGTTGTATAGACATTGTGTTTAGTCATATTGCGGTGTCATAATATACTGTATTAATCCTGTTACTGTTACCAGCAATATAGTGCTTAACTTGTGTGAGTAAATTATATATATATATATATATGTGGGGGCGGACACAGAGAGCTTGGGGCCCCTATGCAAGAAATGTGTTTGGGCCCCCCTCTTTTTATATATTTATTTTCAAAGTCTCCTCTCATTATATATATTGCCAGTGCCACTTCTTATTACATAGTGACCTCTCTTTATGTATAACACCTTCCCTTATTACAGGTCCTTCTCAAAAAATTAGCATATAGTGCTAAATTTCATTATTTTCCATAATGTAATGATTAAAATTAAACTTTCATATATTTTAGATTCATTACACACCAACAGAAATTTTTCAGGTCTTTTATTGTTTTAATACTGATGATTTTGGCATACAGCTCATGAAAACCCAAAAATCCTGTCTCAAAAAATTAGCATATCAAGAAAAGGTTCTCTAAACGAGCTATTACCCTAATCTTCTGAATCAACTAATTAACTCTAAACACATGCAAAAGATTCCTGAGGCTTTTAAAAACTCCCTGCCTGGTTCATTACTCAAAACCGCCATCATGGGTAAGACTGCCGACCTGACTGATGTCCAGAAGGCCATCATTGACACCCTCAAGCAAGAGGGTAAGACCCAGAAAGAAATTTCTGAACAATTAGGCTGTTCCCAGAGTGCTGTATCAAGGCACCTCAATGGGAAGTCTGTTGGAAGGAAACAATGTGGCAGAAAACGCTGTACAACGAGAAGAGGTGACCGGACCCTGAGGAAGATTGTGGAGAAGGACCGATTCCAGACCTTGGGGGACCTGAGGAAGCAGTGGACTGAGTCTGGTGTAGGAACATCCAGAGCCACCGTGCACAGGCGTGTGCAGGAAATGGGCTACAGGTGCCGCATTCCCCAGGTAAAGCCACTTTTGAACCAGAAACAGAGAAGCAGCACTGGGCTACAGAGAAGCAGCACTGGGCTACAGAGAAGCAGCACTGGACTGTTGCTAAGTGGTCCCAAGTACTTTTTTCTGATGAAAGCAAATTTTGCATGTCATTCGGAAATCAAGGTGCCAGAGTCTGGAGGAAGACTGGGGAGAAGGAAATGCCAAAATGCCTGAAGTCCAGTGTCAAGTACCCACAGTCAGTGATGGTGTGGGGTGCCATGTCAGCTGCTGGTGTTGATCAACTGTGTTTCATCAAGGGCAGGGTCAATGCAGCTAGCTATCAGGAGATTTTGGAGCACTTCATGCTTCCATCGGCTGAAATGCTTTATGGAGATGAAGATTTCATTTTTCAGCACGACCTGGCACCTGCTCACAGTGCCAAAACCACTGGTAAATGGTTTACTGACCATGGTATTACTGTGCTCAATTGGCCTGCCAACTCTCCTGACCTGAACCCCATAGAGAATCTGTGGGATATTGTGAAGAGAAAGTTGAGAGACGCAAGACCCAACACTCTGGATGAGCTTAAGGCCGCTATCGAAGCATCCTGGGACTCCATAACACCTCAGCAGTGCCACAGGCTGATTGCCTCCATGCCACGCCGCACTGAAGCAGTCATTTCTGCCAAAGGATTCCCGACCAAGTATTGAGTGCATAACTGAACATTATTATTTGATGGGGTTTTTTTTATTTTGTTTTAAACACTTTTATTTTATTGGACGGATGAAATATGCTAATTTTTTGAGACAGGATTTTTGGGTTTTCATGAGTTGTATGCCAAAATCATCAGTATTAAAACAATGAAAGACCTGACAAATTTCAGTTGGTGTGTAATGAATCTAAAATATATGAAAGTTTAATTTTAATCATTACATTATGGAAAATAATGAAATTTAGCACTATATGCTAATTTTTTGAGAAGGACCTGTACATAGTTCCCTCTTGTTATGTACAGCACTGTCCCAGATTCTCGTAATTTCTGTTATTTATACCTCCCTGTTCTTTATTACATACCGTCCGCTCTTGTAAAATTTCAACTGAAATGACAGCTAATGAGCATGGGAAATCTTCTTTTGTGATGGATGCAGCTGACAGACTGGTCTTGTGGTCAGATGCTGCTCCATCAGCTGTAATTTTACATTTAACAAGAGCGGACTCTATGTAATAAAGAGAGGGCTTTGTAAATAACAAAAATAATGAGAATACTGTATCCGTGCAACATGTCAGTGTGCTACCCGATTTTTTTTTTCTTGGACAGCACACAGACCCCTTGAGAATGTCTTCTATTGATCCTGAAAATCGAACCAGAAAAGGACATGCCCTGAATTTTGCAGATTTTATTCTCGGATACGTGATTTTCACGGATATGTGAATGGATCCGTGAAGCTCTGAGTCAGTGTACTGCTCAATAAAAAAATTTGACAGCACACACACATTCACACGAATGTGAGAATGTGGGCTAAGGAAAGTTGTTTTACAAATTACAGAATTACTCCAAGTTATACAGTATGAAGAGTAAATAATTACATCCAATAACCGCTAACGTCTCGTCTGATCAGAGCCATTTTCTATTGTTTCTTCTCCATCTGGTCAGACCTTCATGTCGACATCTTCCAGCCACAACCCATCTTGTCGCACTAATCACCACAGCCCTGAAAACCCTGGAAAAACAAGGTTTCATTTATTGTATATGTAAGGGGTTGCAAGGAACAGTATCTGCCTTTAACCCCTTTAAGTAAGTCCCGCTTTGTTTATTAATATTGTACATATGTAAAGTATCTTTTACTGTTACTGCACTGTACATACTGTTATATTATAGGGAAAGTGCAGTGCCCTTTTCTTGCCACTATATGGGGGCATGATAGTTACATAGTTGTAAGCAAGAGTTTAGTATAACAGATAGTTAATATAGGAATGGTCACGGTGTATAAGGCAGGGAGGAATTCCTTATCGAGTTAGTTGGGGCAGGGAAGCCCGTTTAGCTTGTATGGGGTAATTAGCCCCGGGCAGCACTGTACCATGCAACGTTGTTAAGAATGAAGCTCAGCCATCTAGTATCTGTGGGCCAGAACATCAGTAGTGAAAGCAGTGGCAACAGTGCTAGCAGTGCAGCAATAGTTGGAACTGCAGCTGTTAGAGAAGTCTAAGCAGTACGGGCAGGTTGCTCATCATGTGACAGCTTATTGCGTGGGCTGATGCCCTCGGAGCGGGGCGAAACGGCTGAGGGAACTTCTAAACGAAGTAAGTCTGGACAAGGAGGATGCTGAGGAACCGAAAGATACGGTCAGTCCTGGAAGCAAGCTTAGTGACAGAAAGAGTAGAACAGGGAAAGAGGAAGAAATGTGCATTGTGCAACCTGATATTAATTCTGTGAAGAATATGGATGGATGTGCTGCGTACAGAAATCAGTAAAGTTGTTCATTTGAAAATTGAAATGGACTGTGTCTCTATTTATGCGGAACCATCTATAGGGATCCTACAGCAATGCAGAGAAAACCCTGACGGCGCAGAAAGTGAATACACTGGTATACAAAGTAATGGACACTGTTTTCATGTGTTCACATATACATACATTTTTTTCTCCCATACTATGCCCCTGACTACAAATATGTACTAAACTATTCATATATATTAGCCATGCACCAATCATGGACATGAAGTTCACTTCAGTATTTGGGGATGACTGTTTGGTTTTCCTGGATGTGAGTTTGGAGGTGAAGGATGGTTGTTTAACCACAGAGGTACACAAAAAACCCTCTTCAACCAATGCTCTATTACATTACAGCAGTGCACAACCAGCTCACACCAAAAAAAGGTTTGCATTTCGGGCAATTGCTGAGACTTAAGGGTATGCCACACTTAACAATATCGCTAACGGGATCGCTAAAAAACGTCACTATTTAGCAATCTCGTTAGCGATGTTGTTGTGTGCGGCATCTAGAGACGACGTGGCCCCTGCTGAGATCCTGCTGTGATCTCGCTCGTCGCTGACATCGTTCCGGACCCTATTTTATCGTCGGCGCTCCCGCTGGGTAAGTATTATTGCTGAATGTGGCACCTTTTTGTGAACAATGTGCGACCTCATTAACGATGCATTAGTCAGCTGCGGAGGCGGGACTTTGTTTTCGTTCATAATGTCCTTCAGCTCCGATTGGTGACCACAAACATCACCTCAGCTATAATAACTGCGCCCCCATCCATTGTTTCCAGAGCACTTTGTGGATGATTCCAACTGTGCTTTGTGCGTTTTTGTGAGGATAGTATCGCGTGTCGGTTTTTTGCGATCATATTTGTGGCGCAGTGGTGGGTTTTGCGATCCTGTCTGAGTCGTTAGAGCACCATCCATCCCCATTTGGATTTGGATCTTTGGGATATTTGGATTTGGATTCAAGGTACATATTGTTTGTGATGTTGTGATGTTGTTTTGATAATGTTTTTTGACCTTATTTTTTTTTTTCGTCCTCTGCTTTATTGCTTTTACACCCCTGACCTTATTTATTTATTTATTTATTTTTTTCGTCTGCTTTATTTATTTTACACCCCAGACTTTATTTATTTTTTCTTTTTTTTTTTTATTTATTTATTTTACACCCCTCACCATTTTAGACATTTGTAAACTGTATAAACTGAAAAGTTTATTTTTTTTTTTTGTTATATAATTTTTATTTTATTCTTTATTTTATTCTGTTTAAACACTTTAGTAATAGTAATTAATTAGTCATTAACTTTTCTATTTTTTACCGTACAGGTTGCACATAATGAACCTCTCCACCGCAGAGCGTATGATTGTGGCAGTTGCGCTATCTATGGAGGCAGATCGTCAGGAAGAGGCGCGGGTGGAAGAGAGGCGCTCCAAGCGAAAGCGTCGCATGTGGACCAGAGAATGGCTGGAGCAGAGGTCCAGATTCACCCACATGCATCTAGTGAGGGAGTTGCAGGAGAAGAATCCGCAGGATTTCCGGAATTATCTACGGATGTCGGAGGATTCATTCAAGCTCCTACTGGAATGTGTGAGGCCACTCATTGAACGGCAGGATACCCGGATGCGTGCAGCTGTTTCAGCAGAGGAACGTTTGGCAGTAACGCTGCGATTTCTGGCAACCGGACGTTCAATGAAGGATTTGCAATATTCTGCTGCAATTTCTCGGTCGCTGCTTGGAGAACTAATTCCGGAGACATGCAACGCCATCGTCCGCAGTTTACGGAGCTACATGCCTTTTCCAAAATCAGTGGTGGAATGGCAAATTATTGCCTCTGATTTTGAAAGGATTTGGCAGTTCCCAAACTGTGGTGGTGCCTTGGATGGCAAACATGTGCGGATCACGCAACCAGCCAAAAGCGGATCCTTTTTTCATAACTACAAGGGCTACTTCAGCGTGATCCTCATGGCCCTTGTTAATGCCAATTATGAATTTATTGACGTTAATGTTGGCATTAATGGAAGGGTTTCTGACGGTGGCGTTTTGGAGCACACAAGTTTTGGTGATCGGTTGTTTAATAATAAACTTAACTTGCCAACCAACATGGACACCACCGCCAACCTAAACTTTGTGTTTGTGGGTGATGAAGCCTTCCCCCTTCATGAGCATCTTGTTAAACCATACCCACAAAAGACTTTGACAGGGGAAAGGCGGATTTTTAACTACAGACTGTCTAGGGCACGTCGCGTTGTGGAGAATGCCTTCGGCATAATGGCCAACCGCTTCAGGGTTTTCCACACACCAATCAACATGAAGCTGGAATCGATAGACTCTGTGGTGTTGGCCTGTTGTGTGCTGCACAATTTTCTACGCAAACGCGATGCTGGTACTTACAGTCCGCCAGGCTTCATGGACTCTGACAGCAATGGTGACGTGGTGCTCGGAGAATGGCGTGACAATGATCCCGCTATTGCAGGCCTTCAACCTGTCAATCAAGGCAGGAGCAAGGACAATGCGAAGGCCGGCAGAGACAAGTACTGCCAATACTTTAATGGGCCTGGTGCAGTGAGTTGGCAGCATCAGGTCTAGTTAGATTTTGAGAATGTTTTACTTTACCCTTTTTTTTAACAATGTTTTGGTAATAAAATATTTTTATTTTAAAAATGCATTCGTGTTTTTTTCAATTATTTTACCAATATGGGAGAAGGGCTAATGATGGGTGAGATGTGGGGAGGGAGTAATGGGGATGGCAAAAAGACATGTTACCAGCAGCTGTAGTTTTTAAAATCTTTTCAAAGGCTTTTTTTTTCCCTATTTTTTGTTATACATTGTATCTACTTGTCACACACGTGCTCATGGGAGTACCATCAGTCATAGGAGTTAATTGTTAAAAAAATAAAGAAAAAAGTTTCAAATATTTTCAATTATTTTAAGGGCCTATGGTCTCACTAGCGTTCAAACATTATAATTATATATAACAGATAATACACCAGAGCTGCATATTTAAAGTTTAAATATATAATATATATATTTTAGTCATAATATGAAAGATTAAAAAATTGTTATACATATATTTGAAAATTCTTGGGAGGTAAAGGTCAACATTCACCAGGGAATCAGCTATTCACAGATATGCGACGTCATTGTGATCGCAATGTGACTACTCACACAAGTAAACAGATATGCATACAGATCTGCAAAAAGCCATTGTGATTTGCAAGGGGATTAGCGAGCCCCAGCCATCAAAATATACGAGGCTATTGTAATCGCAATGTGACTACCCACGCTATGCAAAAAGCCATTGTGACTTGCAAAGGGGATTAGCGAGCCCCAGCCATCAAGATATGCGACGTTATTGTGATCGCAATGTGACTACCCACGCTATGCAAAAAGCCATTGTGACTTGCAAAAGGGATTAGCGGCCCCAGCCATCAAAATATACGAGGCTATTGTAATCGCAATGTGACTACCCACGCTATGCAAAAAGCCATTGTGACTTGCAAAGGGATTAGCGAGCCCAGCCATCAAGATATGCGACGTTATTGTGATCGCAATGTACTACCACGCTATGCAAAAAGCCATTGTGACTTGCAAAGGGGATTAGCGAGCCCCAGCCATCAAAATATACGAGGCTATTGTAATCGCAATGTGACTACCCACGCTATGCAAAAAGCCATTGTGACTTGCAAAGGGGATTAGCGAGCCCCAGCCATCAAGATATGCGACGAGATTGTGATCGCAATCTGAGCATTCTCAAACCTCTGCAAAGCCAGTGATTTGCATGGTGATTATAGCCCCAGCATACAGAAATGCGATGACATTGTGATCGCCTAGTTTAAACCCGTTGTCTTGCGATCGCAATATCATCTCATATCTGCTTGCTGGTTACATGGCTGCTGCGGTCATTTTTCGTTAGCAATACCGTTTTGCGACGTGAATTAAGCCGCACGTAACGTGCGCCGTAAAGTGCGCACGCTGTGACGTCATGACGCTGGCGTCGCCCAATGCGGTATTATCATGGCGGCGAGACAACGCTCAGTAAAATGGGAGGATGGAGAGGTCCGCTATTTGATAAAAAAAACGGACCAGTGGGATTATTTCTGCAGGGTACCTGTGGCGCATCCAAGGCGTCACAAAAGGGTATGCCTGCAGAGAATCCGGCGGGGCCTGGAGAGGCGCTTCAATGTGCGGCGGACCCTGAGACAAATCCGCAAGAAGCTGGCGGACCTGCGATACCGCTCACGCGATAGGGTCGCCAGCATCCGGGCCCAGCTACGCAGGCCTCTGAGTGAGTATTGATGAGGGTATCTGGAGAGGTTATGTTTTATGGGTTAGGCTACTTTCACACTTGCGTTTTTTTGCGCTGCATTTCGATCGCACATGAAGCGCATTAAAAAAACGCATGCAAACGCTTGTAATAGCTGCGATATTTTGTCGCATCAGCATACGCATTTCAAAAAAAAAAAAAAAAAAGCGTTTGTCTTCGATTTCATTTGTTTTTTGTAGCCGTTTCAGTTTTTTTGGCGCATGCGTTGTCTATGTGTCACATTTCTATCATCTCTGTCTCCATCATCTCTGGCTCTATCATCTCTGTCTCCATCATCTCTGTCTCCATCATCTCTGTCTCCATCATCTCTGTCTCAATCATCTCTGTCTCAATCATCTCTGTCTATTTTGACCGTGAAAAAAAAAAAGGCAACATGTAGCGTCTGAGCGCACACCGGGAAAATGCGCAGCGCACGACAAACGCACATGAACGCAGCAGTATATGGGGCCATTATTCAGTATGCAGCAGTATATGGGGCCATTATTCAGTAGTTTTTTTCTTTCCCATCTTTCTCTCTCTGTTCTTTCTTTCTTGGGAGTACCGGCAGTGATAATAGGGATTCTGAATTGTATATTTCATTTACAGCACCACCTTCACCATCACCAGCACCACCTGCTCCACCGTCCCCAGCTACCCCTCCACCACCATCCTCACCTTCCCGGCTACGCCTCCACCACCATCCTCACCTTACCTCTCAACCCCTTCACCTGGAGCAATCCCCCCTCCTGATTTGGGATCTTATAGCCCGTTACAGGGTTATGCCTTGTCTCCAGCATCCTTCTCTCCAGCATCATCCCGTGACACGGATGCGGGCTCCCCATCAGGTAATTAACGCACATTATATAAGCTTCAGACAAGTTTGAGAACTTAGTAAGGTCTTATGTGTAATGGCTGTTGTGATATAATTTTTTTTTTCTTTTTTTCCCTAGCCGGCGGAGCAACAGGATCAGGGTGGGCAGTAAGCGGGTCCTCTGAGGAAAACCGTAAGTGTTAACAAACATAACATGTACATGTAGATGTTTCAACAGAATTCCCTGGTTAACTGTTACCTTTACCTCCACAGAAATCCCAACTGCCCAGGACCTGTTCCTGTCCCACCGCCGGCTGATGGCGGCCATGAGCAGCGCTGTGTCTGCCATGAATTCAGCTGCCACAGCCATGAATTCAGCGGTGGCAGGCATGGATTCAGCTGTGGCAGGCATGAATTCAGCAGTCATAGCGCTGCAAACTGCCATGGGAGCTCTGCATCACCACGGGATGATGCTGGAGAGACAATTTTCTGGAGTCCGGGGCCCTCATTAATTATTTATTTTTTTTTAATAATTTCTTATAATGTAAATATTTTTTTCAAAATTTTTTATTTTATTATGTTAATTTTTTGTTTTTATTTAAATTTTATTTATTTTGAAGAAAAATATATGACAAAAATATATATTTCAAATTTTACGTTAATCAACGCAGGTGTGGTGTATTATTTTTTAGTATAAGGTTTTAGCGCTAGTGTGACCAGGGCCTTTATAAGAAATGTTAATATTTGAAATTTTGTTAATTTCATTTTTTCCCTATGATGGAACACCTATGATAGCTGGTAGTAGTACCATGACCCCGTGTGTGACAAGTAGATGTAATAAAAATACAACATTTTAATAGTTGACATCACATAAGAATAAAAGACCACAATTCATTAGATAAATAAGATTTTTATTAAGAAAGGTAACAATGTAAAAAAAAATATAGACAACAAAAAAAATTAAAAAAAACATTTTAAAAACTACAACTGCTGGTAAGAGGGATCGTTGCTATTACCACGCTGCCTCTGCGGTGTATAAAAATAAGGGGGAGCACCAACGTTTGGGTTTGGCACAGGATGCTGCCTCTGCGGTGTATTACAATAAGGGGGAGCACCAACGTTTGGAGCACCAACGTTTGGGTTCGGCACAGGATTGTGCGGCCACGAGTAGTCCGGGTACTGCGGTCTTGGCATGACAACATATCTGTTATCCAGGTTTCCAAAAGAGGCTTGAGTCAGTACCTCAAACATGAGTCTCTCTGCATGTAGCCGCTGAACAGGATCCAGAGTAGGGAGCCTCTCATTTGCGAAGTATGCAAACCCTGTTATTTTAGGTTCTTTTTCTGCTGTTAGCACTTTTTTTGCAATTTCCGCCAATTCAGGAGTAGCCGAGGTGGTGGGAGTCTTCCTTTTCCTTCCTGAAGGTGAAAGCCGGCGCCGCACAGATGAGGATGGTGTCTCTTCTTCATCTTCGATCAACGGCAAGCTGTCTTGTTCAGTTGCAGGTGTGGAGACGGACTCTTGTGTTTCCTGCATGAACAAAAAACAAATGGTAAATCACAAAGACAAAGAAATTAATCTTCACACAGCAAAAATGTGAAAATGACACTTGTAAAGACAAATCGATGTGAATACTTTTCTGTCCAATTATGACAAGAGCATTCTTAAGGTGATACCTTTATAATGTAATTATTCCAAATGTAATCCTGCCTGAACAAGGAGCCTGTGCGCTCTGAAAGCTAGCGAACATATAATTTTCTGGTTAGCCAATAAAGGTATCACTTTAAGAATGCTCTTGTCATAATTGGACGGAAAAGTATTCACATCGATTTTTCTGGCTAACACGGTACCACAATATAATTTATTATTGTACACCTTGTAAAGACAAAGAAATTTACTACACCCATATACAGCAAAAATGTGAAAATGACACTTGTAAATGGATAGGCCTCAACCGTTGAGCTAGATAAATTATCAGTACATGAAGGGATTAATTCTGCCATTTTATCTACATTTCACAATTATATATTTTAAATTTAAGCCCACTTTGGCATGTACATTAAAATGTGTTGTAATACAAAGGTACTTACATGTATGACAGGGGTGACCGGCTGGATCACTGGGTCTAGATCCGACATGGATGTCCCTTCTCTGGGTACTTCTTGGTCCCTTGTGAACTCGAACAGATCAAAGTACCACAGTTGGGGGACATAAACATCATCGGCCCCCGCTCCAGATTTGGTGGAATTTATAACTTTATTGAGCTCTTTTTTATACACTGTGCGGAGGGCCTGTATGCGTTTTTTGACCGATGACACATCCGCAGGTTCATCGGGGTAACGGCTCTTGCACATCTCCACCAGTTTTTGGTATGCGTCATTCTTTTTAAGCCTGTTACAGTATCTGTGATTTTATTCTCCATAGGCACGGCATGGAGCGGTAGAGCTCGATAAATTCCCGCAAAAAATCTTGTTTATCAGCCATCTGTAATAAAAAATATTATTATGTGAGAACGCCAGAATGGTTAAATAAAATGTTTATAGACTACAACATAGAACACAGCAGGGATCACAAAATGGTGGTTGGTGTGTTTGGTGGCCAGAACAAAACAAACAAACAATGGCAAAAAAAAAAAAAAAAAAATTGATCAACGACAATGGTTTACAAAAGCAGAGATCTAAACATGGATCTGTAAAATTAAAGTAAAAATAAAAATGAAATGTGACAAAAATAATACCTACCTTACACAAGTTGTGATTCTGGAGAAAAAAGAAAACAGGGAAAATAGCGTCACAAACTGGATCACAAACTGGATCACGCCAGAGACTGGATCGCAGAGGATATAACATCAGAGACTGGAACACAGCAACAGCAATAGTGGCACAAATGGATCGCAGTAACTACAAAGGCTAGCAGGACACACTGGAACGATGCTGGAGATTTGAAAGAACCGCTTCTGCTCGAGAGCAATGGAGAGGAGTGCAGATACGTGGTCTTTTATGACGCGTCATCCAATCACAAAGCGGGAGAGCTGTGATAAATATTTATGAGGTAAATAGTGACCACCAATCTGTGATGAGGGGCGTGCAAAAGGTTGCGCTCAGTCACGCCTATCGAGGTCGTGATCTTTCACAGTATATGCAAGTGTGGCACGTCCCAACGACCGCCAAAGTCGTTAAAAAGATCGCTACTGCTGATGCGTCGTTAATTAAATCGTCCAGTTTGGCAGCTACTAGCGACATTAAAACGATCACAACCAACGATCTCATTAGTATGCGTCGTTATCGTGATCGTTAGCGATCTTGTTTAGTGTGGCAGTACCTTTAGAAGGATTAATAGTGATTGTAGTGAAATATGTATATATATGGATATATGACCATCAGTAAATTAACACCTGTCCTTAGACTGCAGCTCTCACAAATGTGATAGCATATGTTATCCTGAGAAGGCAGTCTCCTGTCTCCAGTGGAAACATTTCACACCTTCTGACTCTTCTAAAGGTACTGTCACACTAAGCGAGATCGCTAACGAGTCACCGATTTTGTGACGCAGTAGCGATCTCGTTAGCGACGCAGATGTGTGTGACATGTAGCGGCGATGTGGCCCCCGCTGAGATGTCGTTGATCGCTTATGAACGTTCTGAGCCGTTTTTTTGGTCGTTGGTGTCTCGCTGGTGAGCCTGAATCGCTGAGTGTGACACCCTTTATGAACGACTTTACCAGCGTCGCAGGTGGGACTAGGTTTTCCCAAGGACCGCAGAGGTCGTTATACAGATCGCTGATCTCTGATGAGATCTTAGTGTTTGGAAGCTAACTAGCGACCACATAGCGATCGCACTAGCGATCTCGCCAGGTCGCGTCGCTGTCGTGATCGCTAGCGCGATCGCTAAGTGTGACAGTGCCTTAAGTGAGAAGCCAATTGCAGCTTGACACTATCTATGAAAGATCACGCATATAGTGTTCAGAGGAAAATAATGTATTCATGGGTAAATAACCATGATCCATTCAACAAAGAATTAGAATAATTAACATGAGAAGCTGGTCTAGAAAAAATCTATAATTTAAGCCTTTACACAAAGAAACATGTTCACAGTGAGGGGCAGCCTATGTGATGTGCTCCATTTCATATTCTCCCCTCTCTCTGGGACAGAATACTAGACTGCAAAGTTTGATATTTCTGTAAGTTTTCTTACTTTTATTTTATCACTGTTTCTGCATATTTGTATGTCACTTTTTATTTCTGTTTTTATACCCTTTTATTGTAAGCACTGTACCTTTTCTATTAAAGTTTAAAACTTTAATAAGTCTGAACCTTGTATGCTCTAAAGAATCCATAGCCTTAGAGTGTGTGCTCCTAGTGATTGGCATATAGTATTAGTAGTAGTACTTCCGGGACTCATCTCACGTGTACTCAGTGAGTGGTGGCAGCGTGTATGAAGCGGGGTGTGCGGTCTGTGTCGGGGTGTGATTTATGCTCCCACTGCAGCATAGACAGAGGTTGAATGCTGGAATGAGTGAAAGGAGACAGATTAACCCTTGCACGTGCTAAGAAGCGGGTACTGTGATAAATTGTTGGCAGCAGTGGGATATATGAATATATCCCCCTTGTAATTCATGACAATGATGATGACCATTTTATTGAACAGGCCTTGGAACTCAAGGACGGGTTACTGGAGAGGAATTACTGGCTGGAACCTTTGATAGGTGTTGCCATAAATAGGGCCAAAACCCTTTCACAGGGAGAGCTCCTAAAGGAAAATTCCAAACCAAAATCGGGGAAGGAAAGGGGTTTACCATCTTCAGTTTTAAATTTGGATCATTGGAAAGACAGATTAGGGTGGCCATCAATAAGAACTGGCACATTCTTAAAAGGGATAATGACATCTCTGAAATGGCTATACGTAAGCTTTTGGCGTCATTCAGGAGAGGTACTAACCTAAAAGATATTTGTACAGTTGTACACAACTGTCTCAAAAATGAACCCAAGAACTGGCTCACAAATTTCAATTGTGGAAATTTCAATTTTTGCCCCTATCATCTCACCAACCAACCCTTGCAGATAGGGGATATAACACACATGGTTTATGATTTCATCACTTGTAAAATCTGTTTTGTTGTCTACATCATATTTTGTCCATGCAGTTTTTATTACATCGGGAAAACCATCTGTCCATTGTTTGTTCGTTTTTTCGGGAACATTATAGATCCATTTCCACAGGAAAAGGGTCCAGCAGGTTGATTTATCGTATGCAAGAAGCACATGCAAGTAACACTAAGCAGATGCGTTTTGCAGTATTAGAAAGGGTTAAATTACCTGCCCAGGGAGGGGACCTACATAAATACCTCTTAAAAAGAGAAGCTAGGTGGATTATGCTTGCACGGGCACAAGGCCTTACTGGTTTTAACAACAAAATAGATATGAAAGTTTTTTTTATGTTATCTGCTGGTTAAGTTTTAAATGTACAGTATGTCATTGTTCCCTTCAATGTTTTTTATACAGACTAGTGAGGTGGATGGTATCTGCAAATACTGCTCTGACGCATTCAGGTGGGATGATCCACAATATAGGTAGGATTCCCGTCACTTCTTCCTCCCCTCTGGACCTACGCAGAGCGAAACGGCCGTAGTCCGATTCTGTCCACATCCACCTCGCCTGCCGACATGTGTTCACACCACTGAATAAAGTACTGCACATGGAACGGTGAGAGCTGCCACTTCTTTAATCGGACATAGTGTTTTCTCCTTCCTGGGCAAGCACTCGAGTTTCCTTGCTTACCGAATTGTCTTTGCGCTGCTTTGCTGGGTTGAAGTGCACCGGTATTTCGGTGCTGGTGCCGTGACTTTGCCTCTCTTGCTAGACTAAGGCCAAAATTTAGCTTGGTCACTAAGGGGTTAAATAATATGATAAACAGTTTTTCTTTAATATGTTACTTACATTTTATATACAAAAGCAGAAAGATGCCCTAGAGCTGTGTCTAGAATTAGATTCATTGGTCTGTCTGCAGCTTTTAAGGGAGAACCTCTGTGGCATTGAAACAATTAGGAGAGGACGTCCTGGCTCACACTCAGCACCAGAGGCGAGGTTCAGACGATACGCCCCTGATTCATAGGTATGCATCCCGTACTTAACAGGCAATTCGTGCAAAAAATAAACTATGCCTGTATATTTTTAGATAAAAATAAGATAAAAATCAGCCTTTTTGGAAAACGCAGTTGAATTTCTTTCTGAAATAGAAACTCTTCATTTTTTGCAAAGTATCTGTTTAAATTGGTGGATTAATATATTCAACCATTTGTTTCTTGGTTAGTAGACAAGGGCAATTCCCAGATCTGTTAGATAATTTTGCACAAAAGGAGCGCTAACTGAAACTTTGCTCATTTCAAATATTAAACCAATACAGAAATCAATGTTCCTCTAAATAAATGTATTGGATCTAAAAACTAATGGGTAAGAGTCCCATTTCACTTAGTGACGCACCAGCGATTACAACAACGATACACCTGATGAGGATCGCTGGTGCGCTAAATGGTCGCTAGTAAGATGCCAAACAGGCAGATCTCTTTAGCGACGCAGCAACGATCCGGCGATCCGAATAGCGACCTCGGCAGTCGTTGGTACCTTGTTACATGGCAGCTATTCTGACGATTCCCGCCTGCGTCCCTGAGTTCTGCATCGCCAACAAGGTCGCTCGTCGGGGCTAAACACAGCGATGCGCACTGGCCAGCGGGACACCAACAATGAAAAAATGGTCCAGGACATTTGAGGACGATCAAGGATATCCAGTAGGGGGCCGGTCGCCGCTGCATGTCACATGTAGCGAGATCACTGGCTAGGTCGCTGTTGCGTCACAAAATCGGTGACGCTTCAGCTATCTCGCTATGTGAGACAGGGGCGTAAGTGCAGAAATGGTGCTGCTTTATGTATTTATGTCTTTATTGTAAGACCAGCAGAGAAAGACCACTGGAGTCTTGCGCTCCAGTGTTTTTTTCTATTGTGTAGATCCTATATAATCCCATTTATGCAATCAGGAAAAAAAAATAGTCTTGAGAGCATTCAGACAAGAGGAAAGAACCCAATATACAAATAAGGAGGGATAATGGTGCATCAAACTTTTGCGCCCCAAGGGTGGAGCCTTCTCATTTGCATATGAAATAGAATTATTTGCATATGAATTAAAGGTACAGTGCTAGTATGGTTGTTATAGGGACTGAAGGTACTGTCACACTAAGCGAGATCGCTAGCGATATCGCTTAAGCGACAGCGATTTTATGACGCAGCAGCGACATCGTCAGCGACGTCGCTGTGTGTGACATGTAGCAGCAATGTGGCCCCTGCTGCGATGTCGCTGATTGTGCAAGAACGTTCTGGACCGTTTTTTGATCGTTGGCGTCCCGCTGGTGAGCCTGAATCGCTGAGTGTGACACCCTGTATGAACGACGAGCGACCTCGTTGGCGACTCATGTCAGCGGCGCAGGCGGGACTAGGTTTTAAAGCCCCTCAGCTCCGATTGATGGCCACAACATCTAGTCCTTTGTGCGTTGTGGCGAGGATACTATCGTGTGTGGGGTTTTGCAATCCTGTCAGAGTCGCTACAGCGCTTCATCTTTGCCATTTATACAAGACGTTTTTGGGATCCTGAAAAAATGAATCCGGGGAAAACGCAATAGCGGCACAGACTGGATCGCAGTAGCTGCAAAGCAGAAGGCTAGCAGGACGCAGTATGGAACGATGCTGGAAATTCATATGAACCACTTGCGTCGTCTTTTATGACGCGGACGTCCAATCACTAAGCGAGAGCTGTGACATATGACATACACTGACCACCAATCTGTGCTGAGGGGCGTGGAAAAGGTTGCGCTCAATCTTTAACAATACATGCTGTGTGACAGGTCCCAACGACCGCCGAGGTCGTTATACAGATCGCTGATCGCTGATGTGTCGTTTATGAGATCTTCCTGTTTGGAAGCTACTAGCGACCATATAGCGATCACACCAACGATCTCGCCAGGTCGTGTCATTGTCGTGATCGCTGGTGCGATCGCTTTAGTGTGACAGCACCTTAAGGCCCCAACAACAATGTATAGCCCATTTAAAATGAATTTTGGATGTGATGGACTCCCTTTTAATAGTAGAACCCTAGTGATAGTAGCTTATAGCACAGGCTGCCAGCAGCCACACCTCATTAGGAGCATGCATAAGAAGGTGTCGTGAGGTATAGGTGTCAGCAGATGACTATGTGTCATAAATATTGTGTACTAGTTAGGCTGGTTTTACATTTGCGTATGTGTGCGCAGCGTTTGATCCGCATAGATCCGCATGCGTCATGCGTACATATCTTTAACATAGTGTATGCAGGGACATGTGTTTGCATGCGTTCGTCTGAGTTTGCGTACGGTTGCGTAGTTTTGGGGTGTGCGGCGGTGTCCGGCGAACGCAACATGTTGCATTTTTTTAAGCTTAAAATATCTGTCAAATATGCGCAGTCATGCGCCTGGGGATGAGTGCGTAAAAAAAATGCATTATTGTTTATGGGAACACATTGGTACGCAAGGACATGTGCAAGGATGCATTCGATGCGCATGCGGACTTCAGACTGCGCATGTCCGCGAACTGATTGCAGCACCTGGAAATATCGAACGCATGTGCATAAACAATGCAAACTAATGCAAAAACACATACAAACGCATGCACATGCAGCGGTTTTTTTGGCGTCATGTGTAAGATGATGCTGATAAAAAACGCTGCGTAAACATACGTTTGCATGCGTTTCTGCACGCGCTTGCGTATGCAGATGATACGCTGCGCACATATACTCAAATGTGAACATAGCTTTGGAGATAATCAAAAACATTTGCAGATTCTGTGACCGCCGTGACCTGCTACTACTTTCCAGAATCCCCAGCGCCTCTTCTGATTTTTTGGCTTGGCGCATCATCTTGTGTGCCTCACTCGGTACTGATAACATTGTGCCGTGCATACTTATCAGAAGAGGCATCGGGGATGCCTGCATGTAGTAGGAGGTTTGAAGATCTGGGCTGACGGCCAGAGACAGCCAACGTTGATGCTGGACTGGGGTTCTGTGAATCTTTTTGATCATCTCTAATGCTAATGGCATATATCAGTTACTATTTATATGTTGATTTTCAATTTCATAATTAAAACATGATTGTCATTTTTCCAGAGTTTTTATTTTTTCCAAAATTGATCAGCCAAATGTCATTTTAAAGTCTATGACAAATCATTGAAACGTTTTCATGAATCACAATAACATTTTTCTTTGTAGCCCTGTTTGAAGTTTGTGGCATTGTTTTTTTTTTCCAAAGTTCATTATGTTCTGGGTCTAACATTTTTTTATGTTGTTTTTCCAATGGGTTTGGAAAAAACTATTTTGGAAAAAAAAGCACTTGAAATTCATGATCTTTTTTGCAGTGCAGTAGTGTGTGAAGGAGCCTTAAAGAGTAAACATTACTTTTTGAGAACTGCACTTGAAGGAATGTCATTGTTAAACCATTGTCCTCTACCCCAATATAACCGAAACAACCACAGCTCTTTTCAGTCTTTAAGTGAAGCTATAAAAGGCTTCAAACCCTTAGTCAGTAGTATGAGTGCTGACAGTTTTTTTGTCCTTGAACTTTTATAGCATATTTACAACAAAAAATCTTAGGATGCAATTTTGAATGAACATGACACCACCAAAATTGTACATAGATTTTCACCCTAAAAATAAGTAGCCAAAGCAGACTTTTTGGTGCCCTTACTGGCAACTCATGACAAATACCTCCCCAGTGGTTAAACCATGCCAAAACTTATTACCAACATTAAATCAGATGTAATAAAGATTTATTATTTAAAGATAAGTCTTTCAGTTTGCAGAATTATGGCTACAGTTTTGGTTGCTTAGTTCCGTGGTGATAAGTCCAATTCTCGATTCCAATTCCAAATCTCAATAGTAAAGGAACCTTTCTTTATAGAAAAATATTAAAATTTGAGAGTCCTCAGTGGTTGAAACCTTTTAATGGCTAAGTGAAAAGATGGTAGCAAATTGAAGACTTTCGAGACGACTAAGGTCTCTTCATCACACAAAATCTGCAGTCTCATATTTATGCAGAGGACACAGGAATAATGCAATAGATAACACAAGTGACGTGAACCAGAACTATCAATGTGGAACAGGGAGAGAACAGCTGTGGCCGAAAATATTGGAATAGTTCATTTGTAAGGATTGTGAAAGTTTTATTGTCCTGTGATTGAGGTTTGGTCCATGATTTTGTTGCCCCCAAATGGTCTGAGGAGCAAATTTCTTAGTTGGTATAGAAAGACATAAATCCATGTGAAACATTCATTCATTTGCTGAGTGTTTCAAAGGTTGTCTTACGTTTATACTCATTACCTGAGCAGTCTAAAAAGTTTTCAATTTGTTACCATCTTTTCAGTTAGCCATTAAAAGATATCAACCACTGAGGTCTCTCATTTTTTTATAGTTTTGCATCTTCTGGCTAGCATAGTACAAAGATATACAGTGAAGGAAATAATTATTTGATCCCTTGCTGATTTTGTAACCGCTGACAAAGACATGAACAGTCTATAATTAGGATTAGTAATGGATTGGTGTCTTATTAGGTATCTTATTAGGGAGCCTCCCAAAAAAATGACGTGAGGTCCCCCTATAATTAATAGCCAGGAAAGGCTATGCAGATAGCTGGGGGCTGATATTTATAGCCTAGGAAGGTACCATGGATATTGGCCCCCACTGGCTACAAACACCAGCTCTCAGCCGCCCCAGAAATGGTCGCATCTCTAAGATGCGCCAATTCCAGCACTTAGCCTCTCTCTTCCCACTGCCCTGTAGCGGTGGCATATGGGGTAATAGTTGTGGGGTTGATGTCACCTTTGTATTGTAAGGTGACATCAAGCCTGGCTTAGGAATGGAGAGGTGTCAGTAAGACACCTCTCCATTACTAATCCTATAGTTGTTAATGGGTTAAATAAAGACACAGCCAGAATAAAGTCTTTTAATGAAATAAAACACAACACAGTTTTCCATATTTATTGTACTTCTAGTTCCCCGAAGCCATCGATCTCCTGCAAAAAAATATAATAATAAACACAAATACTCCCTATTCAGTTGTAATCCATGTAATAAGGAGTGTCCCACGATGATCTCCCCTATAGAGCTGTGTGACCGCTCTACAGGGCCTCCAATGATACACTGACAGGAGATAATGGCTTCTGCAGTGTTATCACTGAGGGTTCACTGGAGTTCATGCTCTCACTTGATGGTAATACTGCATGAGAATTTTCCCACGCAGCGGTGTCGCAAGTGACGGAACAAACTCCTGTGACCTCTGACGGCGGAGGATACGTCATTGTATCACCGGAGGTCCCTGGAGAGCGGTAACATCTCCCGATGTGACAGCTCTCCACGGGAGATCGTTGTGGGACAATCGTTATTAAATTGATTATGTCAGAATAGGGAGTATACTGTTGGTTTATTTTTTTTTGCAGGGGATCAAGTGCATCAGGGATTAGCTGTATGGTGAGTATGTACTCTTATGCGTGTATGTGTTTTTTTTTTTTTTTTTACTATTCAACACAGTAGCCGGATGATGGGACTACTACTGTCCCATCATCGGCTAATGCTGCCACTGTAGCAGGCATAGCCAGATGGAACTAGTAGTCCGATCGGACGATGCCTGCCTACACACAGACCCGCACACACACACACAGCCGCACACACAGACACACACAGACCCGCACACACACACACATATACACAGACACCCGCAAACAGACCCGCACATTGTCACCGCACACATATAGTCTCCGCCCACACACATAGTCTCGGCCCACACACTCTTCCTCCTCCCTATCTGCAGCGTTTCTCACATGCAACTCCGCAGCAAAACTGCAGATCTTTTTAAACCTGCTGTGTTGCTGCAGATTGGACTGACTCATTGAAAGTCAATGGGTGCAGAAACGGTGCAGATCTGCAAAAAGAATTGACATGCTGCGGAAAATAAAAAGCTGAAAATCCGCGCGTATTTTTCTGCAGCATGTGCACATCAATTCTCAAATTCCCATTGACTAACATTGGTGGTGCGCTACACTGTGGATTTGATGCACGTCCAAACACGCTGCGGATCCGCATTAAAATCTGCAACGTGTGCACATAGCCTAACTGTTTAGTAATCTCCTGGCAGAAGAACATAAAAAGTCCATCACTTTATACATATTTAAACCACTTCTATATACTAGATTCTAAGGTACATTATCTTCAAAGGAAATGTGAACATTGTGCAAACATAATGAGGTAGCTGCTAGCTCTGCTACATCTGAAAGGTACATACACCCAACTTTGGGGCATTATACACAGATCCAGACAGTGAGATCTGAGTCCTGTGATTAGGAGACCTGCTGTGAAAACTAAGTGCTGGTGATTTAGAGAGGTGGAAGGTGGTGAGCAGCTAACTGTTGTATACAAATCCATGGGCTGAAGAGAGCTGATTGGGAAGTTAAGAATTATAGAAGAACCCCTCCTCCTCCTCCTCCCATCAAAGTTCTTATTCTCTTAATCATCATATTATATAGCTCTGTGTACTTATAATTGCTCATTTTGCCTTTCTACCCAGTTAATTCTTCTCTTTTCCATTAGGTCTATGTCATCATGTGATTAGAAACTGACTAGCTGAATCCTTCTAAGGTCTATGGAGAAACAGGTGGTTCCTCTTCCACGCATGAGTTATAAGTCACTGCAAAAGTCTCTGTCAGGGGGAAGAGGGAGCAGCTGGGTTAGAAGTTGAAGAGCGAAATGATAAATGTAGGGACAAGATACTTCCTGTTTCTACATACAGCAGAAAAAGAGAAGAATTATTTGGGTAGAAAAGGAAAAATGAGAAATTGTAAGTACACAGTGCTATATAATATGGTGACTTCAATATATTAATAGAATACAAATATTGATGGGAGGAGGAGGGCTTCTTTTACTCTTTTACTACTCTACTGGAATGAAACTACTTCTCATTCCGCTCCAGGGTTTTGATTGAAATGCGCTATAAGGCTAAGTTCACACTGGACGTTTTTGATGTGTTTTTTTTTATGCTTTTTTATACAAATTTTCAGCTGTGTTTTACAGTACCTGCTATGTCTATGAGATTTCAGAAATCTCATGCGTACACATTTTTTTTTTGCCATCAGGATTTTGTGCTTTGCATATTTTTTTGCAAGAAAAAAAGGTAGCACACTGTAGCGCTATAGCTTGCAAACACGAAATATGAAAAATGAATTGCATCACTGCCTTAGAAATATGAAAAATTGAGAAGTCTTAGCGCATAAGATGGCCAAATTATGTGTGCCTGATAGCCACGTCAAGGCTCTTCTCGTATATCAGGTCCTAACTAATGCCAATCCTCGCTTAGAAAAGTCTGTCTGCATGGGAACATATGAATCCTCTCTTAAGATTAAAATCTACATCTCTGTGGAGGGGTAATGAACCTGGTGTAATTAAAAAGCCTGTGACCAACAGGTGGAGTGCTCAGGTAGAAGGTAAATGAATACATATCAAAAAACTGACCGGCACATCCAAACATAGATCCAGTGTGAACAGGTGCTAAACCCAGAGTCACCAACTCATGCACATACAAGAAAAAAAGGTAGCACACTGTAGCGCTATAGCTTGCAAACACAAAATATGAAAAATGAATTGCATCACTGCCTTAGAAATATGAAAAATGGAGAAGTCTTAGCGCATAAGATGGCCAAATGCGCTAAGACTTCTCAATTTTTCATATTTCTAAGGCAGTGATGCAATTCATTTTTCATATTTCGTGTTTGCAAGCTATAGCGCTACAGTGTGCTACCTTTTTTTCTTGTATATGCATGAGTTGGTGACTCTGGGTTTAGCACCTGTTCACACTGGATCTATGTTTGGATGTGCCGGTCAGTTTTTTGATATGTATTCATTTACCTTCTACCTGAGCACTCCACCTGTTGGTCACAGGCCTTTTAATTACACCAGGTTCATTACCCCTCCACAGAGATGTAGATTTTAGTCTTAAGAGAGGATTCATATGTTCCCATGCAGACAGACTTTTCTAAGCGAGGATTGGCATTAGTTAGGACCTGATATACGAGAAGAGCCTTGACGTGGCTATCAGGCACACATAATTTGGCCATCTTATGCGCTAAGACTTCTCAATTTTTCATATTTCTAAGGCAGTGATGCAATTCATTTTTCATATTTCGTGTTTGCAAGCTATAGCGCTACAGTGTGCTACCTTTTTTTCTTGTATGTGCATGAGTTGGTGACTCTGGGTTTAGCACCTGTTCACACTGGATCTATGTTTGGATGTGCCGGTCAGTTTTTTGATATGTATTCATTTACCTTCTACCTGAGCACTCCACCTGTTGGTCACATGCCTTTTAATTACACCAGGTTCATTACCCCTCCACAGAGATGTAGATTTTAGTCTTAAGAGAGGATTCATATGTTCCCATGCAGACAGACTTTTCTAAGCGAGGATTGGCATTAGTTAGGACCTGATATACGAGAAGAGCCTTGACGTGGCTATCAGGCACACATAATTTGGCCATCTTATGCGCTAAGACTTCTCAATTTTTCATATTTCTAAGGCAGTGATGCAATTCATTTTTCATATTTCGTGTTTGCAAGCTATAGCGCTACAGTGTGCTACCTTTTTTTCTTGTATGTGCATGAGTTGGTGACTCTGGGTTTAGCACCTGTTCACACTGGATCTATGTTTGGATGTGCCGGTCAGTTTTTTGATATGTATTCATTTACCTTCTACCTGAGCACTCCACCTGTTGGTCACAGGCTTTTTAATTACACCAGGTTCATTACCCCTCCACAGAGATGTAGATTTTAATCTTAAGAGAGGATTCATATGTTCCCATGCAGACAGACTTTTCTAAGCGAGGATTGGCATTAGTTAGGACCTGATATACGAGAAGACCCTTGACGTGGCTATCAGGCACACATAATTTGGCCATCTTATGTGCTAAGACTTCTCAATTTTTCATATTTCTAAGGCAGTGATGCAATTCATTTTTCATATTTCGTGTTTGCAAGCTATGGCGCTACAGTGTGCTACCTTTTTTTCTTGTATGTGCATGAGTTGGTGACTCTGGGTTTAGCACCTGTTCACACTGGATCTATGTTTGGATGTGCCGGTCAGTTTTTTGATTTGCATATTTTTTTGGACATGGAGCATCTCACTTCTTTCAGCGTTTTTTCAGCGTCGTTCACCCATTGACTTGAATGGGTGATGAAAAAATACTGAAAAAATGCAGGCAGCATTATTTTTGTGCCAAAACCTCATTCTTTGGAATAGGACTTTTTTTTCTATACTAAACTTTATCAGCAAGCGCAAGAGACAAATCTAGCATGCAAAAAATACCTAAAAAAACTCAGCAAAAAATGCAAGTAAAAACAAGGAAAATAACTTTTTTTGCAGCTTCTTTCCTGCCAGTTTTTGCTGCAGAAAAAAAATCGCAGCAAAAACACCCAGTGTGAACTTAGCCTAAAAGATAAAACTATCATTGCTGTCAAATGGCAGCAGATAGAAAAGTCAATTGCAAATTTACTTATTTTCATGCTGTTTAACTAATTAAAGCAATTTAAGGACTTTAGACTACCCCTATAAACAAGGTTATAAAGAAGAGCGGGCCAAAGCTCCTCCGGAGCAACGTGAGAGATTAATACCGTAAAACAGAAAATTATTGGTTCAAGTTATTGCTGATAAAGGTAGTTTGTACATGTGGCGCCCCTGAGGGTCCAGTCGCCACAGAGGTACTGCATCTCAGCAAGTGGTGTGGTATTTCAACTTTCAGGTAAGGTGGAGACATTACACCTGGCTCTGTCAACACTGCATCCATCACACACACTAGTTGAGTTGATCTAGCCATCCTCAGCTAGCAAAGGGTGTAGATGGTGGGTGGAGCTTGTGTATCAGAGCAGGAGTTAGAGGGAAGTGAGAAGAGAGTTCCCCCTTGGGGGAGGAAGAGAGCAGACGTGCTAGATACAGCTCTCCCGTAGGAGAGAGGAGAAGGAGATAGCATCGTGGAGCAGGCTCCAGTCCTAAGGAGCTGCTCATAGAAAGGAAGAAGAGAGGTTTTCTGGAAGAGAAAAGGGATTCTTAGAGAGAGACACGGCTGAGCTGAAAGCTACAGGTGGCTCATTCCAGGACTGGCGGACGCCGGCTGGGAGAATCCAGGTCGCAGAAGGGACTCGGGCCCTAGCCTAGTGGAAGAACTTTATGACTCAGCTAGCAAACCGACTGCTGTGATAACTTTAGGGATCACAGTCACATCCGCAAGTATCTTCTCCGGGAAGGAACGCTATATAGGATCAAGGAAACGCAGAGATAAGACGTTATCCGACAGGATCTGCAGCTTCTAGACTGGGACACTGCTTAGCGAAGGTGCTGGAGGGGAGAAAGGAGTGGGAAATCAGCACAGTGAGATGGCCAGAGAAGGCATATACTGACAGGGAGCTTTGGACTAGTGTTCTCCATCCACCTGGGAGTTGGCTGGACTCCTCATCTGAAGGACGTGGCACCAAGCGGGCACCTGTACTGCTAGCACTTGAACTGTGAGTAAAGCTTTGGAAACTGCAACTCACTGACTGTTTCTCAGTTTCTTCCTGCGTCACCTACTACACTCAGCTGCATCTCTCAGCACCATTATTCTAATATTACAACATCTACCTGCCCTGAGACCACCAGCTTCACTTGTGGGAAGCTATTCCAACTCTGCTGCATCACACCATCAGTTTCAGAGGATCTGCACTGCAGCGCTGGTCATCTCTGACCAGATACCACAAGTGGCGTCACGAATACCTTACTACAAACTCTAACATCCCCTGTAATTATTCCCCTTTTATTGGACGCCCAGGGCCATGGACCGGGTCACTGCCGCTGTGACACATCCCTTCAATACACCGGCCCGGCACCGAGTATCCCACTGCCCTGGCAGGCGATCCATTTTGGCGTCACGAACAGGATATGTAGCCCGGTATCACCGGGTCCTGTGTGCCTATATTGAACTGTTTATTGTGCCAGAGACTTTGCTGAAAGTTTTGTGTGATTGCCGCCATTACAACGCCACGAGGCATGCAGAGAGGCGTGCCATCGTGGGCGGCACCAAAGGAAAAGCGCGAAACGGAGTGAACCTCCCCTGCCTGTATTTCTATACCACAGAATCGTGGCCGACCACTAGGGGAGTCCGTGTTCTAGCCTGGTATTGCGGCAAAGGAAAAAGACACCGCCCCTCGGTGGTGGAGAGACACTTAGCGGCGGAAAAGAGAGCCAGGAAGAAGAAGGCAGTTCACCAGGCAGCCATGATGGAGAAATCGGGCTTTTAGAAAAATGACATAATCTTTATTGAAACATATACACACATGTCAAAGTGCAGGTAAGAGGTAAAAAACAATGCCGGACAAATGAGCCACAAGGACAGGTGCAAGTCTAGTACAAAAAGGAGTCGCACTGGCCCAGGCAACTATATGATAAATGGCTGTATGATGGAATCACGACATAGTGTCAATGTTATGCATGATACTGACACCCGCATACAAATAGATTACTTGTGTAAAAAGGGGCACAGGTACTAGCAAAAAGATTGTCAAATTGCATACAAATGTATGTCCCTTCAGTGAAACAATGGAGAGGGTACATAAATGAGTTTCTAAACTACATACTTGAAACTGACCAGTGTCATAAGGATATTATGTTATGTTAATATCCTTATGACACTGGTCAGTTTCAAGTATGTAGTTTAGAAACTCATTTATGTACCCTCTCCATTGTTTCACTGAAGGGACATACATTTGTATGCAATTTGACAATCTTTTTGCTAGTACCTGTGCCCCTTTTTACACAAGTAATCTATTTGTATGCGGGTGTCAGTATCATGCATAACATTGACACTATGTCGTGATTCCATCATACAGCCATTTATCATATAGTTGCCTGGGCCAGTGCGACTCCCTTTTTGTACTAGACTTGCACCTGTCCTTGTGGCTCATTTGTCCGGCATTGTTTTTTACCTCTTACCTGCACTTTGACATGTGTGTATATGTTTCAATAAAGATTATGTCATTTTTCTAAAAGCCCGATTTCGTTGTTTTTGTGATGGCCACATCACACTCCCTCTTATTGTTCCAATAACGATGGGCTTCTCACTTTAGTCCTGACCAGATGGCACTCATCAAGGGATTTCCCACATATTTAATGTGCCATTATCTGGCAATAGTCTCCTTCTGTTTAATTTAAGCCATGATGGAGAGCGGAGGGAGGCCTGAGGAGTGCGGGAAGCAGGAGAAGATATGCCCGGCTCCGGTAAGACAGGCTCCAGCTCTCAGGAGGAGGTTGACCTGGCCAGCATGGAGTGGGAGATCCAGGAGCTGGCTCGTCGCTTGGAGGAGAAGCAAGCGCTGCTAGAAGAGAGACGGCAGGCCGCCAAGCGAGTAGCTGAAGAAACCCGGGCACCCTCACCATCGGTACCCGAGTCTCCAGGCTCGATAACATCGGAACCCGCTGCCACCGGATCCATCTCACCGGTACCATCATTACCGGTAACGTCGGACCGTGCCACCCTGTCATCCGAGGCGACTACAGAGGACAGTGGCCCCTGGAGCGCAAGTATCGATAGCGTCCCTTGGTCGTGGTATGACTGGCTAGGTCCCATAAAAATGCCACCAACCCCGAAAGCAGGCCAGCTGGTGTTAGATATTGCTTGGCAGTAAAGGAGGCCCCTAACTTGCCCAGCTGCTATCTCGAAATACATCCTCCTTGGATCAGCCTCCCTGGGACCTGCTTGAACATCTTACAAGTAAAGGTATGGAAAGACGCTGACCGTGTGAGACTGTGTTCTTTATCTGCACCCGACTTCACAAATCCCATAGACTTTGAGGGACCAGTCCCACCTGTAGGGACCCGACATCTAGCTGCCTCACCATCCCCTCAGAGATCTACAGCAGCGCTGGTACTAATTACCAGAATACTACAGGTGGCGTCACGAACTGTACATAAATCAATCCCCTGTAAATATATCCCCAACATACGCCAGACCGCCAGGGCCACAGACCGAGCCACAGCTACCTGTGACAATCCCCATAGACTTCTACGGGCTCGGCTCTGAGTACCCCATTGCCCTGGTAATCCACAATTGTGGTGGCGGGTCGACACAAAAACTTGGCGTCACGAACAGGATACGAAACTTGCAGCATTGCGAGCCCTGTGTGCCTGTGGAGTGTTTTGATGAAAAAGACTGTTTGCTATTTTTGGCGCTAAAATCCGCCATTTTGCCGCCATATTCGCGCCCTCAGGCGCTGGAGAAGAAGGTGGGCGTACCTGTAAAAGCGCGCTGTTGCCTGGCTCCGCCCCCGGCTCTGACTCATCGGCAGGTCCTGCGACAGGAAGTGAACGCTCTGACATCAGAGCGCCTGCGACGAAGGTCCTGTCTCCACCGAAAAGGAATGAAGGAGATAGAGAGACGCTGGCGTGCCCTGAAACAGCGGCTGCTGAGGGACGCAGTGTTCTCTCCTACAAGCATAATGCCGTCTCCTGAATTCCCAAGTTCCCTGCTGAGGAAGGCTGAAGAGAAACCGGAGGCTGCCCCCAAAAGTACCGATCCTGATCCCACCGATGGAGCGGTGGAGGCAAAGGAGGTTGAGGAGGTACCGCCAGTTCCGGAACGCCCGCCCGGCCAGGAGGCCGCAGCAGATGATCAATCCCTGGTAGGGACACCGGCGGGGACCCAGCCGTCAATGATGGAGAGCGACTGGGAAGAGATGGAGCAGCGACAGCAGCAGGTTAGTGCGTCCTCAATTGAGCCATTGCGCACACCTGCTTCCTGCTCTGCATCACACCAGCATTGTGCGTCCTATTCCGCATCGCCCCCTGCGTACACCTCAGTATCGCAATCGGCGACCTACTCTGCATCGCAATCGGCGACCCAATCTACATCGCAAACTGCGGTTACAGCTGAATCGCCCCCTGCAACGCAAATTGAGACGCAGTCGGCGTCTCACGAGAAAGAGATACCCGTTGCGCCCCTGATGGTTCATACAAAGACTGTTGCGACCCAGACTCTGATCGCAGCACATGATCTGTTCGTCATGAGATCTAGGGATCATCGCATTGTTCCAGCCCCCGGGATGGAAAGTGTAACAGAAATTAATAAAGAGATGTGAAGAACGGTAGGACCCAGACAGGGTTTACCGCAGCTGAGAAGATGTATATAAGTTTTTATAAAAGTGAAAGTAGTTTGTACCGTTAATATGAAAAATGTCTATTTAATACTTTGTGTATTTTTCTATGTTTAATGCAACGTTCAAGATATTCGTACCTCCCGGATGGGAAGAAGTTAATGTTTGTTGTTATGCATAAACAAAATTTTCTGTCTTCTTGTATTTCACAGCCCGGGAGTGCTGTCTTTTACCATGGGGGAATGTGTAGCCCTGGTGTGTGAAGGCACACGCAGTACCCTGGAGGATGTGTGGAGAGATAGCAGTTTAATGCTAAATGAACATTCATTCCAACATGCACTTAGACACGCCCACAGGTTTATAAGCTTGTGACATCAGCAGGGAGTGTTCAGTCAGAGAGTGTCCTGTCTTCAGTCAGTTCAGTTTGTCTGAGGAGACAGTCAGTCAGCGAGAAGTCTGTGCAGGAGAGAGGAGTGAGCTGCAGATAATTCAGACGCCTGTCTAGAGGACGGTAGAGGTTCAGAGACGTGCTCCTGCCTAAAAGTATTACTGGTATTCTGCTAGCAAGCTCTGGAAGGAACTAAGAAGGAACTGACTGATATATATATCTGTGAAGTGAGGGATGCTTATGCTACCAGCACGGGCAAGGCGAAAGGCACAGTGGTAGATATTGTGAGTGCTTTAGGATTGGAAGTCCTGCACTGTTAACCGGTTACTGGGACCGAAGCATCACCATAGCTTCATGCATGGTGGTAGAAGAACCAGATTTATTGGAGGGAACTACGCTTCATGCTAGTTGGACTCGTCATATTGGAAGTAAAGGAGGCCCCTAACTTGCCCAGCTGCTATCTCGAAATACATCCTCCTTGGATCAGCCTCCCTGGGACCTGCTTGAACATCTTACAAGTAAAGGTATGGAAAGACGCTGACCGTGTGAGACTGTGTTCTTTATCTGCACCCGACTTCACAAATCCCATAGACTTTGAGGACCAGTCCCACCTGTAGGGGACCCGACATCTAGCTGCCTCACCATCCCCTCAGAGATCTACAGCAGCGCTGGTACTAATTACCAGAATACTACAGGTGGCGTCACGAACTGTACATAAATCAATCCCCTGTAAATATATCCCCAACATACGCCAGACCGCCAGGGCCACAGACCGAGCCACAGCTACCTGTGACAATCCCATAGACTTCTACGGGCTCGGCTCTGAGTACCCCATTGCCCTGGTAATCCACAATTGTGGTGGCGGGTCGACACAGGGCCGGGTCCTCAGCTTCGATCTAGAGTGGGGATTCGGCTTCATCCAGGACTCCCACAAGGCCCCAGATCTGTTTGTTAACCGGAGAGATGTGGAGGCCCATCTCATCCAGGGGCATCCGGAACGGGATCTGTTCCCAGGAGAGCTCGTCTCCTTTACCCGCCATCTTGGTGCGAGGGGATAGTATGCTCTCCACGTGCACAGGATCCCTGATGAGTTTGCAGCACGCCATCACAAGGGGGCAGCAGACACGACGGCCTCTTCACATGAAACAGCGACACCAGAGGCGGGCCCGCCACAATGTACGGCTCCTACCCAGGCTGCCGCTGCAAAGAGGAAGTCTGAAGTGACTCAGGTAGCTGAACAGGCTGCCACAACTGTAACCTTTACCCAGGGAGTGTCATCTTATACAACTGCTCCCATAGCGCAAAATAGGAGCGGAAAACAGCTTTTACCCTTGAAGCAACAAAGGAAAGATGTGTCCACTCAGACCAGAGATAATGCTGCTCTGCCTCCAAAAGAGTGAAGACAAATTTCTGCTATGTAACCCTTCAGGTGAAGGACTGTGGATAGTTTACCCCAGGGGGTCCTGCAAAAGTGTTTTACTTGTTTTAGTTGTTGTTGCACTTTAAACATCGACAGACTGCAGAGATCATGGACTGAGGTTGATCCAGAACTCCATTTGTAAATAGTTTGCACCTATTTAGGTGCTCCATCTTGGTTTTACATGCACTTTAGGAAAATGTTTTAAGTTCCATCATTGCAATCACAGATCCAAAGAAAAACCCCTTAGGTGTGGCTGAAGATGAGGTCTACTGGGCAAGGCTTATGTCTTGCTGCCCACCCAAGACCAACGTTGGGGGTTTTGAGCGGGTCCCCCACAAGCACAAGGACACTTGAAGATACCCCGGCTGGGAAAGTATCTGCCACCTACCTAATTTGATGACTGTAATGATTGTGTATTATTAAGTGTTATTATAATTGTACATTATGCTTAGAGTGAAGTAAGAAACGTTTTATATTGCAGAAATGTTTTAGATTGCAGAGTCATGGAAAAGTATTACTAGATAATGTGTGTGATAGTTTTTGGGTAATAGATATCACTTAGTGTAAATATGTACAGACAGATAGTTGAGAACTAAAGCACCTTTTGTAAATATGTTTTAAGAGTAATGGTACTTAGAAGAGTATTATTGCAGGGACCAGAAGTCCAAACTAAGTACCGAACCAGTAGCCACGGTTGCTACGCAGAAGCCACCCCGGATGGGGTTTGCACTAAGAGAAGAGTAGGTGTTAATGTAGTGACAGTACTATTATAGGACAAAGAAGTTAGTGTAAATATGGTAGCAGGGCCGGCTCCAGGTTTTTATGGGCCCCGGGCGAAAGAGTCTCAGTGGGCCCCCTTAACACAGACCACGATTTATGATGCACAGATACTGCAGAGAAATATGGGTATAGCACAACGCCAAACACTTCACTTCTTCCATTACATGACTGATACCTATTGTAAATTGTACAATAGCTCAAAAAATGCCAAATCCTCACAGCGCACAGTACAGACTGGACAGTACAGTCCTCCATACAATATTATGGGCACCACATAGTCTCCCCCTCATCACCCATATAATACCCCATGCAGGATGTCACCCTGCCATCCCCCATATAATGCTCCATACAGAATACTGGACCCAAAATAATGCTCCATACAGAATACTGGACCCAATATAATGCTCCATACAGAATACTGGACCCAATATAATGCTCCATACATAAAAATACTGGACCACATATAATGCTCCATACAAAATATGGAGCTCTCCTCTACACTGTGCTGCGTTCTGCACTGTTACGGCTCAGGAAAGGGCGCTGTGGAAAGACTCCCCATTATCATCATCATTGCCTGCCCATTATCATCATCATTGCCTCCCCATCATCATCATTGCCTGCCCATCATCATCATCATTGCCTCCCCATCATCATCATCATCATCTCCTCCCCATCATCATCATCATTGCCTCCCCATTATCATTGCCTCCCCATCATCATCATCATTGCCTCCCCATTAATATCATCATCATCATTGCCTTCCCATTATCATTGCCTCCCCATCATCATCATTATCATTGCCTCCCCTTTAATATCATCATCATTATTGCCTTCCTATTATCATTGCTTCCCCATTAATATCATCATCATCATTGCCTTCCCACTATCATTGCCTCCCCATCATCATCATCATCATCATCATCATCATTGCCTCCCCATTAATATCATCATCATCATTGCCTTCCCATTATCATTGCCTCCCCATCATCATCATTATCATTGCCTCGCCATTAATATCATCATCATCATTGCCTTCCCATTATCATTGCCTCCCCATCATCATCATCATCATCATCATTGCCTCCCCATTAATATCATCATCATCATTGCCTTCCCATTATCATTGCCTCCCCATCATCATCATTATCATTGCCTCCCCATTAATATCATCATCATCATTGCCTTCCCATTATCATTGCCTCCGCATCATCATTGCCTTCTCACCACCATCACTGCCTCCCCCCACCACCATCACACATACAGCACCGCAGCACTCTCTCACATACACACACGCAGGCACACACACACACACCTCACCTGTCCAGCGTCCGCGCTCTCTCTGCCACAGCCGGCCGCTGAATGATGACGTCATTCAGCGGCGCTGCTGTGAGAGAGGAAGCACCGGCGCAGGCACCCCCTGGAGCCCGCAGCTGCAGCAGCGGAGGCACGGGGAGAGGTAAGTATTGCGCCGGCTGCTGCCGGGGCCCTGAGCAAGCGGGGGGCGCCCAGTGGCGACGCTGGCACCGCTAATGGGTGCCGGGTGCCCAACGGCAAGTGGGCCCCCCGCCTACTCAGGGCCCTGGCACTTGCCCGGGTATGCCGAGTGCTGACGCCGGCCCTGTATGGTAGTACCTTTTATAGAGAAAAGAGGTACCGTATATACTCGTGTATAAGCCGAGATTTTCAGCCCATTTTTTAGGGCTGAAAGTCACCCTCTCGGCTTATACGCGGATCATATACCGGGGTCGACGGGGGAGGGGGAGCGGGGGTGTCGGATTATACTCACCTCTCCGCCGGCGCGGTCTCTGCAGCCCCCCTTCTTCTCCCACGATCTCCTGCTCCTTCCTGCAGCGGTCACATGGCACCCTCATTAAAGTCATGAATATGCACATATTCATGACTTTAATGAGCGGTACCATGTGACCGCTGTAGGAAGGAAGCGCTGCAGAGAGCGCCGGGAGAAGAGGAGAGGCTGCAGAGACCGCGCCGGTGGAGGGGTGAGTATAGCGATATTTACCTGTCCTCTCTCCACCGCTGCATCCTCGTCAGACTCCTCTGGCTGTGAATGATCAGGCAGAGGGCGCCATGACGTCGTTAGTGAGCGCCGCGTCCCCTGCCAGATCATTCACAGCCAGAGGAGTCTGACGAGGATGCAGCGTGCAGAGAGGACAGGTAAATATCTCAGGTGCCGGGGTCCTGAGCGAGCGGTGACACCGGCACCTGTCCCCCATAGCGCGCTGGTGTCACCGCCTGCTCAGGACACCGGCACCTGGCCCCCAGCGACGAGAGGTGAGTATGTCATTTTTTTTTTGCAGCAGCATATGGGCCATAATCTGGGGCATATGAGGGCATAAACTGTGGAACATGGGGGCATAATATGGAGCATATGGGGGCATAAGCTGTGGAACATATGGGGCATAATCTGGAGCATATGGGGGCATAACCTGGAGCATATGGGGGCATTAAATGGAGCATATGGGGGCATAAGCTGTGAACATATGGGGGCATAATCTGGAGCATATGGGGCATAAGCTGTGGACATATGGGGCATAACTGGAATATGGGGGCATAATCTGGGGCATATGGGGACATTAAATGGAGCATATGGGGGCATAACTGTGGAACAATGGAATGGGGGCATAATATGGAGCATATGGGGGCATAATAGCTGTGGAACATATGGGGGCATAATCTGGAGCATATGGGGGCATAATCTGGAGCATATGGGGGCATAAGCTGTGGAACATATGGGGGCATAATCTGGAGCATATGGGGGCATAAGCTGTGGAACATATGGGGGCATAATATGGAGCATATGGGGGCATAAGCTGTGGAACATATGGGGGCATAATATGGAGCATATGGGGGCATAAGATGTGGAAAATATGGGGGCATAATCTGGAGCATATGGGGGCATAATCTGTGGATCATATGGGGGCATAATCTGTGGAATATATGGGGGCATAATCTGGAGCATATGGGGGCATAATCTCAAGCATATTGGGCATAATCTGTGGAGCATATGGGGGCATAATCTGTGGAGCATATTGGGCATAATCTGTGCAGCATATGGGGGCATAATCTGTGGAGCATCATATGGGGGCATAATCATTTTTCACCCTAGGCTTATACGCGAGTCAATAAGTTTTCCCAGTTTTTTGTGGCAAAATTAGGGGGGTCGGCTTATACACGGGTCGGCTTATACATGAGTATATACAGTAAATGTAATTATTGTATTTTTGTATTTTTGGTAGGAAAAATTATGTTCTATCCTGGTAGCGAACTTGACAGTTTGTAACAGTCGCTGCACGGAAAACACCCCAGATGGGGATTGCACTCATAGAGCAGAATGAGTGTTAATAAGGTCACAGTATTTTTAAAGGAAAGGAAACTAATGCGAACATAATGTTGCGACTGTAGGGATAGAAGGCCCTATCTTGGTGGCGAACTTGAGAGTTTTGACGGTTGTTGCCACAAGCACTTTTAGAGTAGATAATGCCAAAAAATGTTGTATTATATAGCGTCAGTATTATTCATGGTCATGTTGTTTATCTGTGTATTTGTTCGGCAACGTTCGGGAAGTAGTGTCTCCCCTACTGGCGAGTTGAGTTGGAAAGTTATTTTTCTGCTTGTTATGCATAACTAAAAATTTTGGTGTTTCCTGTAACATCATTTACTCTGTTTCAGCCCGCGGACGTGCTGCATTTAACAGGGGGGTATGTGGCGCCCCTGAGGGTCCAGTCGCCACAGAGGTACTGCATCTCAGCCAGTGATATTTCAACTTTTAGGTAAGGTGGAGATATTACACCTGGCTCTGTCAACACTGCATCCATCACACACTCTAGTTGAGTTCATCTAGCAAGCCTCAGCTAGCAAAGGGTGTAGATGGTGGGTGGAGCTTGTGGGTCAGAGCAGGAGTTAGAGGGAAGTGAGAAGGGAGTTCCCCCTTGGGGGAGGAAGAGAGCAGACGTGCTAGAGACAGCTCTCCCGTAGGAGAGAGGAGAAGGAGATAGCATCGTGGAGCAGGCTCCAGTCCTAAGGAGCTGCTCATAGAAAGGAAGAAGAGAGGTTCTCTGGAAGAGAAAAGGGATTCTTAGAGAGAGACACGGCTGAGCTGAAAGCTACAGGTGGCTCATTCCAGGACTGGCGGACGCCGCCTGGGAGAATCCAGGTCGCAGAAGGGACTCGGCCCTAGCCTAGTGGAAGAACTTTATGACTCAGCTAGCAAACCGACTGCTGTGATAACTTTAGGGATCACATTCACATCCGCAAGTATCTTCTCCGGGAAGGAACGCTATATAGGATCAAGGAAACGCAGAGATAAGACATTATCCGACAGGATCCGCAGCTTCTAGTCTGGGACACTGATTAGCGAAGGTGCTGAAGGGAAGAAAGGAGTGGGAAATCAGCACAGTGAGATGGCCAGAGAAGGCATATACTGACAGGGAGCTTTGGACTAGTGTTCTCCATCCACCTGAGAGTTGGCTGGACTCCTCACCTGAAGGACGTGGCACCAAGCGGGCACCTGTACTGCTAGCACTTGAACTGTGAGTAAAGCTTTGGAAACTGCAACTCACTGACTGTTTCTCAGTTTCTTCCTGTGTCACCTACTACACTCAGCTGCATTGCTCAGCACCATTATTCTAATATTACAACATCTACCTGCCCTGAGACCACCAGCTTCACTTGTGAGAAGCTATTCCAACTCTGCTACATCACACCATCAGTCTCAGAGGATCTGCACTGCAGCGCTGGTCTGACCAGATACCACAAGTGGCGTCACGAATACCTTACTACAAACTCTAACATCCCCTGTAAATATTCCCCTTTTATTGGACTCCCAAGGCCACGGACCGGGTCACTGCCGCTGTGACACATCCCTTCAATACACCGGCCCGGTACCGAGTATCCCACTGCCCTGGCGGGCCATCCATACAGGCTATTGATTTATGGGGTGCACCTAATTTTTCTCATTCTGCTCTGTATTTTGGTCTAATTTTTATTAAATTAATAATGACAAAGTATTATTTTTGTCATGTGCTGTTATTTATCTGAGGTTGTAGTTGCCTGATTTTATTGTCTAAGGATTGGATATTTATCCTTTTTTACATCTTAAAACTTATAACCATAGAAGTCAAAGAGCATGTACTTAACTTTTATCATGACTATATACGCATGTTTAACTAGTTCTGGACCGCATGGATGCTGATCCTCTATGGAACTAGTTCAATGTACATATACAATCATGAGAAAATGTAAGTAGAAACCCTAAACAAGTACTGTGTATGCAGTAATTGGAATCACTATTGACGTTGTTTCCTCCTGCATACCCAATGATCATTTCACTTGTCTCCTAAAAGACTCAGTCAGCTTTCCTATGCAGCTAGTAGACTGCATTTCCACTGTAACTGAGACTAATTTACCAGTCCCAGTTACATGTGAAATCAGGTAAAAACAAAAAAAAAATACAAGTATTCAAATGGTGATACGCCCTTCAAAACTCTTATAGGACCTTATGGGGGAAGGGAAAAATCTGTTAAATAAATGATCTATATATATAAAATTGAATGTGTGTGTGTGTGGGTATCACCATCCAATCACTAGAGCTGTTTAAAAGAAGCTGAGTTGTGATTGGTTGCTATGAGCAACAGTTTTCTCACTCCACGACAACACCTCAGCAGACAGTGACTGGGTGGTTCTGACCCCAGGGTCTCTTAAAGGATCATTGTTATGGAAGTTAGGCAATTCCACTAAGCGCTCTGGTTCTGAACCAGCCTCTCTTAAGAGATCCCAGTACGGAAGTTAGGGCAAATCCATCCAGCGCTTTGGTTCTGACCCCAGGCCTCTCTAAAAGGATCCCCGGTATGGAAGTTAGGGCAATTCCACTCAACGTTCTGGTTCTGACCCCAGGCCTCTCTTAAAGAGATCATTGGTATGGAAGTCAGGGCAAATCCATCCAGCGTTTTGGTACTGACCAGGCCTCTCTTAAAGGGATCCCGTATGGATCAGGCAATTGCCTTCAATGCTCTGGTATGACCCAGGCTCTATAAAGGATTATTGGTATGGAAGTCAGGGCAAATCCATCCAGCACTTTGGTTTTGACCCCAGGCCTCTCTTAAAGGGATACTCAGTATGGAAGTTAGGACCGTTCCACTCAGCGCTGTGGTTCTGACCCCAGGGCCTCTTAAAGGGATCATTGGTACGGAAGTTAGGGCAATTCCACTCAGCACTCTGATTCTGACCCCAGGCCCCCCTTAAAGGGATCCCCGGTATGGAATATCGGGCATGTTCAATAACTCTTTGAGCATTATGTGTCATATATTTTTTATCTGCATTAGCACTTTACGTTATACTGATGTCTTATGACAATTGCTTGAGATTCATGGCATAGTGGTTACCTTAATTTGTTGGTATGTGTATTGTACACTGAACAGGTTTGCTCATTTGGATTACAAAGTAGCCACATACCACTAACATTGTCACTGCCACATATGCTTTGTTGCAGCGCCATCTGCCTGCCTTTGTATGTCCTATAATACTTGACCATATGTATACAGATTTGTGCTGTTAATAAAATGATTTGATATTTTCATAAACCTATGTGCTCCTGTGTTTCTCCTGATTCTAAGTATTCTTTGGAGTAGGTAATTTTTCTTGTTCTAGTAGACTACCATGGGTGGATTTGTTCACCCCTTGGCTTGATATGCAACTAGGGTTTTTGTTTGTATGTTTACAAATGTGTTTGCATATGTGACTCACCTGCAGTGAAGTGTGCAATCCTCCAATTTGGCTGAAATAGGCTGGGCAAGCAGTTCGGCAAGCTGGAAAGCCCCCCAGGCAAATGTTTGGATTTGTTTGTGATGTCTGTAAGCAGCTTTGTGGTAGTGTGCTTTGGGGTACTGTGGTGCCACCTGCAGGTCATTTTTCCTTACTGCAGATTTATGAAAATTAATGTTTAACCCCTTTCTGTCGTCGGACGTACTATCCCGTCCATGTGCCCTGGGACTTAATTCCCAGGGACGGGATAGTACGTCCTAGGCGATCAGCTGCGCTCTCGGGGGGAGCGCAGCTGATCGCGGCCGGGTGTCAGCTGATTATCACAGCTGACACCCGGCACTATGTGCCAGGAGCAGTCATGGACCGCTCCCAGCACATTAACCCCTGGCACACCGCGATCAAACATGATCGTGGTGTACCGGGGGCACAGGGAAGCATCGCGCAGGGAGGTGGCTCCCTGCGTGCTCCCCTGAGACCCTCAGAACAGCACGATGTGAGGTATCGCCGTAATCGTACTAACCCGAAGAATAAAACTGCTTTATCAATTTTACCACACGTGGAACGGTATAAATGCCCCACCAAAAGAAATTCATGAATTGCTGATTTTTGTTCATTCTAACCTCCCAAAAATCAAAATAAAAAGCGATCAAAAAATGTCACGTGCTCAAAAATGGTACCAATAAAAACGTCAACTCGTAGGCAAAAAATAAGACCTCACATGACTCTGTGGTCCAAAATATGCAAAAATTATAGCTCTCAAAATGTGGTGATACAAAACCTATTTTTTGCAATAAAAAGCATCTTTTAGCATGTGACAGCTGCCAATCATAAAAACCAGCTATAAATAGTAAATCAATCCCCCCTTTATCACCCCCTTAGTTAGGGAAAAATAATAAAATTAAAAAAATGTATTTATTTCCATTTTCCAATTAGGGTTAGGGTTGCGACTGCTTAGGGTTAGAGTTGGGGCTAAAGTTAGGATTAGGGTTAGGGTTGGGATTAGGGTTAGGGGTGTGTTAGGGTTAGGTTTGTGGTTAGGGTTATGGTTAGGGTGGGGACTAGGGTTAGGGGTGTGTTGGGTTTAGGGTTGGAGTTAGAATTGGGGGGTTTCCACTGTTTAGGCACATCAGGGGCTCTCCAAATGTGACATGGCGTCTGATCTCAAATCCAGCCAATTCTGCGTTGAAAAAGTCAAACGGTGCTCCTTCCCTTCTGAGCTCTGCCATGCGCCCAAACAGTAGTTTACCCCCACATATGAGGTATCAGCGTACTCAGGACAAATTGCACAATAACTCTTGGGGTCCAATTTCTTCTGTTACCCTTGGGAAAATAAAAAATTGGAGGCGAAAATATAACTTTTATAAAAAGAAAATGATTTTTTTGTTTTTACGGCAGTACGTTATAAACTTCTGTGAAGCACTTGGTGCTTCATAGCACTCACCACACATCTAGATAAGTTCCTTGTGGGGTCTATTTTCCGAAATGGGGTCACTTGTGGGGGGTTCCACTGTTTAGGCACATCAGGGGCTCTCGAAATGCGACATGTAGAAGGATCATCTTTATTCTCATTTGCACAAGGAAAGACTAGAAGCAATGGGATGAAACTGAATGGGAGGAGACACAGATTAGATATTAGAAAAAACTTTTTGACAGTTAGGGTGATCAAGGAGTGGAACAGGCTGCCAAGAGAGGTGGTAAGTTCTCCTTCAATGGAAGTCTTCAAACAGAGGCTGGACAGACATCTGTCTGGGTTGATTTAGAGAATCCTGCTTTGAGCAGGGGGTTGGACCAGATGGCCCATGAGGTCCCTTCCAACTCTACCATTCTATGATTATATGACGCCCGCAGACCATTCCATCAAAGTCTGCAATCCAAAACGTCACTAATTCCCTTCCGAGCACCGACGCGTGCACACACAGTAGTTTTATCCCACATATTGGGTATCAGCGTACTCAGGACAAATTGGACAACAACTTTTGGGGTCCAATTTCTCCTGTTACCTTTGTGAAAATAAAATATTGGGGGCGAAAACATCATTTTTGTAAAAATAAAGATTTTTTATTTTTACGGCTGTACGTTATAAACTTCTGTGAAGCCCTTGGGGTTCAAAGTGCTCACCACACATCTAGATAGGTTCCTTGGGGGGCCTATTTTCCAAAATGGGGTCATTTGTGGGGGGTTTCTACTGTTTAGGCACATCAGTGGCTCTCCAAAAACGATATGACTCCCGCAGACCATTCCATCAAAGTCTGCAATCCAAAACGTCACTACTTCCCTTCTGAGCCCTGACTTGTGCCCATACAGTAGTTTTCTCCCACATATGGGGTATCAGTGTACTCAGGACAAATTGGACAACAAATTTTGGGGTCCAATTTCTCCTATTACCCTTGGGAAAATAAAAAGTTAGGGACTAAAAGTTTATGGAAAAATTATGATTTTTTTTATTTTCATGCTCTGACGTTATAAACTTTAGTGAAACACCTGGGGGTTCAAAGTTCTCACCACACATCTAGATAAGTTCCTTGATTGAGGGGTCTAGTTTCCAAAATGGTGTCATTTGTGGGGGGTTTCCACTGTTTAGGCAGATCAGGAGCTCTCCAAACACGACATGGCGTCCAGCCAATTCTGCGTTGAAAAAGTCAAACGGCGCTCCTTCCTTTCCGAGCTCTGCTATGCACCCAAACAGTGGTTTACCCCCACATATGGGGTATCAGCGTACTCAGGGCAAATTGGACAACAACTTGTTACCCTTGGGAAAATAAAAATCGGGGAGAAGAGATCATTTGTGTGGAAAAAATATGATTTTTTAATTTTACTGCTCTACGTTATAAACTTTTGTGAAGCACTTGGAGGTTCAAATTGCTCACCAGTGGTGAGTCACCACATTTCTAGATAAGTTCCTTAGTAGGTCTAGTTTCCAAAATGTGGTCACTTGTTGGGGGTTTCCACTGTTTAGGCACATCAGGGGCTCTCCAAATGCAACATGCCTTCCAATCTCAATTCCAGCCAATTTCGGTTGGAAAAAGTCAAATGGTGCTCCTTCCATTCCGAGCTCTGCCGTGCGCCCAAACAGTGGTTCCCCCCCACATATGGGGTATCAGAGTACTCATGACAAATTGGACAACAACTTTTATGGTCCAATTTCTCCTGTTACCCTTGGGAAAATAAAAAACTGGTGACTAAAAGGTAATTTTTGTGGGAAAAAAATAGGATTTTTTTATTTTCATGCCTGGGCATTATAAACTTGTGTGAAGCACTTGGGAGTTCAAAGTGCTTACCACAGATCTAGATAAGTTCCTTAGGGGGTCTAGTTTCCAAAATGGGCTCACTTGTGGGGGTTTCCACTGTTTAGGCACATCTGGGGCACTGCAAACGGAACATGACCCATCAAAGTCTGCATTCCAAAACGTTATTTCTTCCTTTCCAATCCCTGCCGTGCACCCAAACAGTTCCCCCCCCACATATTTGGTATCAGCGTACTCAGGACAAATTGCACAATAACTTTTGGGGTCCAATTTCGTTGGGAAAAATCAAAAATTTGGGACTAAAAAATCATTTTTGTGGAAAATTGTTTTTGTTTTTTTTTCACACCCAGGCATTATAAACTTTTGTGAAGCACTTGGGGGTTCAAAGTGCTCACAACAGATCGAGATAAGTTCCATAGGGGGTCTAGTTTCCAAAATGGTATTACTTGTGGGGGGTTTCCACTGTTTAGGTACATCAGGGCTCTCTAAATGCGACATGGCATTCAATCTCAATTCCAGCCAATTTTGGTTTGAAAAAGTCAAACGGCGCTCCTTACCTTACGAGCTCTGCCGTGTGCCCAAACAGCGGTTTTCCCCCACATATGGGGTCTTGGCGTACTCAGGATAAATTGCACAACAACTTTATCTGTCCATTTTCTCCCTTTACCCTTTTGAAAATAAAAAAGTTTGTAAAAGATCATTTTTTTAAATAAAAAGTTAAATGTTAATTTTTTACTTCCATGTTGCTTCAGCTCCTGTGTAGCACCTGAAGGGTTAATAAACTTATTGAATGTGGTTTTGAGTACCTTGAGGGTGCAGTTTTTATAATGGTGTCACTTTTGGGTATTTTCTGCCATATAGACCCCTCAAAGTGACTTCAAATGTGAGGTGGTCCTTAAAAAAAATGGCTTTGTAAATTTTGTAGTAAAAATGAGAAATCGCTGGTCAACTTTTAACCCTTATAATTTCCTAGCAAAAAAAAATTTTGCTTCCAAAATTGTGCGGATGTAAAGTAGACATGTGGAAAATGTTATTTATTAACTATTTTGTGTGACATATTTCTCTGTTTTAAGGGAATAAAAATTCAAACTTTGAAAATTGCACAATTTTAAAAATTTTCGCCATATTTGCATTTTTTCCAAAATAAACGCAAGTTATATCGAATAAATTTTACCACTAACGTGAAGTACAGTCATGGACAAAAGTTTTGAGAATGATACAAATATTAATTTTTACAAAGTCTACTGCTTCACTTTTTCTAATGGCAATTTGCATATACTCCAGAATGTTATAAAGAGTGATCAGCTTAACAGCAATTACTTGCAAAGTCAATATTTGGCTAGAAAATGAACTTTATCCCCCAAAACACATTTCAACATCATTGCAGCCCTGCCTTAAAAGGACCAGCTAACCTCTTTTCAGTGATTTCTCCATTAACACAGGTGTGGGTGTTGATGAGGACATGGCTTGGGATCAATCTGTCATGATTAAGTAAGAATGACACCACTGGACACTTTAAAAGGAGGCTGGTGCTTGGCATCATTGTTTCTCTTCTGTTAACCATGGTTATCTCTAAAGAAACACGTGCAGTCATCATTGCAATGCACAAAAATGGCCTAACAGGGAAGAGTATCGCAGCTAGAAAGATTACACCTCAGTCAACAATCTATTGCATCATCAAGAACTTCAAGGAGAGAGGTTCCATTGTTGCCAAAAAGGTTCCAGGGCGCCCAAGAAAGACCAGCAAGCGCCAGGACCATCTCTTAAAAGTGTTTCAGCTGCGGGATCGGGCTACCAGCAGTGCAGAGCTTGCTCAGGAATAGCAGCAGGCAGGTGTGAGTGCATCTGCATGCACTGTGAGGCGGAGACTCTTGGAGCAAGGCCTGGTCTCAAGGAGGGCAGCAAAGAAGCCACTTCTCTCCAGAAAAAACATCATGGACAGACTGATATTCTGCAAAAGGTACAGGCAGTGGACTGCTGAGGACTGGGACAAAGTTATTTTCTCTGATGAATCCCCTTTTCGATTGTTTGGGACATCAGGAAAACGCCTCATTCGGAGAAGACAAGGTGAGCGCTACCATCAGTCTTGTCTCATGCCAACTGTTAAGCATCCTGAAACCATTCATGTGTGGGGTTGCTTCTCAGCCAAGGGAATCGGCTCTCTTGCAGTCTTGCCTAAAATCACAGCCATGAATAAAGAATGGTACCAGAATGTCCTCCAAGAGCAACTTCTCCCAACCCTCCTAGAGCAGTTTGGCGATCAACAATGCCTTTTCCAGCATAATGGAGCACCTTGCCATAAAGCAAAGGTGATAACTAAATGGCTCAGGGAACAAAACATAGAGATTTTGGGTCCATGGCCTGGAAACTCCCCAGATCTTAATCCCATTGAGAACTTGTGGTCAATCATTAAGAGACGGGTGGACAAACAAAAACCTAAAAATTCTGACAAAATGAAAGCATTGATTGTGCAAGAATGGACTGCTATCAGTCAGGATTTGGTCCAGAAGTTGATTGAGAGCATGCCAGGGAGAATTGCAGAGGTCCTGAAGAAGAAGGGTCAACACTGCAAATATTGACTTGCTGCATTAATTCATTCTAACTGTCAATATAAGCTTTTGTTACTCATATGTTTGCAATTATATTTCTGTCTGTGATAAAAACATCTGTCAAACACACATAAAAACCAGAGGGCAGCAGATCATGTGAAAATATAATATTTGTGTCATTCTCAAAACTTTTGGCCATGACTGTACAATATGTCATGAGAAAACAGTCTCAGAATCGTGAAGATCCATTGAAGCATTCCAGAGTTATAGCCTCATAAAGAGACAGTGGTCAGAATTGTAAAAATTGGCACAGTCATTAACGTGCACACCACCCTTGAGGGTTAAGGGGTTAAACTGTATTTTGTGATCAAATCGTGGATGTGTGGTTTGCTTGGCTATTTTCTTGCTGAAGGTGGCAAGTTTACCTTTCAAATGGTGTATCATTTGTGTGCGTGGGTGCAGTATGAACGGATATACAAAGTAATCACCGAAAAACAGTGCTTAGAAATAATAGAATAGATAATTGTTATGGAAAGGGAAACAAAATTTCAAATGTGTTTAAGTGGTCCTTTGTGGTTGTAAGTAAAAATATATATATGAAAAAGGAAAAACAGATGTATAATATTTACTTTATTTTCACATCAATATCACCCAATAGCTGCAAAAAAAAGCTAGATTAATTAAATTATTTAATTAATTAAAACCAGAGAGCATGAAAATAAAGTGAAAATTATGCATCATGTATCATAAAATAAAAGATGCAAAAACTATTTGAGTATCCTAGTGAGAAAAAATATACGTCTCTTTACACCGCATGTGCGAAAAAAATCAAAAATTAGCTTGGTCTTAAACTGGTTAATAAACGTTAAGTACAGAATAAGAAATGGAACAAGCAAGCATGGCAGAAACCCTTCAGATTCAGGAGGTCAGGTTTCTTCAGGAGCGATAATAATTCCAATGTATTATACATCAATTGTTTGCTAATATTTTCCTTAAAACTGAAATCATTTCTAGATTTACTTTTTGCAATTGTCAACAGATGGTTTCATTTATTAAAATACATATATTGACATTTTACATCAGATTGGATTCATACCAAAATGTCATTCATGGTGATTGGGAACCAATGGTGTAAGATAACGTTATTATTGAATTATAGGTGTATTCACCTTTTTAAGTGGAATGTGGATAACACAATTATTATAGAACTCGCAAAGTAATGGATATTATTGCATGAACATTGGATGACTATCAGTAACTTGGAACTTAATATATCACTAAGCAATCATTTTAGTGTTTTTCTCTTTTTATCTGTTATGGGTGGCTAACTAGCCACACTAGCGTTCGGCAGGGCTGCGGAGGGCTGCGTACTTCCTCCGTCAAGCCCCACCCAGTGCCGCACCTCTTACTTTCAGCGCCGCCTACCTCTGCATGCGTCCTGCGTACCTTATCTTTAACATTGGGTACGCAGGCCATGCGGAAGTAGGCGGATGCCTCCGCACGCGTCATTTTGACGCTGCGCCGACCGCAACAAAATGCAACATGTTGCGTTCGGCGCAGTGTCAAAATGACGCATGTGAAGGCATCCACATACATTCGCATGGCCTGCGTACCCAATGTTAAAGATAAGGTACGCAGCCCTCCGCAGCCCTGCCGAACGCTAGTGTGAAACTAGCCTAATACGTAAAAAAAATGATTCTTTGTAGGCCAGGGAAGCAAGGAGAACTCTCTGCCTTGTTCCTGGTACCAATCCATAACTATATGAGCCTTGTGGCATGATTGTCCTGATGAAAGTGTTTTCAGCCATAGTGTAGATAGTTTCCATGACTGGATGAACTTTGGTTGGCAACAATAATTAGGTAAACATTACTGTCCAAACATCAATCCACAGTTATAAGGACCGATTTTAGACAAAGTGGGGCCTTTGGCAAAATTTTAAAATGGAGCCACAAATGCAAACATATTACACCATCACACAAACATTTCTGTTGTATTTACATGCGCTGAGTTCAGACCATTAAACAAGCGTGATCAGCAATATTGAAGTCGTTTGATGTTTATTTCCCGGCCTCTTTACACAGGCTGAGGAAGAATGATCAACACAGAACAATCACTAGTAGATCAATCTGTCCCCATACAGTATCATGTTATCAGCAGCATATCTGCAGTTTTCAGTTATGTTGCTGAGAACAATGATTTTTGTTTCGGCATAAATAATTCAATCGCTCAATGAACACGTAGCATTTTACTCATTTAGTATAATGCACCCCATAGTCTTCCATATAGTATAATGCACACCACATAGTCCTCCACATAGTATAATGCAACCCATAGTCCTGCATATAGTATAGAACACACCCCATAGTGCTCCACACAGTCCAATGCACACCATAGTATGTCATGTAGTACAATACAGCCCCCACAGGAGTATAATGCAGCCCCAAAGAATCAATGCAGCCCCATAGAGTATAATGCAGCCCCTATATAGTATAATGCAGACCCCACAGGAGTATAATGCAGCCTCATAGAGTATAATGCAGCCCCATAGAAGATAATGCAGCCCATAGAATATAATGCAACCCCATAGAGTATAATATATACACCACTTCATTGAGATACATTTGGGATTGTCTGGGTAGTTTTCTGCCCTGTTTGGCGCCTGGGGTTTTTCCTGCATTATTTGTCTGTATACTAATGCTCTATATATACTGCTGTTCTGAAATCTTTTTGATAATTGAATTAATAAAATCCACATTTTATCTTTCTATTTGTCACCTGATTGCTTCATTTTCCTCCTGGTGTATATGTATTTTGGAAGAGGGTGCTGCTTCATTTCTTATGTGGACACATGTCTACTCCCACTGCTGGCATTATTCCCATGCCATTATGGGGGCTTATAATGCCCATAGAGTATAATGCAGCCCCCATAGGAGCATAATTCAGCCCCACAGGAATATAATGCAACTCCATAGAATATAATGCAGAACCATAGGAGTATAATGCAGCTCCATAAAATGTAATGCAGCCCCATAGTGTATAGTGCAGCCCCAATAGGAGTATAATGCAGCACCACAGGAGTATAATGCTGAACCATAATAGTATAATGCAGCCCCATAGGAGTATAATGAAGCCCCCATATAGTAAAATGCAGCACCCACAGAAATATAATGCAGCCCAATAGAGTATAATGCAGCCCCATAGAGTATAATGCAGTCCCTATAGTCCTCGAGTATTATGGCCACCACAAACTCACTGATTTAAAAAATAAATAACCACAATACTTACCTCTCCTCATTCCCCCTCTGCAGTACGTCTCCTCACCTCAGCAGCTCCACTGGCCGGCACAGCATCCCCTGCATCAGAGGAAAAGGGGGCATGATGAGAATGGGAGCATCACGTGATGTTCTCTCCTCCATCCATGTAGGTGGGCACTGGCAGTGGGCCCGCTGACTCATGGGACCAATAGCAGCTGTGTGGTGTGTGCCACCATTAGTGGTATACCATTGGCTGGAGTCCCCTGGGGTAGTGGTGGCCCCAGGCAGATGACTAGCCTGCCTGCCCCTAATGCGGCCCCGGACCTAGGGTGTACCAAAAAAACATTACCCACACTTTCACCAGCCTTGCATCAAATACTAACCCTCCAATCAGCATGGAGCAACAGAAATGTGAATTCATCTGACCAGGTAGAAAATCAGTGTTACTACAGTACTCAGATAACTTCTGCTTTCAGACCTCCTTTGGATGTCATTTATATATTGAGTAATGCAAATAGCCTCTTTAGTGTGGAAGAGGGCTTGAACTCTAGTGCCACCTATTGGATGTAGTAATCCTAAAAGTAAATATTGACCCTTTTAACATGTCTTGTTACATGACTTAAGGTACTGTCACACTAAATAAGCGATCGCACCAGCGATCACGACAACGACACGACCTGGCAGAGATCGTTTGTACATCGCTATATGGTGGCTAGTAGCTTCCAAACAGGAAGATCTCATAAACGACACATCAGCGATCTGTATAACGACCTCGGTGGTCGTTGGGACCTGTCACACAGCATGTATTGTTAAAGATTGAGCGCAACCTTTTCCACGCCCCTCAGCACAGATTGGTGGTCAGTGTATGTCATATGTCACAGCTCTCGCTTAGTGATTGGACGTCCGCGTCATAAAAGACGACGCAAGTGGTTCATATGAATTTCCAGCATCGTTCCATACTGCGTCCTGCTAGCCTTCTGCTTTGCAGCTACTGCGATCCAGTCTGTGCCGCTATTGCGTTTTCCCCGGATTCATTTTTTCAGGATTCCAAAAATGTCTTGTATAAATGGCAAAGATGAAGCGCTGTAGCGACTCTGACAGGATTGCAAAACCCCACACACACAATAGTATCCTCGCAACAACGCACAAAGGACTAGATGTTGTGGCCACCAATCGGAGCTGAGGGGCATTAAAACCTAGTCCCGCCTGCGCCGCTGACATGAGTCGCCAACGAGGTCGCTCGTCGTTCATAAAGGGTGTCACACTCAGCGATTCAGGCTCACCAGCGGGACGCCAACGATCAAAAAACGGTCCAGAACGTTCGTGCACGATCAGCGACATCGCAGCAGGGGCCACATTGCTGCTACATGTCACACACAGCGACGTCGCTGACGATGTCGCTGCTGCGTCATAAAATCGCTGTTGCTTAAGCGATATCGCTAGCGATCTCGCCTAGTGTGACAGTACCTTTGGGATAAAAAGCCAAACTAAAAGTTCTATTTGCAGACACATGTTTCAGTGTGTTTTCCCCTCCTCAGTGCAATGCGGAGATTTTATTTGGCTTTGGAATTTTAATATGCAAATAGCCTCTGTAAAGAAGAAAAGGACTTGAACTCTGGCGACACCTATTGGATGTAGTAAACCTAAAAGTCAATATCGAATTTATTGAAGCGAGAGTGAAGATGTTGCTGATTGGCAACAGGGCTCACATGACATAACAGCGTCACATGAGCCCTGGGGAGCCCGATGCCGACATTGCTGGAACAGCGCCAATAACAGAGGTGAGAACAGGCTGTTATTTTATGTGAGCGAAAATGGTGATGTAGAAGGGTCATCCATATTGTGGACAACCTCTTTAAAGGGTATGCCACACTAAGCGAGATCGCTAACGAGATCGCACCTGCGTCACCATTTATGATGCAGTAGCGATCTCGTTAGCGACTTTAGCTGTGTGTGACATGTAGCAGCGATGTGGCCCCTGCTGAGATGTCGTTGATCGCTAATGAACGTTCTGAGCCGTTTTTTGGTCGTTGGTGTCCCGCTGGTGAGCCTGAATCGCTGAGTGTGACACCTTTTATGAACGACTTCACCAGCATTGCAGGTGGGACTAGGTTTTCCCAACGACCGCAGAGGTCGTTATACAGATCGCTGATGAGTTGTGTTTAGAATCACACAGCTAAGTTGCTAACGAGATCGCTACTGCGTCATAAATGGTGACGCAGGTGCGATCTCATTAGCGATCTCGCTAGCGATCTCGCTTAGTGTGGCATACCCTTAACTTCAACTGTCCATTGTTTTAATCTGTTTGGCCACGTTCACACATTCAGTGTTTGGTCAATATATTACATCAGTATTTGTAAGCCAAACCAGGAGTGAGTGAAAAATACAGAAGTGGTGACGTGTTTCTATTATACTTTTCCTCTGACTGTTCCACTCCTGATTTTGGCTTACAAATACTGAGGTAAAATACTGACCAAATATTGAACGTGTGAACATGGCCTTAACCTGTGTGTAATTGAACGGATGAGGCTCAGGATCTGTATAACTCAGCTGACACCAGCCTGTAAGGCTACATTCACACTATGAGCTTTTGGTGCATTTTTGAACTTGTGTATTTTCGCTACATCAAAAACGCCTCGTCTTACAATTGTGGTAAAGTGGATGAGACATAGGCCGGAGATACACTGGCGACAAAATCGGACGACTGCAATGTGATGAAATATCGCATTGCAGTTGGACCTATGTTAATCTATGGAGCAGCTCCCAGTATCTGATTTTTTGTGGTCCATTTTAAACGTCCGATGCGATTGTCACCGATTGTGGGTCGACTATCGCCAATGCAAGTCTATGGGAGCGATGAAAAATCGGATTACAAACGGACCGCACGTGTGACTTGCGATTAAATCGCACCGGTGTCCTTTAGAAAAGCCGGCAATTCATCCCCGGCTATACTGTAAAATCACACTGACAGCTTTAATAAAGAATAGAATCAATACATATACACACATAGAATGTTAGAACCCTCTTGTTAGATTTTGTTTCAGTTTGCTGTCACATGACCTTTTTACCCTATTTGGTCTGGCTCCGCCCTTCTGGCTTTGCTGGACTTCATTGTATTATCTACTCTTAAGCTAGCTGGGTGCTTAGGTGCCTTACTCTGTCAGTTTTGCTTGATCTTAGGATCTCTTAGTATTTGTTTTCTGTTTTATTTACCCTGCTACACTTTCTGTTAGGAGGTGTCCACCTTTTCACCCAGTCCCTAGATCTTGTAGGGATTCCTTCCTCGCAGCTATAGGTCTTCGTTCAGACTAGCTGAGGACTTTAGCGGGTCTGGTCGCAGGATCAGGTTCCCCGTTACATCGTAGGGATCCAGCTCAGTCCTATTGTAGGGACAGAATTCCTACCTTTCCTTAGTGCTTGTAGCAGATCATAACAGTAAGTCCAGCCCAAAAAAAAAAAAAAAAATCTCTAAGGAAAGATTTTCTGTTTTCCATCATGGTGTCGGTTCAGGATTTGGTTCAACGCCTGCAGGGACTTTCTCTGGAGGTGGCTGAGATAAAGCAACACGTGAGTAGTTGTTCTGGAGCACATTTCGTGGAGCCAAAGGTACGTTTGCCTGATTTATTTTTTGGTGAACAACAAGATTTTTTTTCTTTTAAAAATGCTTGCTTGTTGTATTTCCGTTTGAGACCCAGATCCTCTGGTGATGAATCACAGCGCATAGGGTTCATAATGTCACTTTTGCGCAAAGAACCTCAGGACTGGGCCTTTTCTCTGCAGCCTAGTGATCCATGCTTTAGATCAGTGGATAGTTTTTTTTCTGCTTTGGGGTTATTGTATGACGATCCTGATCGTGCTTCTTCAGCTGAGACAGAATTGAGACGTTTGAGACAGGGATCAGGTAATGTGGAAAAATATTGTACTCACTTCCGAAGGTGGTCCTCTCAGGGGGGATGGAACGATTCAGCTTTGAAAAGTTTATTTCTTGCAGGGTTAAGTGAAAGGGTTAAAGATTTGCTGATTGCTTATCCTATACCTGGTAACTTGCAAGAGGCTATGCAATTAGCCATACGGGTGGATAGGAGACTGCGTGCAAGGATTAATGAGAGTAAATCTGCCTTGTCAGCTCCAAGTTTGGAGAAGGAATGTACTGACATTGCAGAGCCGATGGAAATTGGAGCAATGGCACCTCACTCTCGGGAAAAAGAACGCAGATTTGCTAAGGGCCTGTGTTTCTATTGTGGTAAATCTGAGCATTTTATTAAGAACTGTGCGCTTCGAATGAATAAAGAGAAAAAAAAAATGAGGTCAGTTTCGCCCGTATAGCTTGTTTAACCCCTTCACCCCCAAGGGTGGTTTGCACGTTAATGACCGGGACAATTTTTACAATTCTGACCACTGTCTATTTATGAGGTTATAACTCCGGAACGCTTCAACGGATCTTCGCGATTCTGAGATTGTTTTCTCGTGACATATTGTACTTCATGTTAGTGGTAAAATTTCTTCCATATAACTTGCGTTTATTTTTGAAAAAAACGCAAATATGGCGAAAATTTTGAAAATTTAGCAATTTTCAAACTTTGAATTTTTATTCCCTTAAAACAGAGAAATATGTAACACAAAATAGTTAAGAAATAACATTTCCCACATGTCTACTTTACATCAGCACAATTTTGGAATCAAAATTTTTTTTGTTAGGAAGTTATAAGGGTTAAAAGTTGACCAGCAATTTCTCATTTTTACAACAAAATTTACAAAGCCATTTTTTTTAGGGACCACCTCACATTTGAAGTCACTTTGAGGGGTCTACATGACAGAAAATACCCAAAAGTGACACCATTCTAAAAACTGCACCCCTCAAGGTACTCAAAACCACATTCAAGAAGTTTATTAACCCTTCAGGTGCTTCACAGGAACTAAAGCAACGTGGAAGGAAAAAATGAATATTTAACTTTTTAGCCACAAAAATGATCTTTTACAAACTTTTTTTTTATTTTCACAAGGGTAAAAGGAGAAAATGGACAGATAAGGTTGTTATGCAATTTCTCCTGAGTACGCCAATACCCCATATGTGGGGGAAAACCACTGTTTGGGCACACGGCAGAGCTCGTAAGGGAAGGAGCGCCGTTTGACTTTTTCAAACTAAAATTGGCTGGAGTTGAGATTGGACGCCATGTCGCGCTTGGAGAACCTCTGATGCGCCTAAACAGTGGAAACCCCCCACAAGTGACACCATTTTGGAAACTAGACCCCCTAAGGTACTTATCTAGATCTGTTGTGAGCACTTTGAACCCCCAAGTGTTTCACAAAAGTTTATAATGCCTGGGTGTGAAAAAAAAAAAAAAAATTCCACAAAAATGATTTTTTAGTCCTAAATTTTTGAATTTTCCCAAGGAAATTGGACCCCAAAAGTTGTCCAATTTGTCCTGAGTACGCTGATACCCCATATGTGGGGGTGGAAAACTGTTTGGGCGCACGGCAGGGCTTGGAAAGGAAGTAGTAACGTTTTGGAATGCAGACGTTGATGGGGGTCATGTTCCGTTTGCAGTGCCCCAGATGAGCCTAAACAGTGGAAATCCCCCAAAAGTGACCCCATTTTGGAAACTAGACCCCCTAAGGAACTTATCTAGATCTTTGATGAGCACTTTGAACCCCCAAGTGCTTCACACAAGTTTATAATGCCCGGGCATGAAAATTAAAAATCCTATTTTTTTCCCACAAAAATTATCTTTTAGTCACTAATTTTTTATTTTCCCAAGGGTATCAGGAGAAATTGGACCACATAAGTTGTTGTCCAATTTGTCCTGAGTACGCTGATGCCCCATATGTGGGGGGGAACCACTGTTTGGGCGCACGGCAGAGCTCGGAAGGGAAGGAGCACCATTTGACTTTTTCCAACCAAAATTATCTGGAATTGAGATTGGATGCCATGTTGCATTTGGAGAGCCCCTGATGTGCCTAAACAGTGGAAACCCCCCACAAATGACCCCATTTGGGAAACTAGACCCCCTAAGGAACTTATCTAGATCTTTGGTGAGCAATTTGAACCCTCAAGTGCTTCACACAAGTTTTGTCACGCGGTCTTATGATATGTGTACGATGTCAGTAAACTATTCTTAAAAGAACCACACTCTATACAACATATAGATTAGCAACATCAGCATGTAAATATAGAATAGATTTACCTGACACGATATCCGTTGAACTCAGGGTTAATCTTGAGGACTTGATACACTGTCACAGGAAAGAGGAGGACCAGGGGTCTAACCTGACCCTAAACTGGGGTCCTAACTAATCCCTCACCTTGGAGGTACTGATAATGGTTCAGAGGTCCAAGTCTCCAGCCTAACCCTGTCTCCTATCAGTCCCTGAACCCTGTAATCAGTCCTAAGAAGGATTCTGATTAACACCAGAGGGATATGGCCTGATCTCTGCTAAATACACAGATTAGACATATAATACAGACTGGAGAAAACACAGACTTGCATACACACTCAAACACAGAAGGAACATAAATGATCTGGGATATTAAACTCTAAGCAAGGTGAGCTTAAAAACAACTAAGGAGCTCTTTAACTTAAGTCTATACCGATACAATCCTATCTGTGGTCTGCATGAAGAATTTCACTGGCAACTCCCAACACAGACAACCAGAGATTTAAAGGAAACCAATCAACAAATAATTAATTGCAGCCGGGAGAAAACTGCACCCAGTCCCAGAACTGAGCACAGACAGAATTAACTCCCTAACTGCCAAACACAAAGAAACAGCAACTCAGCTGTGAGAAGTCAGACTGTGCAACCGCGACGATCTTCGTGGCGATGCACACATGACAGTACCCCCCTTCTACGAGGGGCCTCCGGACCCTCAGGGCCAGGTTTGCCCGGGTGAGTTCTGTGGAAGGTCCGCACCAAACGATCTGCGTTAATGTCAGACGCAGGAACCCACGTCCTCTCCTCTGGACCATACCCCTTCCAATGCACCAAGTACTGAAGGGACCGGCGATTCAGACGTGAGTCAATGATCTTTGACACTTGAAACTCCAAGTTACCATTGACCACCACTGGAGGAGGAGGTAGAGGTGATGGTATGACTGGTGCCACGTACCTTTAAGTAATGACTTGTGGAACACATTATGAATTTTAAACGTAGGAGGGAGGTCCAGACGAAATGCCACAGGATTAATTATGGAACTGATCCTGTACGGCCCGATGAATCTGGGGCCCAGCTTCCAGGAGGGAACTTTAAGTTTTATATTCCTGGTAGACAACCATACCAGATCGTTCACATTAAGATCTGGACCAGAAACTCTCCTCCTATCAGCCATACGTTTATAACGGTTCCCCATAGCACTCAGATTATTCAATACACCTCTCCACACTGAAGCAAGTGACGACGAGAAACGCTCCTCCTCAGGAACCCCAGAAGGGCCCCCCCCATTGAATGTACAAAACTGGGGATGAAAACCATATGCCCCAAAAAACGGGGACTTACCAGTGGACTCGCTCCGCCTGTTGTTAAGAGCGAACTCTGCCAGAGGCAAGAAAGAAGACCAGTCCTCCTGGTTCTCTGAGACAAAACACCGAAGATAAGTCTCTAGGCTTTGATTCAGACGCTCTGTCTGACCATTGGTCTGCGGATGAAAAGCCGAGGAAAATGACAATTGCATCCCCCGACGTAAACAAAATGCCCTCCAAAACTTGGACACAAACTGAGACCCCCTATCTGACACCACATCAGAAGGCAACCCATGAAGTCTCACAATCTCCCCAATGAACACCTGCGCCAGAGTTTTAGCATTAGGGAGGGCAGGAAGAGCAATGAAATGTGCCATCTTACTGAACCTGTCAACAACCACCAGTATGACAGTCTTCCCTGACGACTGAGGAAGGTCCGTGATGAAGTCCATAGACAAATGAGTCCATGGACGCTCCGGAAGTTTCAAGGGTAAGAGGGTCCCAGACGGACGGGTATGAGGGGTCTTAGAGCGAGCACAAACCCCACAGGACGCGACAAAAGTTAAAACATCTTTATTAACGTTAGGCCACCAAAACCGGCGAGAAAGGAGATCTAAAGTAGCCTTACTCCCTGGATGTCCTGCTAAAGCAGAATTATGATGTGCCTCAATAACCTTTTGTCTCAACTGATTTGGGACAAACAGTCTCCCTGGAGGTCCTGCAGGGGCGTCCCCCTGAGCCTCTAACACCTCCTCCTCAAGCTCAGAACATACAGCCGACACTACCACCCCCTCCTGAAGGATAGGAATCGGGTCATCCATTTTCCCGGCCCCTGGGAAACTGCGAGACAAGGCATCCGCCTTAACATTCTTAGATCCAGGGCGATAAGTGACAACAAAATTAAACCTGGTAAAAAACAACGACCATCGAGCTTGTCTGGAATTCAGACGCTTAGCAGATTCCAAATACAGCAGGTTCTTGTGATCAGTAATGACGGTGACCGGGTGGACTGCCCCCTCCAAAAAGTGACGCCATTCTTCAAAAGCCAACTTAATGGCCAAAAGTTCCCTATTGCCGATATCATAATTCCTTTCGGCGGACGACAATTTTTTAGAAAAGAAAGCGCACGGATGCCATTTACCAGGGGACGGACCCTGGGACAATATTGCACCCACCCCTACGTCAGACGCGTCCACCTCCACAACGAACGGCTGTGATGCATCTGGTTGGATGAGAACGGGTGCCGAAGCAAAACATTTTTTCAAAGAGGAAAAAGCTTGGCAAGCTTTGTCCGACCATTTAGAAAAATCCGTCCCTTTTCTTGTCATGTCAGTGAGAGGTTTGACAACAGATGAGAAATTACAAATAAATTTCCGGTAGTAGTTAGCAAACCCCAGAAAACGCTGCAGAGCCTTAAGATCCTCTGGCTGATCCCATTCAAGCACTGCTCTCACCTTTTCAGGGTCCATACGGAAACCGGAGGCTGACACCAAGAAACCCAAAAACTGAAGTTCCTGTACGGCGAATACACACTTTTCCAGTTTGGCGTATAGTTTATTGTCTCGCAAGATCTGCAACACCTGTCTCACATGCTCCTGGTGAGACACAAGATCTGGTGAGTAAATTAAAATGTCATCCAAATATACGACCACAAACAGCCCCACCAGATGACGAAAAATGTCATTAACAAAATGTTGGAATACTGCTGGTGCAGTAGTCAGACCAAAAGGCATGACAAGGTTCTCATAATGTCCCTCCGGCGTGTTAAACGCCGTTTTCCACTCATCCCCCTCTTTTATCCTAATCAGATTATACGCCCCCCTGAGATCCAATTTAGAGAACCATTTGGCGCCAACAATTTGATTGAAGAGATCAGGAATCAGAGGGAGTGGATACGGATCTCGAACAGTAATCCGATTAAGTTCGCGGAAATCCAAGCAAGGGCGTAGGCCTCCATCTTTTTTCTTCACAAAGAAGAACCCCGCGGCCACTGGGGAAGATGAAGGTCTAATATGCCCTTTGGCCAGACTTTCCGAAATATAATCTTTCATAGCCTGCCTCTCAGGACCAGAAAGGTTATATAACCTAGCTTTAGGTAACTTAGCATCAGGAAGTAAATTAATAGAGCAGTCATATACGCGATGAGGAGGCAACTCCTGACACCCCTCCTCAGAGAACACATCCCCAAAGTCCTCCAAAAAAGGAGGCAAAGTACTAGCACGACCGCCTGAACTGGTTCATGCGTTACTTTGCAAAAACCCCCCCTTGGGTTATACTCTGGGCTGCCAATTTTAAACACAGGTTATGTTTTAAACCCAAACCCAAAAACCCCCAACACAATAGAGTAGGTAGACCCTCCAACCATAACAAGAAATATTTTCC
>JARQOD010000003.1:541357233-541485651 GCA_033576555.1 Oophaga sylvatica | reverse complement strand
GATGCTAAATGATGGGCTGCTGGTAAGAGGGCAGATGCTAGAATGGATGGGCTGCTGGTAGGGGGGCCAGAGCTAGACTGGATGGGCTACTGCAGGGGGGGCAGATGTTAGACTGATGGGTGCTGGTAGGGGTCAGATGCTAGACTGATGGCTGCTGGTAGGAGGTAAATGCTAGATGGATGGGTGCTGGTAGGGGGGGCAGATGCTAGATGGATGGGCTTCTGGTAGGGGGACGAGCTAGAATGGATGGCTGCTGGTAGGGGGCAGAGTTGACTGATGGGGTGTGGGGGCAGATGGTAGACTGGATGGGCTGCTGGTAGGGGGTCAAATGCTAGACTGGATGGCTTCTGGTAGGGGGGCCAGATCTAGATGGGGGCTGTGGTAGGGGCCAGATGCATAGGATGGGCTGTGGTAGGGGGCCAGATGCTAGACTGGTTGGGCTGCTGGTAGGGGGGCAGATGCTAGATGGTGGTGCTGGTAGGGGGTCAGATGCTAGATGGATGGGCTGCTGGTAGGGGGGCAGAAGCTAGACTGGATGGGCTGCTGGTAGGGGGGCAGATGCTAGACGGTGTGGTGGGGGCGGCTGATGGGTGGGTGGGGGCGACAGATTAGCTGCATAGAGTGTGGTGGGCGTGCGTAGATGGGGCCTAAGGGGGTGTAGACTGGATGGGTGGGTGGTAGGGGGACAGAGCTAGGATGTGCTGGTGGGCTGGCTGGTAGGGGGGCCAATGCTAGACTGGATGGGCTGCTGGTAGAGGCAAGCTTAGACTGGATGGGCTGCTGGTAGGGGAGATGCAGGATGGGGTTTGAGACTGCGGATGGGCTGCTGGTAGGGGCAGGCTAGAGTGCTTGTACGGGATTGGGCTGCTGGTAGGGGGGCCAGATTCTAGATTGGTTGAGCTGCTGGTAGTGAGGTGAGATGCTAAAATGGATGGGCTGCTGGCAGGGGGCGCAGATGCTAGACAGGATGGGCTGCTGGTAGGGGGGGGGCAGATGCTAGACTGGATGGGCTGCTGGTAGGTGGCCAGCTGCTAGACTGGATGGGCTGCTGGTAGGGTCAGATGCTAGACTGGATGGGCTGCTGGTAGGGGGGCTAGATGCTAGACCGGATGGGCTGCCGGTAGGGGGCCCAGATTCTAGACTGGTTGATCTGCTGGTAGTGAGGCGAGATGCTAAAATGGATGGGCTGCTGGTAGGGGGCGCAGATGCTAGACTGGATGGGCTGCTGGTAGGGGGGGCAGATGCTAGACTGGATGGGCTGCTGGTAGGGGGGCCAGATACTAGACTGGATGGGCTGCTAGTAGGGGGGCCAGATGCTAGACTGGATGGGATGCTGGTAGGGGGTTCAGATGCTAGACTGGATGGGCTGCTGGTTGGGGGCGCAGATGCTAGGCTGGATGGGCTGCTGGTAGGGCGGGCAGATACTAGAATGGATAGGCTGCTGGTAGGGGGGCAGATGCAAGAATGGATGGGCTGCTGGCAGGGGGGGCAGATGCTAGAATGGATGGGCTGCTAGTAGGGGGCCATACATTCTAGCATCTGCGCCCTACCAGGAGCCCATCCATTCTAGCATCTGCACCCTACCAGCAGCCCATCCATTCTAGATTCTGCACTCTACCAGCAGCCCATCCATTCTAGATTCTGCACTCTACCAGCTGCCAATCCATTCAAGCATCTGCACCTTAGCAGCAGCCCATCCAGTCTAGCATCTGGCCCCCTACCAGCAGCCCATCCAGTCTAGCATCTGGCCCCCCTACCAGCAGCCAATCCAGTCTAGAATCTGGCTCCCCTACCAGCAGCCCATTCAGTCTAGCATCTGTCCCCCCACCAGCAGCCCATTCAGTTTAGCATCTGGCATCAATACCAGCAGCCCATCCAGTCTAGCATCTGGCCCCCCTACAGCACCCCATCCAGTGTAGTATCTAGCCCCACTAACAGCAATCTATCCAGTCTAGTATCTGGCCCCCCTACCAGCAGCCCATCCAGTCTAGCATCTGGCCCCCCTACCAGCAGCCCATCCAGTCTAGCACTTGGCACCACTACCAGCAGCCCATCCAGCTAGCATCTGGCCCCCCTACCAGCAGCCCATCTAGTCTAGCATCTGCCCGCATTACCAGCAGCCCATCCAGTCTAGCATCTGGCCCCCCTACCAGCAGCCCATCCAGTCTAGCATCTGGCCCCCCTGCCAGCAGCCCATCCAGTCTAGCATCTGGCCTCCCTGATAGCAGCCCATCCAGGCTAGCATAAGGCCCCCCTGCCAGCAGCCTATCCAGTTTAGTATCTGGCCCCCCTTCCAGCAGACCATCCAGTGTTGCATCTCGCCCCCCCACCAGTAGCCCATCCAGTCTAGCATCTGCCTCCCCAGCTAGCAGTCTATCCATTCAAGCATCTGGCCCCCCTGCCAGCTGCCCATCCAGTCTAGCATCTGGCTTCCCTGCCAGCAGCCCATCCAGTGTAGCATATAGCCCCCCTGCCAGCAGCTCATCCAGGCTAGCATCTGGCCCCACCAGCCAGCAGCCCATCCATTCTAGCATCTTGCCCCCCTGGCAGCAGCCCTTCCAGTCGAGCATCTGGCCCCCCTGCTAGCAGCCCTTCCAGTTTAGCATCTGGCCCCCCTGGCAGCAGCCCTTCCAGTCTAGCATCTAGCCCCCTACTAGCAGCCCATCCAGTCTAGCTAGCAGTCTATCCATTCAAGCATCTGGCCCTCCTACCAGCAGCCCATCCTCTCTAGCATCTGGCCCCACTACCAGCAGCCCATCCAGTCTAGCACCTGGCCCCTACCAGCAGCCCATCCAGTCAAGCATGTGACACCCCTACCAGCAGCCCAACCAGTCTAGAATCTGGCCTCCCTGCCAGGAGCCCATTCAGTCTAGCATCTGGCCACCCTGCCAGCAGCCCATCCAGTGTATCATCTGGCCCCCCTTCCAGCAGACCATCCAGTGTTGCATCTCGCTCCCCCGCCAGCAGGCTATCCAGTCTACCATCTGGCCACCCCGCCAGCAGCACATCCAGTCTAGCATCTGACCCCCCCTGCCAGCAGCCCATTTAGTCTAGCATCTGGCCTCCCTGCCAGCAGCCCATCCAATCTAGCATTTGCCCCCCCCCACCAGCAGCACATCCAGTATAGCTTCTGGCCCCCTACCAGCAGCCCATCCAGTCTAGCATCTGGCCCCCCCTACCAGCAGCCCTTCTATTCTAGCGTCTGGCCCCCCTACCAGCAGCCCATCCAGTCTAGCATCTGGCCCCCTGCCAGCAGCCCATCCAGTCTGGCATCTGGCCCCTGACAGCAGCCCTTCCATTCGAGCATCTGGCCACTCTGCTAGCAGCCCTTCCAGTTTAGCATCTGGCCCCCTGCCAGCAGCCCATCCAGTCTAGCATCTGGCCCACCTGCCAGCAGCCATCCAGTCTAGCATCTAGCCCCCTACCAGCAGCCCATCCAGTCTAGCATCTGGCCCCCCTACCAGCAGCCCATCCAGTCTAGCATCTGGCCCCGCTACCAGCAGCCCATCCAGTCTAGCATCTGGCCTCCCCAACCAGCAGCCCATCCAGTCTAGCATCTGGTCCCTCTACCAGCAGCCCATCCAGTCAAGCATATGGCACCCATACCAGCAGCTCAACCAGTATAGCATCTGGCACCTCTCCCAGCAGCTCAACCAGTCTAGCATCTGGCCCCCCTACCATCAGCCCATCCAGTCAAGCATCTGGCCCCCCTACCTGCAGCCCATCCGGTCTAGCATCTGGCCCCCTACCAGCAGCCTATCCGGTCTAGCTTCTGGCCCCCCTACCAGCACCCCATCTAGTCAAGCATCTGGCCCCCTACCAGCAGCCTATCCAGTCTAGCATCTGTCCCCCCTACCAGCAACCTATCCAGTCTAGCTTTTGGCACCCCTACCAGCAGCCCATCCAGTCTAGCATCTGGCTCCCCTACCAGCAGCACATCCAGTCTAGCATCTGGCCCCCCCCACCAGCAGCCCATCCAGTCTAGCATCTGGCCCCCCTACCAGCAGCCCTTCCAGTCTAGCATCTGGCACCACTACCAGCAGCCCATCCAGTCTAGCATGTGGCCCCCCTACCAGCAGCCCATCCAGTCTAGCATCTGGCCCCCCCTACCAGCAGCCCATCCAGTCTAGCATCTGGCCCCCCTGCCAGCAGCCCATCCAGTCTAGCGTCTGGCACCACTATCAGCAGCCCATCCTGTCTAGCATCTGCCCCCACCAGCAGCCCATCCATTCTAGAATTTTCCCCCTACCAGCAGCCCATGCAGTCTAGCATCTGCCCCTAGAATGGATGGGCTGCTGGTAGAGGGCAGACGCTAGAATGGATGGACTGCTGGTAGAGGGGCTAGATGCTAGACTGGATGGGTGCTGGTAGGGGGGGCAAATGCTAGACTGGATGGGCTGCTGGTAGGGGGGCCAGATGCTAGACTGGATGGGCTGCTGGTAGGGGGGCCAGATGCTAGACTGGATGGGTGCTGGTAGTGGGGCCAGATGCTAGATTGGATGGGCTTCTGGTAGGGGGGCTAGCTGCTAGACTGGATGGGCTGCTGGTAGGGGGGGCAAATGCTAGACTGTATGGGCTGCTGGTGGGGTCAGATGCTAAAATTGATGGGCTGCTAGTAGGGGGGGCAGATGCTAGAATGGATGGGCTGCTGGTAGGGGGGCAGATGCTAGAATGGATGTGCTGCTGCTGATGGGGGCAGATGCAAGAATACATCGGCTGCTGCTTGGGGGGGCAGATGCTAGAATGGATGGGCTACTGGTAGGGGGGGCAAATGCTAGAAAGGAATGGCTGCTGGTAGGAGGCAGATGCTGGAATGGATGGGCTGCTGGTAAGGGAGCAGATGCTAGAATGGATAGGCTGCTGGTAGGGGGGGCAGATGGAAGAATGGATGGGCTGCTGGCAGGGGGGGCAGATGCTAGAATGGATGGGCTGCTAGTAGGGGTCCATCCATTCTAGCATCTGCGCCCTACCAGCAGCCCATCCATTCTAGCATCTGCGCCTTACCAGCAGCCCATCCATTCTAAATCTGCACCCTACCAGCAGCCCATCCATTCTAGCATTTGCCCCTACCAGCAGCCAATCCATTCAAGCATCTGCCCCTTACCAGCAGCCCATCCATTCTAGCATTTACCCCCAACACACAGCCCATCCATTCTATCATCTGCCATCCTACAAGTAGACCATCCATTCTAGCATCAGCCCCCTACCAGCAGCCCTTCGATTCTAGCATCTGTCCCCCTACCAGGAGCCCATCCATTGAAGCTACTGCCCCCTACCAGCATCCCATCCAGTCTAGCATCTGACCCCCCCTACCAGCAGCCCATCCAGTCTAGCATCTGACCCCCCTACCAGCAGCCCATCCAGTCTAGCATTTGACCCCCTACCAGCAGCCCATCCAGTCTAGCATCTGACCCCCCTACCAGCAGCCCATCCAGTCTAGCATCTGACCCCCCCACCAGCAGCCCATCCAGTCTAGCATCTGACCCCCCTACCAGGAGCCCATCCAGTCTACCATCTGACCCCCCTACTAGCAGCCCATCCAGTCTAGCATCTGACCCCCTACCAGCAGCCCATCCAGTCTATCATCTGACCCCCTACCAGCAGCCCATCCAGTCTACATCTGACCCCCCTACTAGCAGCCCATCCAGTCTAGCATCTACCCCCCTACCAGCAGCCCACAGTCTATCATCTGACCCCCTACCAGCAGCCCATCCAGTCTAGCATCTGACCCCCTCTACCAGCAGCCCATCCAGTCTAGCATCTGACCCCCCCTACCAGCAGCATAATGTTCATATTAAAATGATTTATGTATAGCTGTCATATAGAAATACTTAAAGGAAAATGTGTTGGGTCAAAAAGCCCATGTTTCGTCATGCGATGGTAAAATATCAACATTTGAGTTGCGTCTGAATACGGATTCAATAGATCATAGGTAGAGTTATTAGTACAAGGTTAAAAATAAAATTCAAAAAGTCCAAAAACATCAGGACACAGGGAGCTGGGTATGTGCCTGATAATAAAAATTGTAAAGAGTCTGTTAGTTATATTGAGCCAAATACATATGAATACTGGTGTTAACAAAAAAGAGGAAAACCTCCATAGTCCAAAAGGAAGGAGGAAAGGCATGCATGAAAAAAAAAACCTAGGGATTACGATGGATTCAGTCAAAACAGGCTATCATATAGAAATGCCCGGCAACCATGACCTTGTATGTCCCACAGTATATACACACCATAGAGGTGACAAAAAGCCAGGAGGAGAATCTATCCTCGACCCCATCTGCAAAAGCGGGAGTTGAATCAGCTAACAATGAACACAAACTGAGAACTACATCACAGACTTTGACGCCAGACACAGTATTCATATTTCGATGTCGGAAGAATCATCCAACTGCCCGGAACACAACTATAGTGTGACCCACACTATCCTCATTAGGTAGGGCCAATTAAATTATACTCTCGCTTTCATGTAATTAATACCAACATACTGTATGTAATATATATCATATTGTCATATACAGATCTGAACTGGGCTAATCCTGCATAAAAGCACATCTCTTAATTTGAATCTTTTGTAATATCCACACATGCAGTGTCATGAATGTGCCACATTCTGCTGGGATCTGTGATACATATGAGAAGATAAGGTGTTTAGCTGAGCACAGGTTCTCTTTAAATGTACACGGCCACTTACCAGTTAAGAGGTGTTTTGTGGCATGGAAAGGGTTTAGAGTTCCTTATGTTCTATTGGCTGTGCTTCTTATTGGAACCACACCATTCCATTATATAAACTTGTGTCTGGCTTCCCTCTATGCAAGCAATAGAATCTTTATTCTGTTCTTGGCTGCATTGGAAAAGGTGCTGTGGAGAGTCACACTTGTCGTTTTCAGATTGTTGTATGTGGCTTGTTGTGAATATCTCTTCCTTTCCCTTGTGTTGCTTTTCTGCCTCATTACTGTGCTTCCATCTTCCCTTTGTATTTTATCCTGTGTGCCTGTCGTTTGATTATGCCTTGGTTTTCTTCCGTCCGTGCAGCCAGTGTTACCCCTTTTACTCCTGCCCCTTTCCTCCCTGGTGGGAGGGTGAGAGCTGCATAGGACTTTGTAGCAGCACTGAAAGGTACGAGAATTGGGCATCTCCACCTCTCCATCTTCTGGAGTAACCCCGGAGTTAAGGATAGACTTGGGCTTCACTAGATTAGAGCAAGTATAGGGTTCCTCTTCCCCGGCATTCCTATGGTCACAGTGTGACACGTCGGTAGTCAGTGTGTTAGTTCATGCAGCTTTTTGCACTGGGTTAGGCAAGTGGAAGTGCTTGCGCACACTTCATTTAATAGACCTATAAGATCTAATCTAAAGAAAGAGCAACCAAATCAAACTTTGTTTTCACATGATTGGTCACATTACCTTATTCTAAAGAATAACAAAATATCTGGGGATCATGTTTGACATTTTGGAAAGGAGTTGAAAAAAGAACAGATATTATGTTCCTCCAGAGACGTTACTGCTTCTAATGAAACCTATTCACTGATATTTTAATCATCTGGACTGAGTCTGAAGCCCGGGTCTCACATAGCAATACACCAGCGATCCCGACAACGATCAGGATCGCTGGTGTGTCGCTACATGATCGCTGCTGAGCTGGCAAACAGGCAGCGATCAGGAGAGCGACACTGCGGGTAACAAGCGACGCACGTCGCCTAGTTACCTGCAGTGTACGTTGGATACCAGCGCACTGATGCAGGGAGCTGGTAACCAAGGTACATGTCGGGTTTCCAGGCTCTACGCGGTGCCTGGAAACCCGCTGTGTACCTTGGTTACCTGTTCCCTGCATCAGGGCGCTGGTATCCAAGGTACACAGCGGGTACCTTGGTTACCAGCGGATCGCTGGTCTCCCGCCTGTCACACGCAGCGATGCGTGCTAGCCAGTGGGAGACCAGCGATCAAAAAAATGTCCAGGACATTCAGCGACGATCAGCGATACCCGGCAGGGGGGCTGATTGTCGCTGAATGTCACACACAGCGATATCGCTGGGTAGATCGCTGTTGCGTCACAAAACTAGTGACTCAGCAGCGATCTCACTATGTGAAACGGGGGCTTTAGAGACAAATAGAGATGTTCCATAAGCACTTTAATCAGTTTCACCCCATTATCAACTTAACACTGAACTACCCTGGTACTGAAATAAACATTTTGGATGCAATCATCAAGATACAGAACAACAAAATAGAGAAGTCTCTGTACCAGAGGCCAACTGATGGATCACAGAAACTCTATTGTCTACAGTTAAGGTACTGTCACACTAAGCGAAATCGCTAGCGAGATCGCTAAAGCATCAGCGATTTTATGACGCAGCAGCGACATCGTTAGCGACGTCGCTGTGTGTGACATGTACCGGCAATGTGGCCCCCGCTGAGATGTTGCTGATCGTTCATGAACGTTCTGAGCCGTTTTTTGGTCGTTGGTGTCCCGCTGGTGAGCCTGAATCGCTGAATGTGACACCCTTTATGAACGACTTTACCAGCGGCGCAGGCGGGACTAGGTTTTCCCAACGACCGCAGAGGTCGTTATACAGATCGCTGATCTCTGATGATAGCTTTGTGTTTGGAAGCTAACTAGCGACCATATAGCGATCGCACCAATGATCTCGCCAGGACGCGTCGTTGTCGTGATCGCTGGTGCGATCGCTAATTGTGACAGTGCCTTTAGGCCATAAGGTACAATCAGATATGTTCCAACCAAACACTTTGGTAGCCTCAGAATGACCTTTTTGAATCAGATCTACCATCAAAGAACAATTTGAAAACCAAATTGCAAGAGCCATCAGACTATAAAGAAGCCATCTAATACAATACAAAATCAAACAAGAAAGCCACCAGGTTCCTCTATTAGTCACCTACTATCTACATCTGCAGGTGTTGATGGGAGCTGCAAGGAATCTACAACCTTTATTACAATAAGATGGAGTAAAATCCATATTTCCTCACCTCCCTCTTCTGTGTATTAGGCAGTCCTCTCCAGCATCAACAGGAGTATTTCTGTGCTGCCAGAAAAAAGTAAAACCTGTCCATATATGATGACTAGATGGGTGGATCGATTTGCGAAACTTCAGTCCATCAGCCAGGTCAGCGCTCTGTGACTCCTGGACGGGAGCTTTGCGAATCTCTTACCGTCTGGGATTCATGGTGCAGTTTTTTATTATTTGTACTGTTGTGACATCATCTGTGTGTTACGCCACGATGATGACATTGTGCCAGCTCAGCTAATCAAAAGCTTTGCAGGGATCCCAGAAAGTAAGAGAGATTTGGTGCTTCCCATCCACCATCCAAAGACTGGCCACTGTACTGGCCTTCCCATCCAGCTGGAAGATGGACTGGAGTCCCATGAATAGATCCACCCAACTATAATAATGACTACGGACTACATAAAGATTTCTAACAACTATGATTAAGAGTCAGCCAAACTTGAAATGCCTCACATATATTTTTAGGCCTATGCTACTATTTTAATTTAGAATCAATAAAAATATTTTTCCTTTAAATTCGCTTTGCTGGATTGAAAAACCTTTTTTCATCACTTTAATTATATGTACCAAATGTATGACTGGCAGTCTATATGTAGGGAAGCAGAACAATTGATTAGAATATGGATGGTTTCTCATCACCACACAATAAACGATCAAAGAATAGATCTGTCTGTGGCAAAGCATTTTTCTAACCTTGACCATAGCATCGTGGACATGAAAATATCAAATCCAAAGAGAGTGTTACGATAATGGAGTAGCACTGCTGGAACCCAGTGCCCGAAGGAGCACGAGCAGGAACCACAATGAATAATAGATGTTCTTAGAGATAGCAAAGGGTTGTAGGAAACAATCCATAGATAAATGAGAACAGTCTGAATAAGGAAGTTCAGGAGCTGGAGACTGGAATTAGACTAACAGCTAGACAGAATACTCAAACAAGGAGTGAGGGATCCATGTGGCTTTAAGTAGGCCCAAAAACAGGAAACAAGATGGATTTCATAGATTTAGAATCTGCCATCTTAGTAAAGGGCAATTGTAGAACACAACAGCAGACTCCAGTGGTAAGAAATGGAATTGCAGTACAGTTATTAAGGTGAACAATAGCAGCCACTAGTGGTCAAACTGTAGAAGGACAACAGGAATCCCAACAGAGAGACAAGAGTCTGAGAGTAGGAGCTCATGACAACAACCTGTGACACATACAGAGCAAGAGTGTATGTGTAGCATGGATTTATGTCATTATACATAAGGAATGTGTCCCTCTGACCTAGTGGGGCATCACAACCCCTGACCAGACTTTGATCACTGGAAAATAAGATTTTCACCCTCTAGATCTATGAATTGAACCAATATTTACTGCCACAACTGTTTCTCCCCTTCCCGCATTGATAGTTCTGCTTCATGTCACTTATTGCTGCATTATTCTATGCCCTGTTGTATATGAAGATGTGACTCCTCAGATTTTATGTTAGGCCGGGATCAAACTTGCGTGTGTGATGTGAGAAACTCGCGCGAATCTCTCGCATCAACACCCGGCGGCGCCGCTGGCACTCGGAACCGGAGTGTGCGGCTGCATAGAGATACATGCAGCCGCACGCTCCGGTCCGAGTGCCGGTGGCAGCGCCAGGTGTTGATGCGAGAGACTCGCCGAGACTCGTGCGAGTTTCTCGCAAGTGTGATCCCGGCCTTACACCGAGCCTGATGAAGAGACCATAGTCCCGAAAGCTGCTATAGTAAGTGTTATCGTCTATTCAGTTAGCCCATCAAAGGTATCAACCATAGAGGACTCTCAATTTGGAAGCTTTTTCTAATGAATCCATGATCCTCGCATGTTATCCTGCCAGTAATCTCACCTGCCTATTGTATTGTCAAACTTTCTTCATGGTACATGACATCAGATCTCATGATTTTGATATATCTACCAGTCTCCCAAAGGATGTCATCTGAGTCACTGTCCCTCACAATCACAGGCTTATGCTTCTTGTGTGTTTTTGGGGAAAAAAAGTGCGTCTTATAGTCCGAAAAATACGGTAACTCATAATTCAAGATACCAAGAGGAGTGAAGGCCCTGCTCACCAGCCTACAATCTATGGAGGAATAGGTGAGGGACAAAATATGAATGTAAAAAAAATTCATGTATTGTACGGTTCAAGCATCAATATAATAAATAGGGTAATCAACTAATGCAGCATGAACCGATCACCAGCCACTATTTGTACAAGTACAGATAGAGGGAGGTATTAAGTGTACAAAAGGAGTGTAAACAGATGACAAGGCACCAGATTTGGAGGAAAATTTTGGAAAGGCAAAATGGGAATAGTTAGATAGGTGACGTTAGATGATAGGCCACTCTAAGGAAATGCTTTTTTTTAGGGTTTTTAGTGATGACATGGAGGAATACGATCAACCACATCAAGGTAGTAGGTCTTCCTGAAGACCAACTTTAGAACCTCATTTTACATTCAAATACTTTGCTTGGCCTAATACAAGTCATCTTGTCTTGTTTTTTTTTTTTAGCAATCCAGTAGTCAAGAAAACTGTCCTTCACAATGATTAATCACACCGTAAGTGACTGACCTAACATGAGGAACAAAAGCTGTATTTTGATCAATAATCCTGGCAGTTTTGATGGGTTCTTCAACAAATCAATTTATTGATATAATTTATTGATATAATGTCAGACAGTAGATATATTCTGCAAAGAATCAGAGAACATGAAAAAGTGTAACGCACAGATCCTGTACCGAAGCAAGCCTTGTTATTTTTTTCAGGCCAGCAAATATCAGTAATTTACTGATTTGCAATCAAATGTGCAGAGAGCAAGTCAGGAAAAGACATCAGATATTAGAAAGTGTAATAGAAATTTTAAAATTGGTAGGTACACATGGGCTCAGCTGTATTTTAGGCTGTTTACACCTTAGAGGATGTTATTAACAATGGCAATGTGCTTCTAAGTAAGATGTATATTTTTAAAAAGACGTCAAATTGCTGCATTCAAGAGGAAAGGATGGAGGATTTTTCATAACTTTGCTCAACACAACCAGTCAACGAAGTAATTGAAACAATTCAAAATATTTTTTGATAGAGCTGTGGAGAGAGAGGAGCTACCAGTGGGCGGATACTGTGGCTCTGTTTCTCAGTGGGGAGTTCCAGAAGGCATACTTTGACTTAGGCTACTTTCACACATCAGTTTTTTGACGTCAGGCGCGATCCGGCGTGTTTTTAAAAAAACGGATCCGGTACCGGATGCGTTTTTTGTAATTGACTTTTATTAGCGCCGGATCGCGCCTGATGTCGTTGCGTTGCATCCGTTTTTGGCCAGATCCGGCGGAAATGTACATTCCGGCGGCCGGACAAGACGCTCACTGCACCTTTTTTTTTTTTCCGGACCCGCCTGATAGTGCCTGAAGCGGCGCATCAGGCGGCCGGAAATAATGCAAGTGCATGGTACCGGACCAATCTTTTGTGCAATCCGTCAAAAGACTGATCCGGATTCTGGAAACCCAAGGTCTCTCTCTCTCTTCTCTCTCTCCTCGGTCCGGACATGTGTACCTGCATTTTCCAGATAGAAAATTTATTTTTTCCGGGTTGAAAAGGTCAGGTCGGATCCGGCAAGAAAACTGATCCGTTGCATCAGTTTTTTCAAAATCTGCGCCGGATCTGTCCTATCAGGTATGCGACGGATTAGGCCTGACACAAAAAACTGATGTGTGAAAGTAGCCAGTAAACATGATGCCAGACAGTACCCTAAACTAATGGGTGAAGTTCTTGGTTAGCTTAGGGTTACACTTGCCATTAGTGCTCAGCAGGTGCATAAATGAAAACTCCAGCAGAATAAACCAGAAAGATCCCAGGTGTACAATCTTTTCCATCTAGCTAAAAAGTAGCTGCATCCGGACATTTCGACTGTATGCCAAGTGATGGAAAGAGTGGTCCTTCAATGATTTGGTCAAACTCTATCCATTTATACACCACGCTGTGTTGAATAAGTGGACCCCAGGGACGTTGATAGGCTAGTTGCCCTGGTAGAGCGATATCTGAACACAGATGACTATCGACTGGCTGAATAACTTTCCTACCCAGCTGAACGAAGGCAGCCAGAACTCTGGTCTATGTAAGACCCCCATTTTCATATAGTGTGTTGGGGCTTGAAGCTCGAGTACCTCCCCCATGGCTACCACCCCGGACCACATTACACTTGGCGTAGTTGGCAGAACCGAGTCTAGCAACCGGGAAAACAGAATAATGAGGGGAAGACTCAAGTTGCTTGGAAGATGGCAACTATGATGTGGCCTAACATGGGGCCGAGCACGAACTCTAAGATGGCTATTAGTGGCACAGTACAAGGAGAAGCACCCATCCGTCGTGGGAATTGAAGACATAAAAGGGCACGAAGAACCGTCCCTACGAAAAAGAGTGTCTTACCAGGAAATGCCAGCCCACAGTAGAAGGTACCCGCCCAAAGAGGGTGTAGTGGAAGGAGAAGACCCGTCCATTGAAGTATGACGATGGAAAACGGGCGGAGATGTTAGCAAAATGGCATGATGTGCTGAAGGAAACCCCACCCAGTGAAAGGCAGAGCAGTGACATAGAAAGTGCACCGACATAAAGGTCGGCTCCATTAGTCTGCATTAAGTCAAGGAGTGAGCAGTACTGTGTAGCGATGGCAAAAGAAGTTCAGAGAGGTGAAGTGGGTAATGTTTTTGAGGATGATGGGACCAGAAGCAGAAGGAGAGTTATCGGCAGGACAGCCCAGAGTAGAGGCTGGGTAGGCGCCTACTGCAGTCTCTAATGCACAAGTGCTCAGGGTCCTACATAGAGAATGTAGTCGAGGAGACAACACCAAGTCTCCACAGTTGTAGTGAGGAGTTGGGAGTCGCAAAAGGAGTGCCCTCAGGACTGCCAGTGACAGTAGCAAGTCCAGCTGCTGTATACGTGCCCAATTAGCGGCACATGTGCAGGAGGGCGGGACGAGGAAGACCTGGGTAAGAGGGAGGCCGAAAAAAGTTAGCTTGAATGAGTTGGAAGCTGGTGAGGGTCACGCTATGTCCGTTACACCCCTTGTGTTCAGAGCAGTTTAAGGTTTCAGAAGAGCCAGAAATCCAGCGGATCAATGATCCAAAGGACGGCTGAATTCATTGTTCCCCCTCTTCAGTTTTGTTGTGCCCATTGCACTTTCCCCTGATGGACTGAAAGGTGTTGAAGGATCCTACACCCTCAGTTAAAAACAAGAACACTGTAATAGGGAACTGACAGATCATATATGCACATAAATATGAATACGGTATATGTAACTATATATGAGGGATAATAAAGATATGTGCATGTGTCTAACAGATTAAGGCCAAAGAACAAATCATCAAATCAAATACAAAACCACCAAAAAAAAAAAAAAAAAGTCAGTAGGGCACATTGTGTTAAAAAATATAATTTTTTTATTGATCAAGTATTTAAAATTATGGGGGGAAACACACAGAGAGACAGGAGCAACAAGAAGAATAAAATAAGTACCGGAAACATGCTGCATTGTACTATAAATAGATACAGTATAAAGTACAAAAATACAATCAGAATACACACTGTGAGTATAATGTATGGCTGTAGCTGGCAGTGCAAGTAGTAGTATAGGTATATAAGTGCAGGTGAGTATATAGATATAACAGCACACCAATATGGCAGCAGGACCTCTAATGTAAAGCGTCCACCCCAACTCGCGTTTCGGCATTGCCTTCATCAGGGGATTAATAAAATGTTTTATTTTTTTTAACACGACTTGTCTTACAGACTTTATTTGTACCCTCAGTTAAAGACTGAGCCAATCCAGGATTAATGTTGCCCATAATGGACTGTGCCCTTGTCATTGTCACACAGGCAGGTGTAGACTCTGAGTGATTGAAGCTTTCCCCGGAGGGGCAGGCCTAATGCCTACCAGGTATTCACCTGCCCTCTGATGGCGAAGTGACACTTGGCTGCCAGCAGACACCAAGCACCATTCCGAGGCAGTCCCTGGATGCCACGCTCCATCAAGGAGTCATATGGTGCATGGCGAAATGGATGGTAAGGGGAGCACTGCAACCAGGGAAAGATAAGGGAGACAACCCCTGAAACTTGCCCTGCACAACCCTGAGCTCCCTGACATCCCTACAAGGGTTCTTTTACCCTGTGCAATGATTGCTTTCCAATCCCTGTCTTACCCTAAGCACGGTCCTGACTAGTGCGCGGGGCAGCAGGAACACTAGTCCGGCTGTATGATCTAAACACAAAGGGAAACAGACAAGGGTAAAAGAAACGGAAATCACTCAATACGCACACAGACTACAGAAAGATATAAAGGGAAAGGAAGGGTTAGGTAACCAAAAGGGAGAAAAAGGAAAGGAAGACATCAAACTTCCAAACAGCTATCTCTGGAGTCGACTCCTAGATGATTACTCTTTACACAGATCACACCTCTGTACCAATACCAAGTATAGCAAACTATCACTGGCAACTATCCAAGATAAAGATGAGTACTTAAACAAGAGGGGAGTGGAGAAATCAGAACAGCTGAGATAACACAGGACGGAAAGGTTTAGGAGACAAACAGAACTGCTTTACCCTGAAACAGAAGAGATCACTCTCTGTCGCTGTAACCCCATAACACTTGTATGGGCTACCTTCAAATGAATGTACTTTGCTGTGTGTTTGTTCCATTGCCCTTGCCAAGATTGGCCAGATAAACCGATGGACAGGTGCTAGGCTAAAAGGACTTAATTTGTTGTTGTTCCAAGAAGGACCGGGTCGACGTTGCTGTATGAGAGGAAGAGGACCCAGCATTGTTTAATATCTGTTGTGTGATGGCGAATCTGGCATCTTTCAGGATCCGAATGGATGAAGACGGATACTGTTAAAGAAAGGTGAAATATTTGAAGGCTCCTCTAAAAGACCGGTATATTGTTGCAATGCGTTATGATGTTTGAAGGACTAATAATCGGTAATGATAGTGATAAGTTGTGTTCTGTCAGCCACAGATATTTGATAGGGACAGGTAGACTTAGTGGTTGGCACAAGCCCAGAGTGGGATGGGCTAAAGTGAAGAGACATAGGGTGTTTCCTGTCAGGAAGGAAGAGCAGATAAGGCCTAGCTAGCAGCTAGAGCAGACCTTTGGTCTAATAATTCTTTTAATTTGAACTTCACATTTTTTTTGATAAAGTAATATCCAAATAATAGATTTTATATTTATCTGGACACAACCACAGCAATACCATCATCACTTTCTCCCAACAGGAAATCAACGGATGGTAATTCCATGCTAAGAACACAGTTATGTCATCCACCTCACATCATTAAAAATATTCTGGTAGGAGAGCGAATACGCACAAAACGTAACAGCACACAACATAGTGATCTTTGTATTGAATGCAAAAAAAATCTTTTCCAGATTAAGAGACAGAGGATATATCAATTGGACTCTGAATCGTGCTGGTAACATAGTGACAAATAAAGAAAGACATGAACTATTAGAGGATAAAAAAAACGCAGTATTTATTATTATTATTCATTTTTATAGCGCCATTTACTCCATGGCGCTTTACATGTGAAAAAGGGGCATACATAGACAAGTACAATAAACATGAAAATACAAGGCACACACAAGTTACAGAAGGAGAGAGGACCCTGCCCGCGAGGGCTCACAGTCTACAGGGATGGGTGAGGATACACTAGGAGAGGGTAAAGCTGGTCGTGCAGCGGTTCAGTAGACTGAGGGTCACTGCAGGTTGTAGGCTTGTCGGAAGAGGTAAGAGGCAGTAAAAACACTTCTGCTATGAAAACAACTCTTCTCCACAATATACACACAATATCAGGATATCATTTCTATAGTGAAAAAATATCTACCCATCCTAAATCAAGATCCCAAATTAACCTGTATTATTCATAACATAGCAAAGACAAAAAACTGACAATTATTGCTAAATTTTATCACCTAGTTTATTTACTAAAGAAATGAAACAACATACTTTGCTCACTTTAAAAGACTTCTACAGATGCGGTCTCTCCAGGTGCGTTTCATGTGAATTCAAGAAGAAGCAATAATACCCCTGATGAGTCCATGTGTGATGTGACAATAAGGAAAAACTGCCATCTGCTGGCTGGACGAAACCAGGTGAAACCAACTGGTACCAGAATTGCAGGGGGAGCCAGTTCTTGTGTGGGACCTGGTCAGGTGCCTTGTAGGACAGAGTTCCTAGATATAAAAGCCCTGTGCGCCAAACCGCAAGGGGTTTTGGCATCAAGAAAAGAAGCGGTGCAGACATGGACCAGAGATGGCACTGAAGCCAGTGTGACAGGCTGCAGTGGAAAGTGTGCACCACCAAGGTGACGTTCACCGCCAGACAAGGCCCAGACGATATCCGTGAGACCCAACTACGCAGATCAAAACCTAGAGTTCAGACTGTGCAAGTCAAGACTACAACCTTCGCCCCACGCCGGTTAAGTCCCAGAGGTTAAATGACACACGTCAAGAGTGGGGATCCAGTCTTCTCCGCCCCAGCCCTAGTAGACTGCCGCCGACGGTCAAGCACAAAGATCCATGAGGAAACGTCGACCAGAGGATCATGCCTGTGGTTATAGAAGGATGGCATGAGTGAGCAGGGACGTCACTTCCAGCCATAACACACGGTACTACGGTTGGCCTGGGTTAGGACAACAGTTGGGGGCCGGTTGGTGCATAGAAGGTTCAACGAACCTTGATAGACTGTCAGAAAGACTTGCGGCCTAGTTGGAAAACCTGGTGACCCCCACTAGGGCCAGAATTGCAGAAAAAGCTAATGTGGTGGCTCCCATGAACGGGCGTACCACCCTTGTATGAAGAACATTAGTATAATAGAGAAACTTTCTCCTTTATTATAATTGTATTGTTGCATGGTTTATTGCACTAACTTGCACTGTTTGATATCATTGACTGTCCCCTAACTACTCTAAATTCCCTCCATATTTTAAAGAAATAAACCATTCATTTACTGTTCCTGCCTTGCGCCTTCTGTGCGTTGCATTCAATCATCTGCAAACACGAACATGTTTTTTTATCGTAGGCAACAGATAGAGTTTTAACATAAAATTCTTTCTGTATTGCAATACTTCTGGAGTTTTCCGCCTTGTTGAATGATCTGCATGTAGAATTCAATATGTGGGCTGCACAATTGGATCTTAACCCCTTCATGACCCAGCCTATTTTGACCTTAAAGACCTTGCCATTTTTTGCAATTCTGACCAGTGTCCCTTTATGAGGTAATAACTCAGGAATGCTTCAACGAATCCTAGCGATTGTTTTTTCGAGACATATCGGGCTTCATGTTAGTGGTAAATTAAGGTAGATAATTTTTGCGTTTATTTGTGAAAAAAAATGGAAATTTGGTGAAAATTTAGAAAATTTCGCAATTTTCAAATTTTGAATTTTTATTCTGTTAAATCAGAGAGCTATGTGACACAAAATAGTTAATAAATAACATTTCCCACATGTCTACTTTACATCAGCACAGTTTTGGAAACAAAATTTATTTTTGTTAGGAAGTTATAAGGGTTAAAAGTTAACCAGCGATTTCTCATTTTTACAACAAAATTTACAAAGCCATTTTTTTTTACGGACCACCTCACATTTGAAGCCATTTTGAGGGGTCTATATGGCAGAAAATACCCAAAAGTGACACCATTCTAAAAACTGCACCCCTTAAGGTACTCAAAACTACATTCAAGAAGATTATTAACCCTTCACAGGAACTAAAGCAGCGTGGAAGAAAAAAATGGACATTTTAATTTTTCCAACAAAAATTTTCTTTTAGCATCAATTTTTTCATTTTTACATGGGCAACAGGATAAAATGGATCCTAAAGTTTGTTGGGCAATTTCTCCTGAGTACACAGATACCTCATATGTGGTCATAAACCACTGTTTGGGTGCACGGCAGGGCTCAGAAGGGAAGGAGCGCCATTTGACTTTTTGAATAGAAAATATGCTGGAATATTTAGCGGTTGCCATGTCGCATTTGGAGAGTCCCCGTGTGCCTAAACATTGGAGCTCCCCCACAAGTGACCCTATTTTGGAAACTAGACCTCCTAAGGAACTTATCTAGATGCATAGTGAGCACTTTGAACCCCCAGGTGCTTCACAAATTGATCCGTAAAAAAAAGTCCTTTTTTTTCACAAAAATTTTCTTTTAGCCTCAGTTTTATCATTTTCACATGGGCAACAGGATAAAATGGATCCTAAAATTTGTTGGGCAATTTCTCCTGAGTACATAGTTACCTCATATGTGGTCATAAACTACTGTTTGGGCGCACGACAAGGCTCAGAAGGGAAGGAGCGCCATTTGACTTTTTGAATGGAAAATATGCTGGAATATTTAGCGGTTGCCATGTCGCTTTTGGAGAGTCCCTGTGTGCCTAAACATTGGAGCTCCCCACAAGTGACCCCATTTTGGAAACTAGACCCCCCAAGGAATGTATCTAGATGCATAGTGAGCACTTTGAACCCCCAGATGCTTTACAAATTGATCCGTAAAAAAAAAGTACTTTTTTTCACAAAAATTTTTTTTTAGCCTCAGTTTTTTCATTTTCACATGGGCAACATGATAAAATGGATCCTAAAATTTGTTGGGCAATTTCTCCTGAGTACACAGTTACCTCATATGTGGTCATAAACCACTGTTTGGGCACACAGCAGGGCCCAGAAGGGAAGGAGCGCCATTTGACTTTTTGAATGGAAAATTAGCTCCAATCGTTAGCAGACACCATGTCATGTTTGGAGAGCCCCTGTGTGCCTAAACTTTGGAGCTCCCCCACAAATGACCCCATTTTGGAAACTAGACCCTCTAAGGAACTTATCTAGATGCACAGTGAGCACTTTGAACCCCAAGGTGCTTCACAGAAGTTTATAACGCAGAGCCGTGAAAATAAAAAAAATTTTTTTCTCAAACAATGATTTTTTAGCCCCCTATTTTTTTTCACAATGGTTACAGGAGAAATTGGACCCCAAAAGTTGTTGTCCAGTTTGTCCTGAGTATGCTGGTAGCCCATGTGTGGGGGGGAACCACTGTTTGGGCACACGTCAGGGCTCGGAAGGGATGTAGTGACGCTTTGAAATAATGACTTCATGGAATGGTCTGCGGGCATCTTGTTACATTTGCAGAGTCCCTGATGTGCCTAAACAGTAGAAACTCCACACAAGTGACCCCATTTTGGAAACTAGACCCCGCAAGGAACTTATCTAGATGTGTGGTGAGCACTTTGAATCCCCAAGGGCTACACAAGTTTATAACGCCCGGGCATGAAAATAAAAAAATCATATTTTTTCCACAAACATGATCTTTTAGCCCCCAATTTTACTATTTTCCCAAGGGTAACAGGAGAAATTAGACCCCAAAAGTTGTTGTCCAATTTGTCCTGAGTACGCTAATATCCCATATGTTGGAGAAAACAACTGTATGGGCACACGTCGGGGCTCGGAAGGGAAGTAGTGACGTTTTCAAATGCCGACTAGATGGAATGGTCTGTGGGCGTCATGTTACGTTTGCAGAGCCCCTGATGTGCCTAAACAGTAGAAACCCCCCACAAGTGACCCCATTTTGGAAACTAGACCCCGCAAGGAACTTATCTAGATGTGTAGTGAGCACTTTGAACCCCCAAATGCTTCACAGAAGTTTATAACCCAGAGACATGAAAATAAAAAATCATTTTTTCCCTCAAAAAATGATTTTTTTAGCCCACAATTTTTTATTTTCACAAGGGTAACAGGAGAAATTGGACCCCAAAAGTTGTTGTCCTGTTTGTCCTGAGTACGCTGGTATCCCATATATGGGGGGGAACCACTGTTTGGGCACACGTGGGGGCTCGGAAGGGAAGTAGTGACGTTTTGTAATACCGACTTGATGGAATGGTCTGCGGGCGTCATGTTACGTTTGCAGAGCCCCTGATGTGCCTAAACAGTAGAAACCCCCCACAAAAGACCTCATTTTGTAAACTAGACCCCCAAAGGAACTTATCCAGATGTGTGGTGAGCACATTCAACCCCCAAGTGCTTCACAGAAGTTTATAATGCAGAGCCGTGAAAATAAAAAATCATTTTTTTCCTCAAAAACTGATTTTTTTAACTCGCAATTTTTATTTTCACAAGGGTAACAGGAGAAATTGGACCACAATAGTTGTTGTACAGTTTGTCCTGAGTACGCTGGTATCCCATATATGGGGGGGAACCACTGTTTGGGCACACGTGGGGGCTCGGAAGGGAAGTAGTGACGTTTTGTAATACCGACTTGATGGAATGGTCTGCGGGCGTCATGTTACGTTTGCAGAGCCCATGATGTGCCTAAACAGTAGAAACCCCCCCCAAGTGACCCCATTTGGGAAACTAGATCCCCCAAGGAACTCCTCTAGATGTGTGGTGAGCACTTTGAATCTCCAAGTTCTTCATAGAAGTTTATGACGCAGAGCCATGAAAATAAAAAATCATTTTTTTTCCAAACATGATCTTTTAGTCCCCAATTTTTTTTCCCTAGGGTAACAGAAGAATTAGACCCCCAAAGTTGTTGTGCAATTTTTCCTGAGTACGCTAATACCCCATATGTGGGGGTAAAACCACTGTTTGGGCACACGTCGGGGCTCGGAATAAAGGGAGCAGTTTGACTTTTTGAACGCAAAATTTGCAGGAATCAATGGAGGCGCCATGTCGCGTTTGGAGACCCACTGATGTGCCTAAATAGTGGAAACCCCTCAATTCTAACTCCAACCCTAACCCCAACACACCCCTAACCACAACCCCTACACACCCCTAACCCTAATCCAAACCCTAACCATAACCCTAACCCCAACACACCCCTAACCATAATCCCAACCCTAACCCTAACCACAAGCCTAACCTTAATCCCAACCCTAATTCTAACTGTAACCCTAATTCCAACCCTAACCCAAATTCCAACCCTAACCCTAATTCGAACCGTAACCCTAATTCTAACCCTATCTCTAATTCTAATTGCTATACCCGCTAGTGCAGAGGAATCAGCAGATGATCCATCTGCGCTAGCGGTGACGAAGCCCAGACGCTACAGCCCGCGTCCGAGGCTCCGTCACTGAATGACGGCACGTTACGGCATGCGTCGCGATGCACCCTCAAATGGGGTGAATGACAGCGTTAACAGACTGCGTTACACCTCGTTACACCGTGGTGTAACGCAGTCCGTCTAACGGACTGCCATAACGCGATATGAATCCAGCCTAACCCTAATGCTAACCCTAAGGCTAGGTTCACATTATGTTTTACCAGCCCGCTCAACACATAGCGTTGACGGGCTGGTAACGGTATAGCATAACGCGATCGCGTTATGCTATACCCGCTAGCGCAGATAAATCAGCAAATGATTCATCTGCGCTAGCGGTGACGGAGCCCAGACGCTGCAGGCCGCATCCGAGGCTCCGTCACTGAATGACGGCACGTCGCGAACACATGCCGCTTTACGGAATGCGTTGCGATGCGCCCGCAAATGGGGGTGAAGGGCAGCGTTAACGGACTGCGTTACACCGCGTTATACCGTGGTGTAACGCAGTCCGTCTAACGGACTGCCGTAATGCGATATAAATACAGCCTAACCCCTAATGCTAACCCTAAGGCTAACCCTAACCTAACCCTGACTGTAATTCTAACCCTAATAGAAAAAAAAAATTGTTATTTTATTTTTTGTCCCTACCTATGGGGGTGATAAAGGGGGCTTTTATTTACTTTTTTTATTTTGATCACTGTGAGAGTTTATCACAGTGATCAAAATAAATTTATGAACTGTGGAAGGCACACTGCGCATGCGCCGGCGGGCGCACTGCGCCAGCCATCTTCCAAGATGGCGGCGCCCATGAAGAGTCCCGGACGCCGGGACGGATCTGTGTCGACCCGCCACCACAATTGTGGATTACCAGGGCAATGGGGTACTCAGAGCCGAGCCCATGGAAGTCTATGGGGTTTGTCACAGGTAGCTGTGGCTCGGTCTGTGGCCCGGGCGGTCTGGCGTATGTTGGGGATATATTTACAGGGGATAGGTTTATATACAGTTCGTGACGCCACCTGTAGTATTCTGGTAATATGTACCAGCGCTGCTGTAGATCTCTGAGGGGATGGTGAGGCAGCTAGATGTCGGGTCCCCTACAGGTGGGACTGGTCCCTCAAAGTCTATGGGATTTGTGAAGTCGAGTGCAGATAAAGAACACAGTCTCACACGGTCAGCGTCTTTCCATACCTTTACTTGTAAGATGTTCAGGCAGGTCCCAGGGAGGCTGATCCAAGGAGAGTGTATCTTGAGACAGCAGCTGGACAAGTTAGGGGCCTCCTTTACTTCCAATACAACGAGTACAACCAGCCTGAAGCGTAGTTCCCTCAATATCTCCAGCTAATCCTTAGCTGTACCTGCCCAGTCAGCTTTGTGGTAGGGGCCTTCCTGTGAAGGAGCTGAATTCTTATTTTGTCCTGCAGAGACTCCAAAGTCTTCACTCCCCCTGACCCCAGTTACGTACTGACTATAAGGGGCTGTCTGCCGCGACCTAGGGTCCGGTAGATTCCTGGTTTTCTTACCACCATGCGTGGAGCTATGGTGATGCTTCGGTCCCCAGTGACCGGGTGCAATGTGCAGGACTTCTGCAATCCGTAAGCACTAATCCAATAAACCACTGTGCCTTTCGCCTTGTCCACGCTGGTAACATAAGCACTCACACTAGCCAAGGGTCGAGTAGTCACTTCTTTCTTTTCCTTTCTACGAAGTTAGTTACAGATGCTCAGTTATCAATAGGCAGGAGCACGTCTCTGAACCTTCTACCGTCCTTTAGACAGGATACTGAAGACTTTCTGCACTAAACTTCTTCTTTCCTTCCAGTGTATGCTGATGAAGTACAGCTCTGACTAGGCTAAGGTGAATTAAAGCACCTATACTAGACTCCACTTTCCAAAGCTGGTGATAGAGCAATCTGGACTCCTTCCTCCCTCCAGACGTCTTCTCTCTCTGAAGTCTAGACACCGACTCTACACGTCTTCTCTGTCCGAAGACAGGAACTAGACTGACCAAATCACTCCAACACATACTACCTTGACCACTCCCTCTAGAGTATACTCCACTACCCTAAGGGTGTGTCTAGTATATGTTGAGTGAATGAATATTTAGCATTAAACTGCTGTCTCGCCACACACTCTCCAGGGTACTGCGTGTGCCTAACACCAGGGCTACACATTCCCCCATGGTAAAAGACAGCACTCCCGGGCTGTAAAATACAAAAGAGACATTTTGTTTATGCAATAAACATTAAACAATAACTTCTTCCCATCCGGGAGGTGAGAATATCTTGAACGTTGCGAACAATAACATTTTACATAAAGAAATACAAAAAGTATTAAATAGCATTTAATAAATATACGGTATACTTGTGAAGGACCCGCACCAAACCTTCAACGTGGGTCCTGGGTGGGCTGCAGGACATCCAATTGCAGACCTCACTCAGTGCCACACCACACGGGTTTTGTTTTCAGAGGTAGTTGTGACTGGTTTATGTAAAACCAAGAGAAAGCACCGAAGCGCAACTATGTACAAGTAAGTTCTGGGTTGGCACAGTCCTCAACCTCCAAGTCCAATGTAAAACCAAAGACATATTATATCAAATCACATAATACGAAAGTGCAACTTTTCTGGTTACTATTTATCATTTACCCAGCCGGGCATTCTACAGTAGAAATATATATATACACTATATAATTTTGTGCAAAACTTTATAAAACATTTCAAACTTTCTACTTATGGTAGACCCGATATGGATCCCACCAATTCTTCTTTACTTATTTATTCATTTTCAAATAATACACTTTCCACCCGGGGGCTGGAACAATGCAATGGGCCCTAGATCCCAGGACTAGCAAATCATGTGCTGCGATTAGGGTCTGGGTCGCCACACTTCTGGTGCGAACCTCTAGGGGCGCAACGGGTACATTTTCTTCACGTGACACCGATTGCGTTTCAATCACAGTTAGCGATATGGACCGCGTCATGGATTGCGATTGAGACTGGGTCGCATGTTGCGATGAAGATATAACTTTCTTTTGCGATGAACTCTGGGTCGCTAGTTGCGATGAATTTGCAGGGGGCGATGCTGGGGCACGGCCGGATTCTGCTTGAGCTGGAGACGGGGACGCTGCGGTAATGGTGACGGTACCTGCGTCTGGGACGGGGTCACGGACGATGGTGACGTTAAGGGCATACCACCCCTTCATTCCCCAGTGCCGCGTATATGTGACGATATCTCCATTTGCTAAGTCCCTCCCGGGATGGCCTTGCGGCAGGTGGGATTCTACGTCACGCCTGCTGACAAAGACCGCTGGGTAGAGGCCCGGTTCACGGATAAAGCCCCAGCCCTTCCGGAGCTGGAACTCAGTCACACACCCCTGCCGCCGCGGTTCCCTCAGGGTACCTTTATCTCTCCGGACAGTCTCTTTGTCCGCGATCAGCTCGGCATATTGTCGCTGACGGTTCCTCTGAGTTTCCCGCTCTTCCTCCTGCTGGCGCCTCTTCTTCTCCTCACGACTCTGCCATTCCTGTTCCCACTGGGCGGTATAGGCGACGTCATCCAGGCGCGCCATTTCGTCCCAGTCCACATCTGGTAGTGACGGACAGGACCCCTCCGGTGTCCCTGCCGGGGACCGATCATCTGCTGCGGCCTCCTGGCCGGGCGGGCGTTCCGGGATTGGCTGTACCTCCTCAACCTCCTTCGCTTCCACCGCTTCACCGGTGGGATCGGGATCGGTACTTTCGGGGGCAGCCTCCGGTTGCTCCTTCGCCTTGGGCAGCAGACTCTTCGGTATCTGGAATCGTGGGGGTTCGTTGAGGGGAGAGATCACCGTGTCCCACAGCCTCCGCTGCTCCAGGGTACGCCGGCGTCTCTCGATTTCTTCAAATCCAGGCTGGTCCTGGACCATCTTCTTCAGGCGTGCATTTTCCTCTCTTGTCTCTAGCAACGCCTGCTTCAGGTGCAGGATCACGGATAGCTCCGGTGTTGGTGGCAGCTTGGCTGGGGCACGGGGCCTGCCTTCCTCCGCTTCCCAGCTCGGCTGCACACGTCCTGCCTCCATGATGTTCCAGAAGATTCTCTCTTCTTCCTGCGGAGACATCCGGTCTCTTCCGTGGAGGTGGGGTTTGCGTCTCCTCCTCCTCGCAGGGAAGGTGAAGAGGAGGCGGACCTCCTTTGCTGTAGGGCAGGATCGCATGTTGTAATAGCACTTTGAGAGGGCAGGCATTTTCTTCGCGCCACAGGGGGGTAGACGCCCACGAAGGTACGCCCACCTTCTTCTCCAGCGCCTGAGGGCGCGAATATGGCGACAAAAATGGCGATTTTGGCGCCAAAAGTGCAAACAGTCCTTTTTCACAAAAACAATTCCTTAGGCACACAGGGCTCGCAATTCTGCGAGTTTCGCATCCTGTTCGTGACGCCAAAGTTGTGTCGACCCGCCACCACAATTGTGGATTACCAGGGCAATGGGGTACTCAGAGCCGAGCCCATGGAAGTCTATGGGGTTTGTCACAGGTAGCTGTGGCTCGGTCTGTGGCCCGGGCGGTCTGGCGTATGTTGGGGATATATTTACAGGGGATAGGTTTATATACAGTTCGTGACGCCACCTGTAGTATTCTGGTAATATGTACCAGCGCTGCTGTAGATCTCTGAGGGGATGGTGAGGCAGCTAGATGTCGGGTCCCCTACAGGTGGGACTGGTCCCTCAAAGTCTATGGGATTTGTGAAGTCGAGTGCAGATAAAGAACACAGTCTCACACGGTCAGCGTCTTTCCATACCTTTACTTGTAAGATGTTCAGGCAGGTCCCAGGGAGGCTGATCCAAGGAGAGTGTATCTTGAGACAGCAGCTGGACAAGTTAGGGGCCTCCTTTACTTCCAATACAACGAGTACAACCAGCCTGAAGCGTAGTTCCCTCAATATCTCCAGCTAATCCTTAGCTGTACCTGCCCAGTCAGCTTTGTGGTAGGGGCCTTCCTGTGAAGGAGCTGAATTCTTATTTTGTCCTGCAGAGACTCCAAAGTCTTCACTCCCCCTGACCCCAGTTACGTACTGACTATAAGGGGCTGTCTGCCGCGACCTAGGGTCCGGTAGATTCCTGGTTTTCTTACCACCATGCGTGGAGCTATGGTGATGCTTCGGTCCCAGTGACCGGGTGCAATGTGCAGGACTTCTGCAATCCGTAAGCACTAATCCAATAAACCACTGTGCCTTTCGCCTTGTCCACGCTGGTAACATAAGCACTCACACTAGCCAAGGGTCGAGTAGTCACTTCTTTCTTTTCCTTTCTACGAAGTTAGTTACAGATGCTCAGTTATCAATAGGCAGGAGCACGTCTCTGAACCTTCTACCGTCCTTTAGACAGGATACTGAAGACTTTCTGCACTAAACTTCTTCTTTCCTTCCAGTGTATGCTGATGAAGTACAGCTCTGACTAGGCTAAGGTGAATTAAAGCACCTATACTAGACTCCACTTTCCAAAGCTGGTGATAGAGCAATCTGGACTCCTTCCTCCCTCCAGACGTCTTCTCTCTCTGAAGTCTAGACACCGACTCTACACGTCTTCTCTGTCCGAAGACAGGAACTAGACTGACCAAATCACTCCAACACATACTACCTTGACCACTCCCTCTAGAGTATACTCCACTACCCTAAGGGTGTGTCTAGTATATGTTGAGTGAATGAATATTTAGCATTAAACTGCTGTCTCGCCACACACTCTCCAGGGTACTGCGTGTGCCTAACACCAGGGCTACACAGATCCACAGGCACCAGAAGACCGGGGGCGCTGAGAACAGCTGAGGGGGGGTGATCGGAAGGCGGGGGGGAGCGGACCGGAGCGCAGGGCAGCAGATAGTAACGGCGGTGACCGTTCGCCGCCATGAATCGGTGGCGGCGGCCGATCACCGCCGTCATTCGGTGTGAGGAGGGTGGGAACTCGGTGTCCAGCCATGGCAGATGCTATTGCAGCATCAGCCATGGCTGGATTGTAATATTTCACCAAATTTCATTGGTGAAATATTAGAAATCGGTCTGATTGGCTGTTTCACTTTTAAGAGCCAATCAGAGCGATCGTAGCCACGTGGGGGTTAAGCCACCCCCACTGTGGTGATGCACAAAGGGTCCTGTTACTGCGGGTCAGGTGACCTTTCAGTGACCCCGGTCACCCAACCCGCAGGAACATGATTTATAGCATGACGCCTACGTAGGCGTCATGGGTCGGGATGCCACTGGTTTTCATGACGCCTACGTAGGCGTCATGGGTCGGGAAGGGGTTAAATTAAACATATCAGAAGGCACATGTCCGATGCAGTAAATCCAACAGCTGAAAACATCTATGGGGTTTGTAGGAATTTTTTTGTGTGCACAAATAGGTGATACTTATACTCTTAAATTTGCTGGCATAGAAAGAGTCCGTAGACCGATTAGGGTGGTAACCAAAAAGCAGAGAATCATATTGGATTTTTAAATTAAGTAAAGAACTCCATTCCATTAGGACTTAATGTAAGACAGGACTTTATCCTTCAGTATATGTAATTTGTTGCTTCATTTGGTTGATTATACAGCACACAAAAAAGTTTTACCAGGTTTATTAATTACTTGTATGTCTCTTGCTATTGGCTGGAGATTAGCATTTTATTTGTAACCTACAATACTTAATGGTGGCTCATTAGCATTTTTCTAGACTATGAATAAGGTTTTATGCTGAAACACGTTGGTTTAGTGAGTGATATAATGTTTCCATGATCATTATTTTTAAATGTGCAAATACATGTGAAGTTGTATTACTTACCCTTCTTCATAGCTGGAAGATCCTTCTATTTCTTATTTAGTGTATTGAGCCTTCAGTATTCTATCATTTTAGGGTGACCAATCAAAAACCGCCAACTCTGCTCCGATGACGTAATCCTAATTACAGTTACATCACGTACTTTTATAGATGTTCTCTGTGTAAGGTATATAGTTATAGGATTTCTCAGCTAAGTTTCTTAGCATATTAACATATTTCTGTATGTTGTTTCAGATATGCCTCGTTCTTGCATTAACAAAGCAGATAGTTTTTGCTACAGATGCAAAGAAGTCACTTTTGCATCACAAAGGTGAAACTTGATTACCATAATAAGGAAAGCGTACAACCTGTACTTTGGCTGCAGAACAGAATATCAGGACAATAGTTGGGCTCCATACATATGCTGCAATAGATATGCATCACATCTTACCCAGTGGTTTCATGGGAAGAGGCAATCTATGCCTTTTGCAGTCCCAATGATCTGGAGAGAGCCAACAGATCACACTACCAATTGATATTTCAGCATGGTGCCCCCCATTAGGAAAGGAGTTTCAAAGACGAAGACGTGGACTTTACAGTATCCAAGCATTCCATCTGCAATATGATCAGTACCACCTACAGAAGAATTGCAATTGCAGAAACATTTTCAGTCAAGTGAAGAAGGCGCTTGGTGTCATGAAGCATCTTCCTCTTACAACCTCTCCTGTCAGAAACCTCAACTGAACCACACCTTATAACACAAAGTAAACTGAACGATCTTGTTAGATATTTGGATCTGCCCAAGAGTAAGGCTGAGCTCTTAGGTTCCAGGCTATAGTAAGGGAACCTCCAAGCGAGCGATGTTCAGATTTCTTTGTTCTGCAACCGTGATAAAGATCTTGTCCAATAATTCTTAATGAAGGGTGATTTGGTGGAGTGCAATAGCATCAACAATTTAATCTCTGAAGAGAAGTCATAATATAGAGGAATGGAGGCTCTTCATCGAGTTGTCCAAAACAAGCCTAAAAGCCATCTTGCTGCATAATGGCAATGCTCTACCTTCAATTCCAGTTGGCCATGTAGTCCACAGGAAAGACAGATTTTGGTAAGACCTTACCTGTAAAATCCTTTTCAGCGAAGGAAGGAAGGGAGACACAGACATTACTAGTGGGTAGGCGGAGCCCACACAGGATAGAACACCTCAGATTAAAAAAGTGTTGACCGGCCCCTTCAGCTTGGGCTCCTCCTACTCCAGCTCTCCAGTCCGTACACAAGCTAAGGAAGAGCAAAAATCACCAGCGGAGCAACATAACCCCTTCTGAAGAACTTCAGAGAAAAATACAAGAAGACAGGTTATGCATATAACAGAAAAAAACACACAGTCCCAGGTACTACTCACTGAACCTGACCACTGCGATGAGCTGGCAATGCTGAAACAGAGCCTTAGCGCGCCGACCTCAGCCCAGATAATCGCTATCAGAGAAGGGTCACGCCACATCTGAAAACACAACAACACACTTCTGCCATGGGAGGGAGCTGTGTCTCCTTTCCTTCCTTCGCTGAAAAGGATTTTACAGGTAAGGTCTTACCAAAATCCGTCTTTCAGCAGCAGATGGAAGGAAGGGAGACACAGACATTACTAGTGGGACGTCCCAAAGCAGTCCAGAAATTAAGGGTGGGCAAAAAACCAACAGAGGCAGATTCCCAACAACTGTCACGCTGTATAGCAGATATATATATGTGATGACAATAATCTATATCAAAAGGGCAACATACTATATAACATGCGCATAGCTATATGATAACATAGATTTACCTGACAGAAAGTCCAGTGGGTCATATCGGAATCCGTTATACGCTGTCTCCGGCTAGAGGGTGACCGGGGTCTAAGCTGACCCTAACTGGGGTCCTAACTAATCCCTCAACCTGGAGGTACTGTTAAAGGTACAGAGGTCCAGGCCACCAGCGTAAACCCTGTCTCCTATCAATCCCTGCCAACTGTATTCTAGTCCTAAGAAGGACCCTGAATACCACCAAAGGGAATGACCAGGAAACGGTTAATGAACAGAAAGACATACAAGAAAGATAAGAAATAAAGTAAATAAAGTCTTACATACAACACTCACACACAGTAGGAACACCTTAGGTCTCAGAGATAAACTATAAGCTGTAAGAGTAAAAACAACTAAGGAGCTCTTAGCTTAAGTATTCCCAGAACCGATCCAGTCTGCTAAACTATATGAATGCTTTCACCGGCATCAAACACCCAGACTGGCAGGAATATAAAGGAAACTAATTAGAACATAATCCAAAGCAGCCGGGCGAGGCTGGACCTAGTCTTAGCAAAGAGCTAGGTAAAATTAACTCTCTCATTACCAAACACAAAGAAACAGCAGCTCAGCTGTGAGAAGTCAGAATGTGCAATCGCGACGATCTTCGTGGCGATGCACCCATGACAGTACCCCCCCTTCTACGAGGGGCCTCCGGACCCTCATGACCAGGTCTGTCCGGGTAAATTGTGTGAAAGGTCCGAACCAATCGATCTGCGTTATCATCAGACGCAGGGACCCACGTCCTCTTCTCAGGACCATACCCCCTCCAATGAACTTCCACGTTATCATTGACTACCACTGAAGGAGGAGGTAGAGGTGACGGTATGACTGGTGCCACATACTTTTTAAGTAATGACTTGTGAAACACATTATGAATTTTAAACGTAGGAGGGAGGTCCAGACGAAATGCCACAGGATTAATTATGGAACTGATCCTGTATGGCCCGATGAATCTGGGACCCAACCTCCAGGAGGGAACTTTAAGTTTTATATTCCTGGTAGACAACCACACCAGATCGTTCACCCTCAGATCTAGACCAGAAACTCTCCTCCTATCAGCCATCCGTTTGTAAGGGTTCTCCGTAACCTTCAGTCTTAAGCGATCTGGAACTATCAGTCTCCCTGGAAGTCCCACAGGGGCGTCCCCCTGAGCCCCCAATACCTCCCCCTCAAGCTCAGAGCATACAGCTGACACTACAACTCCCTCCTGAGGAATAGGAACCGGATCATCCGTCTTCCCGACCCCTGGGAAAGTACGAGATAAGGCATCAGGAAGCAACTTTATTGGGAAGTCATATGTGCGATGAGGAGGTAACTCTTTACACCCCTCCTCTGAGAACTTCTCCCAAAAGTCCTCCAGAAAAGGAGGCAAAGTCCTAGGCACAACCGCACCGATGACCGTGCTCATGCAGTTATTCTTGCAAAATTCACCCCACTGGCTTATCTTTCTGGATTGCCAATCAATCACTGGGTTATGTTTAGCCAACCAAGGAAGTCCCAACACAATAGGAGCAGGCAGACCCTCCAACACATAACAAGACAATTGCTCTTTATGTATTGCCCCTACTCGAAGATCTATGTTATGAACAGCTTGTACCAAGCTACCTTGACCAAGAGGTCTAGAATCAATAGAGAGTATAGGGACCGGTTTGGCCAATACACTCAGTTGCATACCATGCACCTGGGCAAACCGAGTGTCCACCAAATTAGCCCCGGACCCACTATCAAGAAAAACAGAAATCCTCTCAGTTCTAGTACCAATCACCACCTCCGCAGGCACGAGAAACTGAGAGGGATTTGGGGACGAAATACACACTCCCAGGTTAACTCCTTGGTTCAAAGAGGTCCGGGATGGACACCCCCCAACAAAATGTCCCTCTCTCCCGCAAAAGAAACACCTTCTAGTCTTGCGGCGCACCGCTGATTCCCTCCTACAAAATGATGTCCCTCCCAACTGCATGGGTTCCTCAGAACAGACCAGGGGAACCTCAGTATAAGGGACTTTAGTAGTAGGTGGAGTCATCACGGGGGGCGGAGTTACCTCGCGTCTTCCCCGAAGACGTCTATCAATGCGAATAGCGAGGGCCATAGCAGCCTCCAGTGATGGAGGAGAATCATACTGAGCCAACACATCTTTTAATTTGTCAGACAACCCTTGACAAAACTGGCTCCTAAGAGCTGGGTCATTCCACTGAGTATCTGTTGCCCATCTACGGAACTCAGAAGAATATTCCTCCGCTGGACGATTTCCTTGCCGTATTTTACGTAACCTTGTTTCAGCAAGGGAGACTCGATCCGGATCATCATATACCAGACCCAGGGCAGTAAAAAATCGATCCACTGACTGGAGATCTGGGGAGCCTGGAGGAATAGAGAACGCCCAAGATTGAGGATCCCCTTGTAAGAGCGAGATAACAATTCCCACCCTCTGCTCTTCACTCCCAGATGACCGAGGCCGCAGCCGAAAGTACAATTTACATGCCTCCCGGAAAGTAAAAAATTTGTCCCGCCCACCAGTGAACCTGTCCGGGAGAGCAACCTTAGGTTCAGATCTGGTTTGCTCCGGGGGAACAAAACCTTGGACTTAATGTCTGCCAACTCCATGGACAATCCCTGCAACTGCCGGGCCAACTGGGCTACTGGATCCATGATAGCTGGGGAATCTTTAGTATTGGCCGGTGAAAATGTCACGCTGTATAGCAGATATATATATGTGATGACAATAATCTATATCAAAAGGGCAACATACTATATAACATGCGCATAGCTATATGATAACATAGATTTACCTGACAGAAAGTCCAGTGGGTCAGAACGGAATCCGTTATACGCTGTCTCCGCTAGAGGGTGACCGGGGTCTAAGCTGACCCTAACTGGGGTCCTAACTAATCCCTCAACCTGGAGGTACTGTTAAAGGTACAGAGGTCCAGGCCACCAGCGTAAACCCTGTCTCCTATCAATCCCTGCCAACTGTATTCTAGTCCTAAGAAGGACCCTGAATACCACCAAAGGGAATGACCAGGAAACGGTTAATGAACAGAAAGACATACAAGAAAGATAAGAAATAAAGTAAATAAAGTCTTACATACAACACTCACACACAGTAGGAACACCTTAAGGTACTGCCACACTAAGCTATCCCGCTAGCGATCTCGTTAGCGTTGCATACTAATGAGATCGCTAGCGGGATTGTTTCTATATCGCTAAATGCGGCCACATTTAGCGATATAGTTAACGACGCTATCGCCGTTAGCGATCTTCTTAACGACTTTAGCGGTACAAAAGTACCGCTAAATCGCTAAGAAAAGGTGCCACACAGCGATTAGATACTTACCCAGCGGGAGCGCCGACGAGAAAATAGGGTCCGGAGCGATTCCAGCGACGAGCGAGATCACAGCAGGAAGCTCGTCGCTGGAAGCTGCCGCACTGAACAATATCGCTAACGGGATCGCTAAATAGTGACGTTTTTTAGCGATCCCGTTAGCGATATTGTTTAGTGTGGCATACCCCTTAGGTCTCAGAGATAAACTATAAGCTGTAAGAGTAAAAACAACTAAGGAGCTCTTAGCTTAAGTATTCCCAGAACCGATCCAGTCTGCTAAACTATATGAATGCTTTCACCGGCATCAAACACCCAGACTGGCAGGAATATAAAGGAAACTAATTAGAACATAATCCAAAGCAGCCGGGCGAGGCTGGACCTAGTCTTAGCAAAGAGCTAGGTAAAATTAACTCTCTCATTACCAAACACAAAGAAACAGCAGCTCAGCTGTGAGAAGTCAGAATGTGCAATCGCGACGATCTTCGTGGCGATGCACCCATGACAACAACCTAGATAAATGCGCAACTAGCGCTAAATACAAGTTAACGAGAACTTTAAACCACCGCCGCCTGCAGGACCCTACGTCCTAAGGCCGCATTAGCGGAAGCACTGACGTCCACCTTATAAAATTTTGTAAACGTGTGGATGGAGCGCCAGGTCGCCGCCCGGCAGAGCTGAGCTGCCGAGGCCCCTTGATGAAAGGCCCACGATGAACCCACAGCCCTCGTGGAGTGAGCTTGAATCCTAATCGGGCAAGGTTCGCCCTTAAGTCGGTAAGCCTCTAAAATGGCCGACCAAATCCAACGAGCTATAGAGTCCTTGGAAGCTCGTTGACCACGCCGACGACCTGCTGGAATCACAAACAGAGAATCCGACTTCCGAAAACTTTGAGTAATAGATAAATAGAACTTCAAAGCCCGCACTAAATCCAATGTGTGCAAGGCCCGTTCCTTCGCATTCCTCGGCTCCGGACAGAGCGAGGGCAACACAATATCCTGGTTAACATGAAATTGTGACACCACCTTAGGAAGAAAGTCGCCCCGCGTGCGAAGCACTACGCGATCCGGGTGAAACTCCAGAAAAGGAGGCGAGCAAGAAAGAGCCGCCAACTCAGAAACCCTTCTCAAAGAAGTGACCGCCACTAGGAAGGCAACCTTCCAAGAGAGCAAAGAAAGGCTAACAGAATCCATAGGCTCAAAAGGCCCATGTTGAAGAGCTTCCAAGACAAGATTGAGCCGCCAAGGAGACACAAGTGCCTTCCGCGGCGGAAACTGACGGGTTACTCAGCGAAAAAAGGAACGTACGTCCCTACGCGAGGCGATAGCCTTCCGAAACAGCAAGGACAGAGCAGAAACCTGACCCTTCAGAGTGCTAACTGCCAAACCCTTGTCCAGTCCGTACTGCAAAAAGGCCAACAAATTGGGAATGGAAAAAATCCTCGGGTTCCTTGAAGAACCCAAACACCACGAAAAGAAGGCTTCCCAAGTCTTGTGATAAATCCTAGTAGTAGCCGGACCTCTGGCAGCTCGCAGAGTGGCAATGACTTCGGCTGAAAAACCTTGACGGGTCAAGATTTCGGTCTCAAGAGCCACGCCGTCAAACGCAGAGACTTCAGGTCCGGATGACGAACGGGCCCTTGGGTTAACAGGTCCGGGCGAAGAGGAAGTGGAAGTGGAGGCGCTGCCAGAAGTGACACCAGCGTCGAGAACCACGTCCTCCTTGGCCAATCTGGGGCTACTAACATAGCCGGGACTCTCTCCAGTCTGATCCGACGCAACACCAGAGGAAGTAAGGATATCGGTGGAAACACATAAATTAGCTCGAATTGGTCCCACGGAGCCACCAGAGCATCCACCGCCACAGCCTTCGGGTCCTTGTACCTGGACATGAACGTCGGTAACTTGGCATTGAACCTGGATGCCATCAAATCCACTTGGGGAGTTCCCCAACGGGAGCACAGCAGTGCAAAAATTTCCGGATGAAGACTCCATTCTCCGGGATCCATCCTTTCGCGACTGAGGAAGTCCGCCGTGATATTCTGGACTCCTGGAATGTGAATCGCAGAGATGGCTGGCACCCTGGTCTCGGCCCATACCAGGATCCGAGACACCTCCATCATGAGTTTGAAGCTCCTCGTCCCACCTTGATGGTTGATATACGCGACCGCCGTCGCGTTGTCTGTCTGCACTCGGACTGGTAGACCGCTTAAAGGGACCGTCCAGTGTTGGAGGCAAAGGAAAATTGCCCTCAATTCCAGTATGTTGATCGGCAGGACAGACTCTTCCGACGACCATACTCCCTGAATCCAGAGATCGTTCCAGACACCCCCCCAGCCCGTCAGGCTGGCATCGGTGGTTATGACCGACCACCTCGGAGGGAGGAAGGACTTCCCCAGGGATAACGTTTCCGGACGTAACCACCATCCTAGAGACTCTCGCACCCTGTGGGAGATGATGACACTGCAATCCAGTGAAGCCTGCGATCGATCCCAATGGTTCAAAATGAGCATTTGGAGAGCCCTGGAATGAAATTGGGCAAACGGAAGTGCCTCCATCGACGCCACCATCAAACCCAGAAGGCGCATACACCTTCGAAGGGACATTGCTGTCGAAGACTTCATAACCTGTACATGTCGAAGAAGACTTGCTTGCTTGTCTGGAGGCAGGGACACTGTTGTGAAAGGGTTTGAGATGAGTTCTGAGCAGAGGCTCCCTCTGGTGGTTACAAGCGGTACTAGTGAGGATTGTGAGGACTGGGAATCAGGTGTTACTGATTGGTCTTATATAAGGGAGTGATTTTCCCATCAGGGTTGCCGGTGATCAATTGTTCTGGTCTGAATCCTTCTTTCCAGTTTCCCTTGTAGCCTGCTGTGTCGTGTCTGCATCTCCTGCTATCAGATAAGACAATTTCTTATTTTGTGTTTTTGCTATATTTTTGCATTTGTTCCTGCACTTCTGTGGGGGCCTTCTGGGTCCCCTCCGGGGCTTTTGCCCTCTCAGTTTAGTCCAGCCACTGTGTTTTGTACTTTTGCTTTTTCCAGTTTTTTCAGTGGCTGCTGTTTTTGTTACACCAGAGAACTAATTTAGGTGGTAGAGGTCGTGTGATCTCAGGTGATTTTGAAATTAGTAGAGTTGGTGTTTTTTCAGGGTTTTCTGGGATTGCAGTAAGTACCCTTCCTGTCCTTTTCTATTTAGATAGTTTGGGCCCCAGCGTTTGCTCATACTATTTTCTTTCTGTGTCAGTATTTCCTCTTGTCTAACCGCCATTACATGTTTGGGGGCTTTCTATTATCTTTGGGGTTCTGCTACGGGGCAGATAGCTTTCCTATTTCTATCTTTAGGTGTAGTTAGTTTCTCAGGCTGTGACGAGGCGTCTAGGACCAACGTAGGAACGCTCCACGGCTGCCTCTAGTTGCGGTGGTTAGTCAGGGTACTGCAATCTCATAGATTCCAACTGCTCTGGTGTATTTCCTTTTTTGCCTGCACTCCTCAGCTACCGTAACATAACAGTATCACCGGCCATAAAAATTATATGGTACTCACAGAAGGGAAAAAATATTTTGAAGGAAGAAAAGTTGTCAGAGATATTTTTCTGTTTGTTGCATTTTTTTTTTTTTTCCCTCTGTATCTCTGGGTGCTGGGGAGGATCTTTTCTCTCAATGGAGTTTGCACAGTTGTCTGGCCGTGTGGATCAGCTTGCCACTGAGGTTCGGAGTATTGCTATCTATCTTGCTGGGTTGCCTGTTGTGGAACCTAGGATCCCCATGCCAGATTTGTTTTTAGGGGATCGAGCTAAGTTTCAGAATTTCAAAAATAATTGTAAATTGTTTCTTGCCTTAAAATCTAAGTCCTCAGGGAACGCAGCGCAGCAGGTTCAAATTATCATCTCTCTCCTGCGCGGCGATCCTCAGGATTGGGCTTTTTCCCTGATACCTGGGGATCCTGTTTTGAGTGATGTTGATGCATTTTTTCAGGCTTTGGGGTTATTGTACGATGAGCCTAATGTCACTGATCAAGCTGAAAAAGCCTTGTTGGCATTAAATCAGGGGCTTGATGACGCTGAGTTGTACTGTCAGAGATTCCGTAGGTGGGCAGTCCTGACCAAATGGAATGACGACGCTTTGGCGGCCCTTTTCCGGAAGGGTCTGTCGGATAATGTAAAGGATGTTATGGTGGGATTCCCTGTCCCCTCTGGTCTCAATGATTCTATGTCATTAGCGATTCAAATTGACAGACGTTTGCGTGAGCGGAGAAGTATGCGTGGAGTGGTGTTGCCTTGTGAGCCAGCTGCTTAGCCCATGCAGTGTGATGGAGTGGTGTCTGGGGCACAGCGTCGTGAGTTTCGAAAGCGCAATGGGTTATGTTTCTACTGTGGTGATGCCTCTCATGCTATTTCAGTCTGCCCTAAGCGGGGAAGACATTTTGCACGCTCAGTTGTCTTGGGTAGTGTTCAGACTAAGTTTTTATTAACTGTCACTCTGATATGCTCTCTGTCCTCATTTTCTGCTCAGGCTTTCGTTGATTCTGGAGCAGCTATTAACCTGATGGATTATGATTTTGCTAAACGTTGTGGGTTTCCCTTGATACCCCTACAGAAGTCTATTCCCCTACTGGGGATCGATTCTACCCCTTTGGCTGAGAATAAACCCCAGTTTTCTACTCAGGTGATAATGAGGGTTGAACCTGATCACCAGGAGTGCTGCAAATTTTTGGTTCTATATAATCTGCATGACATTATCGTGCTGGGTTTCCCTTGGTTACAGTCTCATAATCCTGTTTTGGATTGGAAATCTGTGTCTGTAATCAGTTGGGGCTGCCAATGTGTTAATACCAACACTCCTGTTTTTTCTGCCTCCCCCCAGGCTGAGGATGTTCCTGACTTTTTGTTTGATTTTTCTGATGTGTTTAGCGAAAGTAAATCTGCTTCCTTACCTCCCCATAGGAGCTATGACTGCGCTATTGAATTAGTGCCGGGTAGTAAATTCCCTAAAGGTCGCCTTTTTAACTTGTCTGTACCTGAACATGACGCTATGCGGTCTTATATCAAGGAATCATTGGAGAAGGGTCATATCAGACCATCCTCTTCACCCTTAGGTGCCGGTTTTTTCTTTGTGGCCAAAAAAGATGGTTCATTAAGGCCGTGTATTGATTATCGTCTCTTGAACAATATTACTGTGAAATATCAATACCCGTTACCCTTGATTTCTGACCTGTTTTCCAGGGTGAAAAACGCTACTTGGTTTACCAAGCTTGACCTCAGGGGGGCGTATAACCTTATTCGCATTAAGCACGGGGATGAATGGAAGACGGCATTTAACACCCCTGAAGGGCATTTTGAGTACCTTGTGATGCCCTTTGGGCTCACTAATGCTCCTTCTATCTTCCAGTCCTTCATGAATGACATTTTCAGGGATTTTGTGGACAAGTTTCTGATTGTTTATTTGGATGATATCTTGATTTTTTCTAATGACTGGGACTCTCATGTGAAGCATGTTCGAACTGTATTCCAGATTTTGAGAGAGAATGCTCTGTATGTGAAGGGATCAAAGTGTCTTTTTGGCGTACAGAAGATCTCATTTCTGGGATTCATTTTGTCCCCATCTGTTATTGAAATGGACCCGGTCAAGGTTCAGGCCATCTGTGATTGGGTCCAACCTACTTCATTAAAGGCTCTTCAGAGATTTTTGGGTTTTGCCAATTTTTATCGTAAATTTATTGGTAATTTCTCTGTTATTGTTAAACCATTAACTGATTTGACCAGAAAGCGTTCTGATGTGGTGAATTGGCCTCCTGAGGCAGTCTCTGCGTTTCAGGAACTTAAGCAGAGATTCACTTCTGCTCCTGTTCTACGGCAGCCTGATGTTTCTCTGCCATTTCAGGTGGAGGTTGATGCCTCTGAAATTGGGGCAGGTGCCGTTTTGTCCCAAAAAGATCCAGAGACCTCTAAAAGTAACCCTTGTGCCTTTTTCTCTCGAAAATTTTCTCCTACTGAACGTAATTATGACGTGGGTAATCGGGAGTTATTGGCCATGAAGTGGGCTTTTGAAGAGTGGAGACATTGGCTGGAGGGAGCCAAACATCAGGTGGTGGTCCTTACGGACCATAAGAATCTGGTCTATCTGGAATCTGCCAAGCGACTCAATCCTAGACAGGCCAGGTGGGCCTTGTTTTTCACACGTTTTAATTTTGTGGTTTCCTTTCTTCCTGGCACTAAGAATGTTAAGGCGGATGCCCTCTCGAGGAGTTTCCTTGCGGACTCTCCTGAGCTATCTGATCCCTCTGTTATTTTGAAGGAGGGTGTAGTTCTTTCCGCCATCTCGCCCAATTTGAGACTTGCTCTGGAGGGGTGTCAGGAGGATAGGCTCGAGAGCTGCCCTGTTGGAAAATTGTTTGTCCCGGACCAATGGAAAAAGAGTGTGATGTCTGAGATTCATTGTTCCGCATTGGCTGGGCATCCCGGAATTTTTGGTACCAGAGACTTGGTTAGTCGGTCCTTTTGGTGGCCTACCTTGTCTCGCGATGTCAGGGAATTTGTGCAGTCCTGCGGGACTTGCTCTCGCTCCAAGCCTTGCTCTCGCTCTAGTGGTTTGTTGATGCCATTGCCTGTGCCCAAGAGACCATGGACCCATATCTCTATGGATTTCATTTCCGATCTTCCTGTTTCTCAGAGAATGACCACCATCTGGGTAATTTGTGATAGGTTTTCCAAAATGATACATCTTGTGCCATTACCTAAGTTGCCTTCCTCCTCTGAATTGGTGCCGTTGTTCCTTCAGCACGTGGTTCGTTTACACGGCATTCCTGAGAACATTGTGTCTGACAGAGGAGTCCAGTTTGTTTCCAGATTTTGGAAGACTTTTTGTTCTAAACTGGGTGTTCAATTGTCTTTCTCCTCGGCATTTCATCCTCAGACCAATGGTCAAACTGAGAGAACAAACCAGACATTGGAGACTTATCTAAGATGCTTTGTGTCTGCTGATCAGGATGACTGGGTCTCTTTTTTGCCTTTGGCTGAGTTTGCTCTTAATAATAGGGCTAGCTCTGCCACTTTGATGTCTCCGTTTTTCTGTAATTCTGGGTTTCACCCTCGATTTTCTTCAGGACAGACGGAGGCTTCTGTCTGTCCAGGTGTTGACTCTGTTGTTGAGCGTATGCAGCAGATTTGGGACCAGGTAGTGGAGAGGTTGTCCCTCTCTCAGGAGAAGGCCCAGCGGTTTGCTAACCGGCATAGGACTGATGGTCCTCTGTTTAAAGTGGGGGACTTGGTCTGGTTGTCCTCAAAGAATATTCCTATGAGAGTAGCATCTCCTAAATTTAAGCCTAGGTTCATTGGACCTTATAAGATCATGGAGATTATTAATCCTGTTTCTTTTCGTTTGCTTCTTCCAGGGACATTTAAGATCCATAACGTGTTCCACAAGTCCTTGTTGAAGAGGTTTGTTGAGCCAGTGGTTCCTGCTGCTGTGCCTCCTGACCCTGTTTTGGTTGAGGGCAATCTGGAGTATGTGGTTGAGAAAATATTGGATTCTCGTTTTTCTAGACGAAGACTCCAGTATTTGGTTAAATGGAGAGGTTATGGTCAGGAAGACAATTCTTGGGTGTTTGCTTCGGACATCCATGCTAGGAGACTCATCCGTGCGTATCATAGAACTCATCCTGACCGACCTGGTTGCTCAAATGAGGGTTCGGTGACCCCTCCTCAAGGGGGGGTACTGTTGTGAATGGGTTTGAGATGAGTTCTGAGCAGAGGCTCCCTCTGGTGGTTACAAGCGGTACTAGTGAGGATTGTGAGGACTGGGAATCAGGTGTTACTGATTGGTCTTATATAAGGGAGTGATTTTCCCATCAGGGTTGCCGGTGATCAATTGTTCTGGTCTGAATCCTTCTTTCCAGTTTCCCTTGTAGCCTGCTGTGTCGTGTCTGCATCTCCTGCTATCAGATAAGACAATTTCTTATTTTGTGTTTTTGCTATATTTTTGCATTTGTTCCTGCACTTCTGTGGGGGCCTTCTGGGTCCCCTCCGGGGGCTTTTGCCCTCTCAGTTTAGTCCGCCACTGTGTTTTGTACTTTTGCTTTTTCCAGTTTTTTCAGTGGCTGCTGTTTTTGTTACACCAGAGAACTAATTTAGGTGGTAGAGGTCGTGTGATCTCAGGTGATTTTGAAATTAGTAGAGTTGGTGTTTTTTCAGGGTTTTCTGGGATTGCAGTAAGTACCCTTCCTGTCCTTTTCTATTTAGATAGTTTGGGCCCCAGCGTTTGCTCATACTATTTTCTTTCTGTGTCAGTATTTCCTCTTGTCTAACCGCCATTACATGTTTGGGGGCTTTCTATTATCTTTGGGGTTCTGCTACGGGGCAGATAGCTTTCCTATTTCTATCTTTAGGTGTAGTTAGTTTCTCAGGCTGTGACGAGGCGTCTAGGACCAACGTAGGAACGCTCCACGGCTGCCTCTAGTTGCGGTGGTTAGTCAGGGTACTGCAATCTCATAGATTCCAACTGCTCTGGTGTATTTCCTTTTTTGCCTGCACTCCTCAGCTACCGTAACATAACAGGACACCACTGCTCGTACCGTGTCGAAATGCATCCCCAAAAACAGGATTGACTGCGACGGTTCCAGAGATGACTTCTCCCAATTGACCAGCCACCCGAAGTCCTCCAGGAGCTGAAGGGATAGATTGCGAGCCGTCACCGCCTCCTCCTTTGAGGACGCCACAATCAAAAGGTCGTCCAGATAGGGAAGAATCGTAACCCCCTGTCTTCGAAGGATCGCCATGAGAGGTGCCAGAATTTTCGTAAAAACTCTGGGCGCTGAGGCCAATCCGAATGGCAGGGCCACAAACTGGTAATGGTCCTGACCTATGGCAAAACGAAGAAAGCGTTGGTGGGCCCTTCCGACGGGAACATGCAAATAAGCGTCGCGAATGTCGACTGACACCAAAAAGTCGTACTGCGACAGGGCCGCCACAACCGAGCGAAGCGACTCCATGCGGAATTTCCGGGTGCGGACATGCCGATTCAATCTTTTGAGATCCAGAATGGGGCGAAATTTGTCCTCCTTTTTGGGGACCACAAAGAGGTTGGAATAAAACCCTCTTCCCCGGTCCTCCGGCGGGACCGGTACCACCACACCCTTCTGCAGAAGGGAATCGATCTCCCGTAGTAGAGCGGCAAATAGCTCGGGCTCTGACGGAATGCGAGATTGGCAAAAACTGTCCGGGGGTCGAGAAAGAAACTCTATGAAGTAGCCTGCTGACACAACCCGCGTCACCAAGTTGTCCGAAACGCGGGAAGCCCAAGTCGATTCGAATTGGAGCAGGCGACCCCCCACTCGAGAGCCCTCGAGTGAGACCCTGGCGTCAGTCCGCCTTAGCGGGCTTTTTGTCAGCTTCCCGCTTGTCTTGACGGAAGCTCTGTTTCCAGGGAGTGCGGGATTTCTGAGAGGTCTTTTCTCCTGAAAAAGAGGGACGACCCGATCCCCAAGAGGGTTGACCGAACCGTCCCCTGGACCGAAAAAGCCGCCGACTACTACCGGCACTAGGCCTGCCAGAAGCAGAAGCCACAGCTCTTCGCTGCGGTAAAGCCGTTTCTTTTGCCTTTGCCTTGGCAATCAGCTCCGTGAGATCAGATCCAAATAGCTGACCACCCTTGTAAGCTAAGGATAGCAAACCTTGCTTGAAAACCGCGTCCCCGGTCCACTGTCTAAGCCACAGTGCTCTTCTGACTGTGACCGCCGAGGATTGCGCCCTGGACAACAGTGACGCAGTATCCAAACCTGCATCACTGCCATATCGGGCTGCCTACTCCAACAACTTGAAAAGCCCATCTACCTCGGATAGCGGGGATCCATCTTGCCACGCCGTCCGTAGACGGTCCAACCAGCTCAGGGAAGCTTTACAAGCACACATGGATCCTAGCACCGCTCTGAATCCATGACCCGCGGCCTCGTAGATGGATTTCGCCGCCATCTCCGTTTTTCTGTCCAGCGGATCCTGCAGACTCGCCTTCCCTTTAACAGGAAGTAATGAGGATTTGCTAAGCTGGGATAAAGGGACATCCACTTCAGGAGAAGGAATCCAATTATCAATCAACTCCGTCGAACACGGATACAGTGCCTCAAAAAACCGTGTCCCCTGAAAACGTTTATCTGGACACAGGCGTTCCTTCTCCACTGCCCCATTAAGCTCATCCAGAGATGGTAATGCCGATCGCGACCTATGCGACTCCTGAAACATCCGGGCCGACTTACCAGGACGTCTAGTTACCTCCTCCGGTAACTAACGCCTCCCTCATGGCTCCAATAAAAGCCTCTGCACGGCCCAAAAAAGAGGCAGAGTGTCCCTGCCGATCCTCCTTATCCGAATCGGACATCTCCCCATCCGTGCTTGAAGGGGAACCCTCCATACCAGAGATCTCCGAGTCGCTACGCGGGAAGGATAGTACCAGCCTGTGGCGCTTCCTGCCATGAGAGGATCTAGCTGACATCCAATAACCTAGAAGGTCAGACAGGTCATCAATAGAACGAGTGAGGGCCTCCATTTTTACATCACTGAAACCTCCGACCGCTGCGCTTGACGCCGTCGAGGACTCCTGCGTGTCAGATATGCGAGACTGATCCTGTAGCGGACCTGGGAGACGGTCCGCACCTCCTGGACCCTGATCAGACATACCCTCACACAGTATATGGCAGGTTAAACCTGTCAGTAACTAGAACAGTGTGGTTTCTTAAGGGAAATAAAAAACGAACGCTGAAAGGTTACAGCTCTTAAAGAGAGAGCTACCTCAGCTGTCCCCCAATTAAGGGTTAACCGCCTATCAAGGGGTTAATGTCGCAGACTCCCCACAACCTCTATTAAATGAAAAAGGTGTGCGAGCCCCAGACAAAAAAAGACCTCTATATGAGGTAACAGCTGCAGGACAGCGCAGTCTGCCACCTAATTGTGCCTCAGAAAGGTGCCCTGCGCTGTGGGGGTGAGGGGGTTAAGCTTCTGCCCTGACAGGCAGAAGCGACTCACCCAGCTGGCCGAGGTGCAGTGTTCCTTCGTTTGTCGGGAGGGGAGGAGAGTGAGGAGCCCGAGGAAGCCTTCAGTAATGGCCGCCGCGCTGTGTGAGAGAGAAGCCGGAAGAGGAGACAGGAGGAAACGCGCGCTCAGAGCGCTTCCTGCCCGCGAAAGACCGGGAAGGTGCGAAGCCACGCCCCCCGCCGGCTTCAAAAAAAGCGCGCGCGACTCCTCCGCTCTCCCCCGCTCCCATGTCCTGCAGGCATCCACCTGCGGACAAAAAACACCAGTCACCAACATGTACACATGTAACAGCGTGCACAGCAGCGCGAGCAGCAGTCGCTGAAGCACTCAAAACACATATTAAAATGCTGAGTACTCACCCAGCTGAGCGCCACAGGGACCCCCAGGGATTTGTGGCGCTGTGCCCATAGCTTCCCCCCAGGGCAGAGAACGCAGTGACCCCAGAAGCGCGGTTTGTGTCCCCCCAGTGAAGCAACCTTCATCCCCCGGGGCCGGCAGGGTTCTGCAGGGACCTCCTTAAAGGGTAATACAGATCCGCCAAGGGAGGGGTGGGGGTCCAGCAGCGCTGAGACCCCTGAGACCTCAAGACCACTGGGGTCCAAGTCTCTGTCCGATAAAAATAAAAAATCTTCTGAGGAGCTGCTTCAGCAGCGACTATCCTCTGTGACCTCAAATTTTAGACTGGAGAGCTGGAGTAGGAGGAGCCCAAGCTGAAGGGGCCGGTCAACACTTTTTTAATCTGAGGTGTTCTATCCTGTGTGGGCTCCGCCTACCCACTAGTAATGTCTGTGTCTCCCTTCCTTCCATCTGCTGCTGAAAGAAACATATAACAACATAAAGGAGCTGTTGAGGTGCCTGAACCTTGACCAACATTTGTGGCCCCTCTGTGGTGACTTAAATGTGGTTACCCTCTTACTTGGTCTTCAGGGTGAACCCACAAAGTACTGCTGCTTTCTGTGTGAGAGGGATAGTCGTGTAAGAGAATATCATTGCAATAAAAGAGACTGGCCTCTACAAATTCACTTCTGCCAGGTAGTAAAAATGTCCTGCATCCAGCACTTGTTGAGCCACGTAAGATTTTGTTACCATCATTGCATGTTGGGCCTAATGAAGAACTTTGTAAAGGCAATGAATAAAACTGCAAAAGCATTCAAGTATGTAATTGATACATTTCGAAAGTTGAGCCAAGCAAAGATAAAGGAAGGAGTCTTTATTAGACCTCAGATTTGAAAGCTTCTTAAAGATGAGTTTCTCTGATTGTTGCAGGGCAAGGAAAAGGCTGCTTGGGTAGTATTCACATTAGTGGTAACTCATTTTTTTAGGAAACTCAAGCGCAAATAATTATGAAGATTTGGGGAAAACTCCCCAAAACATAAGGATCTTGGCTGTAACATGTCCTTAAAGATTCATTTTGAACACTCGCATCTAGACTTGTTCTCCACCAGTGCACATATGAGGTTTATACAGTGTTCCTAGTTTAAAGGGACATTCCCAGGTGCAAAGGCATAGCTAGAGTTTTTAGATCGGGGGGGCGTGAAACTTCTGAATAGGCAACTAACTAGGTAACCCTACAACTATGGTGGCGCACCCTAATAGAGGATGTAGGAGAACCTCAACAGATGACCGTGGTGTTACTAAAAAACAAAATAAACCTCTATACAAAGACCAACACTGATATTACCGCCATATAGGGACCAAATAATGGTAGATACCAATCCGGCAGGCCATGTAAATGATTACAGTACAGTTAAAGATAGTGACTTACAGCTGACGTTCTTTCGGTGGAGTCACTTTTCCCGTCATTTCAATCTGACCCAGACCAACATGACAACTTCTTCCAGCCAGGACTCGACTGCAGAGATGTAAAAAAAAAAAAACATATATGACTTCTCACATTTCCAGCACCGTCCCCATCTATCCCCAACCTGCACAAACTCCTCATCCTGCTGATACTCCCATGCTGAGCCGCTGCTGTTGTATGTGTGGTACTTTGTGCCCTCTAGTTGGTTAAATAACCCTCTACAATATATTAGTGCCCTGTCCAAGTGCCCTAGAAAACAGTGCTCACATTTTGCCCCAAGAAAGTAATATTGCCCTCTGTGTGCCCCTCTGACAGACACAATAACCAGAATGCCCCTATAACTAAAAGTGCCCACTTAACATTGAATAATGTCTCGAGTCGCCCCTTGTACAGCTCCCTTCTACACAGTGTGATGCTCTCCTATATAAAGTATATTGACCTAAGCACTATATAGTACACCTAGACAGTATACTGACCTCTTAGTAGCCAAACTGTTTAATGGCCCTAACACTGTATAATGTCCCCCACACTGTACAAAGCCCCCACATTAGTTCCCACACTATATGATGGCCCCCTCACTGTAATCCCCACACTGTATGATGGTCAACAAATAGCCTCCATATAGTATAATATGTTCCCCATAGGTTTCCATACAGTATAATCACTCTCTATACGCCTTAATACAGTATATTGCACTCCCATTAGTCTTCTATACAAGATAAAGCACTCCCCAAATGCCTCTAAATAGTATAATGCACTCCCTATAGGACTCTATATAGTATAATAATAATCTTTTATTTTTATATAGCGCTAACATATTCCGCAGCGCTTTACAGTTTGCACACATTATCGTCACTGTCCCAGATGGGGCTCACAATCTAGATTCCCTATTAGTATGTTTTTGGAGTGTGGGAGGAAACCGGAGAACCCGGAGGAAACCCACGTAAACACGGGAAGAACATACAAACTCCTTGCAGATGTTGTCCTTGGTGGGACTTGAACCCAGGACTCCAGCGCTGCAAGGCTGCAGTGCGATCCACTGAGCCACCGACATAGTCCTCAATATAGTATAATACACTCACCATCGTCCTCCATACAGTACAATGCACTAATAAAAAAAAACAAAAAAAACAACTCACCTCTTCTACTCATTCCACTGCTGCTCCGGCCTCTGCAGCGAGCCCTCTGAACGCCCGCACATCTCAGCACAGCATGAACCATGTAATGAAGTTATTGCATTCGCTGTGCGTCAGACAGAGAATGATGGGAGGGGAGGGTCAGATTACGCTCCCTCTCTGATCATTGCTTTCAACTGTATTGGCATCAGGGATGCCGATACAGTTGAACTTGCCATGACGGACGGAGGGCACCTGTTGGCCGCGTGGCAGTACAGGGAGATTGTGACTCCGTGCTCTGCCGGAGAATTTAACTGTATCTATGCGCTGCACGCGCCGATACAGTTAACGGTAGCGTAACTGGAGATGGGTTACTCAGAGCGAGGTGCCACCGCACCCTCTACATACCTGTATACACTATTACCACCCTTGTGGTAACAATGTCATATTGCAAGATTATTCCTCCACTTTCTGATAAGTTGGGGTCTTGATCTCTGGGACGCCCAACAATCCAGAAAGTTAGGACTCCAAGGCCACACTGGTTTTTCTCCTGCATACTCAATCAATTTCATAGTAAAAAAAATTCTGAAAAATGGCACAAAGAAGCACCAAGGAACTAAGACAATACATCATAAAATAACAATTAGATCCCCAAATGCAGGTGCAATGTATGGTGCACTTGTTTATAATGGGTCTAGCCATTGTACCACAACATTCAGGGGCTTCACATATCAGGAGGTTAAGATGAGCGGATGATCTATGCAGGATTGCATTGGGGTCAAATTTCCATAAATTTGAAGTTCCAGAATTCAAACAATTTGCAATTCGATTAGCAAACTATTCAGAAAACCTACACTTACATGGCGCACCTCTCTGACCACCCTGACAAAGTAATACATGTACGTCACATGTCAAGTGTGGCCGCATCAATCCCACAAAATACATGGTGTTGGCCAGTATCCCTGCACGCATCACCCCTCCCCCGGGAATGATGACAACTTTGTCACTGCCGTAGCAACTGGTCCGCACCTCCTCTGGCTGCTGCCCGGGGTCAGCACATGCCTCGCAGATCCCCAGGCACTGTGCTTATGGGGTATACTCCTTCTTAAAGGTACAACGCACGCCATCCTAAAGTGTCCCCAGCCTATGGCTGGGAGATACTTATTATTTAAGGCACCTACACTTGAATGGAGGTGCGTGAGGAATGAGTAAAGTCAGTTTTTTGCATGCTTGCTAGTTTTCAGGTTACCAGTACCCGCCAGTCAGTTTACTGTCCCTTATGGGGCGAGGGGTTCTGCTGTTCTGGCACCTCAGGGGCTCTCCAAGTGGGTCATGGCACCTGCAAACTAAAACAGTAAAATCTGCACTATATTGTGGCGTTCCTTCCCTTTTGAGTTTTGCACAGCGCCTGAAAAGTATTTCCCAATTACATGTAGGGTACTGGAGCACTCAGGAGAAATTGCGCAACAAACTGAGAGGTCCATTTTTTCTATTAGCCCTTATAAAAATTTGGGGCTAAAACAACATTTTAGTGGTAAAAGACATACAGTTATATGAAAAAGTTTGGGCACCCCTATTAATTTTAAGCTTAATGTTTTATAAAAATTGGTGTTTTTGCAACAGCTATTTCAGTTTGATATATCTAATAACTATTGGACACAGTAATGTTTCTGCCTTGAAATGAGGTTTATTGTACTAACAGAAAATGTGCAATCTGCATTCAAACAAAATTTGACAGGTGCATAAGTATGGGCACCTCACCAGAAAAGAGACATTAATATTTAGTAGATCCTCCTTTTGCAAAAATAACAGCCTCTAGTCGCTTCCTGTAGCTTTTAATGAGTTCCTGGATCCTGGATGAAGGTATTTTTGACCATTCCTCTTTACAAAACAATTCCAGTTCAGTTAAGTTTGATAATCACCGAGCATGGACAGCCCTCTTCAAATGATCCTGTCGGGGTCGTAACGACATACCACTCATCCTCCAGTCATGCCAAATTAGACTACAAGCATGTGGTACCAGGATAAGAATGAGTCAGACTATTAGGCTGGTTCAGTCTTAGACCATGCTTCATATGGTGCTTATATGCGACCACCAGGGCAAGTTCTAAGCTTTATTTTCACATACATAAGATTACATACACAGAATATTGGGGTGGAGTAAAGGCGGGATTGAGGAGAAAGAGATATGCTGAACATATCCATATATGTACACGTCCAGCATCTGGTCATCCTAATTGGTCCTTAGATCTTCTTCTAAGTCCTCCTTGATCATGTTGTCATCCTTAGTTTCATTTCTTGAAGAAAGATTCTATTGTTCTCGTGTATCATGTGGTTCCTCAATTCCCCAAAGGTGGGGGGCATTTCAGTGGATCCAGTTCAAGTTAGTGTACTACAGTGATAGGACACAAGGTGGAGACAGACACCAGCAGATACTAACATTATCTTAAAATAAGTTTCAATCTGAATAATATCATTTAAGGGAAACTTCGTGTTTACAAAATACATATACACACTATGAATATAAAAGTATAGTAGAAAATTATATTTTACCTTGACAATCCCCCTAAACACTAAGTTTTTCCCTTAATATATGTGACCTTCGAGACTGTCCATGTGTGGGGACAGGGTTAATGGATTTCTTCGCTTGGTCATTTTAGAAACTGGCCCCTTATGGACCGCCCCAAACAACCAAGTCCCTACCAAACATGCACATGGAGTTCTCCCACTATCCCTAAACTAAATCTCTTATTTCCATTTGTATTTTGTTATAGGGGGTTTTATCAGGTTTATTATGTGGGGTATATTTCTCCATATCACCATTGTCAGTGTCATCATATAGCAGGGACACAGCTTCCTTATAAAGGAAAATACCTGAGGAGGCAGTTGCATTGGCCACAGCTTTCCTATACATAGATATCACACAACATAGAATTATCAATCCTAGTACCAAAAAGTCCTGTTACCACTAAGCAGGCTTGTTGGAGAAATTCTTTAAGTCCTTCAAGCCATCTTAAGAAGAAAGAGGTATCTACTTCTGCATTGGCTTTTATTTCCTGAGCCAGATTTTTAATCTCTGTAAGGGCCACTATAGTTTTACCATTGACTCCAGAATTCTGAGGAATATAAGTACAACATTCTTCCCCTATCATCCCACAGACTTCATCTTTTTCAGCTAGAATCATGTCAATGGCCAGTCTATTTTGAAGAGTCAGTCTTTTGTTTTGGGCCCAGTTTCTCAACTATACCCTGGAAAGCATCTTGACTAAAATTGATATTGATAAATCTTTGCTTGGTGTAGTATATATATTTTATCCAATCTACATTGTAATTGATCTGCACAGTTGGGATGAGAGAACGGAAATCCGCCAGGATCTGATTCTGAGCTTTGTATTCGTCTGGGACCCCCCTAGGAACACCTATGGAATCCATATAAACTTTGGGATCCTCAGCATAACCGGTGTGCAGCTGACCCAGACTCCTTCTTTTTCTGGATATCAGTGGAGCTATATTCTCGGATCCAGACTCTTTCTCACGTGTCTTTTAATGACTACCCAGTCTCCAGGCTGTGACTCCCAGGATCCTGGTTCGGATCTGGAAGAGAACTGAAAACATTATCATATACTTTCTTGAGTCTTTTATGCAAATCCCTTACATATGAACTTAATACATGGTTACTTATTTCCAATGCTTGGGAAAAGAAACATCCTAAACTAGGCACTTTGCCAAATAGTACTTTATACGGAGAAAGTCCAGTTTTTCTACTTGGAGTGTACCTTACTGAGTATAGGGCTAATGATAAACATTCAGGCCAAGATTTCCCTGTTTCAGCCATGGCCTTTTAGATTTTTAACTTCAATATCCTATTTAGTCCTTTTACTTTTACACCGCTTTGTGGTAATATGGGGTGTGGAAAACTTGTTGAATTCCCAGCGCTGTCAAGACTTCATTCATTATTTCACCTGTGAAATGTGTACCTCTGTCACTTTCGGTCACCTTTGGTACTCCATACCTGCACACCACCTCCGCAAGCAGCTTCTTTGCGGTTGCCGCAGCCTTGGCAATCGGGAAAGCCTCCGGCCAACCTGAGAATAAATCAAAAACACACCAACACGTACTCCCATGAACCTGATTTTGGCAGCTGAATATAATCAATCTGCAGTCTCTGGAAAGGATAGAAGGGCCGAGGGGTGTGTTTGGGTGGTGTCTTGACTACCCTTCTCTGATTATGTGTAGCACATACCATGCATCCCTGGATCAAACCTTCTATACAGGTGGAAAAGCCTGGTGCCTCCCAATGCTTCTGCATCACACTCATCACAGCAGTTTTGGACTGGTGGGTTGGCCCATGTAACATCTGGGCGACCGCAGGGTACAACGCTCTTGGAAGGCATCGGCGCATCCCTCTTCCCCATACCCCAGTTGCTGCATTCAGACATGCACCTTCTTTTTCCCACTTTTCTACTTCCTCCTGGCGCACCTGAGCCTGCATCTGGGCTAAGGCATCCTCCGACACAAAGGGATTTTTGGGAGCGCTTACCTGGTGCATCGTTACCCCTTGGAGTGGTCTACTGGTGCTGTTTTTGCTGCTGCATCGGCCATTGCGTTTCCTTTACTCACCTGATCAGTGCATCTGGTATGTGCTTTAACTTTTGACAACTACTTCTTTTGGTAATTGTAATGCATCAATTAACTGCTGGACTGCGTCAGCATTTTTAATGGGATGTCCTGCTGCCATCAGGAATCCTCTAGACTTCCAAATTGGACCCAAATCATGAGCTATACCGAATGCTTATCTAGAATCTGTGTAGGTGTTAACAATTCTACCTTCAGCTATCTTACAGGCCTCAGTCAGAGCCTTAAATTCAGCCTCCTGGGCCTACTGATATGGGAGCATTGGTTCTGCTTTGATTACTGCATTCAGGGAGACGTGATGGCAAAATACTCATGGTTGTGGGGAAGGAATACCTGAAGGTCATCTATGGGATAAGGATGTATTTTTACTAAAAGATTTAAAGTCAACATTACGTCTTTCAGTTTTAAACACTGTGGGTAGACCTGCTGTTTCCTGTGCCATAAGCTGAACATAATCATAAGGAATCTCCTCTCTTGGATCTTCTTTGTACAATACCGTACAATACCTGACCTCCCCCCTAGATCCGAGAGAGGTAACAATGTGGCAGGATTAAGTGTGGTACATCTCTGCAAAGAAACATTTGGAGGCATTAAAAGTGCACATTGCAATCGAAGGTGACGTGCAGCTGAAAGATGTGCCGACTGCACCTGGTTCAGTATGGTGTATACATCATGAGGTGTAAGTGCTGTCAGTGGATAATCAAGAACGATATCTGATGATTTGTGGAGCAATAGTCCTACAGCATGTACCGCCCGTACACAGGACGGGGTACCCCTAGCCACTGCATCTAGTCTTTCACTGAAACAGGCCACTGGCCTTTGATTGTCACCATGTAACTGAGTCAATACTCCTGCCGCGTGTCCCCGCTGTTCATAAAGATACAGGATGAATGGTAGTTCATAGTTGAGAGTTCCTAGCGCTGGAGCTGCCACAATCCTGTTTTTGAGGGAATGAAAACAGTCTATACCTTCAGGAGTTAGTTTAAAAAGCACAATGGTAATAGTCATAGAGAGGCTGCATGAGGATTGACACAGCACGAATCCACTGCCTGCAGTAGAAAATCAGTCCAAGAAATATCCTAAGAGCGGCAACATTAACAGGCATAGGAAAGTTCTGTACAGCTTCTTTGCGAGCGCTGGTCAGATGTCGCGCCCCCAGTGTAATGCAATGTCCCAAAAAGATAATTGAAGATTTACAGAATTGCAGTTTATCCTTTAACGCTTACAACCTGCTTGGTACAAAAACAACATATTATAAAAATAACATTGGCAAAATCAATAACTGTAAACTAAGCAGCATCCTGAGATATCTGGAACAAAAGTGTATATATATATTGTACCAGCCAATACATAGAGGGTTAAATCTCGTAGCCGAAGGGGGAAGCTGAAGGTTGGAATTTGTACTGTCAAGGCCATTGACAAGGAACCTTACTCTTAGCTGCAGAGATGCCGAAGGTGGGGGCTAGGTTTTAACTAAAACACCCCTTGTTACCAGTTTCTGCATCTGCTGAGCAATAGTCGTTTCTTGAGCTAAACTAAGAAGATACTGTCTCTGTTGGGGCAGGATTGCACCTGGCTTTAATTTGACCATGACTGGCTGCACCCTTAATCTGCCCACATCTGTTTTATCTGAAGCCCAGAAATCATGCGGTATCACGCCTTCTAACACTTTAAGGAAATTCATTTGTGTCCTCTGTACTAGCAACGTCTAGCAACATGATTTTACAAAGAGTGCTCTGCTTCAGTCCTGGTGTCATAGTGACAGTTCCATCAGGATGATACTCAATATGTGCTTGCAATTGTGACAACACATCACTTCCTAAAAGATTACATTGACCCCGTGGTGATACCATTAACTGTGTGTGTACAGTGGTTCCTTGAATTTGCAGGGGAATCTTTTTAGTGACGGGGAGCTGGAGAGTTGTAAGGAGTTGCTATAACATGGTGGGAGAAATCACTTTTCCCAAATGGCCAGTCCTTTTCTGTAATTACTGAATTGTCTGCCCCCGTGTCCACTTGGAACTCAACCTTATGTCCCCCTAGTAGGTTCACCTGCACTGTGCAATTAGGAGTGGGGGGTAAGGAGACAAGGGGTTCATGTGCAAGCTACCATTATCCTATGGGAGCGCCTCTAATTGGTCTTGGGGGCCTCTTGCAGGCGAGTCATTTGCATATGGATTAGTTGGACAGGCTGGATATGGGTTAGTTCTGCAATCCCTCCTGAAATGTCCTGGTTTCTTGCACCCGTAGCACAATTTCTGCCCATCTCCTGGCACACGTCTCCTCTCCCTGTTGTTTGCAGGACGAGTACCTACAGCATGTATCCTTGCTCCTCTTTTTGCCTGCGCTAAATCATGTTGTGCCCCCTGTGCTTTTCTGGCTAGATCCTCTGCTTTTACTGATCTCCAATCCGGTCTACTTACTTTCAGTTTTTCCTTGTCACTTTTTTTTTTTTTTTTTAACCCATTCATATAAAACTTGCTAGAACTTTCTCACTAGTCTTGTTTTCTTTGACAAAACCCATTTCCACCCAAGTTTTTCTTAGAGTCCAGAAATAATCTTTTGGCTCTTTCCTGAACTCTGTCTTCTAGTGTAACTTCCTTTCTCTGCCTGTCTATTTGCTTCTCACATACTCTGAAGGTACTGCCACACTAAACAATCCCGCTAGCGATCACTATAACGACGCATACTAATGCGATCGCTAGCGGGATTGTTTCTATATCGCTAAATGCAGCCACATTTAGCGATATAGTTAACGACGCTATCGCCGTTAGCGATCTTCTTAACGACTTTAGCGGTACAAAAGTACCGCTAAATCGCTAAGAAAAGGTGCCACACAGCGATAAGATACTTACCCAGCGGGAGCGCCAGCGATGAAATAGGGTCCGGAACGATTCCAGCGACGAGCGAGATCACAGCAGGAAGCTCGTCGCTGGAAGCTGCCGCACTGAACAATATCGCTAACGGGATCGCTAAATTGTGACGTTTTTTAGCGATCCCGTTAGTGATATTGTTTAGTGTGGCATACCCTTGACCTTCGATTCTTACGTACTGTGTCTATTCCAAAAACATAAAACTGTTGCACTCTTTCCTGTGCATCCTCACGAATACCCGATGGGAGGGGCTGGTCAAACCACTGCGTAGTTTGTGTGTCCTCTCTCCCTCAGCCTGCAGGTTGCTTATCTGTAGAATGACCTTGGTGTACAGCAAAATACCATCTCGCTGCTGCCAGCACTTATCTCTGCTTGCTGTCACTGACTTTTGCATTCTTAGATCAGTTCCTACAAATATAACACTTGTATATCTCATTTATCAATCTATTGTATCTAGCTTCATTTGCCAATTTTCCCTTTTTCTGTTTTCTATCCCACATCTAACCAATCATAACAGTTTTCATTCCCTGGGCGAGTGACATAGAGATAAAATGTCCCTTTTCCCCTAAGTCTGGTGCGTTGATCCCTTGAAATCATTCCTATCACAGTTGAATATTTGATAGAAATCGAACTTAAAGATAACCACAGGGGTTGTAGTATTAACCCAGAAGGTGGGCATACTGGCACTACTGGAGATCAGGATATAGCTCAAAAGGATATGTATATCAGAAACTTCATGACTGCTGATTAATCTTGTCCTTCTTGCAATGGGAGGCGTGAATCCAGGTGCTCTTGCCCTCGAGCTTCGGGCAGTAGGGGCGGACAGGATCACAGAGTAGGGACCCTCAAATCTGGGCTGGAGACAGTCTCTTCCCATAAATTTTTTTATATATATAAGGTCATCAGGCAGAAATCATGCACCGTGTCACCTGTAAATTCTGGGAGAGAAGCAGACACTGTAGAGTGGGTGTTAGTTAACTCTTTAGACAAAGCAATCACAAATTTGCTATTTTATCATTGGTTTCAAATAATTCCTGGTGCCTAATGTCTTCTGTTTTTAACATACCAGCATGATGGATATTGAATGTATAGTGGCCCGAAGGGTGGCCCGTGACTCATTTGAGTTTAGAGGATCATGGACTGGACCTGTTGCATGGATGATGATATCAGCGGGAAGGTCCCCTGCATGGGTTGTCAGAGTCTGTCCAGGTGGCAAAGGGCCATGAGTGTATATATGAGCCACGCATTCTGCAGTGACGATGGGACCACCAGCTTGGGCTATTAATAGAGCCAGACCCCCTTTCTTGGAGCAGTTGGAGTTGACAGGATTAACTATAGCACCAACCCGATGTGTCAGGATATCACCGTACCCTATGGATAATATCACTGGATTTCCGTTGCGGTCTGTGTAATGCTGTGAATGGCAGGGATACCAGTTTTCAAGTACACCGGGAGCTGGGGGCCTGACCGGGGTTTCCGTGAATCTACAGAGCGACTGTCCTCTCTGAGGATTTGTGAAGGAGAGGAAGGTGCCTTATCTCTGAAGTAGGGGTGGAATAGGCCCTAGGACCAGGGGTTGACAATGATGGTGGGGGAATGGAGGAGGGAAGAGAAGATACTGGTGCTGCTGGGGATAGTGGTGGCTGTTAAGGGGCCCACCCCTCTTCTCTCTCCTGATCCTCCTCCCCTTCATTAGATCCCATAATATCATGGCGGCGCTTCTGATCATTGTTTGAAAAACTGAAGATTCATGCATTGCAGCAATGGCCGGGTTGGGGTGTGTGAAAGGGAACAATGGTGTTGCATCTGGTGCCATATTGGGAGCTGTGGCCTGCACAGGTGCGGGCGGGGGCTGGTAGTAGGCCCTGGTTGGTATCAGCAAAGGATATAGGCCTGACTGGGTGTGCTTGGGTGTCTCAAGATGGCCACCGGAGGAGATGGGGTGTTGGTCATTTCCAGGTGTATTAAGATGGCCACTGGGTGTGGGAGGGGCAATGGGCTGGGCATTACACCAGGAGCGACCCGCCCCACAAACACGGCAGGTCTCCGCCCAGGGCGGATTCTGTTCACCACACACATGACAGGTCCAACCTCCCTTTGTTCTGAGATCGGCACCATTATAGGGCGGTGGCCGAGGGCTTGGAGCGGCCATTTTAGTTACATCAACAAGATCATATGCAGAGCATTTTACATATCCAAACAAAGGCTCAGCACCTTCTAAATCTCCTGCTCCATTTACTTCCTTCCAGTCTTCAATTTTTAAATTATTTGCTACTCTCAAATGTGCCTGAGCCTGATGCAGAAGTCCCTCATCACCCAACTTTCCTTTCTTCTATGCTACATAATCCTTCTACACTGAAGGCTGAAATCTGCTCATACTCGGTAAATCCATCATCTTATACAAACTCCTCATTTTCTTAACAGCCTTTTTGCCTCCACGTGATTCCACCAATTTAACCACTCCCAAAGCACCACCCTCTAACTTGTGGGTTTTGTTTGATTTAAACATGCGCATCATAATTTAACAGAGTGAAATGATCTGTCGCGACTCAGACCACCGGCGTCACTGCAGGTCACCACCCGTCACTGCAGAGTCCCCCTCAATACTGTGACAAGACAAAGAGTCCCCCTCTATTCTGTCTTTTCCCTAACTGTGGATGGTGACGTTACAGCGCAGTACACCGTGACACTCTACACAGCACAGAGTCCCCCTCCATATGCTGACACCTGGGCTTCTCCTAATGAGACTTCCCGGGTTAGACAAAGAGTACCCCCTCCATTTGTCTGAGACAAAGAGAACCCCCTCCATTCGTCTCCTAGCAAAATTTAGGTATGCGCACCCCTCCCACAATTCTCTATACAATACTAGAAATTTAGACACTACCAAATAATCACGGGAGACAACTATCTGCATAAAAGTACAGTGACTGGAGGAGGAGGAACGTGGTAATTTTCACGAGAACGTGCAGGCATGCAACGTCACTCGGTCAGACTTGCTGGTTCGTGGCGTGGGATTGCCCTTGGTCTCACCACTCAACCAGTCACCCACCCAGACCCAAAAAGACAATACAGCTTAAGCCAACAATTACTGATACACAGGCAAGTGGGACGCATATAAAGTATATGATCCCAACTTACCGTGTTCAACGGAGGCTGCAGTCCTCGCACTCAGTCACCGCGGGCACCACCGCAAAGTCCTCAGGACGGGTCCGGACGGGCGGCAATCCACGGCCCCACGTTGGGCGCCAATTGTCGGGGTCGTAACGACATACCACTCATCCTCCAGTCATGCCAAATTAGACTACAAGCATGTGGTACCAGGATAAGAATGAGTCAGACTATTAGGCTGGTTCAGTCTTAGACCATGCTTCATATGGTGCTTATATGCGACCACCAGGGCAAGTTCTAAGCTTTATTTTCACATACATAAGATTACATACACAGAATATTGGGGTGGAGTAAAGGCGGGATTGAGGAGAAAGAGATATGCTGAACATATCCATATATGTACACGTCCAGCATCTGGTCATCCTAATTGGTCCTTAGATCTTCTTCTAAGTCCTCCTTGATCATGTTGTCATCCTTAGTTTCATTTCTTGAAGAAAGATTCTATTGTTCTCGTGTATCATGTGGTTCCTCAATTCCCCAAAGGTGGGGGGCATTTCAGTGGATCCAGTTCAAGTTAGTGTAATACAGTGATAGGACACAAGGTGGAGACAGACACCAGCAGATACTAACATTATCTTAAAATAAGTTTCAATCTGAATAATATCATTTAAGGGAAACTTCGTGTTTACAAAATACATATACACACTATGAATATAAAAGTATAGTAGAAAATTATATTTTACCTTGACAATCCCACAGATGTTCAATGATATATTCAGGTCTGGGGACTGGGATGGCCATTCCAGAACATTGTAATTGTTCCTCTGCATGAATGCCTGAGTAGATTTGGAGCGGTGTTTTGGATCATTGTCTTGCTGAAAGATCCATCCCCTGCGTAAATTCAACTTTGTCGCTGATTCTTGAACATTATTGTCAAGAATCTGCTGATACTGAGTGGAATCCATGCGTCCTCAACTTTAACAAGATTCCCGGTGCCGGCATTGGCCACACAGACCCAAAGCATGATGGAACATCCACCAAATTTTACTGTGTGTAGCAAGTGTTTTTCTTGGAATGCTGTGTTTTTTTTTACGCCATGCATAACGCCTTTTTGTATGACCACACAACTCAATCTTGGTTTCATCAGTCCACAGGACCTTCTTCCAAAAAGAAATTGGCTTCTCCAAATGTGCTTTTGCATACCTCAGCCGACTGTTTGTGGCGTGCTTGCAGAAACGGCTTCTTTCGCATCACTCTCCCATACAGCTTCTCCTTGTGCAAAGTGCGTTGTATAGTTGACCGATGCACAGTGACACCATCTGCAGCAAGTTGATGCTGCAGCTCTTTGGAGGTGGTCTGAGGATTGTCCTTGACTGATCTCACCATTCTTCTTCTCTATCTTTCTGATGTTTTTCTTGGCCTGCCACTTCTGGCCTTAACAAGAACTGTCCCTGTGTTCTTCCATTTCCTTACTATGTTCCTCACAGTGGAAACTGACAGGTTAAATCTCTGAGACAGCTTTTTGTATCCTTCCCCTGAACAACTATGTTAAATAATCTTTGTTTTCAGATCATTTGACAGTTGTTTTGAGGAGCCCATGATGCCACTCTTCAGAGGAGATTCAAACAGGAGAAAAACTTGCAAGTGGCCACTTTAAGTAGCTTTTCTCATGATTGCATACACCTGGCTATGAAGATCAAAGCTCAATGAGGTTACAAAACCAAAAAAAGTGCTTTAGTAAGTCAGTAAAAAGTAGGTAGGAGTATTTAAAACAAGAAAATTATAAGGGTGGCCATACTTATGCACCTGTCAAATTTTGTTTGGATGCAGATTGCACATTTTCTGTTAGTACAATAAACCTCATTTCAAGGCAGAAACATTATGTGTCCAATAGTTATTAGATATATCAAACTGAAATAGCTGTTGCAAAAACACCAATTTTTATAAAACATTAAGCTTAAGATTAATAGGTGTGCCCAAACTTTTTCATATAACTGTAGTTACTTACTGGTAACAGATTTCTCAGAGCCCATGATGGCACCACAGAGTGAGAGGGGATCCGCCCTTCAAGGACAGGAATCCTACAGTTTAAAAGGGCGGTACCTCTCTCACGCATCAGTTGTTAACAGAGCACGAGAGGACCTCCAGGTTATTAACATAATACACTGCTCAAAAAAATAAAGGGAACACTTAAACAACAGAATATAACTCCAAGTAGATCAAACTTCTGTGAAATCAAACTGTCCACTTAGGAAGCAACACTGATTGACAATTCCAAATGCTGTTGTGCAAATGGAATAGACAACAGATGGAAATTATTGCCAATTATCAAGACACGCTCAATAAAGAAGTGGTTCTGCAGGTGGGGACCACAGACCACATCTCAGTACCAATGCTTTCTGGCTGATGTTTTGGTCACTTTTGAAACCCACACAAGTGGCTCAGGTAGTGCAGCTCATCCAGGATGGCACATCAATGCGAGCTGTGGCAAGAAGGTTTGCTGTGTCTGTCAGCGTAGTGTCCAGAGGCTGGAGGCGCTACCAGGAGACAGGCCAGTACACCAGGAGACTTGGAGGGGGCCGTAGGAGGGCAAAAACCCAGCAGCAGGACCACTACCTCCGCATTTATGCAAGGAGAAACAGGAGGAGCACTGCCAGAGCACTGCAAAATGACTTCCAGCAGGCCACAAATGTGCATGTGTCTGCACAAATGGTTAGAAACCGACTCCATGAGGATGGTCTGAGTGCCCGACGTCCACAGATGGGGGTTGGGCTCACAGCCCAACACCGTGCACAACGCTTGGCATTTGCCACAGAACACCAGGATTGGTAAATTAGCCACTGGCGCCCTGTGCTCTTCACAAGTGAAAGCAGGTTCACACTGAGCATATGTGACAGACGTGACAGAGTCTTGAGACGCCATGGAGAGCGATCTGCTGCCTGCAACATCCTTCAGCATAACCGGTTTGGCACTGGGTCAGTAATGGTGTGGGGTGGCATTTCTTTGGAGGGCCGCACAGCCCTCCATGTGCTCGTCAGATGTAGCCTGACTGCCATTAGGTACCAATGAGATCCTCAGACCCCTTGTGACACCATATGCTGGTGCGATTGGCCCTGGGTTCCTCCAAATGCAGGACAATGCCCGCCCTAATGTGGCTGGAGTGTGTCAGCAGTTCCTGCAAGATGAAGGCATTGAAGCTATGGACTGGCCTGCCCGTTCCCCAGACCTGAATCTGATTGAGCACATCTGGGACATCATGTCTCGCTCCATCCACCAACATCACGTTGCACCAAAGACTGTCCAGGAGTAGGCGGATGCTTTAGTCCAGGTCTGGGAGGAGATCCCTCAGGAGACCATCTGCCGCCTCATCAGGAGCATGCCCAGGTGTTGTAGGGTGGTCATACAGGCACGTGGAGGCCACACACACTACTGAGCATCATTTTGACTTGTTTTAAGGACATTACATTCCAATTTAATTTTGCGGGTGACGCCAAATCCAGGCCTCCATTGGTTAATAAATTTGATTTCCATTGATGATTTTTGTGTGATTTTGTTGTCAGCACATTCAACTTTGTACAGAACAAAGTATTCAATGATAATATTTCATTGATTCAGATCTAGGATGTGTTATTTGAGTGTTCCCTTTATTTTTTGAGCAGTGTATTTAACGGTACTATGAAGCTTAACTGTGTGACTACATATAAGTAACAAAATTGGAGAAAGTGTGCACACCCACACGTGAAGGGAGGGAATAAACGGGTGCCATCATGGGCTCTGAGAAATCCCGTTACTGTTAAGTAACTACATCTTTCTCCTTCCTCCATGACGGCACCACGGAGAGAATTGCAGAGAACGTACATTTGGGAGGGACCACCACTTCCAGAACCCTTCTACCAAAAGTATTGTCTGAAGAAGAGGCTAGATCCAGTCGATAGTGATTAAAGAATGTAGAGGGGGAAGACCACATAGTGGCTCTATATATCAGTTCTATTGAGGCACCAGCTCTTTCTGCCCAGGAGGCTTCCACTGCTCTCGTTGAATGAGCTTTTATTTTCTCCAGGGCGGCCACCCCATGTGTGGAGTATGACAGCGTGATGGCGTCCCTTATCCATCTTGTCAGTGTGCCCTTAAAAGCTTTTTGCCCCTTTCGAGGACCCTGAAAGCACACAGAGAGACCTATCCTTCCTACGCTCTCGTGTGGCCGCTAGGTATTGGATTAGGCACCTTCTGCCGTCTAGTGTGTGTAATACTCTTTCTTCCCTATTTTGGGTATTGGAATGAAAAGAAGGGAGGAAGATTTCCTGAAATCTATGGAAACGTGACCTGTTATGATATGATAGCAGAGGAGGACAGTAACAAAAATAGCAAAGGCAGCCACTCACTCAGAGGTGGGTAACTAATGGATTGCAGACCCCTAAACTAACCGCACAACTAGAATCAGCCATGGGACGTACCTACGATGACCTAGATGCCTCGACACAGCCGGAGAGTTAGCTTAGCCTAGAGATAGAAAGGGGAAAGCTAACTGCCCCGGAATAGCGCCCCAAAGGAATATGTAGCCTCCACACATACAGTACAGACCAAAAGTTTGGACACACCTTCACATTTAAAGATTTTTCTGTATTTTCATGACTATGAAAATTGTAAATTCACATTGAAGGCATCAAAACTATGAATTAACACATGTGGAATTATATGCTTAACAAAAAAGTGTGAAACAACTGAAATTATGTCTTATATTCTCGGTTCTTCAAAGTAGGCGCCTTTTGCTTTGATGACTGCTTTGCACACTCTTGGCATTCTCTTGATGAGCTTCAAAAGGTAGTCACGGGAAATGGTTTTCACTTCACAGGTGTGCCCTGTCAGGTTTAATAAGTGGGATTTCTGGCCTTATAAATGGGGTTGGGACCATCAGTTGTGTTGTGCAGAAGTCTGGTGGATACACAGCTGATAGTCCAACTGAATAGACTCTTAGAATTTGTATTATGGCAAGAAAAAAGCAGCTAAGTAAAGAAAAACGAGTGGCCACCATTACTTTAAGAAATTAAGGTCAGTCAGTCCGAAAAATTGGGAAAACTTTGAAAGTGTCCCCAAGTGCAGTTGCAAAAACCATCAAGCGCTACAAAGAAACTAGCTCACATGAGGACCACCCCAGAAAAGGAAGACCAAGAGTCACCTCTGCTTCTGAGAATAAGTTTATCCGAGTCACCAGCCTCAGAAATCGCAGGTTTACAGCAGCTCAGATTAGAGACCAGGTCAATGCCACACAGAGTTCTAGCAGCAGACACATCTCTACAACAACTGTTAAGCGGAGACTTTGTGCAGCATGCCTTCATGGTAAAATAGCTGCTAGGAAACCACTGCTAAGGACAGGCAACAAGCAGAAGAGACTTGTTTGGGCTAAAGAACACAAGGAATGGACATTAGACCAGTGGAAATCTGTGCTTTGGTCTGATGAGTCCAAATTTGAGATCTTTGGTTCCAACCACCGTGTCTTTGTGCGACGCAGAAAAGGTGAACGGATGGACTCTACATGCCTGGTTCCCACCGAGAAGCATGGAGGAGGAGGTGTGATGGTGTGGGGGTGCTTTGCTGGTGACACTGTTGGGGATTTATTCAAAATTGAAGGCATACTGAAGCAGCATGGCTACCACAGCATCTTGCAGCGGCATGCTATTCCATCCGGTTTGCGTTTAGTTGGACCATCATTTATTTTTCAACAGGACAATGACCTCAAACACACCCCCAGGCTGTGTAAGGGCTACTTGACCTGGCCTCAACATTCACCAGACCTGAACCCAATTGAGATGGTTTGGGTGAGCTGGACCGCAGAGTGAAGGCAAGAGGGCCAACAAGAGCTAAGCATCTCTGGGAACTCCTTCAAGATTGTTGGAAGACCATTTCCGGTGACTACCTCTTGAAGCTCATCAATAGAATGCCAAGAGTGTGCAAAGCAGTCATCAAAGCAAAAGGTGGCTACTTTGAAGAACCGAGAATATAAGACATATTTTCAGTTGTTTCACACTTTTTTGTTAAGTATATAATTCCACATGTGTTAATTCATAGGTTTGATGCCTTCAGTGTAAATGTACAATTTTCATAGTCCTGAAAATACAGAAAAATCTTTAAATGAGGTGTGTCCAAACTTTTGGTCTGTACTGTATATTGGCAGTGAGACAAGATGAAATACCAACTCAGGCAGAAAATAGAGTCAGCAAACGCTGGGGCCCAAAACTGTCTAGATATGACAGGACAGAAAAGAATACTTTCTGCAATCCAGCAAAACCCTAGGAAAAAATTCCAGCACTTCTGATTCCAAAAAATACTGAGACCACACGATCTCTCCCCGCTATATCAGAACTCTGATGTGAACAGGTAGCTACCCAGCAGCCACTGAAATAACAGGGACTGAACAAATGAACCGAGATAACTGAGAAACAGAGACCAGCGCAGGCCCCAGCAGGGGGACCCGGCTGACCTCACTCAGAAGGCAGAAAAACAAAAGAAAAGAAAACCACAGAAACAAGCAAGAAATAGCTTATCTGAAAGTTGCAGGAGACCGCAGCAAGCTGACTTTCAAACTGGACCAGGAAGAGAGAACTAATCACAGGCGAGGATCATGGGAAAGTTACTCCCTTAAATCTCCCCAGTCATCACTCCCAGATTGCCAATCGTCCGCAGCTGAATTCTCAGCTGAAGGGCCTCTGTCCGTCAAGGCAACTTCATTAATATCAACAGCCACCAGAGGGAGCCCCAACTCAGAATTCAAAGCATTCACAACAGAGACCCCACTTTCGGTAGGTAGGCTGGGTCAGTCTTAAGAATAACCATATGATCAAAGATTTTTGTGAAGGGAAGGCTGGCCGACAATGCCTGGATGTCACTGTCCCTACGAGCTGGTGTGAGAGCTACTAGAAGTGATGTTTTAAGGGACAGGATTTTCAGTGAAGCCTCTGCCAGAGCTTCGAAAGGAGGTTGAGTTAGGGCTGTAAGGACCAAATTTAAATCCCAAGGAGGGGTACTCAGAGAGGATGGGTCTAGACCTGGCCAATGCTTTGATGAACCTGGATATTCACCGATTGCTAGCCAGGTCGTGATTGTATAGGGCAGTGATGGCTAACCTTGGGACTCCAGCTGTTGTAAAACTACAACTCCCAGCATGCCCTTGCAACCTGCAGCAGTTGATGCATGCTGAGAGTTGTAGTTCTCCAACAGCTGGAGTGATAAGGTTCGCCATCACTGGTAAAGGGCCCCTAAAGCAGCGACTTGAACTTTTAAAGTACTTATAGCTAGCCCCTGTTCCAATCCCTTCTGCGGATACGCCAAGATGGCTGTTAGTGGACTGCCCCTTCTAACTTGGAACCTGAAAGGAACTTCCTTCAGGTTTTCTCATACAGTTTGGTGGTTACGGGTTTTCTACTTTGCAGCAATGTGGAGATTAAATTTTGTGAAAACTCATAACTCAGGAGAGCCCTCTCAAATTCCAGGCTGTCATGTGTAAGTTGGTTACCTGAGAATGAAGAACCGGCCCCTGAGAAAGAAGGTCCGGAAGCACCCATGGGTCAGAGAAGGACATCATCCTCAGCCAAGAAAATCATGTCCTCTTTGGCCAGAAAGGGGCTATTAAGATCACTTTTGCCCTGTCTTCCTGTATTTTCCTCAGAACCACCAGAATCAGGGCAATCAGAGGAAAAGCATAGGCTAGATGTGGTCCCATGGAATCACGAAAGCATGTAACGCAATGGGGTTCCCTTTGGGATCTATTGATAGAAAGCATCTACCTTCCTGTTCTGACTGTTGGCGAATAGATATAGTGTATCTTGTTCCCTAAAATGTGCCATCACCTCTGCCACTATCTTGGTGAACACCCATGGAGCTATGGCTAAACCGAATGGGAGGGCCGTGAACTGATAGTATTTTATCACTCCATTTATTGGGACTGCAACCTGAGGAATTTCTGATAGTCTCTGTGGATGGGGATGTGATAGTATGTGTCCTTTAGGTCCAGAAGAGTCTTGAAATAAAATGGAAACAGCATTTTTCTGATGTCTTCATTGTTTCCATCTTTAAGGTTTGAACCTTCAGTAGCTTGTTCAGTTTCTTTACATTTTATGATTGTTCTGAACATTCCATCTGGCTTTTTCCTCAGGAGCAGGGTGGAGTAGAATCTCTCGCCTCTTTCTTGGTGACTTGGTGCCTCTTGAATGACTGCTTTCCCTATCAGACCCAGAACCTCCTGCTCTAAGGCTAGTTGTTCCTTGTTTGAAGATCTCTGCGGTGTCATTATGAAATTTGGACGGGGAGGTGAGTGGAAATGAAGTTTTAGACCTGATTTTATCCAATATCCAAGATCTGTTGAATATTCTTTCCGAGACCGGGAGAAAGAGAGATAGCCTTCCCAGCACCTGGAGAAAATTCTCATTGGGATGACTTCTTGTTGTCATTGGGGGGTCTGTTGAACAAGAATCCCTTGGTCTTATGCCTTCTATCTTTCCACTTATCCAGAGTTCGGGGGGCTTTTTCCAAATAAATTTCCTACTCCTAAAGGACTTCTTGTAAAAGGGATTGAAGAGGATGGGGAAGCGTTTCTTGTTGTCCCCCGCTTTATCTAGAATATCGTGAAGCATGGGGGTCAAACAAGAACTTGCCCTCACAGGGGATGTAGCAAAGCCTTGACTTTGTCTGGAGATCTCATTGCCAACATTTAAGCCAGAGGGCTAGCCGAGCTGCGTTGGAGAAGACTGCCAATCTGGCAGCCAGCCTGACCGAGTCCAGTAATGCGTCTGCCAAAAAGGCAGCAGCTCCTTTCATTAAGTGATGGAGTCTAATATAATGTCCCTAGAGGTTTTCTCCCTTAGCTGAGATTCCAGCTGGTCTAGCCAGACTATCAGTGACCTGGCCGTACAGGTGGCAGCTACAACAGGTTTTAGTCCTCCCCCCAGTGGCCTCCCATGAACCCTTCAGGAACGTATCTGCTTTTTTGTCCATAGGATCCTTTAACACCCTCATCTCCTCGAAGGGAAGGGAAAACCTTTTGGAAGCTTTGGCAATTGCCACATCCAGTTTTGGTGCTTCCTCCCAAAAAGATCATGCTGGGTCCTCAAATGGATATTTTCTGTTTGGGGATAGAAGGCCCTCTCTCTATTTTTTTTCCACTCCTTTTTAATTAAGGATTGAATCTTCTCATTTAGGGGGTAAGATCTTTTTTTATTCTAGCCCACCAAACATGTTCTTTACTGATTTTTTTTGTACATGGGTCCACCAGCCCCATGGTGGCACCGACGAGGCGGTTTCACAATTTAGATTGTGAGCCCCAATGGGGACAGTGATGATAATGTATGTAAACTGTAAAGCGCTGAGGAATAAGTTAGCGTTATATAAAAATAAAGATTATTATTTATTATTATTTCCTCTAAGGGGAAACTGCTGCGACCGCTCCTAACCCCGAATGATGATGAACTGGAAGTATCTGAGTCCCTTTCTTCACTCTCCGAACTACTAGATCCGGACTCAGGGGACCAGTCTAGTTTTCTGCCATTATTCCTCCATATCTTGAAGGTATTTTCTACCTGTGATTTTATTAAGGACCTAAAATCTGAGGCAAATCTCAGGGTCTCTTCACAGATTGTCTGTTCTATGCAGGAGTTGCAGAGTCTTTTTTCCCACGTAGTGGGTAACTCTTCCATGCAGAATGCACAGGTCCTGTGCTTAGTCTTGCCCGTACTTTTCCTTCCCTAAAGAGAGAAGAGAACAGGGGGGACCCTAAATATAAAGTGGACTTTCACGTAGATCACTGAAGGAAGAAGGGGTACTGGTTAAGAGAAGGAACCATTCTTGTAGATGGATTCTCTCTTGCGCTCAACGCCACACTGGAGTCCTTGCTGCGCTGGGACGATATACCCGAATGCCTACTCCCACTGTTACCACGCTCCTGGTGATGGGAAGTGTCCTCTTGATGTCCCGCTCGTTTTTTCTTCTGCTGTGACAACTGCTGCTGTTGTGACCGGCCCTGCGTCTCCAGAAGCTCCTGCCTAATGCTTAATCTAAAACGCCCGCACGCTCTCCATAGCCGCCTCCGGGAGGGGTGCGGGGCGTCCATAGACAAAAACAGGCCCCCTGGTGGTGAGACGCGCGCATGCCCAGACTGGATTACCCAGTCACGCATTGTGACACCGCTGCATCATAGGTTGCGTGCGCCCCGACTGGATTACTCAGTCATGCACCGCGGCACTACTTGCGTCATAGGGGGCGTGTCCGCACCGCGCACTAGATCCCAGAAGTGCCGGGAGCGCGACTGGTCTCAGCCCCAGCTGCCTGTAGAGCCATGAGGATTCCTGGCGCCGGCCTGGAGAAGATTCTGGGAGAGGCAGCATGCCGCGAGCCTCTTCTCTGCCGCCTCTCCCCGCACACCCTAAAGGCCCACTGACCATAGCGGTGGCGCCTCAGGATACCGCGCCAGCTGAGGCTGGGAACCCCTGCTGCCTGGATCCGTCTAGCCGGGCATCCCACGACGATCCTCAGGTATGTTTCCTTGTAGGTACGCCGGCTGTAAGTTCCCCGTCAAGGACAGGAAACCAAATGATGCAAGAGAAAGGTACTGCCCATTTTTAATCGGTAGGTTTCCTTTCCTTGAAGGGCGGATTTCCCTCTCTCTATGGTGACGTCATGGGGGAAGGAGAAAAACTAGATTTTGGGTACTCACCGTAAAATCTGTTTCTCTGAGCCTTCAATGGGGGACACAGGAAACCATGGCTGTATGCTGCTGCCACTTGGAGGTTGACATTATGCAAAAAAATGGTTAACTCCTCCCCAGCAGTATATACCCACCAACTGGCAGAAAGCTATTCAGTAAGTGAGAAAGCAGTGCAAGCAGGGAATGCAACAGAATGAACAATCAGATAACAGTAGAATCTGATAAACGTAATAAACAGTAAAAACGAGGGCGGGTGCTATGTCCCCCAATGAAGGCTCCGAGAAACAGATTTTACGGTGAGTACCGAAATCTAGTTTTCTCTGTCGCTTCATTGGGGAACACAGGAAACCATGGGACATCCAAAAGCAGTCCCAAGGGAAGAAGAATACCCTCAAGTCAGAGCTCAGGCCACTGCTGCTTGCAGGACCTTTCTTCCAAGGTTTGCGTCTGACGAAGCATGAGTATGAACCTTATAGAATTTGGTGAAAGTATGAATGGAGGCCCATATAGCAGCTTTGCAGAGCTGCGAGGCCGATGCTTGATGACGAACTGCCCAGGAGGCTCCCACCGAATGCGTGGAGTGTGCAGTAATCCTTAAGAGGCTGTGCTCTGCCTCTTAAGGGTATGCCACACTAAGCGAGATCGCTAACGAGATCGCTACTGCGTCACCATTTATGACGCAGTAGCGATCTTTTAGCGACTTAGCTGTGTGTGACATGTAGCAGCGATGTGGCCCCTGTTGAGATGTCGCTGATTGCTTATGAACGTACTGAGCCGTTTTTTGGTCGTTGGTGTCCTGCTGGTGAGCCTGAATCGCTGAGTGTGACACCCTTTATGAATGACTTCACCAGCGTCGCAGGTGAGACTAGGTTTTCCCAACGACCGCAGAGGTTGTTATACAGATCGCTGATGAGATGTGTTTGGAATCACAGATGTCTGATAAGTTGTGTTTGGAATCTTACTAGCGATCACATAGCGATCGCACTAGCGATCTCACCAGGTTAAGTCGTTGTCGTGATCGCTAGTGCGATCGCTAAGTGTGGCAGTGCCTTTAGACGGTAAGCTTCCAAAACGGTGGAACGGATCCATCAAGCAATCGTAGAGCAGGACGCAGGAAGACCCTTTTGAGGACCCTCAGGGATAATGAACAAAGAATCTGAGCGTCGAAAAGACTCAGTTCTGGATAAACTTGAAGGGCCCTTACAAGATCCAGTCTGTGCAGCGACGGAGACGGACAAAAGGACGGAAGCACAATGTCCTCATTCAGATGAAAGCCGGAAACCACCTTGGGGAGAAAGGATGGAACCGGACGCAGGACAACCTTATCCTGGTGAGTAATCAGATAAGGAGTACGACAAGAGTGCGCCAACTCAGAAACACGCCTGACTGAGGTGATCGCGACCAGGAAAGCGATCTTCCAATAGAGGAATGTGAAAGAGACCTCACGCAATGGTTCAAACGGAGACTTTTGTAAAACGTCAAGTACCAAATTAAGATCCCAGGGATCCACTGGTGGATGGTAGGGAGGAACGGAGTGGGCTACTCCCTGAACGAAAGTTTTAGGCGGTCGGAGAACTGCTAAGTTCTTTTGGAATAAAATTGAGAGAGCCGAAATCTGTCCCTTAATGGAACTAAGAGACAGTCCTGATTCCAAGCCCGATTGTAGAAAAGACAAGATGGATGGTAGGTGAAACACCATTGGAGAGATTTGGTGAACCTCACACCAGCGGAAATATGCTTTCCATGTTCGGTGGTAAATCTTGGAAGACTAGGGCTTCCTAGCCTTGATCATGGTTTGAATGACCTGGTCGGAAAACCCAGCTGATTTCAGCACTGCGGTTTCAACAGCCATGCCGTTAAACTGAGCGACTGAGAACTCTGGTGGAAGAGGGGCCCCTGCGACAAAAGGTCTGGGCGATATGGGAGTCTCCACGGCGTGTCCACTGCGAGGTTGCCTAGCTCTGCATACCAGGGTCTCCGAGGTCAATCTGGGGCGATGAGAATCACGGGAATTCCTTCCGCTTTTATCTTTTAGACTACTCTGGGGAGTAGCGGCAGAGGTGAGAATAGGTACGGAAGGGAGAACTGTGTCCAAGATATTGCTAGGGCATCGAAACCGATTGCCAGCGGGTCGCGAGATCTGGACACAAACTGTGGAACCTTGTGGTTGAGCCTGGACGCCATTAGGTTGACGTCTGGAGTCCCCCACCTGAGACAAATTTTGTTGAAGACTGACTGGTGCAGAGACCATTCGCCTGCGACCAGCCCTTCTCTGCTGAGAAAGTCTGCCTCCCAGTTCTCTACCCCTGGAATGTGCACCGCGGAAATCGCTGGAATGTTCTGCTCGGCCCAAGACAGGATCCGAGCGACCTCTGACATTACTGCCAGACTCCGAGTTCCCCCTTGGTGGTTGATGTACGCCACCGCTGTGGCGTTGTCGGTCTGAACCCGAATCGAGTATCCCTGAAAAGATCCTGCCAATATACCAGGGAAAGGAATACTGCTTGGAGTTCCAGAATGTTGATGGGGAGAGCCGATTCCCGAGCTGACCACCGGCCCTGGACCGTCAGATCCTGGAAGACTGCTCCTCAGCCGAGAAGGCTGGCATCCGTTGTGATTATTTTCCAATGAATGGGTAGGAAGGACCTCCTCAGACGGATCGACTGGGAGTGCTCCCACCATTTTAGGGACTGTTTTAGCTGCGGTGGAATCGAGGCCACCTGATCCAGGGAACTAATTGACTTGTTCCATCTCACCAGAAGGAAGAGTTGGAGAGGGCGAGTGTGAAATTGAGCAAATGGAACTTCTTCCATTGAGGCAACCATTTTGCCAAGCAAAAAACGGAGGGAGCGGGGTGAGCGACCTCTCAGAGATCAAATTCTGCGTATGAGAGCCAGGAATTTGTCCTTGGGTAGGAAAATCTTTGCTTGAGCCGTGTCGAAGAGCATTCCTAGAAAAAACAGACGCTGGACAGGGGTCAAAGAGGACTTCGCGGTGTTGACTATTCAGCCTAGCCGAGTGAGAATGTCCAGGGTGATCTGGAGGCTCTCCTGACACACAACGAGGGATGCAGCTTTGATGAGTATGTCGTCTAAGGAATGACGAGAATGCCTCGGCTGCGTAGAATAGCCATCGCTGTCGCAATCAAACACAGGGGGCGGTAGCTAGGCCGAACGACAGTGCCGTGAATTGGAAGTGGACCCCCTGAATAGAAAAACCAAGGAACCTCTGGTGTGGAGGAAAGATGTGAATGTGTAGGTAGGCATATTGGATGTCCACCGAACAGAGGAACTCCCCTGGTTCCATGGAGGCTATCAAAGAACGAAGGGACTCCATCTTGAAGTGGCGCAGGCGTACATATCGGTTCAGGAGCTTGAGGTCCAGAATGGGACGAACAGAGCCGTCTTTCTTCGGAACCACAAACAGGTTGGAATAAAAACCTGAAAAGCGCTTCCTGTATGGGAACGTAAACGATGACACCGGCTTCAAGAAGGGAGTCGATGGCCTTGAAAAACCCCAGAATGAGGGAGGTATCTCTTGGAGGACGGGACTCGAGAAAACGAGATCGAGGGAGAGAAGAAAACTATTTTGTAACCGTAGGAGACGACGTCTCGTACCCAGGCGTCGTCGACTACAGACAGCCACTCGTCCCGAAACTGAAGGAGCCGACCACCCACCTTGAGAGGATTCCCAGGTGGGGGCATCCCATCACGCAGATGAAAACCTGTTGGAGCCAGACCTGGTGGGTCGGCCTTGAGCGCCAGGTAGGGGCTGGCTTAAAGGAGGGTCTTTTCCTTTGTTGAGGCACTGGGGATCTGTCTTGTCGCGGGTTGCTCTGTGGTTGAAACCTCCGAAAAAACCTAAAAGGAGCAGTGCGACGTGGCGTGCGCTTGATCCTGTGCTGTGGTAAAAGTGTACTCTTCCCTCCCTAGCGTTGGAGATTATCTTGTCCAGCTCTTCTCCAAATAGGTGAGAACCGTGGAAGGGAAGGCCCGTAAGGGACTTCTTCGATGCATAGTCAGCGTTCCAGGCTTTAAGCCACAGAACTCTGCGGATTGCGACAATGTTGCCGGCAGCAATGGCTGAGCAGGTGGCTGCATCTAGAGACGTGGACACGAGATATTTTTCCGCGTGATCGATCTGGTCCGCAAGATTGGCTAGGTCGTCGACCGAAGCCCCGGCGACGACACGCTGGAGGAGGTGCTTTGCCCATGCGGAAACTGCTTTAGCCACCCAAGTGGCTGCGAAGGAGGGGCAGAGGGAAGAGCCCGCGGCCTCGAAGGCGGACTTAGCCAGAGACTCTATGTGTCTGTCAGAGGGTTCCTTTAGCGAAGAACTGTCAGACAGAGGGAGTATAGTCTTGGTGGCCAGCCGGGAGACCGGAGGGTCCACCGAAGGAGACGCTGCCCACTTGCTAAGCAGGCCAGGCTGAAAAGGTTTCAAGACGGCCATGCGTTTTCTTGTCTGGAAGCGCTTGTCTGGGTGTTGCCATTCCACCACAAAGGTCCTGTTGAACTCGTCGTGGTTGGCAAAGACACGGGTAGGGCGCTTTATTTTCCTGAAAGACACAGTCTGATCAGAGAGAGGTAACTCAGTCTTTAATATCAAGAGTCTCATTAACAGCAACAATCAAACTATTCCCTGAGTCACGCAGTTTTGAGACCTGTGCTGAGTCCAGATCAGAAACTGACTCAGAACGGGGGTCTGACTCTAGCGCATCTGGAGCATCTGACTTAGGGGACGGAGGGGAGACTGGCACTCTGGAAGGCGGTGATGAAGATGATGAGCTGTACGGCGAGATAATGCGGGCACGCTTTCTTGTAGATCTGGATTTTCTCTGAGGGGAAACCCTCTGGGTACGCGAGGGGTTAATGTCCGATGCCTCAGAGGGGGGTAGCTGAGACCCGCTAGCAGGTGCAGGATTAGGAAGCCGTTCCAATACCGAGACCAAAGTATGAGTTACCTTGGTTAGGTCAGTTACGGACTGAGACAGAGAGGTCACCCACTCATGAGGGGGCACGCTCTTGCTGCGAGTAGTGGGGGGCTCCTGGGAAGACATTTTAGATTGTTTGCAATTAAGGCAGAGGGATGAGGTCTGACCAGAGGGAAACTTCTTGTAGCAGGACGAGCATGCAAAGTGTACTACAATGACAGGATGGGAGAGAGGCTCCCCAGGGACAGACATAGACTTAGAGAAGCTATGAGCCTGTGGGGATCTGCCAGGGATGAGCCGACCCCCCAGTGACAGAGCTTACAGACCTGGATCCTGGCCGAGAGCAATCTGATGAGAGGAGCTGCTGCTGTGAGGCTGCAGGTGTTGAAAAACGCTGGAGCAGATAGTGACCAAGGGCTGCTGCTTAGAGGCTGCAGAGCGGTGAGCTGTGGAGCGCAAAGGGAATGGCGCTGTTTCGTGGGTGGAGCCTAATGGGCGCGCAATATTCGCGCTCTTTTGGGGCCAGAAGGGAGGGGGGAATCCAGTGGAGGCTGCACAGAAGCCTGGGAAAGGGAGAAGGCTGTGCAGAGCTGCAGGAAGGTGAAAAGAGAAAGCTTCTGATAGGCTGGGAGGGGTGGGCGGGGCGTCGGTTCCTGTGATTGGCCGGAGGGGGGCGTGGCCTAACGCTTAAGTAGGCCCAAAGTGAAGCTGGGGACTAAATTAAAGGAAGGAGGCCGCAGGAGGAAGGGCGCGATAGGCGCTGCAGATCGCCGGAGGGGCCAGGGATGGGGAGACATACCCTCAGCTGTGATCAGACCTCATGAAAGCTATAAATATATAAAGAAATATATATGGAAAAAAATTTTTTTTGTTAAAAGGAGCCCCCGGCTGCCCGCACTCATACCTGTCCTTCACAGATGCAGAGCTGAGAGATGAATCTGTGGTTGTACCACGGGGCCACTGGACAACTCCGGTAACCGTCAGGTAGTGACTTCGTCTTCCTCCCCTGAGCGACCAGCTACGGAGGGCGGGTGGCGTAGGGGGATAGCGGAACGGACCAGTCTGCATTTTTTCACTCTTTCTTCCCCTGAGCGACCGGCTATGGAGGGCGGGCGGCGTAGGGGGGTAGTGGCCAGGACCAGTCCGCATCTTCCGTCCTGCGGATGCCCCAAACACGCTTGAAGTGTTAGGAGGCATGGGGTCCTGCCTGGTAGACACGAGAGGGTACAGTAGTGACGCATTCCCACACTGTGCTCCCGGTCTCTAGGGGGGAGAGCGGAGTGAGCTGTTACACTGTCACCCGAATCACAAGTTGGACCTGAAGAAATGGTCTTCATTAATAAAAAATACGAATTTTGGTAAGAACTTACCTGTAAAATTCTTTTCAGCAAAGGAAGCAAGGGGGACACTTCATTACTTCTGGGTAGGGCGGAGCCAGATAGTAGGACTAACCTCAGGTTCTAAAAATGGGTGTTGTCCGGCCCCTCCGGCTCTGGCTCCTCCTGCCATACACTCCAGTTTTGTACACAAGCTAAGGAGAAATAAATCACCAGCGGAGCGCCATAACCAAACTGAAAGGATTCAAAAGAACAAGGTTATGCACATAACATGAATACCACACAGCTCAGGTACCACTCACAAAACCTGACCACTGCGATGAGCTGGCGATGCCGGAAAGAGCCGTAGAGCGCTGACCTCAGCTCAGAAACTCGCTTATCAGAGAGAGCCGCGCTGCATCTGAAACACCTTCTGCCTTATGGGAGGGAGAAGTGTCCCCCTTGCTTCCTTTGCTGAAAAGAATTTTACAGGTAAGTTCTTACCAAAATTCGTATTTCAGCTGCAGATGGAAGCAAGGGGGACACTTCATTACTTCTGGGATGTCCCAAAGCAGTACAAAAACAAGGGTGGGAAAAAACCTTAAATAGGCAGAAGCCAACACCTTGATACATGCGCAACAGGCGCAACATAAACTTAACTAGAAGTTTTCAAAATACAGCCGCCTGAAGGACTCTGCGTCCTAAGGCCGCATCAGCGGAGGCACTGACGTCCACCTTATAAAACTTTGTAAAGGTGTGAACAGAACGCCAAGTCGCTGCTCGACAGAGCTGGGCTGCCGAAGCCCCTTGATGAAGGGCCCACGAAGAGCCCACAGCTCTCGTGGAATGAGCCCGAATATTAATCGGGCAAGGTTCGTCCATAACACGGTAAGCTTCCAAAATAGCTGACCGGATCCAACGAGCTATAGTATCTTTAGAAGCTCGTTGACCACGACGACGACCTGCTGGAATCACAAAAAGAGAATCCGACTTCCGGAAACTCTGCGTAACTGACAAGTAGAACTTCAATGCCCGCACTAAATCCAATGAGTGCAAGGCCCGCTCCTTCGCATTCTTTGGTTCTGAACAAAGCGAAGGCAACACAATATCTTGATTGACATGGAATTGAGATACCACTTTAGGGAGAAAATCATGTCGCGTGCGAAGAACAACACGATCCGGGAAAAATTCCAAGAAAGGTGGCGAACATGAAAGAGCCGCCAACTCGGAAACCCGTCTCAAGGAAGTGACCGCCACTAGGAAGGCAACCTTCCAAGAAAGCCAAGAAAGATTAATAGTATCCATATGCTCGAAAGGAGCACTTTGAAGAGCTTTCAAAACCAGATTAAGCCGCCAAGGCGACACAGGAGTTTTCCTTGGAGGAAACTGACGGGCTGCTCCGCGAAAAAAGGCACCTACGTCCCTACGTGAGGCAATAGCTTTACGAAAAAGCACCGACAGGGCAGACACCTGACCCTTCAGGGTACTGATTGCCAAACCCTTATCCAGCCCGTGCTGCAAAAAAGCCAACAAGTTGGGTAATGAAAATTTCTTTGGATTCCTGGAAGAACCCAAACACCATGAAAAGAAGGATTCCCAAATCCTGTAGTAAATCCTAGTCGTAGCCGGACTTCTTGACGCTCTCATAGTGGCAATGACCTTTTCCGAAAACTCTTGACGGGTTAAAATCTCGGTCTCAAGAGCCAAGCCGTCAAACGCAGAGACCTCAGGCCCGGATGACACACGGGACCGAGTGAGCAAGTCCGGTCGAAGAGGCAGAGGAAAAGGAGGCGCCGCCAGAAGCGACATCAGCGTGGAAAACCACGTCCTTCTCGGCCAATCTGGGGCTATCAGAATAGCCGGAACCCTCTCCAGCCTGATCCGACGTAAAACAAGCGGCAGCAAGGATATCGGTGGGAACACATAAACCAGCTGGTATTGGCTCCACGGAACCACCAGCGCATCCACTTCCACCGCGGTCGGATCCCTGTATCTGGACAAGAAAGTTGGTAACTTGGCATTGATCCTGGAGGCCATCAAGTCTACTTGAGGAGTCCCCCATCGGGAGCACAGAAATGCAAAGATTTCCGGATGAAGACTCCATTCTCCTGAATCCATCCTCTCTCGGCTGAGAAAGTCTGCCTGGATATTCTGAACTCCTGGTATGTGAATCGCAGAAATGGCCGGCACATGAGCCTCGGCCCATATCAGAATCCGAGATACCTCCGACATGAGTCTGGAGCTCCTCGCCCGCCTTGATGGTTGATATACGCAACCGCCGTCGCGTTGTCCGTCTGGACACGAACAGGTAGCCCGCTCAAAGGGACCGTCCATTGTTGGAGGCAAAGAAAAATTGCCCTCAATTCCAGGATGTTGATCGGTAACACCGATTCTTCCGGTGACCAAACTCCCTGAATCCAGAGATTGTTCCAAACTCCCCCCCAGCCCGTCAGGCTGGCATCGGTGGTCAAGACCGACCATGACAGGGGAAGAAAAGATTTTCCCAGGAAAAACCGTTCCGGACGTAACCACCAGTCCAGAGACTCTCGCACTTTGTGGGAGATTAAAACCCTGCAATCCAGTGTTTCCTGTGCACGATTCCATCTCTTCAAAATGAAGCTTTGAAACGTTCTGCAATGGAACTGAGCAAACGGAAGAGCTTCCATGGAAGCGACCATTAACCCCAGAAGGCGCATACAGCTTCGAAGGGATACTGTCGTTGAGGACTGCACAGTCTGTGCCAGACAATGGATATTGGCTTGCTTGTCCTTTGGCAGAAAAACTACCACTTTCGCTGTGTCGAAAATCATGCCCAAAAACAGGATTGACTGAGAAGGCTCCAGGGATGACTTTTCCCAGTTGATCAGCCACCCGAAATCCTCCAGGAGCTGAAGGGATAAATCGCGAGCCGTCACTGCCTCCTCCTTTGAGGATGCCACAATCAGAAGATCGTCCAGATAAGGAAGTATCATGATCCCTTGTCTCCGAAGCATTGCCATAAGAGGTGCCAGCACCTTTGTAAAAACTCGGGGTGCTGAAGCCAACCCGAAAGGGAGGGCCACAAACTGGTAATGGTCCTGACCTATGGCAAAGCGCAGAAGGCGCTGATGAGATCTTCCGATGGGAACGTGTAAATTGGCGTCGCGAATATCTATGGACACCAGAAAATCGTTCTGTGACAGGGCAGTCACCACTGAGCGAAGCGACTCCATGCGGAACTTTTGGGTGTAAACATGCCGATTTAACCTCTTGAGATCCAGAATGGGACGAAACTTTCCCTCCTTTTTGGGGACCACAAAGAGATTGGAATAAAAACCCCTTCCCCGGTCTTCCGGAGGAACTGACACTACTACACCCTTCTGTAGTAAGGAATCGACTTCCTGCCGCAGAGCGGTCAATAAGTCGGGATCTGACGGAACGCGAGACTGACAGAATCTTTCTGGAGGGCGAGAGAGAAACTCTATGAAATAGCCTGCCGACATTATTCGTGTCACCCAGGAGTCTGAGACGCGGGAGACCCAAACCGCTTGAAACAGGAGCAGGCGCCCCCCCACTCGAGAATCCTCGAGTGAACTTCTGGCGTCAGTCCGTTTTGGCGGGCTTTTTGTCAGATTCCCGCTTGTCATTGCGCGGGTATTGTTTCCAAGAAGCGTTAGACTTTTGGGAAGACTTTTTCCCTGAAAAGGTGGGACGACCCGATCCCCAAGAGGAGTGACCGGCTCGCCCCCTGCCACGAAAAAACCGCCGGTTACCGTAAGAACCGGTCCTGCCAAAAGCAGCCGTAGCTGCCCTACGCTGAGGCAACGCTGACTCCTTAGCCTTAGCCTTAGCAATCAATTCCGTGAGGTCAGAGCCGAAAAGCTGACCACCTTTGTAAGGCAAAGATAGCAAACCTTGCTTGGAGACCGCATCTCCAGTCCACTGTTTAAGCCACAACGCTCTTCTAACAGTGATTGTAGAAGCCTGAGCTCTGGATATTAGGGAAGCCATATCCAAAAGAGCGTCACAGACATATTGGTCTGATTCTTCTATTAACTTAATGATCTCATCTATTGCCTGTAAAGACGACCCATCTTGCAGGGATATCCGCAGGCGAGCTGTCCAACCCATGGAAGCTCTAGAAGCACAATAGGAAGATAAAGCCACTCTAAAGGCCTGACCAGCAGCTTCATAGCCGGCCTTGGCCGCCATCTCTGACTTTTTGTCCAGCGCATCCTGCAAAGTAGCTTTCCCTTTGACGGGAAGCATAGTAGCTTTGTTAAGCTTAGATAAAGAAATATCCACCTCAGGGGACGGAATCCAGCTAGCAAATAGGTCTGCTGGACAAGGATACAAGGTTTCAAACAACCTTGTCCCCTGAAAAACGCTTATCTGGACAAACGCGTTCCTTTTCTACTCTCTTAGAAAACTCACTCATAGCTGGCATCGCTAAACGTGATCTTTGCGACCCATGGTACCATCTGGGTATACCTTCATCATCATTCATGTCCTCAGGTACTTGCAGTACCTCTCGTATGGCTCTGACAAAAGCATCTATACGGCCCGACAAGGAAGCAGAGTGCTCCTGAAAATCCTCTCTGCCCGAATCAGAACATTCTCCCTCAGAAACTGAAGGAGAACTCCCCCTCGCAGACAAATCTGAGTCACTTAGTGGGGAGGGCATAGCAATCCTGGGACGCTTTTTGCTATGAGAAGGTCTAGAGGATACCCACTGACCCAAAAGGTCAGAAAGCCCACTAATAGCAGTAGTGAGCATATCAAACTTGGCATCATAGCGACCTCCAATAGCGGCGCTAGAAGGTGCAGAGGATTCTATCGTGTCAGAAACACGGGGCTGGTCCTGGAGAGGACGAGGAAGACGATCAGCCTCCTGACTCAAATCTGACATGCCGGTTATTCAGATGGTAATAGTGATGAGAAATAACCAGAGCAGTGTGGTCTCACACAGTAGCAAAACGCTGAAGGGTTAACTTCTTTAAAAGCAAAAGAATACCCCAGCAAGGAAAAACGGCGCCCCCCCCCCCGCTGCAGACAGCTCACAGACCGTTACTGAGGGATACAATGTCCCAATGATCAGAAAACTGCAGCGCTGCGCTAGAGAGCGCAAACAGCAAAAAAGTGCTGCGGGAGGCTAAAGGGTTAAGCTGCTACCTAAGCGATAGCAGCGACTCACCCGGCTGGCTTGGTGTTGTCTCAAATGCCTGTGTACAGAAACGGAGGAGAGGAGACCAGGAGAGCTGTAATGGCTGCCGCAGAGAGCAGGAAGAGAAGGAGCCAGTCACTTCCTGCAATCAGAAAGCCGGGAAAGCCCGAAGCCACACCCCCTCTCTGCTCAGTCAAAAAAGTGCGGGAGATCTTTTGCACTCCTCTCCCTGTACACTGTAACGGCGCTGCAGCGCCGAAAACACACAGCACATATTAAATAAAAAATCGCTCTCTTCTCTTTTTTTTTTTTTTTAAAAAATGCCCAATCATGAGAAAATAGTGGGAAACACCAATAACAGTCAGCGCTGTCACCGCAGACGCTGTAATCACTCGCACATATCAAAATATAATGCAGATTACTCACCAGCCAAAAACGCCACAGGGACCCTCCACGGATGTGACGCTGTGCCCATTGCTTCCCCATGAGAACAAGGAACGCAGTGACCCAGAACGTGGTATGCGTCCTGTCAGGGATAGCCACCTCTTCCCCCCGGGCCGGCAAGAAAATGCAATGACCACCATTTAGGGAATACATTTCTGCCAGGGGAGAGGATGGGGACCAGCAGCGCCGGTACCCCTGATCCTCTAGACATAAAGTCCAGGACCCTGTCCGAGTAAAATAATAAACTCTTCTGAGGTGTTTTCTGAGGAGCTGCATTAGCAGCCGTCCTTCCTACTTGGACCTCAAGTCGAAACTGGAGTGTACGGCAGGAGGAGCCAGAGCCGGAGGGGAAGGACAACACCCATTTTTAGAACCTGAGGTTAGTCCTACTATCTGGCTCCGCCCTACCCAGAAGTAATGAAGTGTCCCCCTTGCTTCCATCTGCAGCTGAAAGAACAAAACCTAAAGGTATAAAGGTAGATATGGGGCTGAGAGCAGCCCGTGTCCACCTCCTACTGACATTAAGCTAAAGCTGAATAGCTTTCTGTCAGTTGGTGGGTATATACTGCTGGGGAGGAGCTAACCATTTTTTTGCATAGTGTCAACCTCCTATTGGCAGCAGCATACACCCATGGTTTCCTGTGTCCCCCAATGAAGCGACAGAGAAATGTAATTTATTCTTTCTTCACCGCGCAATGGTATACATTTTTGTGAGGCACATGTGGTGTTGACATGCTCACTGCACCCCTGCTGTTCTGGCACCAAGGGGCTCTGCCAATGTAACATGGCACCCTCAAACCTTCCCAGCAAAATTTGAATGCCTATATGGAGCTCCTTCCCTTCTGAACTTTGCACTGTGCCTCATAGCAAAATGAGGGCTTGTTTTTTGCGGAACGAGTTGTACTTTTGAATGAAAGTTTATTTTATCATATGATGCACTGGAAAGCAGGAATAAAATTTGCAAGTATGTTGAACTTGCAAAAAAGTGCAATTTCACAATTTTTTTAGTTTGGGGTTTATTTATCATTTCATTATACGGTAACTCACCTGGCAATGATTCTCTAGGTCGGTATGATTACAAAGATACCAAACACATTAAGTTTAGCTTTTTTTACTTAAGTGGTGAAAAAGAATCTCAATTTCCAAAACAAAAAAAAAAAACAGCTTGTGTCACCATTTTCTAAGACTCATAATGCTTTCAGTTTTCAGGATATGGGACTTTGTGAGGGCTTATTCTTTTCGCCCTGAGGTGACTTTTTACCGATTAGATTTTAGGGTAGATACGATGTCTTGATGGCCTGTTATTGTATTTTATTGCAAAGTTGCGGCGTCCAAAAAAGGAGATTTTTGTGTACTCACCGTAAAATCCTTTTCTCCGAGACGCTCATTGGGGGACACACAGACCGTGGGTGTTATGCTGCTGCCACTAGGAGGACACTAAGCAATACATTAAGCACAAAAGATTAACTCCTCCTCCTGCAGTATACACCTCCTGTTGGCTCAATCCTGAACCAGTTCGGTGCCAAAGCAGTAGGAGCTCATAACAGAGTGCAATATGTCACAAAACAAATAACTACTTACAAATATACAACGAGGCTTCAAATTAAACAAGGGTGGGAGCTGTGTCCCCCAATGAGCGTCTCGGAGAAAAGGATTTTACGGTGAGTACACAAAAATCTCCTTTTCTCATTCGCCTCATTGGGGGACACACAGACCGTGGGACGTCCCAAAGCAGTCCCTGGGTGGGAAGTCATCAACAGATGGAGCCTCGTGAAAACTTATGCATACAAAACGCTTAACTGGTTAACGGTCAACTTACAGATGCGCAACAGCTGATTGCAGAATTTGCCTGCCAAGTGCCGCATCTGAAGAAACCTGAGCATGAATTTGATAATGCTTGACGAAAGTATGAAGACTGGACCAAGTCGCAGCCTTGCACACTTGTTGTGCCGAAGCCTGGTGCCGAATGGCCCAGGAGGCCCCCACAGATCGAGTGGAGTGTGCCTTAATCCCAGCCAGGATAGGCTGACCTTTAACACGATACGCCTCTTGGATCGCAGAGCGAATCCATCTGGCTAACGTGGCCTTGGAAGCAGGAAGACCCTGTCTGCGTCCTTCCGGAAGCACAAACAGAGCGTCCGATTTTCGGAAAGGTGCCGTTCTTGAAATATACCTTCGGACAGCTCTCACCAAATCCAGGGTGTGAAGAGCTTTTTCAGTACGGTGAATCGGCGCCGGACAGAACGAAGGCAAAACTATCTCCTCATTGATGTGAAAATCCGAAACGACCTTTGGCGTGAAAGAAGGAGACGTTCTAAGAACTACCTTGTCCTGGTGAAAAATAAGGAAAGGAGATTTACAAGATAAGGCTGCCAACTCCGATACCCGTCTGATAGAGGTAATCGCCACTAGGAAGACAACCTTCCAGGAGAGAAGCGATAAGGACACTTCAGACAAAGGTTCGAAGGGTGATTCCTGTAAGGCACTGAGGACCAAATTAAGGTCCCAAGGCTCTAAAGGCCTCTTGTAGGGCGGAACAAGATGTGACACTCCCTGGATAAAGGTCCTGACCTGAGACTTAGATGCGATCCGCCGTTGGAAAAGGACGGACAACGCAGAAATCTGTCCCTTGAGAGAGGAGAGAGCTAACCCTGAATCCATTCCTGTTTAAGAAACTCTAGAATGGAAGGGATAGAAAAAAAACAAAGGGGAACGACCCCTGTCTTTACACCAGGAAAAAAATGTCTTCCAGACTCGATGATAAATGCGTGCGGAAGCCGGCTTCCTGGCATTGATCATTGTTGAAACCACGTTGTTAGAGAAACCAGCCTGACTTAAGATCCAGGCTTCAATGGCCATACCGTCAAATTCAGCGCTTTCGAATTGTGATGGTAAATTGGACCCTGTGAAAGAAGGTCCGGACGATCTGGTAATCTCCAGGGAACGTCTGCGACTAGACGCACTAGTTCCGCATACCACGGACGGCGAGGCCAGTCCGGAGCGACCAGAATGAGAGGAACGCCTTCCGCTTTGATCTTCCGAATCACCCTGGGGATTAACGGAAGAGGTGGGAAGATGTAAGGAAGGCGAAATTGACTCCAAGGGAGAACTAGCGCATCCGAGCCGATGGCTAATGGATCGCGTGATCGACTTATGAAAGTCTGAACTTTGGCATTCAATCTGGATGCCATGAGATCCACATCCGGAATTCCCCAACGCTGGCAAATGAGTTGAAACATTTCCGGGTGAAGGGACCATTCCCCTGAGTCTAAGCCTTGGCGACTGAGGAAGTCGGCCTCCCAATTGTCCACTCCCGGGATGTGAACCGCGGAGATGGGCGAGCGGTTTGCCTCGGCCCAGCGCAGGATGTGCGATACCTCGAGCATAGCTGTTCTGCTCCGAGTGCCCCCCTGGCGGTTGATATACGCCACGGCCGTGGCGTTGTCTGACTGAATCCGGATGGGACGTCCGGCCAGTAGATGATGGAACTGCACGAGAGCTAACTTGATAGCTCTGATCTCCAGGATGTTGATCGGAAGACGGGTCTCTGATAGAGACCATCGGCCTTGAGCCGTGTGATGGAGGAACACTGCTCCCCATCCGAGAAGACTGGCATCGGTGGTCACCACCAGCCAATGGATCGGCAGAAAGGATTTTCCCTGATTCAGTGATGAAGCCTTTGTCCACCATTTTAAGGAGCTTCTGACTGTGGGAGACAGACGGAAGCGGCGACCTAAAGACGCAGGGTTCCTGTCCCAAAGCGATATTAGCTCCTGTTGAAGAGGACGAAGGTGGAACTGAGCGAATGGTACTGCCTCGATGGACGCTACCATTTTCCCCAGGACCTGCATCGCGCTCCGCAGAGAGTGCGAGTGGCCTAGAAACAACAGGAGTACTCCCCGTCTCAGAGAGTTGATCTTCTCTGGAGGGAGAGATACCAACCCTTGGAAGGTGTCCAGAATCATTCCCAGAAAAGGAATCTTCTGAGAAGGAATGGGAAGAGACTTGTCCAAATTGATTAGCCAGCCCAAGCGAGAAAGGGTGTCGATAGTGATCTCGACACTTTCTGCGCAGGCCCGAAAAGACGGACCTTTGATGAGTAGGTCGTCCAGATACGGGAGGACTACCACACCCCGAGAGTGTAAAATTGACATGGCGGCTGCCATGACCTTTGTGAACACTCTGGGGGCGGTTGCGAGACCGAAAGGCAGAGCGGCAAATTGAAAATGATCCTCTCCGACAGCAAAACACAGAAACTTTTGATGACCTCTGAAAATTGGAATGTGTAGATACGCATCCTTGATGTCTATAGACGCCAAGTATTCTTTCCTTTCTAGAGATGCGACCACAGAACGGAGGAATTCCATCCTGAAATGACGGATTCTGATGAACTTGTTTAGTAATTTTAGGTCTAGAATAGGACGCAAGGAGTCGTCCTTCTTGGGAACCACAAAGAGGTTTGAGTAAAACCCTTTGAATCTTTCCTGTGAGGGACTGGGACGATGACGCCGCTGGAACGAAGTATGTCCAGAGCCTGAAGGAAGGGAACTATGAGATCCTTGGACTTGGGGGGACGTGACTGAAAGAAACGTGTTGGGGGGAGGGACAAGAATTCGATCTTGTAGCCGGAGTGTACAAGATCGAGGACCCACCGGTCCTGAATGACCGACCCCCAGACCTCGCGAAACAAGAGTAGGCGGCCGCCTACCTTGTTTGGGTCCCCCGTCCTTGGTAAGGAGTCATTGGGAAGACTGTTTGCGAGAAGAGGAGCTCCTATTTCCCGCCTGAGAAAATCTGTTTCTCCAGGGCTGAGAGGACCTGGACGATGGTTGCGAGCCCCTATCTCTGCGAGATGGACGGGGTGCTCGAGACGAGGTCGAGGACCAATTAAAGGAGCTACGAAATGGCCGGGAACGACCTTGGTATTGATACCGAAAAGGTCGATTGATTCTGCGCTAGGGAAGAAATTTGCTCTTGCCCCCAGTGGCGTCAGAAATAATTTGATCAAGACGGTCTCCAAAAAGACGTCCTGAAAGATAAGGCAGCGAAGTCAAAGTTCTCTTTGAAGCAGCATCTGCACGCCACTCTCGGAGCCAGAGGGACCTCCGAATAGCGATAGCATTGGCTGCTAAATTAGCTGCATCTAGGGACGCATGAACCATGTAGTCACCTGCCCGAGTAATCTGATAGGCCAGATTACGTGCCTCGGGTGAAAGGGAGATATCGCTAGTTGTTTTAACTAGGTCCTCAACCCAAGCCACCATGGCCCTTGCTACCCAGGTGGCCGCAAAGGAGGGAGAGAGAGAGGCTCCAGCCGCCTCAAAAATTGATTTTGCGAGGTTGTCAATTTGTTTGTCAGACGGGTTCCTAATGGATGAACTATCTGACACAGAGAGCAGGGTTTTTGAAGCTAAGCGAGATACTGGAGGATCTACCACTGGAGATTCAGTCCACTCTTTCGCTACAGTTGCTGAAAATGGGTAACGAGCTTTCAGAGACTTCAGCCCTGAAAAACGTTTGTCTGGACGCTCCCTCTGTCCCTGGACAATTTCCGTAAATTCAGGGTGATTACTAAACACCTTGTGAGTACGTTTAGCTCTTTTGAAAGAGATAGGGTGATTTGGTTGAGACCCGGGTTCTTTATCTAGTTTGAGGATTTTATTAATTGCCTCAATGAGAGAATCTAACGATTCCTGAAATTCTGGCGAGTTGGGGTCATCACCAATGTCCGACTCGTATTCCGAATCATGATCACTACGATATCTGGGTGAGGGGGAGCGAGAGCCTGAGCTCGCCGATGCCGAACCGCTGGATGGATTGGGAGACGCATTATGGCTGCGTTTTCTGGACGACCGCTTTGCTCCTCTCAGGGACCCTTCCAGAAGGGGCCGTGCCTTCAGAGAGACTCATCGAAGGGCCGACCTGTCGGATGAGGTCTCTCTGAAGGCTAACGGGCCCCTTTCTGGAAAAGGGACGCCCTGGGAAGAAGAGGAGCCGCGGAAAGTATCCAAGGCCCTAGTCAGAGAATCCATGGAATGCGCCAGAAATTCTGGCCATCCTGAAGGACCTGGCTCAATGGGATCAGGAATAGACAGAGACTCCTGAACGGTAGTAGGGGGCTCCTGAGCGGCAGAAGCAGTGGGCTCTTGGGCACATGATATACAGAATTGGGAAACATGCTTTGACGGCAGTGGAGCGTTGCATGCAATGCAGGCGGCATATACTACAGTGTAGTTTTTAGCCTTTTTAGCGTCCTTTGATTGCGACATATTTTCTGCAATTTTTGGAGCCTGCTGCAGTAGAAGGGTTAATCGCTGTGCCGACCTAGTCGCAGCGTGCACTTACCCAGGTCCTGTGCAGGGAAGAAGGAGAATAGCGTCTGCCAGCGCTGCTCCACAAAAAAGATGGCGCCTGAGATTATAGCAGCGCTTCTCGTGTGGTACGAGAAGTGCCAGAGGCAGTGGGAGGAGAGGGGTGGGACCCAGGAGAGAGACCCATGTGATCTAACGCTGGCCAATAGCGTTAGAGATGGGCGGAGCCGTTCGGCCCGCCCCTTCCCTTGAGGCCTATCCTGGCCTGAAGCCGGGGACTAAATTTAGAAAATGCGGCCTATGCCGGCCCGAAGCCGGGGCCTAAATTTTTTGCGGCCTACCCCGGAGCCGAAGCCGGGGAGTATATTTAAGGCCGTGGCGCGAATATAGCGCTAGTGGCGCGGCGCAAAGACGCGGCGGCGCAACACCACTGCGGCCGCGATGCGACGCCAAAGCGGTCGCGGCGACATGAGGCAAAATCGCCCTCCTGATATACTCACTGCGGGGGGCGCCCGAAGATGGAGACCGCAGGACTACAGCATTTATGGCCGTACTTCCTCAATCCACCATCCCCTTTCATTAGGGAGGTGGAGAGGGATCTTTCATGCATCAGACCGCCACCGCTTCAGGAGAGGTGAGCGGGATATTCAATCAAAGGTGCCACGCGAATCCGTCATCTACCTCGTGGGATATCTCATGGGGAGAGCGGCCCATTCCAGGGATCTGTCGCCCCATGGTAGCGTGGCAGGAGGGGTACGTGGAGGCGACACTCGCACGATGCCGCCTGTTGCTGGTTTTTGGGAGATCGTGACTTCTCGTACAAGTCCCGTCGCCCATCCGTGCGTGAAGAAAGTAAAATAAAAAAGAAAAAAAAATTAAAAATGAGAAAAAAAGTGGGGTCTGAGAGCAGACCCTAGTGCCTCGTACAGACACTAAGCAAGAACTGGTTCAGGATTAAGCCAACAGGAGGTGTATACTGCAGGAGGAGGAGTTAATCTTTTGTGCTTAATGTATTGCTTAGTGTCGTCCTAGTGCAGCAGCATAACACCCACGGTCTGTGTGTCCCCCAATGAGGCGAAGGAGAAAACATAATTCTGGCATTTTGATTTTCTTTCTTGTTACGCCTTTTTCAGATAAGATTAACTTATTTTATATTTTGATAGATTGGACTTTTACAAACGCAGCAATACTAAATACCCGGATTTTTTGGATTATAAGAACAACTTTTTTTCCTCCAAATTTTGGAGGAAAATGGGGGTGCGTCTTATAATCTGAATTGAGCTTACCGGAGGCTGGTGGAGCGGGGTCACAGGAGGCAGGGTCACTGCTTCAGGAGGCCGTCAGCAGGAGTTGGGTGATGCTACAGTGCCTGGGATCAAAGAAGTTGTCAGCGCCGGTGAGTGGAGTCTATTTTCCCTACGATATCCCTGTGGTGGGCTTCGGGAAAATGGCTGCCGGAGGCAACGCATGCACAGATCTCCCTTAGAGCACTAAATCGCAGACTTCCAACTTTTTGCAAAAAAAAATATATATATATTTATTAGCTGCAGTTATCTCTATGCATTACTCACAGTGTGCAATGTAATACAAAGGGCTCCTTCATTTATTACTATTGACTAGTAATGTGTTCTAAAGTAGTAAAAAGTACATAAAAAGCTATTCCACCTTTGAATAATAGTACAATACATATTGAAAAAATATAATACAAATAAATATTTAATATTGTCCTTATTTATTGGGGAGATATAGATAGGTAGATCTATTTCTCCAATAAAGACAATATAATATACTTACTATTTGAGAAATTGCACTATCATATATATGCACTATTTTTCCTGGTATGGTCTTTGAATTATTATTTTCTATTGTCTTTTCATTTCTGTATTACATCTGCTATCCACAATATGTTTTTGGCAACTTTTTGCTCCTCTTGCCTACTTCCATTTTTAATATACAGTTATATGAAAAAGTTTGGGCACCCCTATTAATCTTAAGCTTAATGTTTTATAAAAATTGGTGTTTTTGCAACAGCTATTTCAGTTTGATATATCTAATAACTATTGGACACAGTAATGTTTCTGCCTTGAAATGAGGTTTATTGTACTAGCAGAACATGTGCAATCTGCATTCAAACAAAATTTGACAGGTGCATAAGTATGGGCACCCTTATCATTTTCTTGTTTAAATTACTCCTACCTACTTTTTACTGACTTACTAAAGCACTTTTTTGGTTTTGTAACCTCATTGAGCTTTGAACTTCATAGCCAGGTGTATGCAATCATGAGAAAAGCTACTTTAAGTGGCCACTTGCAAGTTGTTCTCCTGTTTGAATCTCCTCTGAAGAGTGGCATCATGGGCTCCTCAAAACAACTGTCAAATGATCTGAAAACAAAGATTATTCAACATAGTTGTTCAGGGGAAGGATACAAAAAGCTGTCTCAGAGATTTAACCTGTCAGTTTCCACTGTGAGGAACATAGTAAGGAAATGGAAGAACACAGGGACAGTTCTTGTTAAGAACAGAAGTGGCAGGCCAAGAAAAACATCAGAAAGGCAGAGAAGAAGAATGGTGAGATCAGTCAAGGACAATCCTCAGACCACCTCCAGAGAGCTGCAGCATCAACTTGCTGCAGATGGTCTCACTGTGCATCGGTCAACTATACAACGCACTTTGCACAAGGAGAAGCTGTATGGGAGAGTGATGCGAAAGAAGCCGTTTCTGCAAGGACGCCACAAACAGAGTCGGCTGAGGTATGCAAAAGCACATTTGGAGAAGCCAATTTCTTTTTGGAAGAAGGTCCTGTGGACTGATGAAACCAAGATTGAGTTGTTTGGTCATACAAAAAGGCGTTATGCATGACGTCAAAAAAACACAGCATTCCAAGAAAAACACTTGCTACCCACAGTAAAATTTGGTGGAGGTTCCATCATGCTTTGGGGCTGTGTGGCCAATGCCGGCACCGGGAATCTTGTTAAAGTTGAGCGACGCATGGATTCCACTCAGTATCAGCAGATTCTTGAAAATAATGTTCAAGAATCAGTGACAAAGTTAAAGTTACGCAGGGGATGGATCGTTCAGCAAGACAATGATCCAAAACACCGCTCCAAATCTACTCAGGCATTCATGCAGCGGAACAATTACAATGTTCTGGAATGGCCATCCCAGTCCCCAGACCTGAATATCATTGAACATCTGTGGGATCATTTGAAGAGGGCTGTCCATGCTCGGCGACTGTCAAACTTAACTGAACTGGAATTGTTTTGTAAAGAGGAATGGTCAAAAAAACCTTCATCCAGGATCCAGGAACTCATTAAAAGCTACAGAAAGTGACTAGAGGCTGTTATTTTTGCAAAAGGAGGATCTACTAAATATTAATGTCACTTTTCTGGTGAGGTGCCCATACTTATGCACCTGTCAAATTTTGTTTGGATGCAGATTGCACATTTTCTGTTAGTACAATAAACCTCATTTCAAGGCAGAAACATTACTGTGTCCAACAGTTATTAGATATATCAAACTGAAATAGCTGTTGCAAAAACACCAATTTTTATAAAACATTAAGCTTAAGATTAATAGGGGTGCCCAAACTTTTTCATATAACTGTATCTCTGCTATGTTTTTTTTCTTTTTTTGCATCAATAAACTTAATGATATAATTGGTCTAATTATTTATTAACCCCTCTCTGACATTAGACGTACTATCTCGTCCATAAAACCCGTGCCATTCTGCCCATGGACGGGATAGTACGTCATAGGCGATCAGCTGCGCTCCTGAGGGGAGCGCAGCTAATCGCCGCCGGGTGTCAGCTGATTATCACAGCTGACACCCGTGACTGTGTGTCAGGAGCGGTCACGGACCGCTCCCGGCACATTAACCCCTAGCACACCGCGATCAAACATAATCGCGGTGTACTGGGGGCACAGGGGAGGATCACGCAGGGTGGGGGCTCCCTGCGCGCCCCCCTGAGACCCTCAGACCAGCGCGATGTGATCGCGTTGTTCTGAGGGCTTCCTCCCTCCCAGGACCCGGATCCAAGATGGCGCCGGGGTCCTGGAGGGAGGCGGCTTCCTCAGTGCCTGCTGAGAGCAGGCACTGAGAAGCCTGCTGCACTGCCTGAGCGATCGCTGGTGTGACAGTGTGCTGTGCACACTGTCACACCAGCGATTTGATAAAATACAGTGATGTCCCACCCTGGGACAAAGTAAAAAAGTTAAAAAAATAAAAATAAACATGTTATAAAAAAAAATCCAAAATAAAAAAAAAAAAAAAAATTCCCCAATAAATTCATTTCTTCCTGTAAATAAAAAAAACAAAACAATAAAAGTACACATATTTGGTATCGCTGCGTCCGTAACGACCCCCCCTATAAAACTGTCCCACTAGTTAACCCCTTTAGTGAACCCCTTAAAAAAAAAAAAACGAAGCAAAAAATCAATGCTTTATCATCATACCGCCAAACAAAAAGTGGAATAACGCGCGATCAAAAAGACCGATATAAATAAATATGGTACCGCTGAAAACGTCATCTTGTCCCGCAAAAAAGGAGCCGCCATACAGCATCATCAGCGAAAAAATAAAAAAGTTATAGCTCGCAGAATAAAGCGATGCAAAAATAATTATTTTTTATATAAAATTGTTTTTATTCTATAAAAGCGCCAAAACATAAAAAAATGATATAAATGAGGTATCGCCATAATCGTACTGACCCGAAGAATAAAACTGCTTTATCAATTTTACCACACGCGGAACAATAAAAACGCCTCCCCCAAAAGAAATTCATGAATTGCTGATTTTTGTTCATTCTAACCTCCCAAAAATCGAAATAAAAAGCGATCAAAAAATGTCACCTGCTCAAAAATGGTACAAATAAAAACGTCAACTCGTACCGCAAAAAATAAGACCTCACATGACTCTGGGCCAAAATATGCAAAAATTATAGCTCTCAAAATGTGGCGATGCAAAAAACTATTTTTGCAATAAAAAGCGTCTTTTAGCGTGACAGCTGCCAATCATAAAAACCCGCTATAAATAGTAAATCAAACCCCCCTTTATCACCCCCTTAGTTAGGGAAAAATAATAAAATTAAAAAAATGTATTTATTTCCATTTTCCCATTAGGGTTAGGGTTAGGGTTGCGGCTAAAGTTAGGGTTAGGGTTGGCGCTAAAGTTAGGATTAGGGTTAGGGTTGGGATTAGGGGTGTGTTAGAGTTAGGTTTGTGGTTAGGGTTGGGACTAGGGTTAGGGGTGTGTTGGGGTTAGGGTTGGAGTTAGAATTGGGGGGGTTTCCGCTGTTTAGGCACATCAGGGGCTCTCCAAATGTGACATGGCGTCTGATCTCAATTCCAGCCAATTCTGCGTTGAAAAAGTCAAACGGTGCTCCTTCACTTCTGAGCTCTGCCATGCGTCCAAACAGTAGTTTATCCCCACATATGGGGTATCAGCGTACTCTGGACCCCAAGAGTTATTGTGCAATTTGTCCTATTTCTTCTGTTACCCTTGGGAAAATAAAAAACTGGGGGCGAAAATATCATTTTTGTACAAAAAAAATTATTTTTTTGTTTTTACGGCTGTACATTATAAACTTCTGTGAAGCACTTGGGGCTTCATAGCGCTCACCACACACCTAGATAAGTTCCTTGTGGGGTCTATTTTCCAAAATGGGGTCACTTGTTGGGGATTTCCACTGTTTAGGCGCATCAGGGGCTCTCCAAATGCGACATGACGCCCCCAGACCATTCCATCAAAGTCTGCAATCCAAAACGTCACTACTTCCCTTCCGAGCCCCAACGTGTACCCATACAGTAGTTTTCTCCCACATATTGGGTATCAGCGTACTCAGGACAAATTGGGCAACAACTTTTGGGGTCCAATTTCTCCTGTTACCCTTGTAAAAATAAAATATTGGGGCGAAAAAATCATGTTTGCAAAAAAAAAAAAGATTTTTTATTTTTACGGCTGTGCGTTATAAACTTCTGTGAAGCACTTGGGGTTCAAAGTGCTCACCACACATCTAGATAAGTTCCTTGTGGGGTCTATTTTCCAAAATGGGGTCACTTGTGGGGGTTTCCACTGTTTAGGCGCATCAGGGGCCTCCAAATGCGACATGACGCACCCAGACCATTCCATCAAAGTCTGCAATCCAAAACGTCACTACTTCCCTTCCGAGCCCTGACGTGCGCCCATACAGTAGTTTTCTCCCACATATTGGGTATCAGCGTACTCAGGACAAATTGGACAACAACTTTTGGGGTCCAATTTCTCCTGTTACCCTTGTGAAAATAAAATATTGGGGGCGAAAAAATCATTTTTGTAAAAAAAAAAAAAGATTTTTTATTTTACGGCTGTCATTTATGGGGGTTTCCACTGTTTAGGCAGATCAGGAGCTCTCCAAACACGACATGGCGTCCAGCCAATTCTGCGTTGAAAAAGTCAGACGGCGCTCCTTCCCTTCCAAACTCTGCCATGCACCCAAACAGTGGTTTACCCCCACATATGGGGTATCAGCGCACTCAGGACAAATTGCACAATAACTTTTGGAGTCTTGTTACCCTTGGAAAAATAAAAATTGGGGTGAAAAGATCATTTTTGTGGAAAAAATATGATTTTTAAATTTTACGGCTCTACGTTATAAACTTGTGTGAAGCACTTGGGGGTTCAAATTGCTCATCAAAAATCTAGATAAGTTCCTTAGGGGTCTAGTTTCCCAAATGGGGTCATTTGTGGGGGTTTCCACTGTTTAGGCACATCAGGGCTCTCCAAATGCAACATGGCATCCAAACTCAATTCCAGCCAATTTTGGTTGGAAAAAGTCAAATGGTGCTCCTTCCATTCCGAGCTCTGCCGTGCGCCCAAACAGTGGTTCCCCCCCACATATGGGGTATAAGCGTACTCAGGACAAATTGTACAACAACTTTTGTGGTCCAATTTCTCCTGTTACCCTTGGGAAAATAAAAAATTAGTGACTAAAAGATAATTTTTGTGGGAAAAAAAATAGGATTTTTTATTTTCATGCCCGGGCATTATAAACTTGTGTGAAGCACTTGGGGGTTCAAAGTGCTCACCAAAGATCTAGATAAGTTCCTTAGGCGGTCTAGTTTCCAAAATGGGGTCACTTGTGGGGGGTTTCCACTGTTTAGGCTCATCTGGGGCACTGCAAACGGAACATCACCCCCATTAACGTCTGCATTCCAAAACGTTACTACTTCCTTTCCAAGCCCTGCCGTGCGCCCAAACAGTTTCCCCCCCCCACATATGGGGTATCAGCGTACTCAGGACAAATTGGACAACAACTTTTGGGGTCCAATTTCCTTGGGAAAATTCAAAAATTTGGGACTAAAAAATCATTTTTGTGGAAAATTGATTTTTTTTTTTTTTCACACCCAGGCTTTATAAACTTTTGTGAAACACTTGAGGGTTCAAAGTGCTCACAACAGATCTAGATAAGTACCTTAGGGGGTCTAGTTTCCAAAATGGTGTCACTTGTGGGGGGTTTCCACTGTTTAGGCGCATCAGGGGCTCTCCAAACGCGACATGGCATCCAATCTAAATTCCAGCCAATTTTAGTTTGAAAAAGTCAAACGTCGCTCCTTCCCTTACGAGCTCTGCCGTGTACCCAAACAGTGGTTTTCCCCCACATATGGGGTATTGGCGTACTCAGGAGAAATTGCATAACAACCTTATCTGTCCATTTTCTCCTTTTACCCTTGTGAAAATAAAAAAAAAGTTTGTAAAAGATAATTTTTGTGGCTAAAAAGTTAAATATTCATTTTTTCCTTCCACGTTGCTTTAGTTACTGTGAAGCACCTGAAGGGTTAATAAACTTCTTGAATGTGGTTTTGAGTACCTTGGGGGGTGCAGTTTTTAGAATGGTGTCACTTTTGGGTATTTTCTGCCATATAGACCCCTCAAAGTGACTTCAAATGTGAGGTGGTCCCTAGAAAAAATGGCTTTGTAAATTTTGCTGTAAAAATGAGAAATCGCTGGTCAACTTTTAACCCTTAAAATTTCCTAACAAAAAAAAATTTTGGTTCCAAAATTGTGCTGATGTAAAGTAGACATGTGGGAAATGTTATTTCTTAACTATTTTGTGTGATATATTTCTCTGTTTTAAGGGAATAAAAATTCAAAGTTTGAAAATTGCAAAATTTTAAAAATTTTCGCCATATTTGCGTTTTTTTCAAAAATAAACGCAAGTTATATCGAAGAAATTTTACCACTAACATGAAGTACAATATGTCACGAGAAAACAAACTCAGAATCGCGAAGATCCGTTGAAGCGTTCCAGAGTTATAACCTCATAAAGAGACAGTGGTCAGAATTGTAAAAATTGGCCCGGTCATTAACGTGCAAACCACCCTTGGGGGTGAAGGGGTTAATGTTGTTTGGAATATCTTTTTGCTATTTTACGTGGTAGTTTTTTTTTTTTCGGCTATATATTCTTGGGATTTCCTTTATTTTTGGGTAGGGTTACATAATATCTTCTTGACATGTTACCCAATAGAATAGATTGTCCTACTTGTATATAGCAATTTCACGAAATACAATTGGATTTAGCTTTAGGGGACATCCAAACGCACAGTAAAAAAAAAAAAAAAAAAAAAAAAAACTGCATGTATTACTTGTGGGATTTGTTGCATACGTCACCGTATGCATTGTAAAAGGGTGAATTCCTTGGTGAAAATTCACAGAAAGAAATGACATGCTGTCAATAAAGTCCATACTAGGTCAATTTGTGCACTGGAACTGCTACTGTAATCAGCCGCAGATTTTTGGCTTGTAAATCCCCAGTATATCCATTATATCGGCCTGCTTATATAAGGGGTGGAGTCATCCCCTCAATATAACCTCACATATACTGATGGAAAGACTGCACACAACTTTTTATGCTGCATTTTTCCCTGAAAGGAATAGGACATGCTGAGGCAAAAAAAAAAATACAACCTACTCCAAACAGAAGACAATTTTTCAGCTGCAGATGAAGGAAGGGAGACACACTAGTCATTACTAGTGGGTAGGCGGAGCCCCAGATAGGATTGACACCTCAGATTAAAAAGAGTGTTGACCGGCCCCTCCAGCTCAGGCTCCTCCTACTCAGCACTTCAGTCTAAAATTTGAGGTCTCAGAGGACGGTCGCTGCTGGAAGCAGCTCCTCAGAAAACTTTATTATTTTTTATCGGACAAGAGACTTGGATCACCAGAGTGGTCTAGAGGGTCTCAGCGCTGCTGGACCCCAACCTCTCCTTGGCGGATCTGTATTACCCTAATGGTGGTCCCTGCAGAACCCTGCCGGCCCGGGGGGATGAGGATGGCTTCCCTGGCGGGGGCGCAAACCGCGCACAGGGTTCACTGCATCCCCCGCCCTGGGGGGAAGCATGGGCAAGCGCCAGAAACCCCTGGGGGTCCCTGTGGCGCTCGGCTGGTGAGTACTCCACATTTTTATTAAAAGATGTGTGTGAGTGATTTAGCGGTTGCTGCGGCAACCGCTGTACAGTATACATGCCGGTGACTGAGGAGAAGAGGAGTGCGCGCTTTTTTTTATTTTTGAATTTCGCGCCGCTCTGAGGGGAAGAGAGAGGAGTGCGCGCCTTTTCTATTTTGGAATTTCGCGCCGCTCTGAGCGCGCGCTTTACTGCAGCCTCCATTTTCGGCTCCTCTACATGGAGCACATCGGAGGCAGAGCGCGGCGGCCATTTCATGACAGGCTGAAATCGCTCCCCTCCCCTCCCGGCAAGAACGTGACCAGCTGGGTGAGTCGCTTCTAGCCCGCGGGCAGAAGCTTAACCCCTTCACCACCACAGCGCGGGCGCCGTCTGGGGCACTAATGAGTGGCAGATTGCGCTGTCCTGCGGCTGTTATCGCATAAGGGGCTCGCACACTCTTTTCAATATTAATAAAGAGGTTGTGGGGAGCCTGCGATATTATTAATATTATTACTATTATTATTATTATGCCACTAACGTTTCCGCTAACGATCCTGATAACGACGCATACTAATGCGATCGTTTGTGTGATCTTTTTTAATGTCGCTAGTAGCTGCCAATCTGAGCGATCTCATTAACATCGCATAAGCGGTTAGCGATCCCCTTAATGACTTTGGCCGTCATTGCGATATACAAAACAGCGCAATTTTTTAGCGATTTTGTGGAACTTTTTTTTTTTTTTCTGTATAGTGTGGCATAACTGTCCTGTAGCTGTGACCTTATAAGAGGCGCTTGAGGCTCGCACACCCTTTTCATTATCAAGGTTGTGGGGAGTCTGCTACTTTAACCCTTTCTTAGGCGGTTAACTCTTAATGGGGACAGCTGGGGTAGCTCTCTCTTTAAGAGCTTTAACCCTTCAGCGTTTGTTTTTTCTTTAAGAAACATACTGTTCTGGTAACTGACAGGTTTAACCTGCCGTATACTATGCAAGGGCAGTCCATTTACCAGATCCGCTACAGGATCAGTCTCGCGTATCTGACACGCAGACCTCGACTCATGCGCAGCGGTCGGAAGTTCCAGTGGTGTCAAAATGGAGGTCCTCACTAGTTTTTATTGATGGCCTGTCTGACACCTGTTATTGGGTGTCAGCTACATCCTCTCAAGGAAGCGACACAAATCGGTGCCTTCCTTCTCGCGTAGCGAAGATGTCCGATTCGGACAAGGAAGATCGGCAGGGACACTCTGCCTCTCTCATGGGCCGTACTAAGATTTCTCCATGTGGGCGTTACAGTTACCGGAGGAGGTAACTAGACGTCCTGGTAAGTCGGGCCGGATGTTTCAGGAGTCGCATGGGTCGCGACGGCTTTACAAACTGTTTCGGTTTTTTTTTACGGAGTTGATTGTTAATTGGACCCCTTCTCCTGAAGTGAATGTCCCTTTACCCCAGCTTAGCAAATCTTCCTGGTAAAGGGAAGGCGAGTCTGCAACCCGCTGGACAGAAAAACGGAGATGGCAACAATATCCATCTGTGAGACCGCAGGTCATGGATTCGGTATTAAGGATGTACTTGTAAAGTTTCCCTGAGCCGGTTGGACCGTCTAAGGACGGGATCCTCTCTTTCGAGGTAGATGGGCTTTTCAAGTTTAAGGATACTGCGTCACTGCTATCCAGGGCGCAATCCTCGGCAGTCACAGTCATACTCTGTGGCTTGGACAGTGGACGCGGTTTCCAAGCAGGGTTTGCTATCTTTAGCTTAGGAAGTGGTCAGCTATTTGAATCTGACCTCACGGAGCTGATTGCCAAGGCAAAGGCAAAAGAAACAGCTTTACCGCAGCGCAGACCTGTGACGTCTGCGTCTGGCAGGACTAGTGCCGGTAGTTGTCGGCGGTCCTTTCGGTTCAAGGGATGATCCGGCCAACCTTCTGGGGGTTTGGGTCGTCTCTCTCTTTTTTTAAAAAAAAAAAAAAAAGGGGGAATTCTCAGAAATTCCGCATACCCTGGAAACAGAACTTCTGTTAAGACAGAAGCTGGCAAAAAACCCGCTAAGGCGCACTGACGTCTGGGTCTCACTCGAGCGCTCTCGAGTGGGGGGTCGTTTACTCCAATTCAAACCGACTTGGGTTTCCTGTGTGTCGGACGCCTGGATGACACAGGTTGTGTTGGCAGGCTACTTCATAGAGTTTCTTTCTCGACCCCCGGACAGTTTTTGCCAATCTCGCATTCCGTCAGAGTCGAACTATTTGCCGTTCTACTACGAGAGGTCGATTCCCTTCTGCAGAAGGGTGTGGTGATACCGGTTCCGCAGAGGACCGGGGAAGAGGAATTTTATTCCAACCTCTTTGTGGTCCCCAAAAAGGAGGACAAATTTCGCCCTATTCTGGATCTCAAAGATTGAATCGACATGTCTACACCCGACAATTTCACATGGAGTCGTTTCGCTCCGTTGTGGCAGCCCTGTCGCAGAACGCCGTCGGAAGGGCTCACCGGCGCTTCCTTCGTTTTGCCATAGGTCAGGACCATTGCCAGTTTGTGGCTCTGCCATTCGGCTTGGCCTCGGCGCCCAGAGTTTTTACAAAAATTCTGGTACCCCTCATGGCAATTCTTCAAAGACAGGGGGTTACGATTTTTCCCTACCTGGACGATCTCCTCAAAGGAGGAGGCGGTGACGGCTCGCAATCTATCCCTTCAGGTCCTGGAGGATTTCGGGTGGCTGGTTCAATTGGGAGAAGTCGTCTCTGGAACAGTCGCAGTCATTCCTGTTTTTGGGGATGCATTTCGACACGGTACGGACGGTGGTGTCCCTTCTTTCCAGACAAGCGGGCATGTCTATTCCGACATGTACAGATTATGATGTCTGCGACAACAATGTCCCTTCGGAAGTGTATGCGCCTTCTGGGTTGATGGTGGCGTTCATGGAGACACATCCGTTTGCCCAATTTCATTCCAGGGCCCTCCAAAGGCTCATTCTGAGTCGTTGGGATCGATCGCAAGTTTCTCTGGATTGCAACGTCATCATCTCTCACAGGGTGCGAGAATCCCTAGGATGGTGGTTACGTCCAGGAGCGTTATCCCTGGGGAAATCTTTCTTTCCTCCGAGGTGGTCGGTCATAACCACCGATGCCAGCCTGACGGGCTGGGGGGGGTGTCTGGAACGATCTTTGGATCCAGGGAGTATGGTCATCGGAAGAGTCTGTTCTACCGATCAACATACTGGAATTGAGGGCAATTTTCCTTTGCCTCCAATACTGGACGGTTCCTTTAAGCGGTCTACCAGTCCGAGTGCAGACAGACAACGCGACGGCGGTTGCGTATATCAACCACCAAGGCGGGACAAGGAGCTCCAGGCTCTTGATGGAGGTGTCTCGGATTCTGTTATGGGCCGAGACCAAGGTTCCAGCTATCTCTGCAATACACATTCCAGGAGTCCAGAATACCACGGCGGACTTCCTCAGTCGCGAGAAGATGGATCCTGGAGTCTTCATCCGAAAATTTTTGCACTGCTGTGCTTCCGTTGGGGAACTCCCAAGTGAATTTGATGGCATCCAGGTTCAATGCCAAACTACCGACCTTCATGTCCAGGTACAAGGACCCGAAGGCTATAGCGGTGGTTGCTCTGGTGGCTCCGTGGGACCATTTCGAGCTAGTCTATGTGTTTCCGCCGATATCTTTACTTCCTCTGGTGCTGCGTCGGATCAGACTGGAGAGAATTCCGGCTATATTGATAGTCCTGGATTGGCCAAGGGGACGTGGTTCTCGACACTGGTGTCGCTTTTGGCGGCACCGCCATTCCCACTTCCTCCTCGCCCGGACCTGTTAACCCAGGGGCCCGTTCGTCATCCGGACTTGAAGTCTCTGCGTTTGACGGCGTGGCTCTTGAGACCGAAATATTGACCCGTAGAGGTTTTTTTCAGCCGAAGTCATTGCCACTCTGTGAGCTGCCAGAGGTCCGGCTACTACTAAGATTTATCACAAGACTTGGGAAGCCTTCTTTTAGTGGTGTTCGGGTTCTTCAAGGAATCCGAGGATTTTTTCCATTCCCAATTTGTTGGCTTTGCTGCAGTACGGGCTGGACAAAGGTTTGGCAGTTAGCACTCTGGAAGGTCAGGTTTCTGCCCTGTCCTTGCTGTTTCGGAAGGCTATCGCCTCGCGTAGGGACGTGCGTTCCTTTTTTCAAGGAGTAACCCGTCAGTTTCCACAGTGGAAGGCACCTGTGTCTCCTTGGCGGCTCAACCTTGTCTTGGAGGCTCTTCAGCATGTACCTTTTGAGCCAATGGGGTCTGCTAGACTTTCTTTACTTTCTTAGAAGGTTGCCTTCTTACTGGCGGTAACCTCTTTAAGAAGGGTTTCTGAGTTGGCAGTTTTTTCCTGCTCGCCTCCTTTCCTGGAGTTTTACCCGGATCAAGTAGTGCTTCGCACTCGGGGCGACTTTCTACCTAAGGGGTGTCGCAATTTCATGCTAACCAGGAAATTGTGTTGCCCTCGCTTTGCCCGGGCCCAAGGAATGCAAAGGAACGGGACTTGCACAAATTGGATTTAGTGCGAGCCTTGAAGTTCTATTTGTCTGTCATTCAAGGCTTTCAGAAGTCAGATTCCCTGTTTGTGATTACAGCAGGTCGTAGGCGTGGTCATCGAGCTTCCAAGGACTCTATAGCTCGTTGGATTTGGTCGGCCATTTTGGAGGTTTACCGACTTAAAGGCGAACCTTGCCCGATTAAGATTCGAGCTCACTCCACGAGGGCTGTGGCTTCATCGTGGGCCTTTCACCAAGGGGCCTCGGCAGTTCAGCTCTGCCGAGCGACGACCTGGCGTTCCGTCCACACATTTACAAAGTTTTATAAGGTGGATGTCAGTGTTTCCGCTGATGCGGCCTTAAGACGTAGGGTCCTGCAGGCAGCGGTAATTTAAAGTTTTTAGTTAACTTGTATTTGGCGCCTGTGGTGCATTTATCTAGGTTGTTGGGTTTCTGCCTATATTGGTTTTTTCCCACCCTAATTTTTGGACTGCTTTGAACGTCCCACTAGTAATGCCTAGTGTGTCTCCCTTCCTTCATCTGCAGCTGAAAGACGGATTTTGGTAAGAACTTACCTGTAAAATCCTTTTCAGCGAAGGAAGGGAGACACACATCCCTCCCATGGCAGAAGTGTGTTGTTGTATTTACAGATGCAGCGTGGCCCTTCTCTGATAGCGATTTTCTGAGCGGAGGTCGACGCGCTACGGCTCTGTTCCAGCATTGCCAGCTTATCGCAGTAGTCAGGTTCAGTGAGTAGTACCTGGAACTGTGTGTTTTTTTCTTTGCCAAATGCATGCATAACCTGTACTTTTGTATTTTTCTCTGAAGTCCTTCAGAAGGGGTTATGTTGCTTCGCTGGTGATATTGTTCTTCCTTAAGCTTGGGTACGACTGAAGTGCTGAGTAGGAGGAGCCTGAGCTGGAGGGGCCGGTCAACACTCTTTTTAATCTGAGGTGTCAATCCTATCTGGGGCTCCGCCTACCCACTAGTAATGCCTAGTGTGTCTCCCTTCCTTCTTCGCTGAAAAGGATTTTACAGGTAAGTTCTTACCAAAATCCGTCTATTACCATTTTGTGGGAGCGAGATTTTTTTTATAAGTTTGCTACATTTGAGAAAAAGGTAGATGTGACTGACTGTATCAATAAAGGGATGTTTTTACTGATAAACTCCCATAGCCGGTCAATTTCAATATATGTCCCAGTCCCCATTTTTAGTCAAGAGACAAATCGCACACATCACAGATGATCATTCTCCATTCAATGGTTTGAGTGATTCAGAAAGCTCATACATCTCCCCTTCCGCATGGGATGCCCTCATTGTTTGGATCAATGTGGGTTCACCTGCAGATATTCCCACCAGCCACACTGGTCAGATGGGCTGTAAATGTCTATAGGTGGAAAACATCTGTTCAAAGATTTACCAAACATTTATTATTCTCTCCATATAAAAGAATGAAACGTAAGAACTGAAACAAGTCAAGTTAATAATAGGACGGATAATCAAACATTGTACATTATTTAATGGACTGACAAAGTTGTTGCGTTGAAATGAATGGAGTCAGTTATTTGGACAACGGGACAGTCCTTTGTGGTCTTGACTGAATCTCAAAAAGCCTGAAAGCATCTTTCATGATGGAAATGTCCATACAGTTACTGGCCACTGCCTTGGCTGCTCAGAGGTCATGTCACTGCCATCATGATGAGGCAACCCCAGGGCATAGAACGATACTTTTCTGCATGGCATGGATATGCATCTGGATCTAGCCCCAGCTTCACTCTTCATACTTCCATGTGTCTGCCTTTTTACCTTCTCTGGCAGGTTTCATGACCTTCCCGACACTTTTTTTGTGCGGCTTCTTTTTAGACTTCGCTTCATGCATCTCTGCTGAATCTCTAATAAGCCTCTTTCTAGACTTCCGTCGTATAAGATCTTCTCTACCAATTTCGAGCATCTGCTCCTCCCAAGCCTTCATTTCATTTTCATACCTGATCTTGTCATCTTGAGCCAACTGCATATACATCTGTAAGAACACACCGAAAAGAACAATCTCACACTGTGGACACTGCGCATGCAAAATAGAGGAGTGAGGTGGCAGAACATTCCTCAATGGTCTAGTCATCAGTCCATGATCGTTCTTATAGGAGTTTTACACCTTCAAAAAATATGGCCCCCACAGTGCATATTGCTAATGTGACGCTGGACCATTTTTGGCCAATTTTTTTGAAGGCAGTGTTCACCCCTTGAAATGTAAATATTCTACATTGCGAGTATATGGCTCAGTGAAAGCACAGTTTAATGGTTTGTGTCGCACATCTCTGATAGTCATGAGGAGACACCATTGACAGGACCCAGCTGGACATCTGCAAGTATCATGCATATGGCCAATTAATTTAGGCATGTGCAGGATATCTGACTTTGTAGGAAATCTGCCTCTACAAGTGCTCTCTAGATCCCAAGTCCGTTCAGGCTGAAAAGGGAGAGGTGCTACATAATCCCTTTATTGGAACATGGTCCTTAACCAGTTAAAGGCATGCTATCGTTACCTGTTTTTGTGAGTGAGGCAGTCTATCCCAGTCCTCATGGAGAGTCTTCAACTTTCCCTGTATATAACGAAAAAAGAAAATACGACTCACCCTTGGAACTACAAAAGAATAGTATCCAACCAACAACATCTCCCAATTATATAAGACTGCAGAAAAGGACTTAAAAAGAAAAGGGATTAAGACATAAAAGGGAACAATGTCAGCTACATCCCTTCAGGGCTCCTAAACCAAGGGCATGGTAGCAAGTCTAATAAAAGTCTACAGACCAGTGTAGTAATGACATTGAAATGCCACCTGCTTCCCTAGTCTCCCAACTGAGAAAACCTGGACATCTGTGCATACTATTAAAGTAAGGCTGAATGTCCATGTCATTAGCTGAAAGTGTACATCAGACGTTTTCTAGATGAACCTTTACTGTCTCCATAGCCATTCATGTATGAGTAATGTGTTTTCTGGATCTACGTCTGACTGTTATGCCCCTGCATATCACGTACTTAACTGTATAGAAAAGTTCTGCAAACCACAAATTCCTAAACAGTGTGCTGCTGTGGCAAAGAAGTGAACCTTGCAATCCATCCAGACGCAGGCTGCTATCGGCTGTATACATCCTGATCATATACACCCGATTGTAGCCACAAGCACAGAGTACATAGCCTAGGTTGATGAGGGAGGATAACGTATGCACTTACTTAGAGTTGTATTCATTTTTGTTATGAAATATTTTGGTTTGTTTTTATCCCAAGACAATGCACCTTTAGTTTGGTGATTACTTGGCTAAAATGTTGGGAACTGCTGATGTGCAAGATCATAAGCTATAATCAGCGGAATCTGCAGCAACAAGCTTGCCGACCCAAACGTCAGAGAAGAATCAATTTATCAGCACAAAGCAATAATTTATGGTACTGCTACTATCACACATCAGCTGCTATATACATTGTAAGTACATACCGCAAAGGAACCACTTTTAGCGTCATGAAAATGTTCAGACATAAAAATATTGTAAGCGTTTCGGGGTCTTTTGGGTCTTCCAAGTAATGTCAACTCCTGGAGGAGAAAAAAAAATTATATACTGTAATTTAAAAAAATAAAAGCAAAATTAACAAAAAAAAATATCAATGATGAGTCAATTATGGCTATGACTGGTCACACTAAACGCTGAGGGGAGAAAGCTACAGGAGATGGACAGGGAAACCTCAAAGGACACACATGAGACATCTAATCAGACTGAGGCAGCATCGTGTATTCAGTGTACCAGTACAATGTAAGACATCACCGCGCTCTGATAATTGGTCAAAGTGACTCTTTGAAGTTATATGACTATTGATGCACAAACAATGAGGTCTAATCCATGAGTGAGTGGCAGCGCAGGATCAGAGCAAACTTCTAATGGGAAGAATAGTACAATATTTGTGTTATATCTGTCCTAGTTTTTTTTAGAGCTTGCACCTATTTTAAGATAGAGAAGATTAGACAATGGCGGCAACCGTGCTTCTATAAAACAACATTTCCCCTAATCAAGCTGTAAAGCAGCAAATATGGCTTCCTAATAGAACATTTGCTCTACACAAAAAACATGTTTAAATCATGGATGACTCTCCCTTTAATAACACATGACTTGCCTGTTCAAATTTAGCACTAACACAGCTTTCATCTAATAGCACAGAGCGGACTGGATATTAGGAACTATAAGGAGCTGACAACCATATAGAAAAGCTGTAATTGTACAACCAGTCTTACTCAATGGTGTAATGCTCAAAGACTGACTAAAGCCTTGAAAAGCAATAGTTGAAAGATCACTGAATTGGATGATTTCAGCAGGACGGGATGACCATCTGCAGTGTATGGAGGTCTCCCGACTCTCCCCTGACAGATGCCAGGGACAGCCTGTAACTTCATCTGTCCATCCTTTTGATGTCAGTAGCCGCTGCCAGAGGATTCTGACAGAGTCTTTCTCCTCTACCCCCATTTAAAACAAATGAACGTTTGTCCGACATTGACAATGATCTCATGTGTATGTGAAGCTTAAAACCAGAGAAGAAGCACTGCAACCTCCATGCCATGTGATCTGCCATATGTTATTAGATCTTAAAAAGAATGTGAAAACTTTATGTCATCCTGCAAAATCCAGGAGCGTCTCAACCTGACATACCCTTCGATGTCTTATGCGCTTCCTCTTCCCCAGTCTTTGCTTCTTTCTCTCTTTCAGCAGCTCTAGCTCGAGGGGAGTCAACTTCTCTTTATATTTCCGGACTTCATCTTTGTATTTCAAACGCTCTTCATGAGCTGCATCCACAAATGGCTAGAATAAAGCAGAAATCTCGTCTGAAGCAAAACGAATGTTGAGAATTATTGAGAAAATGATTTAAAGTATAAATGGGATATCAGTGATGTTGACGGTGAACTTATACTTTAAGGATATTATCAAAAATGATGCAATACATAATACGTAAGATGCTTCTGCCAGTTTCACAGATCAGTTTTTTTCCTCATAGGACAGTGTCACACTTGCGAGAAACTCGCACAATTCTCGTGCGATTCTCTCGCATCAACACCCGGCACTCGGACTGGAGCGTGCGGCTGCATAGAAATACATGTAGCCGCACACTCCGGTCCGAGTGCCTGCCGGGTGTTGATGCGAGAGACTCGCTCGAGAATCGTGCGAGTTTCTCGCAAGTGTCACACCGGCCATACATGAGGAATGGACCTCTGTGTTTCTCGGCGTGCTGGACCCACTTTTGGTCCAGGTGTGTCTCAAACGAAAAAAAAAAATTAAAATTCTTAGCTACTCCTACCCATTAAATAGTAAAAGGCAGACAGCACATGGGTGATATCCAAGTGCTGTTTGTTTGTTTTTTTAATTTATTTCATGAAGCCATTGACTTCATTAGTGATTCTGATCCACAACACAGATCAAAGTAAGACGTCTCTGGTTTTCTTTTTTTAGAGGACAATTAGTCCTCAAGAGGAAAAAAAACATGAAAAGACCATTCATATTAAAAAGGTACACTTCGACGTGGTTGGATGGCTTTTGTACTCTTTGATCAAAAAACGCTAAGTACTTTTATGTTTTAGGATAAGTGCCCACGATCAAGAACTGCTGGGGGTTTGACGCTGTGTATTTATGCAGTGTGAAACCCACAACGGCCAGATGTTACAGCATAATGGATGGGTTTTAAGAAATCCCATGTCCACTATGTGTCCACAAACGACCAAGGATCACATGCAGACACTGACATGCGGTGTGTCTTTCCAGACCGCAGCATGTCAATTTCTCTTTGCGGACATGCTAGTCTTCGCAAGAGAAATTACATCAATAGAATGTACTGGATGCAGTTAATCCGCACGGTTCAGTGATCTCGTGCGGATTCACCTGAGCTCAATAGACGGCAGCGCTTTGGAAGCAGCAAACATGCACTGCGTCCAAAGCGCTGCTATTTCCTGATCGTGTGCACCCGGCCTTAAAGTTTTTAGCAATATTTGGAGTTCATGTATTCATTAATCACAGTGTGCTGACGCTTCGTGTATGTATAAACTACAGGGATTAAAATAATAAGAAAATCATATTGTGTAAGCTAAAATCACCGATATTCAATTGTGCAGTACTGTGGAATATGTTGGCGCTATATAAAAGAATTATTACTATTTTTACTGCTGAACATTAATAGAATATAATCAGCCTCTGTGCTACAACTTATCTGTATTACTTTTCTTGCGGATTCTGAGAGTCCTTTCCATTCCAGTGCAATCATTTTAGAAATTTCTAGCATCGTTGCCTCTGTGGAAAAGATAGCATTCATAAACAGAAAGATAAGACATGTATGAAAATAAAAGAATAAAACATATTAATGTATCCAGACGGGTTACACACAGACTATTGCTGCACCACACACATGTAGTGTCATTCACGTGCACTTGTGACTTCATTCCCAAAACCACGTCTATTGGAGGAGGTCTGTACGCTCCTTCGCGTCCTCTCCTGCCCAGGATCTGTGGTATGATAAACCATGTTCCTGCTATGTCAGACACAGCCATTATACAGTACACAGCAGGGGCAGCTTTTTTAAGATTATCTCAGCACAGGAACATTTTTTTTTATACATACAAATGTGAAACTTAATTTTATCCCAAGATCTTTTGATTAAAATGAACTTTGTTTGTGGGAAAACACCTTTAAGCTGCTATTTATATGTCCCATTACATAGCTGTAATAGTGACAACCCTCAATTAGCCATCAGTGTGCAGCAGCAGCTGCTGCAGTAATCCATTCTCCCTGTGCATTACCGGGCCTATATAAGGGTGGGCACAAAAATCATCTATTCAGCCAGATTCCAACTGAAAAACTCCTACAAAGAATAAACATAATGCACGGCCATGTAAAAACGACACTGCTGTGCACATGTCCCATTTTCTGTCTCTTCTTTTAATTGCTTCAGGCTTGAAATGCTGGGAAGCGGATGAAATAAGTAGCATGTTCAACCTTTGGGCGGCTTCCAATAGAAGATGTCTGAGAAATAAACTAAAATAAATTACTAAAATAAATAATACACATTTAAAATATTAAAACATTTTTTAAATACCTTTATATAACAAAGAGGTATGCTTTATCTAGTGCACACTTCAGGATTCCAAGATGGCAGCTACCATCAATCCCATCTGACTGTGGACAGGCAGTAGAAGTAGGTAAAGCTGCAGTGAAGAAGGAGACTAGGTCACATCAGAGCATTCCTGTGTTCAGTCAGCCTGACAGGACACAGAGCAGAGCAGGACTAAAGGGGAAGATAAACACCTTTCTTTATGTGACCAAGAATGAACATCCATCTTGGTCAGCCTGACAGTTTTGATGCGTCTGTCTTGTTTTTCACAAAGCCCGTCCCTACATCTTGACATGCTCAAAATCCTGACAGAGTGCAGTAGATAAAGTATACCTCCATGCTAAATAAAAGGATTTAGAAAAAAATGTTTAACATTTAAATGTGTATTATTATTTTTTTAAATCTATAACATTTCTTGGAGAATCCGTTTAAATTATAAAAAAAAAAATATAAAAAATAAAACCGCCAAAGCAAAACCACCAACGAAGACACTTTAAGAAAAAATACATTGCAGATGCTTTCCTGAAGCGACCTCGCCTTAGTAAACTCGGTGGGTATGCCGATGTTCAAAAGACACTGTGTGCACATGCCATAGTGAGTTATAGAAAAATGTCTGATAACAGACCATCGCAGAGGGTGCCACAAGGCATATGCTATTAAATCAGCTTACCATCACTAAACTTGTCACCAATAAGGTGTTAAGTTCAAAAATGATCTTAAAGAGGTTTTCCACTAATTTCTCATTGATAACCTATCCTTAGGTAAGGCCGAATTCACACTCAGTGGCCACATGGTCCTGTAAGTGACATAGCTGTTTCCCTGCAAACTTAAGTTTTTTTGCCCGGGAAAGGTGAAAAGACCGCAGCAGTATAGGACTCCTATAGTTTCCAGCCGCAAAATGTGAACATAGCCAAAATGTCTGATAGTACGGCATGGTCTGGGGGCCACTTCTCCAGCAGTTATATCAAACCACACTCACTAGGATAGTCTTTCAACAATTTTGGTCGCTGCTGACCCACAAACCGAAAGTAGGACGTCAGAGGACGCTTTGGTAAGTCATCGAGAGAGTGCTGCTTCGAGAACCATCTTGTTGTGGAGCACTGTAGGGCCGGCAGTGCCCCTGGGAGGCTGCTGCATCTGAAAATGAGAGAATCGGTAACTGTTAATGCTTACTGCTACTTCAGAAACACAAAGGTTTGGAAAATCTGTTTAAAAGAAATGTTATGTTACTACTGGCGGATTGGAGATTAGAATGAATAAATACGGAATATTTTCTTGTGTAAAGACAGTGCAGAAATTCTCAATGAAGATGTGCAGCCATATTAGTCCAATAAAAAAAAAATGTGCTTGAAAACTGGGATGATAACGTTTTAGGTTAAAAAAAAACTATACGAAAGTAAAGTTCTGATAACCGGCCACTCATGTGACTGCTCTGGGCATGGATAAATCATAAACTGCTGGATCAAAGGAGTAAATAAGGGGTCAGACATCCTACGTAATACAAAACCAGGGCTGTGGAGTCGATTTCCACTATTGCTGATCGAGAGGTCTCCAGAATGGGTGGATCCACAGCCAATACTGTCCATATGCGCTAATATGGAATACGAACAGAGATTGTGTCCGGAGACAGCACCTGTACGTGTAAGCCAGGAATGTATCCCATCCCAAAAAGGTGAGACTAAATTCTACACTGCATTTGTGCACTTAAAGGGAATCTGTCACTCCCTGGGATATTTTCAAGCTATTACTATGGGCATACAGGTAATAGAATGGTTCCAGTATGCCTCAAAGCTGCGGTCTAGTTGTGGAGAAATAAAGTTTTAATGTTTTATGTTAATGATTTCTTCCAGGCCCCACTGCGTGCGGTGCCTGTAAGAAATCTCTGCCTCCATTATCGTACCACCCACCTCCCTTGCATGTCATACTACCCTTTGTCGTGCAGAAGTGGCACTGTAATCCCGCAGCTAGGCCGCGCACTCACGCTGTTCTTGGTATTTTATCTGCCCTTCTATGGGCAGGTTCTTCATCCCGCTTCTGTGTAGGCGAGTCACTGCGCAGTAGCAGTGATTCGCCCTACGCATATAGCACTTTCAATATGTTCCCATTGGCCATGATTCACCAGAGGCCAATTGTGTGTTCTTTTAGCCTCCAGATGACTGGTATAAGTCTACAAACCATTTACTTAAAGGAAATCTGCCAGCATGTTTTTTGCTATATAAAATCTGAAAGCAGCCTGATGTCGGGACAGAGACCATGATTCCAGCGATATGTTACTTTCAAGGCTGTGATACTTTTTTTTTAAAAAAAATCAGTGTGTAATAAGTAAGAATTTATCAGGACTATAAGGTCATGGGTTCCTTTTCATGTACATCCTCCAATGTGGTGCACATGATACAATGTACGAGTTGCACTGGAGCTATCTATATTGGGGAAACCATGCAAAAACTACAAACAAGGATGAATTTACACAGACATACAATCAGGAATGAAATGGGCACGCCTGTGGGAAAACATTTCTCTGGAACTGGACACTGTATGACAGACTTAAAAGTCCTAATACTAAAAGGTAATTTTAAAGATGACAGAGAGAGAAAAATATGGGAATTCAAACTTATAAGGATGTTCAATACGTTGACACTAGGACTCAATTTAACACCTGGGTTTGTGACTCACTACATGGACACAGTTCACACTTCCACCAGAAGGACTGGAGACAACTAAAGGTGTGTGATTCCAAACACATCTCATCAGCGATCTGTGATTCCAAAAACAACTCATCAGCGATCTGTATAACGACCTCTGCGGTCATTGGGAAAAACTAGTCCCACCTGCGATGCTGGTGAAGTCGTTCATAAAGGGGTCACACTCAGCGATTCAGGCTCACCAACACCGACCAAAAAACGTCTCAGAACGTCCATGAGCGATCAACGACATCTCAGCAGGGGCCACATCGCTGCTACATGTCACACACAGCTAAAGTCGCTAACGAGATCGCTACTGCATCATAAATGGTGACGCAGGTGCGCGATCTCGTTAGCGATCTCGCTTAGTGTGGCATACCCTTAAGAACATCATTCCCGCAGCCTCTCCATTTGTAAGAAAATGTCAATTCGATTTCCTTGCTTATCTTTAGAAGGCATCACCCCTCCCACCTCATGAACAAATTTCCTACTGTAGTATGTCTTAAATGTGCATTTTTCTCTTTTCTTAATAATCCAATTGTAATCTTGCCTGAAGAAGGAGCCTCTGTGCTCTGAAAGCTTGCAAACATATTATTTTCTGGTTAGCCAATAAAGGTATCACTCTGAGAATACTTTTGTCATCATTCGAGGGAAAAGTATTCACATCACTACAGGACTAGGTGTCTTGTGCCTCCTAGTAAACTGCTCGGTATAACCCCGCCTCCACCCCTGCATGGGCAGAAAGCTGCCAATCAGGGGTGGAGGCGGGGTTATACACAGCTCACCATTCAGAGAACTGCTAGATCTGCAGAAGATAAAACATTGCATCAAAGTGACAGCAGACAGACCTGTTAGCGACATTGCTGGAATCAGGGTCTCAACCACCTACATCATGCTGCTCTCAGATTACATAGAAAAATACCTTCTGATATATTTGCTTTAACTGTATTAGAAAGCAGAAAAAAAAGATGACACTTTCCTGTGCAGAGAACACCTAAAAAAGTGTATTTTTTTTCCCTTTTATTATTGCAGTCTGTATGCTGACCTGGAATCATTGATGTCTGGATTCCACCTACAGCTGTATAACCCATTAGGCGACTCATATGATTAAGAAGCCAATTTTAAGGTTTATTCCCAGCGTTGCATGTTATCACATAACAGTATAGGTGAGAACGTGCTGATTGCTGGAGGTCCAACTACCAGGACCCCCACTGATCCTCAGAACAGGGTTCTGCAGAGCACCGTATAAAAGGACAGGGTTTGAGGTTCTAACATTCCCAAGAACGGATCAGAGGTCGCCCAATGGTCACTGGAGCTGCCGGAGATAGCGAACGCTTGGTTTTTATCTGCAGTTCCATAGACAAGGAATGGAGCAGTGGCTGCACACAGATAATAACGCAGTTGTGTTCCCAGGGGTCCGAACCCACCAATCAGCAAATTGCATTGTTGGGGATAACCCTTTACTAGTATGGAGGTCCCGAGCTCCATGTCTCTTTACTGCATGGCCCGCAGAGTGGAGATGGAAAGGAGCGGAAGGTTCCCACTACTGTATTCAATGTGAGGGGCTGACAGACAGAGCTCAGGACCCCGAAAGACCAAGCATTTATCAGACACCCGCAGAGATTAATCAACTACTGGTAGTGCAAAGGGAAATCAGTGCAGCAGCCAATCGTGGTCGGATAATAAAGGGATCTTCGAGGATTATGATACACAAGGCAGCTATCAGAAACAGCGCCACCCCTGACCATGGGCAGCATCACAACTAAGCTTCATTCACTTCAATGCGGTAGAGTTGCAATACCAGACACAACCCACAGTCAGGGGTGGCGCTGTTTAGGCAGAGCGGCCATGTTTCCCAACCCAGGCTGACCCCACAAGGTGGCTGCCATACTTATGTGTGTGTGTCACACATGTATACACCCAGTTACAGATACAGTGTGCACATACAGAAGGAAGCCATGAATCCCGACACACACATCCCCCTGCCGACACCTGGTAGTCTGTGTGCAGCTGAGCCTGGCAAAGGACTTAGCAAGGAGACCGACACCTCTGGACAGCACGGACACCATGACTGACGGACAAACACGCTCCTGGAGTGTCCCGCTCAGCCGCACTGCATGCCGGAACACCTGGGCCACGGACGTCACTTCCGCTTGCCGTATATGGGAAATACATAGACTATGAGCCTTAGCACAGTATATAGCTAGTTGCAGGATGAGGCAGCATTGCACGGGCAGCGATACTGGGGCTTTGGTGACATTCGGCTTATTAGATTGCTATTAGTAGACTTGATTTGTACGGGTGAATACCCACGGAACGCTGTTGCAAAGGAAATGTTTCCGGTCGGCGTGTTTTTACGGATGCACGTGTTACATTAAACGTCCGGAAAAGATTTGTACGCATGCGTGGCTTGACTTCTACCTAGGAAAGATGGTGGCGACCAGGCGAGGCACGCGTGTACAGGACGAGAGAGCAGGTGTCCGGAGGAGCAGGTAATGTGGCAGGCAGTGTGGCCGTGTACAGCTGTGGTGTATGTCACGCTGAGTCCTGGCATGGCCGTGGCCATATGTCTCCCTTGGTGCTGCCATACCGCAGGATGCCAGTGCTTGTACTGCATGCATAACTGCGGCAGATCTAATCAGAGGTAAAGTCATTATTTTATCCTTAGTCCATTAAAAATATAAAATTAAGGGGGAGACCCCCAGGAAACCTACGTAGCGTCCACAGAGGTCTCCCCTAGTGCGATCCATGGCCACATCTCTATGAATAGGAGGTACTCAGCAATGATTACACATTCACTCTAAAGCGCAAGTTTTTACTTCTTGCCATTAAAGTGGTGAAATCTGCCGTGATGATCTGCTACAGATGAGCTTTTAAGTTCCCAAATCTCACTTCAGGGGGGATGAAGCTGCAGTAATTTGATACTCCGGACTCGCACGTATCTTGACCGTGTACCAGGTGCGTGTGGTGCTCTTCCATTCATTTTGTGATTGGCGAGTGCAGCGCTCGGATCTTTCTGGCAGTCCCACAAGAAATGAACTGGTGCTCGTACTCTGATGCTGGGATTGGTGGGGATCCGCTGTTTGGCCTCTCATGTGGATCAGTATGACTATCAGTGTTGGGAATTACACTTTACAAGTACCACTCCAGTGTGGTTTTTTTTTTCTTTCAGTACTGGAATGGCGCTACTAATTTAAGTTAACTTATTCTAGTCTTACCAGCCCCTCACTTCAGCTGTTCCCAGCACCGCTCCAGTCCTGCACTGCCATTTTATGACTGCAACTTCTGACTGACCAGAAGTCAGTCACAAACTCTCAATGCAAGTCTGTGAGAGCCTCGTTCTTGCTCTATTAGATCAGAAGTTACATAGAGTTGTGACTTGTGGATCATGCAGCAAATATGGGAGCCATCCGGCAGATCACAAACTGTTGGAGACCGACCGGAGCGGTTCCAATAGAAGAAGACAGTGGCTGGTAAGTACAAGACTAGAGGCAGGGAGCTTAATTAGTAGCACCACTTAAGCGCTGACATAAAAAAAATAAAAATGCTGGAGTTGTGCTTTAAACGCTGGGCAGCATGGTGACTCAATAGTTAGCACTGTTGCTTTGCAGCGTTTGGGTCCTGTGTTCAGATCCCACGATGGACAACATCAGTATGTTCTCCCCATGTTTGCGTGGTTTTCCTTCCACATTCTAAAGACATACTGATATATATATTGTGAGCTCTAATGGGGACAGCGAAGATAATGTCTGTAAAGTGCTGCAGAATATGATAATGCTTCCCAAGCAAAGCCTAATAATAAAGTTCTAAATTAATTTAGGGTTCTACATCCTTTCGATTAGCACCACTTAGTCATTGTAAACTTACAAACTTCACTTTTCATTTATTGCAATTTAAAAACCAAACAGTAAAAGGCTGAGCAAAAACTGCAGCTGTATACAGCGACTGTGGTTCTGAAAACTTGTTGTTGCTGATCCTGTGAGTTTGCCAGAAAAAAAAAATTCCACTCAGTGGAAACCACGTGGCCATCACAATCCACAGCATGGTTTTGATGTAGAATGCATGTACCGTATATACTCATGTATAAGCCGACCCGTGTATAAGCCAAACCCCCTAATTTTTGCACAAAAAACTGGGAAAACTTATTGACTCGCATATAAGCCGGGTGTATAAACCGCCGTCCTGCTCTGTGCTGCCCCCATCCAGCTCTGTGCTCCCCCATTCTCCTCTGTGTTCCCCCCTCCTGCTCCGTCCTCCGCTGTGTTCCCCCCCCTCCTGCTCCGTCCTCCGCTGTGTTCCCCCCCCTCCTGCTCCGTCCTCCGCTGTGTTCCCCCCCTCCTGCTCCGTCCTCCGCTGTGCTCCCCCCTCCTGCTCCGTCCTCCACTGTGCTCCCCCCCCTCCTGCTCCGTCCTCCACTGTGCTCCCCCTTCCTGCTCCGTCCTCCCGTGCCCCCTCATCCTGCTCCTCTGTGCTCTCCGTCCTCCCCCCCCTCGTCCTGCTCCTTGCTCATTGTCCTCCTCCATGCTTCCTCCGTTCTCCCCCGTCCTCCTCCATTCTTCCCCCGTCCTCCTGTGCCCCCCGTTTTGCTCAGTGCTCCTCTGTGCTCTCCATCCTCCCCCACCACCCCCCCGTCCTGCTCCGTGCTCCTCTGTGCTTTCCATCCTCTCCCCCCCCCTTCCTGCTCCGTGCTCCTCTGTGCTTTCCATCATCCTCCCGTCCTGCTCCGTGCTCCTTTGTGCTTTCCATCCCCCCCCCGTCCTGCTCCGTGCTCCTCTGTGCTCTCCGTCCTCCCCCCCCGTCCAGCTCCATGCTCATTGTCCTCCATGCTTCCCCGTCCTCCGTTCTCCCCCCGTCCTCCTCCATGCTTCCTCCGTTCTCCCCCGTCCTCCTCCATGCTTCCCCGTCCTCCTGTGCCCCCGTCCTGCTCAGTGCTCCTCTGTGCTCTCCATCCTCCCCCCCCCCCCGTCCTGCTTCGTGCTCCTCTGTGCTTTCCATCCTCCCCCCCGTCCTGCTCCGTGCTCCTCTGTGCTTTCCATCCTCCCCCCCCCGTCCTGCTCCGTGCTCCTCTGTGCTTTCCATCCTCCCCCCCGTCCTGCTCCGTGCTCCTCTGTGCTTTCCATCCCCCCCCCTATCCTGCTCCGTGCTCCTCTGTGCTTTCCATCCTCCCCCCGTCCTGCTCCGTGCTCCTCTGTGCTTTCCATCCTCCCCCCGTCCTGCTCCGTGCTCCTCTGTGCTTTCCATCCTCCCCCCGTCCTGCTCCGTGCTCCTCTGTGCTTTCCATCCTCCCCCCGTCCTGCTCCGTGCTCCTCTGTGCTCTCCGTCCTACCCCCCCTTCCTCCCCGTCCTGCTCCGTGCTCATTGTCCTCATCCATGCTTCCCCCATCCTCTGTTCTCCCCCCCCCGTCATACTCACCCTCCCCGTGCCATCGCTGAACGTCCTGGCAATCCTGCGTTGTACCCGGCTTCCTGCAGCTCTCCTGTGCTGAGCGGTGACGTAATACCGCTCATTAAGGCCATGAATATGGACGCCACGCCTATGGGAGTGGCGTTGCGTCCATATTACATGACCTTAATGAGCGGTATTACGTCACCGCTCAGCACAGGAGAGCTGCAGGAAGCTGGGTACAACGCAGGATTGCCAGGACGTTCAGCGATGGCACGGGGAGTGTGAGTATGATGTCCCAGCCACCGGCTCCTGCCGCGGCACCCCCTCCCCCGCTGGTTTCTGCCCAATGACTCGTGTACAAGCCGAGGGGGCATTTTCAGCACACAGAAAAGGTGCTGAAAATCTCTGCTTATACACGAGTATATATGGTATTTAATCATCAATCCAATAACTGCAGTGCTGCCACTTTTTTCTCATGTACCCTCACCATTCGTGAGAAGCTAACATATGAGCATTCTGCTGACCGTCAGGTTGTGTAATGAGCTGTGTTTTGGCTGACTAAAGGAATAGGGGAATGGACATAGAATTGTTGTGAGCATATTCTAAATTTATAAAAGGGGTTGACCATTTATCCATCCTTCTGATAAATCGTCACGAATTACAAGAATAATGTCCCGCTATGGAAAAGAATGTGTGTGAATGCGTTTCCTATTTTTATTTACATTTTGATGTTTGGTTTTTATTTTGATAAACATAAATATTATGAAAAACAAAATGTTGTTTAAAATGTTTCTCCTCTCAGTAATTTCTATGCAGCTATATTGGTGAAGATTTCTATATAACTAGTGCAAAAGAGTTAAAACAGTTTGTCTTGGATGTGGCGCAGAGTTAAGTAAAAACAAGCAATATAGAAATAGCACTAGGGAACATGTAGGTGCAGAAACTGACAAACAGGCTCTTTAGTTCACTAAAATATAATTTCATTTATTATGCAATAAATGCTAATCAGCGACGCGGGATTTCCGTTACAGACAGAATTAGACGATTATATAGTAGATGTATCCTCTATTGCTGGACCCTTGTCCTTATCTGTTTTCAGAATGGCTATATTTATAGCCATGTAAATTGATATGCATAGTATGGTAATTTATATGTGCCTGTATTAGGGTTTGCTCACACAGTCGTATTTTCTGTCCGAGTGCGATCAAACAAAACATCGGATCGCATTTGGACCAATGTTGTTGTATGGAGCTTTGCAAATGTCCAATTTTTTTTTTGTATATTTTCAGCCCTCTATTTTATACTTATAATATCTATACTGCTTGGCCCACTCACTTTTCCCTTTTGTTGTCTAGTTATGATTATTATTTATTTATATATCACCATTGATACCATGGTGATGTTCATGAGATGGAGTTATATCAAAATACAGTACAAACATCACTTGCAGTAGATAAACTAACAGAGGTAGATTGGTGCAAAGGGAAGAGGACCCTGTCCTTGTTGGTTTACAGGATGATGGGGGGTTGCAGCAGCTCCGATGGCGTTGAGGTGGCAGCGTGGTCATTGCAGATTTTATTGATGAGCTGTGTAATTTTTATTATTTATTATTATTCATTTTTATAGCGCCATTTATTCCATGGCGCTTTACATGTGAGAGGAGGCAAATATAGACAAGTACAATAAATATGAGCAAAACAGCACACACATAAGTACAGAAGGAGAGACTAACATTTCTACAATATCTGCTATTGCATTCAGTGTCCTGCATGACTTATTATAGGTTATTGTGACTTTGGTGAATCGAGGGTGGAACTTGATTTGGCATTTTAATTCTGCTGTAGCCTTAAAACAACTCTGATGTAGAAGTTTCGGCAAATGTTAGTAAGTTTGCTCAATGTGACTCCTTTTTTTTGTTGGAAATAGTGGTAATTGCCCACAAATAGATATACGGTATATTTTTTTAGATTTATCAAATATGCAGCATATTCTGTTTAATATTGGTAACTTTTTAAGCTAGAAAGTAAAGGACTGTTTGTTAAGAGATTTTTTTTTTCCTAGTGCCTCCAGACAAGTTGAGATTTGCAGCTATAATACATGCACATTTTATCATGAGTTCATTGCAAACTTGTGGTATAAAAGTCTGCCACACATGGTCTGAAACATGTAAGCCCCGATAGCAAAATTTGGTTTACCTCACTCCTGTGTCCCCTTAGTGTACTTTTAAATAAGCCTGTATTTTGGCGTGACGTTTGACTCTTAAACATCCCAAGTATTAGTTTGAAAGAATAGAAGACCATTTTTGACTTTGCACCAAACTTGCCAAAGTGTATGAATCGCGTGTGCCATTTTGAAGACATCGGTGCCAAAACCAGCAACACAGGATTATTAAAAAGGAAAGTTATTTAAACTCCCAATAAATGATGAATTGGGGCCGTAGTCTTTTACTGGAGTATTTACTTGTTGGTAAGAATGGCTTCTTCTTTTTTATTTGCAGAAACCAGAAGTTAATTCACAGACTTCCCACCTCGGACCCGAAGATCTGTTAGAAAAGATGGACAGACTGGTGGTAATAGCACAGATGAGAGTATATCTGGGAAGACCAGTAAAAGCCCCTTAAAATGCGAAACCATAAAACACAGTACACAGATCACAACCAGAAATAGGCACAGAAGTGGGCAGTCAGATGCAGATGTTTCTGAAGCCGGGTCTACTGCCTCGAATGCTTCTACAACAAGATCTCGCGGTAGACAAAACCTTGGACAACTAACAGACTCCACCAGAAAGCTGAGAAGTCATCGGTCTGCATTGATCACTGAACCTATTATTGAATCCAAGGAAAACTCAGATTTATCTGAAGGAGAATCAAATTGTTTGTCTGTTTCTACCGCAGGCAGGAGAAGGCAACCCAGAACTGCTTCACGTACAGCCTCTACAAGAGGTCGTAAGTCACTTTTGCTTTCTGAATCCGATGTTTCGGATGCAGAATCAAATTCTTCTTTTGTATCAGAAGTGAAAGTCATTGCAACCCGATCTACGAGGAATTCTAGAGCAAGATATCTGTCTCAAAGGGAGCAATCATCTGATGCTGAATCCTGTAGTTCTGGATTTTCTCTCCGGCCTCTTGCTCGCCGTTCAAGCAGGAGAAATAAACCAAATGTACAGACAGGTGAGATTGAGTTGATCAGTGAAAATAATGAAGATGATCCTCCAGATCAAGAAACTTTGATGAAACCGAGTCCTAAGATAAAGGCAAAAAAATCAGATGCCTGGTCTTCTGAGGAAGACCAAAATGTTTATTCCTCCCCTTGTGCGCGTTCACAATATCAGCCAACGATACATGAGGATGAGTTTGTTAGTGACGCTAATAAAGAAGATGCTGAAGATCAAAGGACATTAAAGAAACAGAGCCCCAAGACACATACGGTAAAATCAGATGCCAAGTCTTCTGTGGAAGACCAAAATGTTTTATCATCGCTGCGTAGGAGTTCACGAAATCAGCCAACAGTGCTGGAAAATAAGATGGAGATTGTTTCTGGGAATGATCAGCCTCAAAGTTGTGATACCGTAAATCGAGTTTTGGATGTATACCAACCAGAAGTGGATGAAGCCTCCAAAATAAAAGTCGATTTGTATGTGGAAACCGGTCCTGTGCAATCCAAAGAAACTCATCCAGAAGAAAATATTCTTCCAGACCAAGTGCTTCGGCTCTCAGAAATTTCAATAGATGAAGAGCTTGCCATAGAAGAAACCGGTCCTGTGCAATCCAAAGAAACTCATCCAGAAGAAAATATTCTTCCAGACCAAGTGCTTCTGCTCTCAGAAACTTTAATAGATGAAGAGCCGGCCATAGAAGAAAGCCACTTCATGAATGAGAACGATGTAACCAAAGAAGCAAATAAAACCACTCAGGACTTGCAGGAAAGTGAAGATATTGCTGAAAGTATGAATGTACACTTGTCCATTGATGGTGAAGAAAGCGAGAAATCGAGAATAGTGATGACGATCAGGATGATGATAATGAGGAAGATGAGCACAATATGGAGGAGGACATTGAAGAACTGGTAGATTACAGCAATCCAAGAAATCATCACAGCAGTTACATGATGTCGTGGGAGACGGGCTATTTGTAATAGACACTGCTCCTGGAATGGACGCCAGTAAAAAGTATTACATGGAAGATGAGATAGAGGAGGATGAACAAGGGGAAGTCCCTGGGTCGGAGGATGAGGAGGAGGATGATGATGATGATTTTATTGATGAAGAGGAGGAAGAAGATGAGGATGAAGAGGAAACCTTACTAAACAGACCGAAGAGTGGATTGTAAGTTTTTAAAATTTTCTCTTTGAATGTATCTGTGTTTAAAGTGAAGCTGAAACTCACAAATGTAAGAATGTAACAGAATAGCCATTCATTTCCGATTTTTGGGAAACCCTTTTTCCCCAGCTGCAGTTAGTTTGTAAAAAAAAAAAAAAAGTGCATTATTCTCCCTCCCGGGTCTTGTCCTGAGTCTCCGCCACTGCTCCCGGTGTGTGTTAATGTCTGCAGCACTGAAGTCAGTGAGCTCGATGGCTCATTCCGTCACCTTGGACATAGCCGCTAAACCCGGTTATTGGCTGCAGCGCTGCGGACGTAACATCAGCGCTGCAGCCAATAGCAGATATTGGGAGCAGCAGCGGAGACTGTGATTTACATGACATTCCTGGATCCAGCACTTTTTTTGTTTATTTTTAAACAAACTACATTGAGGGTATAGGTGTTTGCTAAAACTGGGAAACCCCCTTAAAGGGGAAATAACTATTCGGCGCCTCCCTCTACTGTAATTAGTGACTAAGTCAGCCTCCCAGAAGATTAAATACGGTGTATGCGACTTTTTTTAGTTTTGTGATGTTTCGGAGACAGTCTTGATGACCTGGTCTCGACATTCATATATATCTTCACCAATCCCAAATACACTTTACATACACTGCCTGTTTATGTAAAGTGACCATAGTTCATTAACCCCTTAGGGACAGAGCCAATTTGCTACTTAATGAACAGGCCAGTTTTTACAATTCTGACCACTGTCACTTTATGAGGTTATAACTCTGGAACGCTTTAACGGGTCCCACTGATTCTGAGATTGTTTTTTCGTGACATATTGTACTTCATATCGAAGAAATTTTACCACTAACATGACTTGCGTTTATTTATGAAAAAAAATGGAAAAATTGGTGAAAATTTTCAAAATTTCACAATTTTCAAACTTAATTTTTATGCCCTTAAATTAGAGAGATATGTCATACAAAATAGTTAATAACATTTCCCACATGTCTCCTTTACATCAGCACAATTTTGGAAACAAAATTTTTTTTTTGTTTTTTTTAGGAAGTTATAAGGGTTAAAAGTTGACCAGCGATTTCTAATTTTTACAACAAAATTTACAAAAAAGCAAAAGGATTGACGTTCCAGCTCCATAAAAACAATTTTCTTTATTGAAAAAATTATTAATACCATAGATTGGCAGAAAAATCCTCCAATATAGTTAGTGTACACACAGCTGCTGGTGTAACCGCAACGCGTTTCGATCACAGGTGGATTTTTTTCATAGCAACCCTGACCACAAGCCTAACCCTAGCCCCAACCCTAACTTTAGCCCAACTCTAACCCAATGGGAAAATGGAAATAAACATTTTTATTTTTTTTTTAGTTATTTTTTCCTAACTAAGGGGATGGTAAAGGGGGGGGGGGGGTTGATTTACTTTTTTTTTTTTTTTTTTATTTGAATCACTGTGATGGCGTTTATCACAGTGATTAAACTGAACCAATAGGAAAAATCTCCTATTGGTGCCGGCCGGCAGATCTCGGCGGGCGCACTGCACATGCGCCCGCCATTTTCTTACCGGAAGAAGACGCTGACGGCCGTGGGGAGGAAGCAGTAGGGCCTAGGAACACCGGGAGGTACCGGGGGATTGGGAACCCTATTTCTCCTCTGATGTGCTATCACATCAGAGGAGAGAGAAATTAAATGGGACATCAGACTTTCTCCTTCGCCTCATTGGGGGACACACAGACCGTGGGTGTTATGATGCTGCCACTAGGAGGACACTAAGCAATACAAGCACAAAGGATTAACTCCTCCTCCTGCAGTATACACCCTCTGTTGGCTCAATCCTGAACCAGTTCTTGCTTAGTGTCTGTAGGAGGCACTAGGGTCTGCTCTCAGACCCCACTTTTTTTAAACTTTTTATTATTTTACTTTCTTCACGCATGGATGGGCGACGGGACTTGTACGAAAAGTCACGATCTCCCAAAAACCATCAACAGGCGGCATCGTGCGAGTGTCCCCTCCACGTATCCCTCCTGCCACGCTACCATGGGGCGACAGATCCTTACAAACAGGCCGCTCTCCCCATGAGATATCCCTCGATGAGGATGATGATGAGACTTGCGTGGCAACATTGGATGAATACCCCCACCACCTCTCTTGAAAGCGGTGGCGGTCTGGAGGCATGTAAGAGCCCTCTCCACCCCCCTATTGAAAGGGGTTGGTGGATTGAGGAGGTACAGCCATAGTCGCTGTAGTGCTGTGGAGTTCCCCCCTTCCTCCATCTCCGGGCTCTCCCCGAAGTTAGTACAGCCATATGGGGGGCATTGTAATACCGGTCACCGCGACCGCTTCTGCGCACCGCGCCCACATTGGCGTTGCGCCGCCGGAACACAGCATCGCGCCGCTGGCGTTCTCAATCGCGCCACGGCCTCACATTTAGTCCCCGGCTTCGGCCCAGGGTAGGCCGCAACTTTAAAATTTACTCCCCGGCTTCGGCCCAGGGTAGGCCGCAACTTTAAAATTTACTCCCCGGCTTCGGCCCGGGATAGGCCTCAAGGGGAGAGGGCGGTCCGTGTGGCTCCGCCCACACCGCACGCTATTGGCCGTTGCCAGTTAACAGGGGACTTCCTGTTTCCTCCCCTCTCTCCACTGCTTCTGGCGCTTCTCGTCTCACACGGGAAGCGCTATTATGATCTTGGGCGCCATATTCTCCTGGGACAGCGCTGCATACACAGCGCTTAACCCTTCGCATGCAGAAGGTTCTCTGGTGCAGAAATGTCGCAATCAAAGGGAATTAAAAAGGCTGACAAGAACTACTCTGTAGTATACGCCGTCTGCGCTTCATGCAACGCTCTCCTGCCGTCAATGCATAGTTCCCAATTCTGTGCATCATGTGCCCAGCAGCCCATGGCTTCTTCTGCTCAGGACCCCCCTACAACGAGCAGGAGTCCCTACCTATTCCTGATCCCATTGAATCAGGTTCTTCAGGGTGGCCCGAATGTCTGGCGCACTCCATAAACTCTCTGCTTCTAGCCAGAGCGCTTTTTTCCAGAGAGGGGCCCGTTAGCCTTCAGAGAGGTCTCATCTGACAGGGGCCGTCTCACGGCGTCCGCAAAGCGGTCGTCCAAAACCCGCCGCCATAATGCATCTCCCAATCCATCTAGCGGTTCAGCATCTGCGAGCTCAGGTTCTCGTTCCCCTTCTCCCAGAAACATTAGTGACCACGATTCGGAATCGAGTCGGACATTGGTGATGATCCCAACTCGCCAGAATTTCAGGAGTCGTTAGATTCTTTAATTGAGGCAATTAATACAATCCTCAAACTAGAAGAAGAACCTGGGTCTCAGCCGAATCATCCTATCTCCTTCAAAAGGGCAAAACGTGTTCACAAGGTGATTAGTAACCACCCTGAATTTACTGATATTGTTCAGGCACATAGGGAGCGTCTGGACAGACGTTCTTTTCAGGACTGAAGTCTCTGAAGGCACGATACCCTTTTTCAGCAACTGTGGCGAAAGAATGGACTGAATCTCCTGATGTAGATCCTCCAGTATCTCGTCTATCATCAAAACCCTACTCTCTGTTTCTGATAGTTCATCCATTAGGAACCCTTCAGATAAACAGATTGACAACCTCGCCAAAGCAATTTTTGAGGCGGCTGGAGCATCTCTATCTCCCTCCTTTGCAGCCACCTAGGTGGCTTGGGTTGAGACCCTAGTCAAAATGACTAGTGATATCCCTCTTTCCCCCGAGGCACATAATCTAGCCTATCAGATTACTCGGGCAGGTGACTACATGGTTCATGCGTCCCTGGATGCAGCTAATTGCGCTGCTCTCACGGCCATCAATGCTTTCGCCATTCGGAGGTCTCTATGGCTCCGTAAGTGGCGTGCAGACGCTGCTTCAAAGAAGACTTTGACTTCATTGCCTTATCGTTCAGAGCGTCTTTTTGGAGGTCGCCTTGATCAGATTATTTCTGACGCTACTGGTGGCAAAAGCAAATTTCTCCCACAGCGCAGAATCAGTAGGCCTTTTCAGTCTCAATACCAAGGTCGTTCCCGGCCATTTCGTAGCTCCTTTAATTGGTCCCCTCCTTCGTCCTCTGCTCGAGCACCCCGTTCATCTCTAGAGATAAGGGCTCGCAACCATCGTCCGATCCTCTCAGCCCTGGAGAAAACAGTTTTTTCTCAGGCAGGAGATAGGAGCTACTCCTCTCGCAAATTGTCATCACAATGACTCCTTGCTGGGGATGGGGACCCAAACAAGGTAGGCGGCCGCCTACTCTTGTTTCACAGACTCTGGGGGTCAGTAGTTCAAGACCAGTGGGTCCTCGATCTAGTACACTCAGGTTACAAGATTGAATTCTTGTCCTTCCCTCAACACATTCTTTCAGTCTCGCTTCCCCAAGTCCAAGGATCTTGCAAATCCTTTTCTTCAGGCTCTGAACACGCTCCGTTACAGCGGGTCATCGTCCCAGTTCCTCACAACGAAAAATTCAAAGGGTTTTACTCAAACCTCTTTGTGGTTCCCAAAAAAGGACGGCTCCTTGCGTCCTATTCTGGACCTGAAATTGCTAAACAAATTCATCAGAGTCCGTCATTTCAGGATGGAATCCCTCCGTTCTGTTGTCACATCTCTAGAAAGGAAAGAATTCTTGGCGTCTATCGACATCAAGGATGCGTATCTGTACATTCCGATTTTCAGCGGACATCAAAATGTTTCTGCGTTTTGCTGGCAGAGAGGATCATTTTCAGCTTGCCGCTCTGCCCTTCGGTCTCGCAAACCGCCCCCAGAGTGTTCACAAAGGTCATGGCGGCCGCCATGTCAATTTACACTCTCGGGGTGTGGTAGTCCTCCCGGACCTGGACCACCTACTCATAAAAGGTCCGATTTTTCGAGCCTGCGAAGAGAGCGTCGAAATCACTATCGACACCCTCTCTCGCCTCGGTTGGTTAGTCAATTTGGACAAATCTCTTCCCATTCCCTCTCAGAAGTTTCCTTTTCTGGGAATGATTGGATACCTCCCAAGGGTCGGTATCTCTCCCTCCAGAGAAGATTATCTCTCTGAAGCAGGGAGTGCTCCTATTGTCGCAAAACCGCCCTCATTCTCTGCGGAGCGCCATGCAGGTACTCGGAAAATGGTAGCTTCCATCGAAGCAGTACCTTTCGCCTAGTTTCATCTCCAGCTCTCTTCAACAGGAGTTGATATCAGTCTGGGACAGGAACCCAGCGTCTCTAGGTCGCCGCTTCCGTCCGTCTCCCACAGTCAGAAGCTCCTTAAGATGGTGGATGAATGCCTCATCACTGAATCACTCGGCTCAAGGCCACTGGTCTCTACCAGAGTCCCGTCTCCCGATCAACATCCTGGAGATCAGAGCTATCAAGTTAGCTCTCGTGCACTTCCATCATCTCCTGGCCGGTCGTCCCATCAGGATTCAGTCAGACAACGCCACGGTCGTGGCATACATTAACCGTCAGGAGGGCACTCCGAGCAGAACAGCGATGATTGAGGTATCGCACATTCTGTGCTGGGCCGAGAAAAACCGCTCGCTCATCTCCGCGGTTCACATTCCAGAGTGGACAATTGGGAGGCCGACTTCCTCAGTCGCCAGGGCCTAGACTCAGGAGAATGGTCCCTGCACCCGAAGTGTTCCATCTTATTTGCCAGCGATGGGGCATGCCGGATGTAGACCTCATGGCATCCAAACCTGAATGCCAAGGTTCAGACTTTCATAAGTCGCTCTCGCGATCCACTAGCCGTCGCTCGAATGCGCTAGTCCTCCCTTAGAGTCATTTTCGCCTTCCTTACTTTTTCCCTCCTCTTCCGTTAATCCCCAGGGTGATTCGGAAGATAAAGGCGGAAGGAGTTCCTCTTATTTTGATCGCTCCGGACTGGTCTCGCCGTCCGTGTATGCGGAACTAGTGCGTCTGGTCGCAGACGTTCCTGGAGATTACCAGATCGACCGGGCCTCCTTTCACAGGGTCCGATTTACCATCACAATTCAAAAGCGCTGAATTTGACGGTACGGCCTTGAAGCCTGGATCTTAACTCAGGCTGGTTTTCTCACAAAGTCATCTCTACAATGGTCAATGCCGGAAGCCGCTTCCGCCGCATTTATCATCGTGTCTGGAAGACATTCCTTTCCTGGTGGAGAACAAAGGTCGTTCACCTTTGGTTTTCTCTATCCCTCCATTCTGGAATTTCTCCAAGCAGGAATGGATTGGGATTAAGTCCTTTCTTCCCTCAAGGGCAGATTTTTCTGCCTTGTCCGTCCTTTTCCAATGACGGATGATCTAAGTCTCAGGTCAAGATTTTATTCAGGGAGTTGTCTATCTTGTTCCACTTACAAGAGACCTTTGAGCCTGGGATCTTAATTCGGTCCTCAGTGCCTTACAGACTCCCCTTCGAACCTTTGCCGGAAGTGTCCTTATCGCTTCTTCCTGGAAGGGGTCTTCCTAGTGGCGTTACCTCTATCAGACGAGTTCGGAATTGGCACCTTATCTTGAAAATCTCCTTTTCTCTTTTTTTCACTAGGACAGGGTGGCCTTAGGACTTTCCGTCTTTCCCCAAAAGTCGTTTCGGCTTTTTCTACAAAGAGATAATTTTGCCTTCTTCTGTCCGGCGCCAATTCCCGTACTGAAAAACCCTTACACTTTGGATTTGGTGGGGGTCTCCAAAGGATATTTCGAAACGGCATCTTTCCGAAAATCGGACGCCTGTTTTGCTTCCGGAAGGACCAGAAGGGCTTCCTGTTCCAAGGCCATTAGCCAGAAGATTCGCTTGCGATTCAAGAGGCATACCGTGTTAAAGGTAGCCATCCCGCTGGGATTAAGGCAACCTCCACTCTTCTGTGGGGGCCCCTTGGCCTTCGCCCAGGGCTCGCAAGCAGTGTGGCAAGGCTGCGAATTGGTCCTTCTTTTTACTTTCGCAACATTACCAAAATTAGCCAAAAATTTTTTCAGATGCGGCCTCGGGCAGCAGATTCTGCAATAGCTGTTTCGCATCGTAAGTTGTTGTTAATGCTTAAGCGTTATAGCAGAGGTTCACGGGCTTCAATCTTGGAGTGTTCCCACCCAGGGACGCTTTGGGACTCCCACGTTCTGTGTGTCCCCCCAATGGGCGAAGGAGAAAGGGTTTTTGTGTACCCCGAAAATCCTTTTTTCCGAGACCTCATTGGGGGACCCACTCCCCCCCCTTGTTTACTTGTAGCCTTGTTGTTCATGTTTGTTTTGGAATTGCCTCTGTTATGGTCCTACTGCTTTGGCACCGAATGGTTCGGATTGAGCCAACAGGGGTGTATACTGCAGGAGGAGGAGTTAATCCTTTGTGCTTGTATTGCTTAGTGTCCTCCTATGGCGCGCATAACACCCACGGGTTTTTGGCCCCCCCAAAGAGCGTCCGGAGAAAAAGGATTTTCGGTGATACACAAAAATCTCCTTTTTTTTTTTTTGCAGTCGCCCTTATATATAAAAATGGCGATGCAAATGAGGTCGGTAAAACCACCCCAATATGTTTTTTGGTCTCAGCTCCTACGGCGCCCCAAACCCCAAAAAATTCCCCCATTGGGGGGGGGATACATTTT
>JARQOD010000003.1:541314823-541357133 GCA_033576555.1 Oophaga sylvatica | reverse complement strand
TTTATGTACATCTGAAATTTGTATCATACTAGCAAAATATGACTATTATTATTATTTATATAGCACCATTAATTCCATGGTGCTGTGCATGAGAAGGGGTTACATACAAAGTTATAGATATCGTTTACAGTAAACAAATTTACAATGACAGACTGGTACAGAGGGGAGAGGACCCTGTCCTTGTGGACTTACATTCTACGGGCTTTACAAAGAAAGGTAAAAGCCACAAATATAGAGCATTTTTTGTTCTGTTAAACTCAAACCTCGTGCACCATGTAGAAGAAATTAGTGTATGGGGGAAAAAGTGAAAAAGAGCCTGCAAATGATCAATCGGACTCTGTCCAAAAGAGTAAGTCTACAATTACAAAGAGCCATCATTACAATTAGAACGGTTTCCAGACACAGTACCAGTAAGTAAATTAATTATAAAGTCTCCTTTAAGAAAGAAAAATCTGATAGATAAAACTCAGCAGCCTTCAGCTTTATTTTCTTTTCCCTTTTGCAGCTCTGATAATGTAATACATCTAAGGAAGGAAAATGTAACCAGAACGACTCTGCGAGACATTACACATCTATAAGCAGTGAGGTGCGAGAAAAGCTATTAGCAGCCTCACACTTTACCCCACCGACACATGAAGCCGAAAATATATGCAGCGCAGAACTTCTCCAGATTGTGGAGATTCACATCAGGGAAAGCAATAACCAGAGGCGGCAATCTTCTCATGGAAAGCTTTATGAAAACCGCTCTACATGGCACAGCATACCTTCATGACTACAAAGAAATCACGGGAGATGAGGAAAGACGGCGTTCAGAGGTTTGTAAGGGGGATGTCCACCCATTTCGTAAAAACACAGAAACAGCAGTACGGATTTCCCGTAGAAAGTGCATTATGGAAGAAAGTTCTAAAAGGGATTGTCCGGTAAAAGCAAGTTATCAATACAATAGATGATTACTTGCTGATTATTAACAATAATAATTTTATTTCTATAACGCCAGCACTTTACATTATAGAGGGGACTTGTACAGACAATAGACATTACAGCATAACAATAAACAGATCAAAGTAGATACCAAGAGGAATGAGGGCCCTGCTCACAAGCTTACACTCTATGAGGAAAAAGGGGAGACACAAAGGGTGGATGGTAACAACTGCTTTCATTGTTCGGACCAGCCATAATGTAAGAATCGGGTGTTCCTGTAATGCATGAACCAGTTAACAGCCAAAGTATGTAACAGTACAGACACAGAGGGCTATTAAATGCATAAAGCGGGTGAGAACATGACGCGAGGAACCTGGTTATGTTAAAAATTTTGAATGGACCACACAGGGATAGTTGGGTTAATGCGTTGAGTCGGTAGGCCAGTCTGATCAAATGCGTTTTTGGGCACGCTTAAAATTGTGGGGATTGGGGATTAACCCCTTCATGACCCAGCCCATTTTGACCTTAAAGACCTTGCCATTTTTTGCAATTCTGACCAGTGTCCCTTTATGAGGTAATAACTCAGGAACGCTTCAACGGATCCTAGCGATTTCTGAGACTGTTTTTTCGTGACATATTGGGCTTCATGTTAGTGGTAAATTTAGATCGATAATTTTTGCGTTTATTTGTGAAAAAAATGGAAATTTGACGAAAATTTTGAAAACCGCAATTTTCAAATTTTTCAAATTTCTGTGACACAAAATAGTTAATAAGTAACATTTTCCACATGTCTACTTTACATCAGCACAATTTTGGAAACAAAATTTTTTTTGTTAGGAAGTTATAAGGGTTAAAAGTTGACCAGCGATTTCTCATGTACAACAAAATATACAAAACCATTTTTTTTTATGGACCACCTCACATTTGAAGACACTTTCAGGGGTCTATATGGCAGAAAATACCAAAAAGTGACACCATTATAAAAACTGCACCCCTCAAGCTACTCAAAACTACATTCAAGAAGACTATTAACCCTTCAGGTGCTTCACAGGAACTAAAGCAATGTGGAAGGAAAAAATGGACACTTTAATAATTCCAACAAAAATTTTCTTTTAGCATCAATTTTTTCATTTTCACATGGGCAACAGGATAAAATGGATCCTAAAAATTTGTTGGGCAATTTCTCCCGAGTACACAGATACCTCATATGTGGTCATAAACCACTGTTTGGGCGCACGGCAGGGCTCAGAAGGGAAGGAGCGCCATTTGACTTTTTGAATGGAAAATATGCTGGAATATTTAGCGGTTTCCATGTCGCATTTGGAGAGTCCCTGTGTGCCTCCACAAGTGACCCCATTTTGGAAGCTAGACCCCCCCCCAAGGAACTTATCTAGATGCATAATGAGCACTTTGAACCCCCTGGTGCTTTACAAATTGATCCGTAAAAAAAAAGAAAGTACTTTTTTTCACAAAAATTTTGTTTTAGCCTTAGTTTTTTCATTTTCACATGGGCAACAGGATAAAACGGATCCTAAAATTTGTTGGGCAATTTATCCTGAGTACACAGATACCTCATATGTGGTCATAAATCACTGTGTGGGCGCACGGCAGGGCCCAGTAGGGAAGGAGCGCCATTTGACTTTTTGAATGGAAAATTAGCTCCAATCGTTAGTGGACACCATGACGCGTTGGGAGAGCCCGTGTGCCTAAACAGTGAAAACACCCCACATGTGACACCATTTTGGAAACTAGACCCCTTATGGAACTTATCTAGATGTGTTGTAAGCACTCTGAACCCCAAGTGCACTATCAGGCGGCTCCGGAAAAAAAAAAAAAAAAAAAGTTGCAGCAAGCGTCTTGTCCGGCCGCTGGAATGTACATTTCCGACGGATCCGGCCAAAAACGGATGCAATGCAGTGACATCAGGCGCGATCCGGCGCTAATGTAAGTCAATGCTAAAAAAACGCATCCGGTACCGCATGCGTTTTTTTTAAAAACACGCCGGATCGCGCCTGACGTAAAAAGACTGATGTGTGAAAGCAGCCTAAGAGTTTTTGCAGAGTCGCAAGTGAGAAAGGGTCGAATTCTAGAGATGTTTTTGAGGTGCAGAAAACAAGAGTGTGCCAGTGATCGGTTGTGGGGGGTGAATGAAAGCTTGCAATCAAGTATGACCCCAAGACAGTGGGCATGTTGCTGGGGAGTAATGGTGGAACCACACACGGAGATGGCAATGTCAAGCAAAGGTAGGTTAATAGAGGGAGGAAACACGAGGATTTCAGTTTTTGACAGGCTCAGTTTCAGACAGCGGGAGGACATGATGGTGGAGACAGCAGTAAGAATCACTGGTGTTTTCTAAAAAGGCAGGCGTGATAACAGGAGAAGTGTATAATTGGGTGTCATCAGCATAGATGGTACTGGAACCCAAATTGAGGGTTAGTCAACCAAGACCTGCACTGATCAGCAAAACGGGGAATATTTATCCCAGTTAGAAAATTGAGCAGAAGGTCGGACCATAAGGCTATGGTTCCACGGTCCGGAACCATAGCGCTTTTGACGGAGCGGAAATTCCGCTCCGTCTAAGCCCCGCCCCCTTTCTGACGCGCGCTCTTTCCGGAGGTGTTCAGGACACCTCCGGAACACCTCCGGAAAGAGCGCAGGGCTACATAGCCCTGTGTTAATTATGTTGCGGCGACGCACCGTCGCCGCAATACGCGAGGACATGCTGCGGTCTAAAAAGACGCGCCGCATGTCCGTTTACGCAGGTTTGCCACCTGCGTATTGTTACGCATAGTGGAGACGGGATTTCTTGAAATCCCCTCCACTATGCTGTAACATCTGGACGCTGCGTGTTTGGCGCTGCGCCAGCGCACAGCGCCAAACACGCAGCGTTTCCTGACCGTGGAAACTCACCCTTAGTTCTTGATGGGGTTACCAGAAAGCCAAGCACACGTAAACAAATGCCCTGTTCTGCCAAACGCCAAAAACAAACGGTGCAGGTCACAGAAGTCAGACCCAGCATTGAATTATGGAAATCTGGATGGAGGCTGATAAGATAAGGCAGTAAGAGGAAGCTGAATTAATGAAATAAAGATTAACCGTATATACTCACGTATAAGCAGAGATTTTCAGCCCATTTTTTTAGGGCTGAAAGTCCCCCTCTCAGCTTATACTTGAGTCATATACCGGGGGGTGGTGGTGGGGGGGGGAGTCGGCAGCGGAGCGCAGCTGTCCTATATACTCACCCCCTCCTGGCGCGATCTCTGCAGTCCCTGCTCTTCTCCCACAGTCTCCGGCGCCTGTGTTCAGCCATCAGTGGTACCGCTCATTAAAGTCATGAATATGCACATATTCCTGACTTTAATGAGCGGTACTACGTGACCGCTGAAGTTAGGCATAGCGCCGGAGACCGTGAGAGAAGAGCAGGGGCTGCACTGACGCTCCAGGAGGGGGTGAGTATATTCCATATTCACATGTCCCCGTTCCACCGCTGCGCGCCACTGTGTCCTCGCATCCTCTAGCTGTGAATGTACAGGTCAGAGGGCGCGGCGCACACTAACCATGTCATCGCGCCCTCTGACCTGAACATTCACAGCTAGAGGACGCGAGAAGAAGCAGGGGGCTGCAGAGACGCTCCAGGAAAGGGTAAGTATATGCAATATTCACCTGTCCCCGGTCCACCGCTGCGCGCTGCTCTATCCTCTGCGTCCTCAGGCTGTGACGTTCAGGTCAGAGGGCGTGATGACGTGGTTAGTGCGCGCCGCGCCCTCTGCCTGAGCATTCACTGGAGGACCCGGAAGACAGCGGCGCTCAGCAGTGGAACGGGGAAAGGCTATTCAAAAACATTTAACCTACTTTAATTTTACTTTTATTGGTATCTATTTTTAATTTTGAAATTTACCAGTAGCTGCCTCATTTTCCACCCTAGGCTTATACTCAAGTCAATAAGTTTTCCCAGTTTTTGTGGCAAAATTAGGGGGTCGGCTTATACTCGAGTATATACGTATACATGTTACATACATACAACTTGCAGATTGCGATATCAGGTGGAGGGACAAAGGATGCAATGACTAAGGACTTGACGTCTGAAACCCGTCTGTCTACCCTATGTATGTATTTTAATTTATTTGCAATAAAAAAAAAAAAAAAAAAAAAAAAAATTTAAGGATCCCTCGATGGATGCAAGTTAATTTCCTCTTCATTGACCTTGTGTCATACTTTTAAAGACCTTCTGTGCGGAGGAGATCCTTGGCCTGTGGGTGACATGAATATCAGGTTACCAAGGTTTACCATGACTTTTATATAGTAATGAGTAGGTCCTTAAAATCTTGAGTCATCCATACAGCACGCTCGTTCATAAAACGGCAGCAGATAGAGGGGCACGTGACTAGACATGCGACTGCCTTCAGGACTGAAACACACAGCACTTTCCCACTGTACCTGCCCTAAATTATTGGAGGTGCAAGCGCTTTGGGAATGTGAAGCGATTAAATGGAGAAGGTGAAGTCATGTATCCAGTTACCAGCTTTATTTTCATCCTCCATATTTTGAATGACAATGGCACAGAAGTAGAGATGATGCAAATCAATTCACAGGACCCGGTCCTGCAGCGACATCAGAAGTCTTTGGCCCGTGGATGGCAGCCTTGAGACCTGCCTGCTACCTGCCATCCTGGCACATCACATATGTGGCACACTGCAAGGATGATGTACCAGGCTGGCTAATCAATAAGGAGCCAGGGATACAGTAAGGTAAAAGGCTCCCATTCAGCAGCCGAAGAGTGTGATGTGGCTGCTGCACCTGCCCTGTGTATCCATTCACACCATATCTAGATAGATGACTTTCTAAGGCATGTTACATTTTTGCAGCGTTTTTTATGCAAATTTTAAGCTGTGTTTTACAGGACCAGCAAAGTCTGAGATTTCAGAGATCTCCTGCACACACACTGGTTTTAATTTTTCCAATTTGGAAAACTGCTGCGTTTTGAAAACGGCAGCATGTCACTTTCAGCTTTTTTTCACAGGCAAATGCAAAAATGCAGCAAAAAACACAGGTATCAGTTTTTGCTGTGTTTTTGGAGCAAAAACCTAAGGAAGCTAAAATAAGCTTTTTTGGAACCAGTAAAACTTTATTAACATGTACAAGAGAGACAAAGACGCACCAAAAGCTGCTTTTTGAAAGAAGCTTAAAATTTGCATTAAAAAACGCAACGTTTGAACATAGCCTAAGTGAGGGCATATGACAAACATAGCACAACTACACAAGAGTGTATGAGTAAGGACCTACATATTACTATATTAGACAGTTTTAACATTAGACTTATTGTGGATAGGATATTTCTCAGGAGAGGCCATCAATTTTAAAGCTCTGGAGAACCTCTTAAGTTTGATCTTTGTGTGACAGTATATGGAGGTGCAGCGATCGGTCAGTCTAGAAAACGATGGTCCGCACCAGGCGCACCATGAGAAGGTCGCCTCTATAAAGGCCCCTTTACACTAAGCGAGATCGCTAGCGAGATAGCTGAAACGTCACAGATTAGGGCCCTGTCTCACATAGCGAAATCGCTGCCGAGTCACAAGTTTCTTTAGCAGCGATCTCACTATGTCTGACATGTACCAGCGATCAGGCCCCTGCTGTGAATCGCTGGTCATGTCAGAAATGCCTGGACTTTTTTTTTGATCGCTGGTTTCCCGCTGGCCAGCACGCATCGCTGCGTGTGACAGGCAGGAGACCAGTGATCAGCTGGTAACCAAGGTACACATCGGGTTTCCAGGCACAGGGCTGTGCCTGGAAACCCGATGTGTACGTTGGATACCAGCGCACTGCTGCAGGGGAGCTGGTAACCAAGGTACCCATCGCCTGGAAACCCGATGGGTACCTTGGTTACCAGCTCCCTGCACCAGCGGGCTGGTATCCAACGTACACTGCTGGTTACTAAGCGACGTTACCCGCAGTGTCGCTGTCCTATCGCTGCCTGTTTGGCAGCTCAGCAGCGATCATGTAGCGACACACCAGCGATCCTGACAAGTTAATATCGTTGTCGGGGTCGCTGGTGCGTCGCTATGTGAGACGGGGCCCTTAGTGTGACACTCAGCGACGATCAGCCCCCCTGCTGGGTGTCGCTGAATGTCCTGGACCATTTTTTGAAGGGCTGGTCTCCCGCTGGCCAGCGCACATTGCTGCGTGTGACAGGCGGGAGACCAGCGATCAGCCAGCCGGAGCTGGTAACCAAGGTAAACATCGGGTTTCCATGCGCCGGGCGGCACATGGAAACCCGATGTGTACCTCAAATATCAGCGCGCTGATGCAGGGGAGCTGGAAAAGGTGGTACACAGCAGGTTTCTAAGCTACGAGCAGTTCCTAGAAACCAGATGTGTACCTTGGTTACCAGCTCCCTGCACCAGCACGCTGGTATCTAAGGTACACTGCTGGTAACTAAGCGACATGCGTCGCTTGTTACCGGCATAGTCGCTGTCCTGATCGCTGCCTGAGCTGCCTGTTTGGCAGCTCACCACTATCATGCAGCGACACACCAGCGATCCTGACAAGTGCATATCGTTGTCGGGATCGCTGGTGAGTCGTTATGTGTAACGGGACCCTAAGGCCAGAACTTAATGTGCCAGAAAAAAAATCACCACAAATGCAAAGCAAAATCTGCAAGTGTGACATGAGGGTCGGCAGTGGGATTTAGTACAATATTTACCCTGCAGAAGTAAATCCACAGAGAATGACATGCTGTGGATTTAGAAATCAGCACAGCAGATCAGTTTCAAGGCAGACAAGTTTGGCCGTGAGGGTAAAGATTTGTTTCAATCTTACCCACATGATGAGGATGTAATTTGCAGAGGATTTTCCATGCGTAAATTTGCAGGTTTTTCATCTAACGTGAAAACAGACCAAGAAATTCTCGAAACACCACAAAAAAAAAAAAAAAAAAAAAAAAGTAAAATCTTCACAGCAAGTTTTTTTTGTTTTTTTAACTCACTCAAATAAAAGTGGGACATTGCATAAAATAATGGACAATGCACTATTTTGTCATCAGGTGTATGACTAATGTCGTATATGGATTTCATAGGGCAACATACTTTTTAGTTGCATAGTTTTGTATTGTGGAGGTGTTTAACCCCTTAGTGACACTGCAGCTTAATGACGGGCCAATTTTTACAATTCTGACCACTGTCACTTTATGAGGTTATAACTCTGGAACGCTTTAATGAATCCTGCTGATTCCGAGATTGTTTTTTCATGACATATTGTACTTCACGTTAGTGGTAAAATAAATTTTATGACTTGCGTTTATGAAAAAAAAGGAAATATGGCGAAAAATTTGAAAATGTAGCAATTTTCAAACTTTAAATTTTTATGCCCTTAATTAAGAAATTTGTGTGATATATCTCTCTGATTTAACAACATTTCCCACATGTCTACTTTACATCAGCACAATTTTGAGAAAAAAAATTTTTGTTAAGAAGTTATAAGGATTAAAAGTTGACCAGCGATTTCTCATTTTTACAACACCATTTTTTTTTTTTTTTTAGGGACCACATCACATTTGAAGTCACTCTGAGGGGTCTATATGATAGAAAATACCCAGAAAATACCCAAAAGTGACACCATTCTAAAAACTGCACCCCTCAAGGTGCTCAAAACCACATTCAAGAAGTTTATTAACCCTTTACATGCTTCACAGGAACTGAAGCAATGTGGAAGGAAAAAAAATTAACATTTAACTTTTTTTGCAAAAACTTTACTTCGGAACCAATTTTTTTATTTTCACAAGTGTTAAAAGAAAAAATAAAACTACAAAATTTGTTTTGCAATTTCTCCTGAATACACCAATACCCCATATGTGGGAGTAAACCACTTTTTGGGTGCACGGCAGAGGTCGCAAGGGAAGGAGCGCCGTTTGACTTTTTCAACGCAGAATTTGCTGGACACCATGTCACGTTTGGAGAGCCCCTGATGTGCCTAAACAGTGGAAACCCCCAACAAGTGACCCCATTTTGGAAACTAGACCCCTTAAGGAACTTATCTAGATGAGATGGGAGCACTTTGAACCTCCAAGTGCTTCACAGAAGTTTATAACGTAAAGCCGTGAAAATAAAAAAATCATTTTTTCCCTCAAAAATGATTTTTTAGCCCGTTATTTTTTATTTTCACAAGGGTAACAGGAGAAATTGGACCACAAAAGTTGTTGTGCAATTTTTCCTGAGTACGACGATACTCCATATGTGGGGTGGAACCACTGTTTGGGCGCATGGGAGAGCTTGGAAGGGAAGGAGCACCATTTTGTAATGCAGACTTTGATGGAATGTTCTGCGGGCGTTGTTGTTTGCAGAGCCCTTGATGTGCCTAAACAGTAGAAACCCCCTGCAAGTGACACCATTTTGGAAACTAGACCCCCCAAGGAGCTTATCTAGATGTGTGGTGAGCACTTTGAACCCCCAAGTGCTTCACAGAAATTTATAAACGCAGAGCCGTGAAAATAAAAAAATCTTTTTTTCCTCAAAAATTATTTTTTAGGCCGCTATTTTTTTATTTTCCCAAGGGCAACAGGAAAAATTGCACAACAACTTTTGGGGTCCAATTTCTCCTGAGTACACAGATACCCCATATGTTGGGGTAAACCACTGTTTGGGTGCACAGCAGGGCTCGGAAGGGAGGGAGCGCCATTTGACTTTTTAAATGTCACGTCGTGTTTGGAGACCCCCTGATGTGCCTAAATAGTGGAAACCCCTCAATTCTAGCTCCATCCCTAACCCCAACACACCCCTAACCCTAATTGTATCCCCAACCCTCGTTGTATCCTCAACCCTCGTTGTATCCCTAACGGAAAAATGAAAATAAATACAATTTCTATATTTTATTATAAGTCCCTAACTAAGAGGGTGATAAAGGGGGGGGGGTGGAAAGTACTTTTTTTTTTATTTTGATCACTATGATCAAAATGTACTTTTAGAGAATGAATGAATCTGTCGGCACGCAGATTCAGCGGGCGCACTGCGCACGCGCCCAACATTTTCTTTTACAGGGAGGAGACACCGGGAATTGCCAGAGGACAGGGGACACCTGGAGGTACCGGGGAGGGGAATCGGGGACCCCATTTCTCTCCCCTCTGATGTGCGATCACATCAGAGGGGAGAGAAATTACATGCAGGATGGCAGCTTTTTTATTTCTTTTGCGATCGCCGTTATATGGTTAATAAAGCTGGGGGACCCCAATTATGTTCTCTGGGGTCTCTGCTACCCCCGGTAGCCGAGACCCTGGAGAAAATAGCCCAACCCCCCCCAGGCACATCGCAGCGGGGGCACTACGCATGTGCCCGCCATTTTCTCAGCATTGTAGCATGGCTGTGGCACAGGGTTGACTCAGGAGGGCCCTAGGACCACCAGGGGCCACAAAGGGGGGGGGGGAATCGGGGACCCTATTCCTCTCTCCTCTGATGTCCGATCACATCAGAGGAGAGAGAAATTAAATGGCACATCAGATTTTTTTTTTTGTTGTTGCGATCGCCGTTATAGGGTTAATAACGGCGATCGCAACACCAGGGTCGGTAAAAACAGACCTGAATCATGTTCTCTGGTGTCTCTGAGAAAATCCGACTGTGTGTGTGTGGGGGGGGGAAGGGGCACTATACACTTTTTCAACAGCGCCGTTAATTAACAGCGCTGTGGTTTAAGTACCCTTAACTACCGCCGTTAAAAGGCGTATCGGCGGTCGTTAAGGGGTTAAAGGACTAGCCCACAAACTGACATCTAGCTAATTCTAGGTTCACATTTCTTTAGCAAACGCCCGAATTACAAAACGCTGTACTGAGACGTATATGAAATATATTGTATGTATACACATTTTTTGTCTGTGGATCCTTCATATACGTCTTAGTACAGAGTTCTGTATTTCAGGTGTATACATCCAGTGGTGTTTGCGATAGAAATGTGAAGCTAGCCTTAGCTAGAGATCAGGGTTTACGGGCTACTTTGCGTACACTTTTTTTCTTTTGAATAAATTGTCAGACTTACATCATACAGCAATTTATTTTTTTTTTAATGGAAAAAAAAAATTTAAAATAAAAAATAACCCATAGATGGCCAGACCTCTTGGGTCCAAAAACACTGACAAATGTATGTACATCATTAATTTTTCTCCATTATCATCAATGGGAGACTTACTGTATCTTATAGCAGTGCATGTCTATGTATCTAAAAAACAACGTTTTCCAGTCTGTACCATTAAAAGCCAGTTGAGAAAAAGTAAAAAAAAAAAAAAAAAAATTTGCATATAGACATAGATGGTCATATACACTGAAATTTAGACAGATGAAGATAAAAAGTGTGCAAATGTGTGCCATATGTCTAACATATACATCCGACACATACGTCAGCAAATGTACAAGTGTGAACATAGCTTTAGCAGTCTCCAAAATTAATATTTACTGCTTGGCCTTTACATCCTGTCACAAGCCTACTTCTGCCCTTATAAACCCTGAACACAAACTACCCCAACTTCTCCATTACCATATATACACACACAAATCTTTCCTCTTGGCCCTGGACGCCAACAACAAGCTAGCCTGCGGTGAGTACACAGGTTGATAAGACACTAATTTTCTTTTTACTTGTTTTTTTCATGGCTTATTACTGTATATTCGCCTATTACAAAGTGTAGTTATCCCAGGCTGCGAGCCGGAGGGATTTTTTTTTTTTTCATAGTAGGAAAGCAATAAAAACGTCAATAGTCATAAAATAATGGCCTGGCAGCCTAGTTCTAGGGGCACAGAATAACGGCCTAGAGAGGTTTATTCACTTCTGGTAATTTCCTATATTGCGCAGACCACTCCTTTAGAAGCCAGAGAAAAACCAGTGCAGATAATTAATCCTAGGGAAAAGAAAAATGTCACAAAACCAGTTTATGTTCAAAGCTGTATCAGGAAATATTCAATTGGAAGATAAGACCTCAGTGTATAAACTATGAAGTGCAAACATCACATGCCCGGCCTGACCCTTACCGCAACGCCAGAAATACACACAAGTGCCAAAAACGAGTTATCATTAAGGGAGTATTTCAGCACTTAGGTCATCAGGGTTACATTAGAGGGGTCCCATTAGGATACGAGCTGATCTGCAATATCCGGCAGCGGCCACTAAAGAAGGTATTGAGCCCCATCCACATTCAGCATCTGCAAACTAACAATGCACTGGGGACAGTTTAGATCAGGGGTCTCAAACTCAATTTACCCGGGGGCCGCTGGAGGTAGAATCTGGGTGAGGCTGGGCCGCATCAGGTTTTCCACAAGAAAAGCTCAGTGTTGATGATGTATGTATAATGCTGTGGAGTTAATAGCGCAATATCAATGAATAAATATTCTTAATATTATGTTACAATACCAGGATCTGAGGATTTTCTGTTTCGAGATCAAGAGCTCTCTGATGCAGTGTTGCTGCCTGTCTCGCTGTCTTCCTCTTTTGACACTGCAGTGTGGTGGACAAGTAAACATTAACTGGTTAACAGCAAGAAGTCATTCTCCCCCAGCGCTCATTCTCCCCATCACCCCATCATTGCTTTTCCCCATCACTCCCATAATTGCTTTTACCCCATCACTCCCATCATTGCTTTTTCCCCATCACTCCCATCATTGCTTTTTCCCCCATCAATGCTTTTCCTCCCATCACTCCCATCATTGCTTTTTCCCCATCAATGCTTTTCCACCCCCATCACTCCCATCATTGCTTTTCCCCATCACTGCCATCATTGTTTTTCCCCATTGCTTTTTCCCATCACTCCTATCATTGTTTTTCCCCATCACTGCTATCATTGCTTTTGCCCATCACTCCCATCACTACTTTTGCCCATCACTCCCATCAGTTTTCCATTGTTTTCCTCATCCCATTGCTTTTCCCCATCACTTCCCATCACTGCTTTTGCCCATCACTCCCATCATTGTTTTTCCTCATTGCTTTTCCCCATCACTCCCATCATTGCTTTTACCCCATCACTCCCATCATTTGTTTTTCCCCATCACTCCATCATTGCTTTTCCCCATCACTCCCATCATTGCTTTTAACCCATCACTCCTATCACTGTTTCCCCATCACCTCCTGCACACACACACCACCTATCACCTGTCCACACAGACAAACACCTCTCGCCTGTCCGCAGCATCACCGATGCCCGCGCTTCCTCACTCTGACAGAGCAGGCCGCTGAATGATGACGTCATCCAGCGGCGCTGCTCTCTGTGTCAGAGACACAAGTGACATCTTTCTGTGGTACCGCTCATTAAGCTCATGAATATGGGCGCCACGCCCGAGAGTGGAGTGGCGTTCATATTCATGACCTTAATGAGCGGTACTACGAGTGACTGGGATTTCACATGCGGTGTTTCTCGCATGTGAGATCCCAGCCGAGGGCCGCAAAATACTGCACTGAGGACCCATGAGGTGAGGGCCGCAAACTAGTGTCCCGAGGGCCGCGAGTTTGAGACCCCTGGTTTAGATGCTTGAAATGACGTGACCGGTTCTCTATAAAAAAAAAAAAAAAAAAAAAAATCTTTGTAAAAAAACAATGTGCCCTGGAGTCCATTTATTATGCATTTAAATACAGTTAAACACTCACACGGTAAGGGGGCGTGGCCATAAAGTACAATGGGGGGACAAGAGAGTGACCTAAAAAGTAGCAAGGAGTGCAAGGATTTGGTGTCCATTTTTACACTTATAGAAGTCAATAGGTGGTGCAATCTTACACTAGACAGTCCAAATGCATGCCAAGTTCATAAAGTAACATAAGCCGCTAAAATTTTTTGGGCAAATTATTATTACTTTTTTTTGGAAATCAGCCCCAATGAATTCTAGGAATAAACATTAACAAAATAGGGGGCTATTGAGAGATGCATTCAGAATTCAGATTGATCCGTGAACAATCTTGCGACTCTGTTCTAAAGTCAGACAGATGAGGACCAGGGTGGATTGATTTAAATCACGCCGATTTAAATCAACGATTTAAATCATGATTTAAATCAAATGATTTTTTTCTATTTAAATCAGATCGATTTAAATCGTGATTTTAATCATGATTTAAATCAAAAGATTTTTTTTAATATAAATCACGATTAAAATCTAAAACTTTCAATCATTGTTCAATTAACTCCACACTTCTAGCTTGGTTTCACTTTCTGTAGCTTGGTTTCAGTTTCTTTTTCCATTCAGTTGACATGCCCAAACTTGTTGGATAGTCAGTCAGCAGTACTTGGCTGTAGTAACAATCAAACTTCAGAAGTGATCTGCGTGAGCCATGGCAGGTCGTAAGAGAGACCCTATTTGGGTTCATTTTGTTGAGATGCCAGCAGAGCTTGGAAAGAAAGGTGGGAGAGCAAAGTGCAAATACTGTCAAAAGGATATCCAAGGACTTGTTTGCCGTTTGAAATCACATTATGAAAACTGCAACCAGAAGGGAAATGAAGATGTTGATAGTGATACAACTAATGTCAATGAACCCCCACAGCTTCTTATGCACCAGGACCCTAGCACTAGTGGTAAGTCTGGCAATTACAACCTATTTTAACAGACGTTTTACTGGGATGGTTAAAGTCTATGAAAAGAAAAATTTCTAGCACTAGTTCTGGAGTATAGAATTTAAATTTATGTTAAGGCAATATTTCACAGAAGATTAACGTTAAGTAAAAATAAGAGTGTATACGCCTATTTTTTTTTTTTTTATTGTAGGCTACAATTCACTTTTGAAGTCTGCCAAATTGACCATTTTTTTTAAAAAACATTTTTAAAACTTTTGTGACATAATTTTTTTCAGTTGCTCTGTCTAGTATTACAGCAACTTCACCGGAAACTTGAGTAGCATAACTTTTGAGACAGCCCTTATAGGACGAGGACCATTACATTGTTCAAAAAGTTTGTTTCAAAATATTTTCGTTATATTTCTTCAAATACGCAGTCGAATTATATTTTTAATTACTGTGCTTTCAGGGTCAAATATGGCTTGTGCTGCACGTGACAATCAATATCTGGGTACAACTTCAACAAAGCAGCCCAACAAAAAACTTTGCGTGCAAAGTGTAGAAAAATTCCTCTTAAAGACTACGACGAGCCAGAAAGAACATTTTGATGAATTAATTGCTAAATTCATATTTGCAACCAATTCTTTTTTCCGGCTAGTTGAACACCCATTGTTTGTACAAATGATCGAAGGAATAAGACCAGGCTACAAACCACCAAGTAGATTTGATATCTCAGGAAAACATCTTCAGGCTGTATACGACAAAGAAAGAGCGGCTTGTACAAAATATTTGAAAGACAAAGTTGTTAACATGAGCTTGGATGGTTGGAGCAACATCCACAACGACCCCATAATTTGCACTTGTGTCACAACAGAAGATGGCGAAACTTACCTTACAGACACAATCGACACATCTGGAAATTCACATACTGCTGAATATTTACTTGAAATTGCTAAGAACTCAATTCACCAATGCCAAGAACAGTTTGGATGTAAAGTAAGGAGCTTAGTTACTGATAACGCAAGCAATGTGTCAAAAATGCGAGCGGAACTGGCACATGAGGATGACACAAATGTCATTACATACGGTTGTTCTGCCCATTTGTTGCATCTTTTGGCAAAAGACCTGCATATTTCGGGTGTCAAGGAACATGTTGTAGAAATTGTTAAATATTTCCGCAATAATCATTTTGCACATGCAACCAACAAGGAAATGGGAGGACTGAAGTTGGTTCTATCACAAGATGTTAGATGGAATACCTTGGCTGAATGCTTGGAACTGTTTATTAACAACTGGTCAAAATTAGTGTCCATTTGCGAAACACATCGGGATAAAATTGATGCTAATATACGAAGCAAAGTATTAAATCTTGGTGTGAAGAGAAATGCCGAGGACCTTTTGGAAAGGTTAAAGCCAATATCTATTGCGTTGGATAAAATGCAGAAAGATACTGCAACCATAGCTGATGCCACAGAAGTTTGGAAAGATTTAGAAGGTTCGCTAGATCGCTTGAACCTCTCAAACAATGTAAAGGTTGCAATACACCACCGCAAGGACCAAGCATTAAAAGAAGAACACTATTTAGCCAATATCTTGCATCCCATCTACAGAGGGAAAAAACTATCTGAGGCGGAAATCAACTCTGCAATGGAGTGGCTTGCCAATACTAACCATGACATTGTGGCAACTGTGCTGAAATTGAAGTGTGAATCTGCACCATTTCAAAAATACATGTTTGCAGATAACGTCGTTAATGAACTAAAACCACTGGGACTGGTGGAAGTCGCAATCACTTGTTCTTCCAGCGAAGATAATAAATGTAGCTATTCAGCTACTGACTGCATCGGCAGGAGTAGAGAGATGGTTTTCTTCATTTGGTTTTGTGCACACAACAGTCCGAAACCGCTTAGGAACTGCTAAAGCAGGACTAGTTTTCCTATTAAAAGTCCTAAATAAACAGTAGGCTTAAAGGACTGATGTATTCACTGAAGATGTTTGCTTACTTCAAACGTTAGAGATAGGCTATTGTTAAAAAGTACTTACTCTCTGTAGTTCAATTCTGATTGTTTAATAGTGCAAATAAAAATTATTAGGTTTCATAATCAACTGTTTTAATATTTTTATTTGTGTAAAATAATTTGATTTGCAAAAAGACAAAGTTTTGCTTGTGTACAACTTGATTAAAAAATCCTATTTAAATCAAAAAAATCCTATTTAAATCAAAAAAATCCGATTTTTTTGATTTTTTTTTAAAAAAATCATGATTTTTATCCACCCTGATGAGGACTTGATCCACTAACATATAGTGACATGTAAAAGTTTGGGCACCCCTGGTCAAAATTACCGCTATTGTGAACAGTTAAAAAAGTTGAAGATGAAATGACCTCTAAAAGGGCTGAAGTAAAAGATGGCACATTTCCTTGTATTTTAGCCAAAAAAGGTAATTATTTACATTTTTAAAAATACAAAAAGGACCAATGTAAAAGTTTGGCACCCTTGGAGATGTGTGCGCTGCTCAGATAACTTTGACCAAGTTTTCAGCCCTTAATTAGCCTGTTAGGGTTATGGCTTTTTCCCCATCATCACTAGAAAAGGCCAGGTGATGCAAATTTCCCAGCTTAATAAAACCTCAGCATCCTTTAACCTTCAGCAAAAAAAACAAAACAAAAACAAAACAAAAAAAACAGCAGCCATGGGTTCTTCCAAGCGCCTGCTGAGCACTCAAAAAAAAAAAAAAAATGGTGGAGGCCCACAAAGCAGAAGGCTACAAGCAGATAGTAAAGAGTTTTCAAGTTGCCCTTTCCTCAGTTAAAAATGTAATTAAGAAATGGCACTTAACAGGAACAGTGGAGGTCAAAATAAGGTCTGGAAGACCAAGCAAAGTTTTAGTGAGAGCTGCCAGTAGGATTGCTAGAGAGGCAGATCAGAACCCCCCCTGCTTCACTGCAAAAGACCTTCAGAAAGATTGTAGCAGGTGTTGTGGTACACTGTTCTATTGTTTAGAGACACCTGCACAAATGTGATCTTCATGGAAGAGTCAGATGAAAACCTCTCGTGTCCTCAACATAAAATTCAGCAAGAGAGCATTTAAAGGGAAACTGTCACCCCATTTTTGCTATATCAGATAAAGATATGACTGAATAGTGCGTCCCATAAGTAATCTATAGGTACCTATCATATGTCCTGACACCCAAGTTTTCATGGCAAAATACTTTTGTAAACTTCGTATTTCTGTATGCAAATACTTGCGGTCTGGTGGGCGGCGTTTATTCGCTTCACCCCACCGCCTCCATTCTTGCCGTACGCACTTTTTATTTCCTGTACGTCGGCTTGCCGCGCGTGCTTTTTGAAAAAGGCCCTCGTGCGTGAGCATTGTGCCTTTCCCAACAGTGGGCAAAGCATAAAATCAGCAATGATTTGCTACTTTGCCCACTGTTGGGCAAAATACACTGCGCGAGGGCCCTGTTTCAACACGCAAGCGCGGACAATGTACGCTGTCTGTGATATTCACAAACGAAGATGCGCGAGACCAGCCGAGGAGCGGGGGGGAGGGGATGCGAATAAGAGCCGCCCAATGGACCGGACCGCAAGTATTTGCATACAGAAAAACAAAGTTTACAAAGGTATTTTGCCATGAAAACTTGGGTGTCAGGATATATGATAGGTACCTATAGATTACTTATGAGACGCACTATTCAGTCATATCTTTATCGGATATAGCAAAAATGGGGTGACAGATTCCCTTTAACCCCTTACTGCCATCGGACGTACTATCCCGTCCATGGTACCTGGGCCCGTATGACCATGGACGGGATAGTACGTCTCGTGCGATCGGACGCGCTCCCGGGGGGAGCGCAGCCGATCGCGGCCGGGTGTCAGCTGATTATCACAGCTGACACCCATGACTGTGTGTCAGGAGCGGTCACGGACCGCTCCCGGCACATTAACCCCTTGCACACCGCGATCAAACATGATCGCGGTGTACTGGGGGCACAGGGGAGGATCGCGCAGGGTGGGGGCTCCCTGCGCGCCCCCCTGAGACCCTCAGAGCAGCGCGATGTGATCGCGCTGTTCTGAGGGCTTCCTCCCTCCCAGGACCCGGATCCAAGATGGCGCCGGGGTCCTGGAGGGAGGCGGCTTCCTCAGTGCCTGCTGAGAGCAGGCACTGAGAAGCCTGCTGCACTGCCTGAGCGATCGCTGGTGTGACAGAGTGCTGTGCACACTGTCACACCAGCGATCTGACAAATTACAGTGATGTCCCACCCTGGGACAAAGTAAAAAAGTTAAAAAAATAAAAATAAACATGTTTTAAAAAAAAAAAAAAACGAAGCAAAAAATCAATTCTTTATCATCATACCGCCGAACAAAAAGTGGAATAACACGCGATCAAAAAGACCGATATAAAAAAACATGGTACCGCTGAAAACGTCATCTTGTCCCGCAAAAAACGAGCCGCCATACAGCATCATCAGCGAAAAAATAAAAAAAGTTATAGCTCGCAGAATAAAGCGATGCAAAAATAATTATTTTTTATATAAAATTGTTTTTATTCTATAAAAGCGCCAAAACATGAAAAAATGATATAAATGAGGTATCGCCATAATCGTACTGACCCGAAGAATAAAACTGCTTTATCAATTTTACCACACGCGGAACGGTATAAAACGCCTCCCCCAAAAGAAATTCATGAATTGCTGATTTTTGTTCATTCTAACCTCCCAAAAATCGAAATAAAAAGCGATCAAAAAACGTCACGTGCTCAAAAATGGTACCAATAAAAACGTCAACTCGTCCCGCAAAAAATAAGACCTCACATGACTCTGTGGGCCAAAATATGCAAAAATTATAGCTCTCAAAATGTGATGATGCAAAAACTATTTTTGCAATAAAAAGCGTCTTTTAGCGTGACAGCTGCCAATCATAAAAACCCGCTATAAATAGTAAATCAAACCCCCCTTTATCACCCCTTAGTAAGGGAAAAATAATAAAATTTAAAAAAAGTATTTATTTCCATTTTCCCATTAGGGTTAGGGTTGCGGCTAAAGTTAGGGTTAGGGTTGGCGCTAAAGTTAGGATTAGGGTTAGGGTTGGGATTAGGGGTGTGTTAGGGTTAGGTTTGTGGTTAGGGTTGGGACTAGGGTTAGGGTTGGAGTTAGAATTGGGGGGTTTCCGCTGTTTAGGCACATCAGGGGCTCTCCAAATGTGACATGGCGTCTGATCTCAATTCCAGCCAATTCTGCGTTGAAAAAGTCAAACGGTGCTCCTTCACTTCTCAGCTCTGCCATGCGTCCAAACAGTAGTTTATCCCCACATATGGGGTATCAGCGTACTCTGGATCCCAAGAGTTATTGTGCAATTTGTCCTATTTCTTCTGTTACCCTTGGGAAAATAAAAAACTGGGGGCGAAAATATCATTTTTGTACAAAAAAAATTATTTTTTTGTTTTTACGGCTGTACATTATAAACTTCTGTGAAGCACTTGGGGCTTCATAGCGCTCACCACACATCTAGATAAGTTCCTTGTGGGGTCTATTTTCCAAAATGGGGTCACTTGTTGGGGATTTCCACTGTTTAGGCGCATCAGGGGCTCTCCAAATGCGACATGACGCCCCCAGACCATTCCATCAAAGTCTGCAATCCAAAACGTTACTACTTCCCTTCCGAGCCCCAACGTGTACCCATACAGTAGTTTTCTCCCACATATTGGATATCAGCGTACTCAGGACAAATTGGACAACAACTTTTGGGGTCCAATTTCTCCTGTTACCCTTGTGAAAATAAAATATTGGGGGCAAAAAAATCATTTTTGTAAAAAAAAAAAAGGATTTTTTATTTTTACGGCTGTACGTTATAAACTTCTGTGAAGCACTTCGGGGTTCAAAGTGCTCACCACACATCTAGATAAGTTCCTTGAGCGGTCTAGTTTCCAAAATGGTGTCATTTATGGGGGTTTCCACTGTTTAGGCAGATCAGGAGCTCTCCAAACACGACATGGCGTCCAGCCAATTCTGCGTTGAAAAAGTCAGACGGCGCTCCTTCCCTTCCAAACTCTGCCATGCACCCAAACAGTGGTTTACCCCCACATATGGGGTATCAGCGCACTCAGGACAAATTGCACAATAACTTTTGGAGTCTTGTTACCCTTGGAAAAATAAAAATTGGGGTGCAAAGATCATTTTTGTGGAAAAAATATGATTTTTAAATTTTACGGCTCTACATTATAAACTTGTGTGAAGCACTTGGGGTTCAAATTGCTCACCAAAGATCTAGAAAAGTTCCTTAGGGGGTCTAGTTTCCCAAATGGGGTCATTTGTGGGGGGTTTCCACTGTTTAGGCACATCAGGGGCTCTCCAAATGCAACATGGCATCCAATCTCAATTCCAGCCAATTTTGGTTGGAAAAAGTCAAATGGTGCTCCTTCCATTCTGAGCTCTGCCGTGAGCCCAAACAGTGCTCCCCCCCCACATATGGGGTATCAGCATACTCAGGACAAATTGGACAACAACTTATGTGGTCCAATTTCTCCTGTTACCCTTGGGAAAATAAAAAATTAGTGACTAAAAGATAATTTTTGTGGGAAAAAAATAGGATTTTTTATTTTTCATGCCCGGGCATTATAAACTTGTGTGAAGCACTTGGGGGTTCAAAGTTTCACCAAAGATCTAGATAAGTTCCTTAGGGGGTCTAGTTTCCAAAATGGGGTCACTTGTGGGGGGTTTCCACTATTTAGGCTCATCTGGGGCACTGCAAACGGAACATGACCCCCATCAACGTCTGCATTCCAAAACGTTACTACTTCCTTTCCAAGCCCTGCCGTGCACCCAAACAGTTCCCCCCCCCCCACATATGGGGTATCAGCGTACTCAGGACAAATTGGACAACAACTTTTGGGGTCCAATTTCCTTGGGAAAATTCAAAAATTTGGGACTAAAAAATCATTTTTGTGGAAAATTGTTTTTTTTTTTTTTCACACCCAGGCATTATAAGCTTTTGTGAAACACTTGGGGTTTAAAGTGCTCACAACAGATCTAGATAAGTACCTTAGGGGGTCTAGTTTCCAAAATGGTGTCACTTGTGGGGGTTTCCACTGTTTAGGCGCATCAGGGGCTCTCCAAACACGACATGGCGTCCAATCTCAATTCCAGCCAATTTTAGTTTGAAAAAGTCAAACGGCGCTCCTTCCCTTACGAGCTCTGCCGTGTGCCCAAACAGTGGTTTTCCCCCACATATTGGGTATTGGCGTACTCAGGAGAAATTGCATAACAACCTTATCTGTCCATTTTCTCCTTTTACCCTTGTGAAAATAAAAAAAAAGTTTGTAAAAGATCATTTTTGTGGCTAAAAAGTTAAATATTCATTTTTTCCTTCCACGTTGCTTTAGTTCCTGTGAAGCACCGGAAGGGTTAATATTCTTCTTGAATGTGGTTTTGAGTACCTTGAGGGTGCAGTTTTTAGAATGGTGTCATTTTTGGGTATTTTCTGCCATATAGACCCTCAAAGTGACTTCAAATGAGAGGTGGTCCCTAAAAAAAATGGCTTTGTAAATTTTGTTGTAAAAATGAGAAATCGCTGGTCAACTTTTAACCCTTATAACTTCCTAACAAAAAAAATTTTGGTTCCAAAATTGTGCTGATGTAAAGTAGACATGTGGGAAATGTTATTTCTTAACTATTTTATGTGACATATTTCTCTGTTTTAAGGAAATAAAAATTCAAAGTTTGAAAATTGCGAAATTTTAAAAATTTTCGCCATTTGCGTTTTTTTCAAAAATAAACGCAAGTTATATCGAAGAAATTTTACTTCTAACGTGAAGTACAATATGTCACGAGAAAACAATCTCAGAATCGCGAAGATCCGTTGAAGCGTTCCAGAGTAATAACCTCATAAAGAGACAGTGGTCAGAATTGTAAAAATTGGCCCGGTCATTAACGTGCAAACCACCCTTGGGTGTGAAGGGGTTAACCCCTTTACCCCAAGGGTGGTTTGCACGTTAATGACCAGGCCAATTTTTACAATTCTGACCACTGTCTCTTTATGAGGTTATTACTCTGGAACGCTTCAACGGATCTTCGCGATTCTGATATTGTTTTCTCGTGACATTGTACTTCACGTTAGTGGTAAAATTTCTTCAATATAACTTTCGTTTATTTTTGAAAAAAACAAAACGCAAATATGGCGAAAATTTTGCAATTTTCAAACTTTGAATTTTTATTCCCTTAAAACAGAGAAATATGTCACAAAATAGTTAATAAATAACATTTCCCACATGTCTACTTTACATCAGCACAATTTTGGAACCAAAATTGTTTTTTGTTAGGAAATTATAAGGGTTTAAAGTTGACCAGCGATTTCTCATTTTTACAACAAAATTTACAAAGCCATTTTCTTTAGGGACCACCTCACATTTGAAGTCACTTTGAGGGGTTTATATGGCAGAAAATACCCAAAAGTGACACCATTCTAAAAACCGCACCCCTCAAGGTACTCAAAACCACATTCAAGAAGTTCATTAACCCTTCAGGTGCTTCACAGGAGCTGAAGCAACATGAAAGGAAAAAAAATGAATATTTAACTTTTTAGTCAAAAATTATATTTTACAAACTTTTTTTCATCTTCACAAGGGTAAAAGGAGAAAATGGACAGAAAAAGTTGTTGTGCAATTTCGCCAATACCCCATATGTAGGGGAAAACCACTGTTTGGGCACATGGTAGAGCTCGTAAGGGAAGGAGCGCCATTTGACTTTTTCAAACCAAAATTGGCTGGAATTGAGATTGGACACCATGTCGCGTTTGGAGAGCCTCTGATGCACCTAAACAGTGGAAACCCCCACAAGTGACACCATTTTGGAAGCTAGACCCACTATGGAACTTATCTAGATCTGTTGTGAGCACTTTGAACCCCCAAGTGTTTCACAAAAGTTTATAATGCCTGGGTGAGAAAAAACAACAACAATTCCTTCCTAAGGGACATGGTAGGGTTGTTAGAAGCATTAATGACCTGGTAGCGTAAGCATATTAATTTGTCGGGTGGCAGACGGCATTCCTGTTTTTGCGAATCTAAGGTTAGGGCTAGGAACTGTTGTATTCTCATGGGCTGTAATTAGGTTCAGTAGCCATCCTAATTGTTCTAGGGCAGATATCACCTTATGTAGCTGTTCTCGACAATGGTCCTCGGTTCTCCCTATAATAAGAAAGTCGTCGAGGTAGGGTATTATTTGGATTTGGAATTCTCGCAGGTGGGCCATGACCTCTGAAACAAATTTTGTGAAGACCCGAGGGGCCACTGCCAACCTGAATGGAAGGGCTCTTTACTGGAAATGCCGGAGTGAGCGTTCTAACCAAATTGTCACTCTAATAAATCGCTGATGATCTGCGTGAATAGGGACATGATAATACACGTCCTTCAAATCTAATACCACCATGAAGCAGTTTTCAAATAACAGTTTTATTGTGGATCTAATGGTTTCCATTTTAAACTGTCGCACGACCAGAAATTTATTTAGAGCCTTCAGGTTAATTATTGTTCTGAAGGAACCGTCCGGTTTTCGGATGAGAAATAGAGGGGAGTAGAAGCCTCTACCCCTCTCTACCTCCGGCACCTCCACCAGGACCTTCTTATGACATAAGCCCTGTAACTCTGATTCCAAGACCGCCTGCTCTGCTGATGAAGACCGAGTCGGAGTGATCTTAAAGGTATCCTGAGGAATTTCGAAAAATTCCAACCAGAGTCTCGAAGCCACTAGGCCTAGAATCCAGCCGCTGTTGGAAATTTGAGGCCGGATAGAAGGCTGATAATCTACCTCCCACCGGCGCCGCTAGTCATTGGGAGGTCTTTTTGGATTCTTTAGACGGGGCGGCTGAACATGTATCCGGTACCTTTTCTTCTCCTATCTTCCCATCTGACTCGCTCCCTGGACGGTCTCCTACGGTTAAATCTCCTCCTACCGAAGGAACGTCTGTATGAGGGATTCGGTACGCTGGGGAATTTTTTCTTGTCATCTCCCGCCTTCTCCAAGAGTTCATCCAAGACCGGGCCAAATAAATATTCCCCTTCACAGGAGATAGAACATAGGCGTGATCTGGCTTGAACATCCCCTGGACAACCTTTTAACCAAAGCGCTCTTCGCGCTGCATTTGAAAGACCTGCTGCCCTGGCCGCCATTCTCACAGAGTCTGCCGAAGAGTCCGCCAAAAAGGCTGCTGCACTCTGAATTATCAGCAGTGATTTTATTATAGATTCTCGGGGAGTTCCGTCCCCTATCTGTGACTTAAGTTGGTCCAACCAGACCATCACAGACCTGGCTGTGCAGGTGGCAGCCACCGCTGGTCTCAGGGCTCCTGCTGACATCTCCCAAGTGCCCTTGAGGAATGAATCTGCTTTCTTATCCAGCAGGTCTTTTAAATTGGCCATATCCTCAAAGGGTATAGATGATTTTTTAGTAGCTTTGGCTACCGCAGCATCAAGTTTCGGAGCCTTATCCCACCAATTCACCAGGGGGTCTTCAAAGGGGTATCTACGTTTAAATGCCGGTGCCAAGGAACCCCTTTTTTCCGGCTTTTTCCATTCTTTGTTTATCAGATTTTGAACTGTGTCATTTAAGGGAAAAGACTTACGCTTTTTTGGGTCTAATCCCCCAAACATAAAGTCCTGTACTGATCGTTCTGGTTTTGAATCTTCTATCCCCATAGTGGACCTGACTGCCTTAACTAATCTGTCCACTTGGTCCAGGGGAAAGCAAAACCGGGTAGAATCCTCCTCAGAGGATGACCCAGAAGGGGATGAAGAACCAGTGGACTCTGGCGAATCTTCGTCTTTCCTAGGCCTAGCCGGGGAATCCGAGTCTGATACTCTTGTTCCACATTTCCTTCTAGATGATTGATCTGGTGTTTATGATCTCATCTCAGTCCTAATTAGGTCCCTTAGGGTCGAGGTGAAGTCAGGAGTTGCTTCCGCTACCTGTAGGGAGGGCGGGGAAATGTAAGGTATTGCCTAACATGACCCGGGACTGTTGACCCTTTTCCCCCTTCCTCGATCCCTACCGTCTGTTGTACACAAGGTAGACAACTTTTTAGGGTAGGCGTCTGCCAGGGGCTTAATGCAGAGGGCACATTCTCTGGACAGAAAACATAAGGGGGAAAAAAAACTGCGTCACGGTGTACTTTCACGAAGTTCTCTTATCCATCCACAGAAATAGATACCGGATCACGGGGGAGCACAGCTGATGAGGATGCCTCCACTGTCCTGGAGGAACCTTTGCGGCTGGACTGGCCACTCGTCCGTCCTCTGGATTTCAGCTGGGGCTTGATGCGAGGCCTGCTTGGACCCTGCTCTCTCTGGTCCTTTCCAGCTGGCAGCACATCCTTCAGCTCCACCACAGCTTCAGGTGCTTCCACCTTGGACTGAAGCACCCCTGCAGTGTGTGTAGCCCCTTTTAAAGGCCCACCCCGGATATCCAGGTGAGCAGGCTATGGCCAGGGGATAGACTCCTCCTACCCCGGGTCGAACGGTTCCCCCCTTTTTGCGCCCCTTCCCCCCGCTCATCCTGTATCCGGCCTCCATGCAGCAGACGCTGAGCAGCAGAGCGGAGGAGAGATAGCTGGCACCCGACTTGCGGCCCGACGCCCCAAGCCCCCCTCCGTGTCATCTCCGCCTCCCACAGGAAGACCAGGAGACGCGCGGGGAGGACGGCCCGGAGGCACCGCACCGGATGCCGCCGCTACCACCACCGCGATCGGGCGCCGTCCACAGCCCCCAGGAGCCACAGCCCCAGGACCGGTCGCTGCCCGGCCGTCTCCGCCACCCCCGGCCCCGCTGGAGAGCCGTAACACGCGAGGCAAGTGAAAGGGCAGGCGTGGGAGACAGACCCGACCCAGTGGAGGGGATATACTTACAAACTGGCGCCGGCTCAGGAGACGGGATCCACCGGACACCGCTCCCCCCTGCTCCGCACACAGTCATGGAGCCCTCCCCGGGCCCACCGTAGCACCTCCAGGGTCCCCGCACCTGATCGAGGCAGGGGACTGCCCGCTACCTGGCTCGACCAGCCGGCCTGGGTCCATTCCAAGGAATCCAAACTGTAGGAATCCTGTCCTACAGGAACAGGAAACCAACTGATGCGTGGGAGAGGTGCCGCCCTTTTGTATCTGTAGGTTTCCTGTTCCTGAAGGGTGGATTGTTGTGAATGGGTTTGAGATGAGTTCTGAGCGGAGGCTCCCTCTGGTGGTTACAAGCGGTACTAGTGAGGATTGTGAGGACTGGGAATCAGGTGTTACTGATTGGTCTTATATAAGGGAGTAATTTTCCCATCAGGGTTGCCGGTGACCAATTGTTCTGGTCTGAATCCTTCTTTCCAGTTTCCCTTGTAGCCTGCTGTGTCGTGTCTGCATCTCCTGCTATCAGATAAGACAATTTCTTATTTTGTGTTTTTGCTATATTTTTGCATTTGGTCCTGCACTTCTGTGGGGGCCTTCTGGGTCCCCTCCGGGGGCTTTTGCCCTCTCAGTTTAGTCCAGCCACTGTGTTTTGTACTTTTGCTTTTTCCAGTTTTTTCAGTGGCTGCTGTTTTTGTTACACCAGAGAACTAATTTAGGTGGTAGAGGTCGTGTGATCTCAGGTGATTTTGAAATTAGTAGAGTTGGTGTTTTTCAGGGTTTTCTGAGATTGCAGTAAGTACCCTTCCTGTCCTTTTCTATTTAGTTAGTTTGGGCCCCAGCGTTTGCTCATACTATTTTCTTTCTGTGTCAGTATTTCATCTTGTCTAACCGCCATTACATGTTTGGGGGCTTTCTATTATCTTTGGGGTTCTGCTCCGGGGCAGATAGCTTTGTCCGGTGATACTGTTATGTTACGGTAGCTGAGGAGTGCAGGCAAAAAAGGAAATACACCAGAGCAGTTGGAATCTATGAGATTGCAGTACCCTGACTAACCACCGCAACTAGAGGCAGCCGTGGAGCGTTCCTACGTTGGTCCTAGACGCCTCGTCACAGCCTGAGAAACTAACTACACCTAAAGATAGAAATAGGAAAGCTATCTGCCCCGGAGCAGAACCCCAAAGATAATAGAAAGCCCCCAAACATGTAATGGCGGTTAGACAAGAGGAAATACTGACACAGAAAGAAAATAGTATGAGCAAACGCTGGGGCCCAAACTATCTAAATAGAAAAGGACAGGAAGGGTACTTACTGCAATCTCAGAAAACCCTGAAAAACACCAACTCTACTAATTTCAAAATCACCTGAGATCACACGACCTCTACCACCTAAATTAGTTCTCTGGTGTAACAAAAACAGCAGCCACTGAAAAAACTGGAAAAAGCAAAAGTACAAAACACAGTGGCTGGACTAAACTGAGAGGGCAAAAGCCCCCGGAGGGGACCCAGAAGGCCCCCACAGAAGTGCAGGACCAAATGCAAAAATATAGCAAAAACACAAAATAAGAAATTGTCTTATCTGATAGCAGGAGATGCAGACACGACACAGCAGGCTACAAGGGAAACTGGAAAGAAGGATTCAGACCAGAACAATTGGTCACCGGCAACCCTGATGGGAAAATTACTCCCTTATATAAGACCAATCAGTAACACCTGATTCCCAGTCCTCACAATCCTCACTAGTACCGTTGTAACCACCAGAGGGAGCCTCCGCTCAGAACTCATCTCAAACCCATTCACAACAGTGGATCCCCTCTCTCGTTAGGTGCTGTCATGGGCTTCGAATAAATTATCCTTTAGTCACCAATTTTTTATTTTCCAAAGGGTAACAGGAGAAATTGTACCATAAAAGTTGTTGTTCAATTTGTCCTGAGTACGCCGATACCCCATATGTTGGGGGAACCACTGTTTGGGTGCATGGCAGAGCTCAGAATGGAAGGAGCACCATTTGACTTTTTCCAACCAAAATTGGCTGGAATTGAGATTGGACGCCATGTTGCACTTGGAGAGCCTCTGATGCACCTAAACAGTGGAAACCCCCCACAAGTGACCCCATTTTGAAAACTAGTCCACCTAAGGAACTTATCTAGATCTGTGGTGAGCAATTTCATAACGTAGGGCAGTAAAATTTAAAAAAATCATTTTTTCCACAAAAAATGATCTTTTGACCCCAATTTTTTATTTTCCCAAGGGTAATAAGACCCCTAAAGTTATTGTGCAATTTGTCCAGAGTACGCCGATACCCCATATGTGGGGGTAAACCACTGTTTGGGTGCATGGCAGAGCTCGGAAGGGAAGGAACGCCATTTGACTTTTTCAACGCAGAATTGGCTGGACGCCATGTCGTGCTTGGAGAGCTCCTGATGTGCCTAAACAGTGGAAACCCCCCCACAAATGACACCATTTTGGAAACTAGACCCCCCCCCAAGGAACTAATCTAGATGTGTGGTGAGAACTTTGAACCCCCAGGTGTTTCACTAAAGTTTATAACGCCCGAGCATGAAAATAAAAAAAAAAAAAAAAAAAAAAAATCATATTTTTTCCACAAACATGATTTTTTCGCCCCAATATTTTGTTTCACAAGGGTAACAGGAGAAATTGGACCCTAAAAGTTGTCCAATTTGTCCCGAGTACGCAGATACCCAATATGTGGGAGAAAACTACTGTATGGGCACACATCGGGGCTCGGAAGGGAAGTAGTGATGTTTTGGATTGCAGACTTGGACGCCATGTCGTGCTTGGAGAGCTCCTGATGTGCCTAAACAGTGGAAACCCCCCACCATTTTTGGAAACTAGACCCCCTCAAGGAACTTATCTAGATGTGTGGTGAGCACTTTGAACCCCGAAGTGCTTCACAGAAGTTTATAACGCACAGCTGTAAAAACAAAAAAAACTTTTTTTTTTACAAAAATGATATTTTCGCCCCAATTTTTTATTTTCCCAAGGGTAAGAGAGGAAATTGGACCCCAAGAGTTATTGCGCAATTTGTCCTGAGTACGCTGATACCCCATATGTGGGGGTAAACTACTGTTTGGGCGCATGGCAGAGCTCAGAAGTGAAGGAGCACCGTTTGACTTTTTCAACGCAGAATTGGCTGGAATTGAGATCAGACGCCATGTCACATTTGGAGAGCTCCTGATGTGCCTAAACAGTGGAAACCCCCACAAATAACACCATTTTGGAATCTAGACCCCCTCAAGGAACTTATCTAGATGTGTGGTGAGCACTTTGAACCCCGAAGTGCTTCACAGAAGTTTATAACGCACAGCTGTAAAAACAAAAAAACTTTTTTTTTTTTTTACAAAAATGATATTTTCGCCCCAATTTTTTATTTTCCCAAGGGTAAGAGAGGAAATTGGACCCCAAGAGTTATTGCGCAATTTGTCCTGAGTACGCTGATACCCCATATGTGGGGGTAAACTACTGTTTGGGCACATGGCAGAGCTCAGAAGTGAAGGAGCACCGTTTGAGTTTTTCAACGCAGAATTGGCTGGAATTGAGATCAGACGCCATGTCACATTTGGAAAGCCCTTGATGTGCCTAAACAGTGGAATCCCCCCAATTCTAACTTCAACCCGAACCCCAACACACCCCAAACCCTAGTCCCAACTATAACCCTAACCACAAACCTAACCCTAACACACTCCTAACCCTAATCCCAACCCTAACTTTAGGCACAACCCTAGCCCTAACTTTAGGCACAACCCTAACCGTAATGGGAAAATGGAAATAAACACTTTATTTTATTATTTTTCCCTAACTAAGGGGGTGATAAAGGGGGGTTTGATTTACTATTTATAGCGGGTTTTGATGTTTGGCAGCTGTAACGCTAAAAGACGCTTTTTATTGCAAAAAAATAGTTTTTGCATTACCACATTTTGAGAGCTATAATTTTTTGCATATTTTGGCCCACAGATTCATATGAGGTCTTATTTTTTGCGGGACGAGGTGACGTTTTTATTGGTACCATTTTTAAGCACGTGACATTTTTGATCGCTTTTTATTTCGATTTTTGGGAGGTTAGAATGAACAAAAATCAGCAATTCATGAATTTCTTTTGGGGGGGGGGCGTTTATACCGTTCCGCGTGTGGTAAAATTGCTAAAGCAGTTTTATTCTTCGGGTTAGTACGATTACAGCAATACCTCATTTATATCATTCTTATGTTTTGGCGCTTTTATACAATAAAAACAATTTTATATAAAAAATAATTATTTTTGCATCGCTTTATTCTGCGAGCTATAACTTTTTAATTTTTTCGCTGATGATGCTGTATGGCGGCTTGTTTTTTGCGGGACAAGATGACGTTTTCAGCGGTACCATGTTTGTTTATATCGGTCTTTTCGATCACGTGTTATTCCACTTTTTGTTCAGTGGTATGATAAAGCATTGATTGTTTGCTTTTTTTAAAAATTTTTTTAAGGGGTTCACTAAAGGGGTTAACTAGTAGGACAGTTCTATAGGGCGGGTCGTTACGGACACGGCGATACCAAATATGTGTACTTTTATTGTTTTTTTTTTATTTACAGGAAGAAATGAGTTTATTGGGGAATTTTTTTTTTTCCTTTATTTTGGAATTTTTTTTTTTTTTTACACTTGTTATTTTTTTTTTAACTTTACTTTGTCCCAGGGTGGGACATTACAGTATAGGGTCAGATCGCTGGTCTCACAGAGTAAAACCAGCGATCTCACAGGCAGTGCTGCAGGCTTCCTCAGCGCCTGCTCTCAACAGGTGCTGAGGAAGCCGCCTCCCTGCAGGACCCGGCAGCCATCTTGGATCTGGGGTCCTGCAGGGAAGAGGCCTTCAGAACAGCGCAGTCACATCGCGCTGTTCTGAGGGCCTCGGGAGCACGCAGGGAGCCCCCTCCCTGCGCGATGCTCCCCTGTGCCCCCGGTACACCGCGATCATGTTTGATCGCGGTGTGCCAGGGGTTAATGTTCCGGGAGCGGTCTGTGACCGCTCCTGGCACATAGTGCCGGGTGTCAGCTGTGATAAACAGCTGACACCCGGCTGCAATCAGCTGCGCTCCCCCCCGGGAGCGCAGCTGATCGCTTCAACGTACTATCCCGTCCATGGGCAGATTGTCATGGGTTTAATGGACGGGATAGTACGTCGGATGGCAGAGAGGGGGTTAAACAAGCTTGATACGTTTTGGATACAAGTCTTGTGGACCGATGAGGTTAAAATAGAACTCTTCAATCACAATGATAAAAGATAAGTGTGGAGAAAATAGGGCACAGAATTTCAGGAAAATGACATCTCGTCAACCAATAAGCATGGAGGATCAATCTTGCTTTGTGGTTGTATTGTAGCCAATGGCGACGGGAACATTTCACGGGTAGAGGGAAGAATGGATTGAATTAAATTTCAACAAATTCTTGATGCAAACATACCATCTGTAAAAAAGCTAAAGTTTAAGAGGATGGCTTCTACAAATAGAATGATTAGTGTTGAGCGAGGATACTCGTTGCTCGGGTGGTCTCAGAGTATTTGAATGTGCTCGGAGATTTAGTTTCTGTTGCTGTAGCTGCATGATTTGCAGCTGTTTGACAGGCTGAATACATGTGGGAATTCCCTAACAAACAGGCAATCCCCACATGTATTCAGGCTGTCAAGTAGCCGCAAATCATGCACCTGCGGCAACAGAAACTAAATCTCTGAGCACGCCCAAATACTCGGAGACCACCCGAGCGTGCTCAGGAAAACCTGAGCAACGAGCATACTAGCTCATCACTAATAGTCTATTGTGGATTTTGAAGTGTTTTTAGGATTACCTCAAGAGTTGCAAGCTGAAGGTTTTACAATGGCCCTCACAGTCCTCTGATCTGAACATCATTGAAAATCGGTGGCTAGACCTAAAAATAGCAGTGCATGCAAAACAACCCAGGAATCTCACAAAACTGGAAGAATTCTTCAAGGAAGAAAGGATGAAAATAACCTCAAACAAGAATTAAGAGACTCTTGTCTGGCTACAAAAAATAAGTTTATAAGCTGTGATAATTTCAGAAGGGGGTGTTACTAGGTACTAACCATGCAGGGTGCCCAAGATTTTGCACTGGCCAATTTTTTTTTCTGTGAGGCTGTGTTTCCATGGTCCGGAAACAGCACTTTGGACGTAGCGGAAAGTCCGCTCCGCCCAAAGCCCCGCCCCCTTTTGAACACGCGGTCATTCCGGATGTGTTCATGGAACACATGCGGAATGACCGCAGGGCTACATAGCCCTGTTTTATTTCCCTTGCGGCGCCGCAGCGTCGCCGGAAGGGAATAGAACATGCTGCGGTCTAAAAAGACGCGCCGCATGTCCGGAAACGCAGGTCTTCCGCCTGCGTGTTTTGAAGCATAGTGGAGACGGGATTTCTTGAAATCCCCTCCACTATGCTGTAACATCTGGACGCTGCGCCAACGCACAGCGTCAAACACGCAGCAAATCCGGACTGTTTCCTAACCGTGGAAACATACCCCAAGTTTTAAAATGTAAAAGATGAAAACATTTTTTTTGGGATAAAATGCACAGGAAATGTGTCATCTTTAACTTTAGGCCTTTTAAAGATCATATCATATCTTCAACTTGCTTTACTGTTCACAACAGCAGTAATTTTGACCAGGGGTGCCCAACCTTTTACATGCCTCTGTATGAGATGGAAATGTTACATTCAACATACGGAATAGAAGACCAGACTACAATTACATCAAGAGCTCAAATCCAAGAAGATTTTCTATACCCCATCGACCACGTACGAAGAGGAGAAAATGGTCATTGTTTTGGCTACAAACAAAGCATGTTCTAACTAAACAAGCATCTAGCAATTGGACTGGAGAAATGGGCCGAGTGCCCAGATGCAAATCCGTGAGTCCAGGCATTTATGTACTCGTTACACCCAGTTTCAGATTAAGCAAATATCATCGAAACCATCTGATTATCCCTGAAGTACCTGGACAGTGTACAGAAGTTATTTTCATGAAAGTTGACTAGGGAAGGGAAATAGTGGCTGCTTAGAAGAAACTTTAAAAACTTATTTTAGGGAACAGCAACTCCATAATATTTAAAACAGGTTCTACCACTGATCAGAAGATTCTGCAAACCTCTTTTGCAATAAATTTACTAGATTAAACATGTAATTGGTGGGGAACCAACCATGATGGGATCCCTCCCCGTGTTACTGATACCACTGGTTAAGATTAGAAAATCATTAAATGTTAAAAAGGTCAGAGGTGGCTATACACTTTAAAACCCTGTTGGCCTGAAGGGTGTTCAACAGCTAAGCTTCCAGACTCGCCTACATCTATGCACGCTCAGAGTGCGAGAGCAAGCACGTTCTTAAAGGGGTTGTCCACTACTAGGACAACCCCTTCTTAAACCAAATGTTCGGCCCGATAAAATAAAGCCTATACTTGCCTGTAGTGCCCGCTCCGTTCCAGCGGTGTCGGCACTCGAGGTCTCCAATCAGCACTGGTGTCACTGTCTCTACCTTGGACAAACTGAACATAAAGACGGAATCTGGACTACAACTGATCCTTGGCTTCCTCTTCATTTTCAGTTTGTCTGAAAGCGGAGTCAGTGACACCAGCGTCACATGTCATTCCACCGCATCACAGCCCTGAGACAGCGAGTGCCGACATCGCTGGAACAGGAGGGGAATACAGGCTTTATTATTTTATCGGGGCCAAACATTTAGTTTAAGAAGGAGTTGGTCCTGGTAGTGGACAACCCCTTTAAAAGGGAGAGAGAAATAATGACTCTCGAGGAGGCTCATCTCCTTGAGAATAAAGAGAAGTCATGTTGAAATTTACCAAGACCAACCATTCTTTTTGTCATTTGGGAAAAGTTGGGTCACAGTCATACACAATAGAAGGACAACCTGTATTCATTTAATGGGGCATAAGTAGCAATACTTTCTCATTTTAACCTGGACTGCACAGTCTTAAATTGCGCCAAATTTATCACTGGTTTATGCCATTTGAGATACAGACAAGGTGCAGAAAGTGTCTAAAACACAAATATTGTACACGCCTTAGGCCTCTTTCACACTTCAGTCATACAACGTCAGTCAAAATCCGCCAAAGTGAGAAAAAAGCGGATCCGCCATTTTTTTTTTGCGGATCCGCTTTTTTCCCATTGACTTGCATTAGTGGCATATTTTGACGGATGGTCGTCCGTTGGATCCGTCAAAAAACGTACCTACCAAAAATTTGGCATCCGCCGTTTTTAAAAACGTCCAATGCAACGTTTTTTATGGCCGCCAAAATAGACTATGGCGGATCCGTCAAAAAACAGATCTAATGGACGACCATCCGCCAGCGGATACGTTGCTCCCATAGAAAATCCATTGAAAATGTCCAAGATGACCCCACAGTCTGTGGGAGCTTTATTACAGATGTGTACAGTCAGCAAGGATCCATGAAACCGGGTATGCTCCCTTACCTGCTCCATTTTCACAACGAGAAGTTTCGAGAGCCCTCACCTCACATCCCCTACCTCCAGCTCAAGAAAGTTCCACACGCCTCATTGACTCACAAGCTGTTCAATAAATTCTGAAAACCCTTCAACCAGGAAACAGCCTTCTTTATCAAAGGTGGTGAGGAGCCAACATAATAGCCTGCATATCTACACGCTGATGACTCGGGGCAGATTCCTGGCCAGTCAGGGGTTACTCATGACAGTGAATCACAGGCAAAGAGTGGAGTCATCAGAGCAGCTCTGGCAGATATAGACTAGACACTATATAGACTAGCAGTCAGAAATAAAGAAGCCACTCCCTACACGGCTGACGTTATTAGGCCATGTTCAGATGTGACTGATTCTGTGCTGCAAATCTGCAGTAAATTACAGTACAATACATTTGGATGAGATTATTTAAAACACCCTTACAATGTGGTTACCAAAGGCTCAGAAATAACAGAATCTCACTGCAGATGTCAAAATATAGGATTGAAATCCAAAGCAAAATCCCCCTACAACACACGCAGATTTAGGCCGGCGTCACACACAACGACAAAAAAAAAAAAAAAAATCGGTCCGTTTTAGACGGTCGATTGTCGGATCAAAATGCAAACATCACACATGCTTCTGTCATCCGATTTTCCTTCAAAGATGCGATTTAGTCGCATGTGTGTGTAGCTTGTAACATCCGATTTTCATCCAACCTGCGAGATTTTCTCGCAGGCTTGCAAAACTGACTATTATATATATATATATACATACATACATACATACATACATACATACACACACGTCATTGTGACATGTACATATACATATATTTATAGTTCCTAGACTTCTACATACTGTTATAGCCGCTAATTCAATTGCCGGCTTCTGTGAAATCACAGAAGCCGACATGAAATGATACATTGTTTCCACACAGTTAACCATGTCATTTCCTGTATTTTGATATTTGTTTAGAACTTACAATTACATGAGTGTATTTGTGCAAAATTTCAGACATGTAGGGGTTAATTAAAGGTGTAGTTTCGTTGAAAAAAAAATGCGTGGGCTCCCGCTGTATTTTCTCCACCAGACAGACAAAGCAAAGCGAGTGGGGGCAGATAATAACAGCCTAGGGAGGGTACATTTTTTGTGCCCCCCCTGGCTACTAACATCTGCCCCCAGACACCCCAGAAAGGGCAAATCTATAATTAGATTCGCCCTTTCTGGCACTTTGCCCGTCTATTCCCATTGCCCTGTAGCGGTGGCGAATGGGTTAATAATCTCACCTTACTGTCACCTTAGTATTGAAAGGTGACCTTAACGCAGGTTAATAATTGAGAGCTGTCAATTAGACAACTATTGTAATTGCCAACGCATGCTGAACCACTTAACATTTCAGAGGGACTTTTAGGCTATGGTTCCACGGTCCGGAACCATAGCGCTTTTGACGGAGCGGAAATTCCGCTCCGTCTAAGCCCCGCCCCCTTTCTGACGCGCGATCTTTCCGGAGGTGTTCAGGACACCTCCGGAACACCTCCGGAAAGAACGCAGGGCTACATAGCCCTGTGTAATATTCTGTTGCGGCGACGCAGCGTCGCCGCAATACGCGAGGACATGCTGCGGTCTGAAAAGACGCGCCGCATGTCCGTTTACGCAGGTTTGCCACCTGCGTATTGTTACGCATAGTGGAGACGGGATTTCTTGAAATCCCCTCCACTATGCTGTAACATCTGGACGCTGCGTGTTTGGCGCTGCGCCAGCGCACAGCGCCAAACACGCAGCGTTTCCTGACCGTGGAAACTCACCCTTAGGGTAGGTGCACCCGATTAGTGAACACTGCAGGTTGGACGCGGCGTACCTGTTCAGCGTCCAACCTGCAGCATCCAGATGGTAAAGCATAGTTGATGGGATTTCAAGAAATCCCACGCCACTGAGTCCAGAGACGCCCACAGAGACTGACATGCGGCGCGTCTTTCCAGACCGCAGCATGTCCATTTATCTTGCGGAGACGTGGGCCTCCGCAAGACAAAATTTCACCCATACAATGTATTGAAGCGGTGAATCCACACGGTTCAATGAACACATGCGGATTCACCTGCACTCAATAGCCGGCAGCGCTTTGGACACAGCGGACATGCACTGCGTCCAAAGCGCTGCCAATTCCTGATCGTCTGCACATACCCTTACACACAATATAGAGTAACACATTACTCCGATACAGGAGTGAGGGCCGGCTAACAAGCTTCTGCACTTCATCCTGATGACGGTATTCACTACTGGCTGTGGCAGCATAAACCCTTACGTAGGCATCGTGTGACTAATGGCCCATTGCTCCCAACTAGGGTTGAGCATTCCGATACTTCCGATACCTGAAATCCAATGTAAGTCTATGGGAACAAAATATCGGAAGTAAATACTTCCGATATTTTGTTCCCATAGACTTACATTGGATTTCAGGTATCGGAACTGGGTTTCGGTATCGGAATGCTCAACCCTACTCCAACCCATTTGTACGGCTATACTTTATTTCATTGAACATGACAAAGAATAGTTATTACTTTTGGCGGTGACGCCTTGGTATCATTATAGGTCTGTGTCAGAAATGAGACTGCTGCCTACTGTATTTGGCAACATGCTGTAATATGGCGGTGTTTAACTATTACATGACTTGTCGACATTAAAGGGGTTTCTCCACTATTAAACTTTAATGGACCTCCGCCCTGTGTCCCCCAACATTCCTATCCGGCAGAGGGAGTCACATGAGGCTGCAGCCATCATATTCCATCTGAGAGGAGGACGCCGGCTGGGGCAGAATGGCAAAGAAACAGCCCATCAGAGGCCATGTGGTGCCCCTCATCAGGTGCTGAGATGGGGGACACAGTACAGAGTGTGGAGGAGTGGTTCAGGACTAGGAGGGAGTACAGGCCTTTTTTGTATGAAACTGCCCTGGAGTTACTAAAGGGGTGGTCTCAAGTTTGAAAGTTGTCCTCTATCCATAAGAGAGGGAATAACTTTTTTGATCATTAGGGTTCCAGCCACCGTGGCCCCCTTCGATCCTGAAAACCAGTGCTTTAGTGCTGCAGCTGAATGGAGAGTTAGGGTATGTTTCCACGATCAGGAAACATTCCGGATTAGCTGCGTGTTTGACGCTGTGTGTTGGCGCAGCGTCAAACACGCAGCGTCCAGATGTTACAGCATAGTGGAGGGGATTTAAAGAAATCCCGTCTCCACTATGCGTAAAAATACGCAGGCAGAAGACCTGCGTTTCCGGACATGCGGCGCGTCTTTTTAGACCGCAGCATGTCCTAGCGACTTGCGGTGACGCTGCGTCGCCGCAACGGAAATAACAGGGCTATGCAGCCCTGCGTACTTTCCGGATGTGTTCCGGAGGTGTCCGGAGCACATTCGGAAAAAGCGTGCGTCAAAAAGGGGGCGGGGCTTTGGGCGGTGCGGAATTTCCGCTCCGTCCAAAGCGCTGTGGTTCCGGACCGTGGAACCACAGCCTAAGTCAATCCTGCACAGTACTGCTCCGATAATGGGAGCACTGGAGAAGGCTTAGTGCAGCGCTCGGCTGGTCTTCGTGGATCTCATTGGAATGAACGCACATTATCAATCAACAGCTCCATTCAGCCGGGCTCTTCACAGCCCTAAAAGTACTGCCACACTTAGCGATCTCGTTAGCGATCACGATAACGACGCAAGCTAACGAGATCGTTGGTGTGATCGCTTTTAGGTCGCTAGTAGCTGCCAAACAGGAGATCTCATAAACGACTCATCAGCGGTCAGCGATCTCTTTAACGACTTTGGCGGTCGTTAGGATCTGTTATTAGCATGTACTGAGCACTTCTGATTCATAGGAATTTCCAGCATCGCTCCTGCTCTCTGCGTCCTGCTAGCCTGCTTTGCAACTTCTGCGATCCTCTCTGTGATGCAAAAGAGAACTTACAGATATTGAGATCCACTCCGTGACGCTAAAAAACAGTCCCGCCTGCGCCGCTGTCATATGCGTCACAAACGAGGTCGCTCGTCGTTCGCAACAGGTGCCAAACACAACGATATAGGCTCACCAGCGGAACGCCAACGATCAAAAAACGGTCCAGAATGCTAGTGAACGATCAGCGACATCACAGCAGGGCCACATCGTTGCTACATGCCACACACAACGAGGTCGCTAACGAGATCGCTAAATAGTGACGTTTTAGTGATCTCGTTAGCGATCTCACTTAGTGTGGCATACCCTTAAGACTTAGGATTGGTGGGGACCACGCAGGTCAGACTTCAAGCAATTATAAAGTTAACCTCTATCCTACATATAGGGGTTATCTTTAAAACAGAATAAAGCTCTAAGATTACTTTGTTTAGTAATGGAGAAATTCTTTTATTGAATGCACTGGTTTCCGCAAGTCATTACCTTACATTATTACTCTGTGCAATATTTCCATTTTGTGGCATCACTGTGTGCAATGGCTTTTTTCTACAACTAAACCATGTCTTCTGTTCTCTGTAACTTCCCTATGTGTATAACCCTTCAGATCCACTTAAACAGAAATATTATTGTGAATGATCATTTCATGCCAATCACTTGACCTACAAAGATCTAACAATGAGCAGCCCTCCAGTGAATAGGTGATCATTTATATAGAGCGGACACCCCTTAAATGTTTTAGGTTTGACTAGTGATGAGCGAGCATGCTCGGGTGCTAACCGAATGTCTTCCGTGTGCTCGAAAAACACGTTCAAGTCCCTGCGGCTGCATGTCTCACGGCTGTTAGGCAATCCCCGCATGTGTTGCGGTTATTGAACAACAAGACATGCAGGTGCGGGGAGTCGCCGAAAACACTTAACACTCGAGCATGCTCACGTAACACCTTATCCAAGCCCACTTGCTCATCGCTAGGTTTGACACATGATTTGTGGTATAACACAAATAATTGGAAAGTTACTCCATTCCTTGTATTTTATGGACTGGCTGACCACTGCCCTGTTCGGGATTTTGGCACGCATCTGCCTCCAGTGCAAGTGACCAAGCACCTCATACAGAGGTGGAAAAAGTTTTACCAAATCTATAAGCTGCATAAAAAACAAGAGTAGAATCCATGCTGTTACCGACCTGAGGTCCAATCCTTCTGGTTTTTTCATTTTGCAATGTAAAGAGGTAAATGAGCGGCAAAATCCATGACAAATCAGCATGAAACTCATACTAATTTTAACCACAGATGTTTTGCACTCAGATTACGGCCCACGTGGACATCTCCTATAAATTCATCAAATTATTGGCAAGACCCACAAAGTACTGGGACGACAAAAAAAAAAATCGTACCTTTTATTGTGTGAGCTTGCACTATACTACACCGTAGCAGTGGCAAGCAGCGATCTCCGGCTGGGACACCCGTGGCGGACAGTCGCCACGTAGCGCCAGCTTTATTCCAAGTCATTACACCAGTGCAGCTCCCAGTCCTCCTGATCTAAACCACTTGGAGCGGCCATACATGACTGGGCATAATTTGGACAGAAAAGGGGGCTGCAGACACTCCAAGGTCACAGATTGGCTGCAGCAGTCACCTACCAGGGTCCACACCAGATATTGATGCCATCAGTGTGGCGGGGTGACAGCTGTGGGAACCCCACACCACAGGGAGGAGAATATGGAGTTTTTTTATGCATTATACCCTCCTGGACCAGATGCATCACAGCTTACAATGTAGTGGGAAAACCAGGGTGTAACTACAACAGGTGCAGGGGTTGCAATTGCACCTGGGCCCTGGAGCCTAGGGGGCCCTAAAAGTCCCTTTGGCCTATGAAAAAAGACTATTGCTATTAAAGATATAAAATATTGGGGGGCCCTGTTGGAGCTTTTGCATCAGGGCCCATGAGTTCCAAGTTACGCCACAGGGAAAACCCTTTTAAAAGTATGACCCTCCAGGCCCCAATGCACATTAGAGGAACGTCCTGTGAAGCCGCTGATCTAGGCCAAATAGACCACGTCCAGCTTTATTTTTACCAGGAGATTCGCACTGAATTAAACACCCAATTCTTTTCTTTCACTTGGTGAGATAAGCCGCCATCACAGCGGTCAACAGCGTATACTGCAGAAAACACATACACTCTCGGCCAAACTGAGCATACATGCTTATGGGCGGAGAAGACACGAAAGCGGCCGACAGTAGGAGGCTCCGGCGGGCCCGGATCTCTGTGGACAATGGCCCGGAGTGTGTAACATGGACTATGTGGAAACCGCTCTGTGGACGTCGACTAAAGGAGCAAGGCCCAAGACAAAAGTCCTGAGGGGCCGGACGGATGTACAGTGTTCAGACACGATGGTTATCAGTATCTACCCCTCCCCTCAGAGAGATAGAGATATATATATATATATATATATTATATATATATATATATATATATATATATATATATATATAGGAAGGGGCCATACTGGATGACAACAGTGACGTCAGCATAGGGGACCGCAAACAAATGACGTGCTGGAGGGCAGTACCTACAGGACTCCACCACAAGGGAGCGCTACAACAGTGAGGCGCTTGGCTGGAGATGACAGCGCACCAGCACAGGCGGCCTCCATTGTTTCCCCCCCAGTCGCACTTACTTTCTGTATCCTCTTCAGCGCCATGGAGAAGTTCAGCTGGAGAGCGGCAGGTCAGACAGGACGGCGGGCTGCTGCGGGAGGGACGGTACGGGAGCGCTGCCGCTGGAGACCGGGTGACGCGGGCCTGTCACTGCGGCTCTGCTCTATCAGGAGGAAGCGACTCAGGAGAACCGCCGGCGCGTATCCTGAGTCACTGTGGGCGGAGCTAGTTGTCGGAGGGCGGGGCTTTTTACGGCTTTTTTCTTTCCGCTTTCAATAGATGACGTCAGAGGCGGCATCTCGGGAATTGAAGTCTGCGGCGGGGTTTTTTTTTTTTTCACAAACTAAACTTTATTTGAGTACGACAAAGAAACAAAGCACAGTTGCTCCTTTTTTTTCTCTCAGCGCATGAAAGTGGCAATATCTGTAGACAGGAAGCTATGTCCCCGAGTAAAGAAACCAGCCTGTAGCTCAAGTTCACACACGGCTATTATGTAAAGTGCTCACAACAACCAGCAACTTACTGTTTACTTCTTACTACAAATCCTCCCTAATCTCAAGAGTGGAGGGTTTATGCATTTTTTTTTACAGTTGCCTGGGTTACCGACCACCTTGTGTATTGGGAGTGGTCGGTTACCATGTAAGACGTGCTACACGCAGACTATGCGCTTTCCAGCCGCCCGCAGCGCTCTGACGCTTCCACCTGTGCTTCTCCCATGCCACAGATGTGCCAAGTCGCTCAGCTCACAGCCGGAGACAGAGCACCGTTCACACCGGTAGCACAACCATGCAGCAGACCCGAAGTGTCAGTCTTCAGAAGCTGAAACCAAGAGGTGGCGGAGCGGTGCGCTCCCGGAGATACAACGCAAGAAAAGCCCCTTTAAGACCACGTTCACACGTTCAGTATTTGGTCAGTATTTTACCTCAGTATTTATAAGCCAAAA
>JARQOD010000003.1:541275680-541314723 GCA_033576555.1 Oophaga sylvatica | reverse complement strand
GTTGCCAGGGAGCAGCGGGTACAGGAAGCGGAAGAAGACGGCCGGCAGGCAGGTGTCTCGGAACTTTGTTGCGGGCACAGGAGACACAGGCAGAAACAAAGTCTATTACGTCTTTGTGCGGGGTAGGCCACCAATAATGCCGGGTAATGAGTTGGAGGGTCTTTTTTGACCAGCGTGGCCAGCGAGTTTAGACGAATGACCCCAATGTAGAATTCTCTTCCGATCAGTCTCTGATACGAACGTCTTACCAGGAGGGAGACGGTTTAGACTCACGGGAGCCACCTGCATCACTCTGGCGGGATCGATGATATGTTTAGGTTCATCTTCGAGATCCGACACCAGGAAGGACCGGGACAAGGCATCCGCCTTGATGTTTTTGTCAGCCGGGCGAAAATGCAAGAGAAAATCAAAACGGGCAAAAAACAAGGACCACCGGGCTTGGCGAGGGTTAAGTCTCTGAGCATGCTGAAGGTAAGACAGATTTTTGTGGTCCGTGTAGATGATTACCGGATGAAGAGCCCCCTCGAGTAGGTAACGCCACTCCTCCAATGCCAATTTAATGGCCAATAACTCTCGATCTCCTATGGAGTAGTTGCGCTCGGAGGAGGAGAAGAGTTTTGAGAAGAAACCACAGGAAACCATCTTCCCGGATGAAGATTTTTGAGTAAGTACCGCTCCGGCTCCAGCAGAGGAAGCGTCCACCTCCAGGAAGAACTGCTTGTTGCCGTCCGGGCGATGCAGCACTGGAGCGGAAGAGAAGGCTTGTTTCAAGGAAAGAAAGGCCTCCTCTGCTTCGGGCGTCCACTGTTTGGGGTTAGCATCCTTGCGAGTGAGCGCTGAGATTGGAGCAGTCCTGGAAGAGAAGTGCGGTATGAAGAGACGGTAATAGTTAGCGAATCCCAGGAACCGCTGAATGGCCTTCAACCCCTCTGGTCGGGGCCACTTCTCGATGGCAGACAGTTTCTCCGGATCCATTCGTAGGCCTGTCTGAGAGATAATGTAGCCCAGAAACGGAAGCGAGGTCTGCTCAAAGAGGCACTTCTCATATTTGGCGAAGAGGTGATTCTGCCTGAGCCTGAGCAGAACCTGACGAACATCCCTCCGGTGAGACTGGAGATCCGGAGAGAAGACCAAGATGTCGTCAAGGTACACCACAACGCAGGAGTAGAGGAGGTCCCGGAAGATGTCATTGACCAACTCCTGAAAGACTGCTGGAGCATTACAGAGACCAAAGGGCATAACCAGATACTCGTAGTGGCCATCCCGGGTGTTGAATGCCATCTTCCATTCATCTCCTCGACGGATACGAACCAGGTTGTATGCTCCACGAAGATCCAGTTTAGTGAAGACTCTAGCCCCTCTAAGACGATCAAACAACTCCGGAATGAGCGGAAGAGGGTACTTATTCTTCACTGTGATCAAATTTAGGCCTCTGTAGTCAATACAGGGACGGAGAGATCCGTCTTTCTTTTTTACAAAAAAGAAACCTGCTCCCGCGGGGAGGTAGATTTACGGATGAATCCTTTCGCTAAATTCTCCTCGATATATTCTGACATCGACCTGGTCTCTGCAGCGGACAATGGGTAAATACGCCCACGGGGAGGCGTAGTACCGGGTAGCAGGTCGATCGGGCAATCATATGGTCTATGCGGGGGTAATGTCTCTGCTTCCTTTTTATTAAAGACATCCGCGAATGACCAATATGGAATCGGGAGTCCAGGTAGATTAGAGGGTGTAGGAGAAGAACGGACGGGATGGACAGGCACCAGACACGTTTTATGACAGTCCTGTCCCCAGCGAAGAATCTCTCCATTCTGCCAGTCGAGCACGGGTGCATGTTTTTGGAGCCAAGGCAGACCTAGTAAGAAAGCATGAGAGAGTCCAGGTAAAACATGAAACGAGATGCTCTCAGAATGCAACATTCCCACCTGCAGGGTTATGGCTTCGGTGATAAGTTGGATGGGACGAGGTAGGAGACCCCCATCCACAGCAGCAACAGATACTGGTTCAACCAGAGGTTTGGTGGGAATGCGATACTTCTCTACTAGAGCCTGTGAAACAAGATTCCCAGCTGCTCCAGAATCAAGTTGGGCCAGTTCGAAGTAACGGTTCTTACCGATGAGAATAGAGACAGACAGCAGCAGAGATGAAGAGGATTTATTCTGGTCTAGGTGGACCTCTCCGAGCGAACCTAGACACAGGCGTTTCCCGACCTCTCCGGACAGGTACGGATCCAGTGCTCCTTACTGCCACAGTAGAAGCAACTCCTCTCGGCACGGCGTGAGTCCTGACGGGCTTTGACCATCTTGGTCTGGTCGACCTGCATAGGCTCAGCAGTGTGCATCTGGGGAGAAACGGAAGGGGTTATAGGTCTCTGAAACGAGGGTGCAAGACGAGGAAACCCTCTCTCACGGGTGACCTCTTTGGCACGTTCCTGGAACCGTAGATCAATTCGATTGGCAAGATTTATTAAATCATCAAGGGAGGTTGGAATGTCCCGACCGGCAAGTTCATCTTTAATACGGCCGGACAGACCCTCCCAGAAGACCGAGATCAGGGCGTTATTGTCCCAAGCCAACTCTGAGGCTAGAGTACGGAACCGTATGGCATATTGACCAACGGTGAGACTCTCCTGATGGAGACGCAACAGAGATGATGCAGAGGAGGTCTTCCGTCCAGGTTCGTCGAATACCTTCCGGAAGGCCGAGAGAAAAGCAGGCAGGTCAGATACCAGAGGATCTTCTCTCTCCCAGAGAGGATTAAGCCAGGCCAGAGCCTCTCCGGTGAGATGGGACATGATGAAGGCAATTTTGGCCCGGTCAGAGTTTAAACTGGTGTGCCAGGAGTTCGAAATGCAGGGTGCACTGGTTAATAAAACCACGAGCCAGAGCAGGGTCGCCTCCAAACCTAGGAGGAGCTGAAAGTCGGGGTCCAGGAATGGAAACCACGGAATTGGGAAGCAGCGAGGCTGCCAGATTATGAGTCATGGCTCCAGCGGTGGTTGCTGGTGATGAATTCAGAGTGTCCAGGCGGGAATTGACGTTCCGCAGGTGACCCAGGATGGCCTCCTGTTGCGACCTCTGGCGAGATAGTTCATGACACAATTCCGGGAGTGAAGGGGTTTGGGTGCCACCGGGTTCCATGGCCCGAGCAAACTGTAACGGGTCTGGTAGGTGAAACCACTGAGCTTTATTATACAAGACAGTATACTTGTAAGAGAGCAGGTGGCGCCCGGGGAATACGGACAGGAATTCACGGGAAGTGACCAGGGCAGTCTCTGGGTAGGCAGGTTGTCACAGCAAGTGACCAGGGCAGTCTCTGGGCAGGCAGGTTGTCACAGCAAGTGACCGGGGCAGTCTCTGGGCAGGCAGGTTGTCACAGCAAGTGACCGGGGCAGTCTCTGGGCAGGCAGGTTGTCACAGCAAGTGACCAGGGCAGTCTCTGGACAGGCAGGTTGTCACAGTAAGTGACCAGGACAGTTTCTGAATAGACAGGCTTATACGACCTGAGATGTTGGAGCCTCCTGGTAGGCTGCAGTCTGATGGCAGATGATCGCTCCCAAGCGAGCAGGCAGGAATCTTTGGAGTAGCCGGTGATCACTGCTGGAGATGTCCGAACCTTCGGATAAAGCTGCAGTCGGATGGCAGATGATCGCTCCCAAGTGAGCAGGCAAGAGTCTCTGAAGTAGCCGGTGATCACTGCTGATGAAGTCCGAACCTTCGGATAGAGCTGCAGTCGGATGGCAGATGATCGCTCCCAAGTGAGCAGGCAAGAGTCTCTGTAATCGCCGGGGATCACTGCAGGTGATGTCCGAACCTCCGGGGAGGGCTGCAGTCAGATGGCAGACAGCAAACAGACGGGTAACAGGCAGGCAACTGGAAACAGGAGCTGAGGGCTGAAGCAGAGTTATACAGTGCAACAACAACATTGCTCGGGCACCTCCATTAAGGAGGAAGCCCTTAATATAGGGTGGAGTCCTCCGGCATTGGCCGGAGACTAATTTGGAAAATGCGCGCGGCTCCTTTAAGAGCGGGGGAGGGCGCGGGCGCGCGCCCTAAGTCCAGCAGCAGGGAAGGAGCGCGCGGGCCCAGCAGGGCGGAATGAGGACGCCGAGGATGCTGGGGGTGCTGAGGACGCTGGGGCGCGTGAGGACGCAGAGCGCTGGTAAGGGGAACGGCGTCCCTGCCTAGCAGAGGGCCGGGACGCCGATGCTACACCTTCGTTTTTCCAAATTAAATAACCCCAAGTGTAATAACCTGTCCTGGCATTGCAGACCCCCCAGTTCTCTAATAACCTTGGTCGCTCTTCTCTGCACCCGCTCCAGTTCAGCTATGTCTTTCTTATACACCGGAGACCAGAACTGTACACAGTTGTCACGCTGTCTAGCAGATGTATAAATATATAATGTCAGTAATCTATCAAGTGGGACAACATTCTATATAACATATAAATAGGTAACATTAACATGTATATATAGCATAGTATTACCTGACATAATATCCTGTGGGTCAATACTGAATCCTTTTCACGCTGTCTCTGGCTAGAGGTGGACCGGGGTCTATGCTGACCCTAAACTGGGGTCCTGACTAGTCCCTCTACCTGGAGGTACTGTTAATGGTACAGAGGTCCAGGCCACCAGCGTAAACCCTGTCTCCTATAAATCCCTGACCACTGTTATCTAGTCCTTAGAAGGACCCTGATTACCACCATAGGGAATGGACAGGTAAAGGTTAACAAACAGTATAGACAAACGAGACAGACAGGGGATAAAGTAAATACTGTCTTGCATACAACATTAAAACACAGAGGGAACACCAAAGGTCTAGGAGATAAACTATAAGCAAGGTGAGGAGAAACAACAAAAGAGCTCTTAGCTTAAGTCTTCTCAGAACCGATCCTATCTGCAGTCTGTATGAATGCTTTCACCGGCATCTAACCAGCAGACTGGCAGCTATATAAAGGAAGCTAATTAGAACATAATCAAAAGCAGCCGGGCGAGGCTGGACCTAGTCTTAGCAAAGAGCTAGGTAAAATTAACTCCCTCATTACCAAACACAAAGAAACAGCAACTCAGCTGCGAGAAGTCAGAATGTGCAATCGCGACGATCTTCGTGGCGATGCACCCATGACAACAGTATTCTAAGTGTGGTCGCACCAGTGACTTGTATAGAGGTAAAATTATGTTCTCCTCATGAGCATCTATGCCTCTTTTAATGCATCAATTGAATAAACAGCACTAGTGGATACAAAGCCACAAGAATCTCTCACAAGAGTATGAAAATCCGCAGTAGAGATAATATGAAAACATAACCTGTAATGTTATATATATAAAGCTACCTAAAGATAAAGTGAAATGTGCAAATAAAATTCACTAAATCAACTTGTCACAGACTACATGCACAAGAATCTGTAAATATCCAGTACCAAACTCCAGTACACGTATACATGCGACTAATCTCAATCCTGAGAAAAAAACTATGACTGGACATCAGAATATACCAAACCAGGTGCAAAATGACCCCAGGAATGCTAATAAGCAAACCGTCTTTCTAGAGGGTATAGAAAGCCTCTGCCCTGTATGGTTAACAAGAAAGATAAAGTGCTTATGCATATAATGCTGGTCTCATAATCCTGAGTTAATGTTAAACATATATGTAAATAATATGGAACAATCTCACCCATATATGTAGCAGAGGTCAGATGTGTCTTCTTCTTAAAAGCCGGGGTACATCAAGAGTTAGAAGGGAAATCAACCCTATTATGCCCTATCAGAGCTAACATATCCTGACCCCCATGACTCCCGCCCTTACAAGGACAGTCCACATCTGGCCCTCAGGCAAACAAGCCCTATTATGTCCCTGTGCTCCCGACGCGTTTCGTCACTAGGTGACTCTTCAGGGGACCTATTAGCACCAACTGGGCATATTATAAAGATGAAGACCTCACGGGCTGCCTCTATAATGATAATGAGCGATCAGCGCCCGATAAAGCGGTCTATAACAAATCGCCAATCACAAAAGACACTCACCTGTGTCACACTGACACGCACGCTGTCCACCCATGCCGTGAGCCGCATCATTCACTTTCGGTTCTCGGGTCCGGAAGTGAATGTATCCAAAGCACTCATGCTAGGACACGTCACACATCCGCCCACCAGGTAACCATGGAGGCGGGTAACGCCGGGACTTATGCTCATGGGCAGATTCTCCGTGGTTCCAGCCATATGTTGCACATACTGAAGCGTGAAACTCAGTATCATAACTCCGCCCCCGTTACCATAGGAGCAGACAACGCCAGCACATTCATACTAAGGCATTTATTCCAGATAAGATGCCCCGTAATTCCGGCTATCTGTTACACATACCAGAGCGTGCAACTAAGCATCATGACTACGTCCCATCATCATAAAGGCAAATAACAGATCAATGGTTGGTTTAACAGAGAATGTAAAGCCGTACGGAAGACCCTGAGAACTGCCTCAAACAAGAAACATAGAGACCCCAACCACCCTGGTCTGAGGGAAGCCTATGAAACCATACAAAGACAGTACAAAACCATCCTCAGGAGGAAGAAGCAGAGTTACATCTTACCAAGCTCAGCCAACTCCAGGATGCTCTTCGGGACAATTCCTTCTGGGAACTATGGAACCACATGGGCACAAAAGACAAGAAAAACAACATCCATATCCAAAATGGCAACATCTGGCTCCAGTACTTCAAAGACCTCTATAAAGACATCCCAAAGGAAGAACTAAACCAAGAACAGGAAAACATAATGGCAAAACTAAAAGCAATGGAGGAAAAAGTAAAACATTTCCAAAACCCCGTGGATACACCTATTACATTACAGGAAGTAGCAGAGAGAATCTCTGCCATAAGATGTAGAAAAGCCGGTGGCCTGGATGGAATCCTACCAGAAATGCTGAAGTACAGCCCACCAGAAATACAGGCTGCAATGGTTAAACTCTTCAATATTGTGCTAAGTGCTGGCTACTTCCCTCGTACCTGGAACCAAGGCCTCATCACACCCATCCACAAGAATGGGGACAGGTATGACCCAGCCAACTACAGAGGCATATGTGTCAGCAGCAACCTGGGGAAACTGTTCAACAGCATCCTGAACAAGAGGATCCTCAGTTTCCTCACCGAACATAACGTCCTCAGCAAGAGCCAAGCAGGGTTCATGCCAAACCACCGCACCACTGACCACATCTATACCCTGCACAGCCTCATTCAGAGACACGTCCACAATACAAAGAACGGGAAGATATACGCCTGTTTCGTGGACTTTAAAAAGGCCTTTGATTCGGTGTGGCACCCGGGCTTATTCCTGAAACTGCTGGAGAGCGGAATAGGAGGAAAGACCTACGATGTTATCAAAAGCTCCTACACCGAGAACCTCTGCAGTGTGAGTGTGAACGGTAAAAGAACGGCTTATTTCCAGCAGAGCCGTGGAGTCAGACAAGGCTGCAGCCTAAGTCCAACGCTCTTCAACATTTACATCAACGAGCTGGCTACCGCTCTGGAATCTTCCACAGCACCAGGTCCCACCCTCCACGACACCCAGGTGAAATTCCTGCTGTATGCAGATGACCTGCTGCTTCTGTCACCAACCGAGAAAGGCCTCCAAGACAACCTGAAAATCTTAGAGAAATTCAGCTCCACCTGGGCACTACCGGTCAACCTAAAGAAAACCAACATCATGGTGTTCCAGAGGAGAAAGAGAAAATTAGACCAGCACCCTTCATTTGTTCTCAACAACTGCGCCCTTACAGGAACAGACAAATATACCTACCTGGGCCTAGAGATCCACCGGTCAGGAAGCTTCAAACAAGCCATAGAGACCCTGAAAGACAAGGCATGTAAAACCTTCTATGGCATCCGAAGGAAACTCTACCATCTGAAGCCACCAGTGAGGGTCTGGTTAAAAATCTTCGACTCTGTCATCGCCCCAATCCTCCTGTATGGCAGTGAAGTCTGGGGTCCTCACACCTACCCAGACTGGTCAAGGTGGGATTCCAGCCCAACAGAAATATTCCACCTGGAATTCTGCAAGCACCTTCTCCAAGTCCACCGGAGCACCTCCAACAGTGCCTGCCGGGCCGAGCTGGGCAGATTCCCTCTACACATAACGGTTCTAAAGAGGGCACTGTCATTCCGGGCTCACCTACATAGGAGCAATCCAAGCTCCCATCACCATAAAGCCCTGACACACGTAGGTGAAACAGAAAAACTAGGACCCTCGGAACAGCTCACCCAAACCCAACCTGACCAGAACACCAATCACAACAACCTGACAAAAGCCGAAATCAGGAAGATGGTAGACGAAGGCCAGGAGAGGTATGTCAGTGACTGGAAGAACGACATCATCAGCTCCCAGAAACTGACCATGTACCGGAGTCTACAGAGAGACTACAGTCTGGCCCCATACCTGGAGAAACTCCCGGACCCCAGAGACCGCCAGATCCTGAGCCGGTATAGACTCAGTGCCCACAGTCTGGCCATCGAATCCGGCCGACACAGGCAGAGCTACAAGCCCAGGGAGGAAAGACTATGCCAACACTGTGACCAGGAGGCCATAGAGGACGAAACCCACTTCCTGCTACACTGCTCCAAATACTCAGCAGTGAGGGACACTCACTTCAGGAGACTCTCACATCTCTTCCCGGATTTCATCACCATGAAGGAGGAAGAGAAAACATATATCTTGCTGGGGGAAGAAGAGAGAGCAGCGGAGATAGCAGCGCGGTATGTGAGCGAATGTCATAGACTGCGAGAAAGAGAACTATGATAGGCCATGGACTTCTATAGCCTCCACCCCGGATCTGCCCCTACCCAACATCCCTATGCCATGGACTTCTATAGCCCCCATCCCGGATCTGCGCCCCCATCACCCCTCCCTAAGCCATGGACTTCCACAACCCCTACCCTAGATCCGTCCCTACCCAACATCCCTATCCCTATTCCCTTTTGTACACTTGCTTTGGCAAAACTAATGTGTATTTAGTCCTGCCAATAAAGCTTCTTTGAATTTGAATTTGAATTTGAATTTGATAACACAGGCACATTCGTGAAAGGGCACTGAATCAAAATTAGCCTTTTCTTCATGACAGGGAAAGTGGTGTCCCCAAACTTAACCCCTAATAAACTTCCAAGGGGAAAATATGGTGGACAGAATCTAATAGTGAGTGGTTCAAGAACAAAGACTATATAGGAAGTAGCTGTAGAATAATAAGAACAAGATATTAACAGTTCATGGGCTACATGAAACTATTTCTGAACAATGCAAACTAACACTCTGAGAAATTCCTATATAAAGCAACCAAAATGTAATTGTTCATTCAATCCTGCTGGGGCCACAGTATTTAGTTGAAAAATCCATCGGGTTTCTTTTTGTAAAATCATCCTGTCCCAGTTGCCACCTCTGGGTGGTTTCTTAACCATCTCAATACCTACAAATTTAATAGAATTGATATCACTTCCCTGGCAGCCATTAACATGGCGTGCAATAGGGGTATCCCTTTCACGGGAAATGTCTCCGATGTGTCCCCAATCCTGCGTTTAAACTCCCTGATCGTTTTTCCCACATATTCTTTGCCACATGTGCAGCTTGCTTTATAGATTACTCCCTTGCTGCTGCAATTAATGAATTCTCTAATTGCATATTGTTGACCAGTAACATTGCTCACAAAACTGTTACCAGGGCTAAAGCGGGAACATGCAGCACAGTGGCCACACCTGAAGCATCCCTTAGTATCGTTAGATAACCATGTGATATGGGAGGGTTTTGAAAAATGACTGTTGACCAGTCTGTCCCTCAATGAGCGACCCTTTTTGTAGGTAATTAATGGTCTTTCATTGAGTTCCTTTCCAATATCTGGGTCCATAGCAAAGACAGACCAATGTTTGGCAAAAATATCACGTACTTCTTTCACTCCATTATCAAAGGTGGTGATTATTCTCATCTCACTACTACTTGGTGTTTTGACCGTCGATTTAAGGCGCTCCGATCCTATTTTTATCCTTTGCCTTCCTGTATGCCCGCTTCAGGACATCAGGGGGATACCCTCTCTCTAGGAACCTATTTCTCAGCTCCTTCGCTTGTTTTTCAAAAGCCTTCTCCGTAGAACAGTTTCTGCAAATCCTGAGATATTGGCCCTTAGGCACCCCACGCTTCAAATGTGTTGGATGGCAACTCTCCCATTTAAGTAGAGAGTTCGTAGCTGTGGGTTTCCTATATGTACAGGTGGAAAGGACACCGTCATCTTTCTTTTCAATTAAGATGTCCAAGAAGGGTAATGAGAAGGGTTCAATGACAGATGTAAAAAATAGGCAACAATCATTTCGATTTAGGATATCAATGAAAGATGTAAAACTTTCAACCGTTCCCCTCCACAACACCAAAATGTCATCTATATACCGGACCCACAGTTCAATCCCTACAGTAGCTTCATGACCACTCCTAAAAACCTGCGTTTCTTCCCACCAGCCCAGGAACAAATTTGCATACACTGGGGCACAGGGGCACCCATCGCTGTGCCCTGAGCTGGTGGTAGAATTTGTGGTCAATAGAAAAAATTTCCTAGTCAGACAGATCCGAAGAAGTCTGACAACAAATGTGCTGTGGGTCCGGTATTGACAGCCCCTTGTATTCAAAAAATACCACACCGCTTCCAAGCCCTTGTCATGGGGTATAGAAGTGTAAAGGGCCTCAACGTCTATACTACCGAGATAGATCTCAGGGTCCACAGTCAATCCTTCCAGTCTACGGAGGAGGTCCTGAGTGTCTTGCACAAATGATTGGAGAGAAGTCACAAAGGGTTTAAGTACGCAATCAAGATACAGTACAGACCAAAAGTTTGGACACACCTCATTTAAAGATTTTTCTGCATTTTCATGACTTATGAAAATTGTAAATTCACACTGAAGGCATCACAACTATGAATTAACACATGTGGAATTATATACATAACAAAAAAGTGTGTAATAACTGAAATTATGTCTTATGTTCTAGGTTCTTCAAAGTAGCCACCTTTTGCTTTGATGACTGCTTTGCACACTCTTGGCATTCTCTTGATGAGATTCAAAAGGTAGTCATCGGAAATGGTTTTCGCTTCACCGGTGTGCCCTGTCAGGTTTAATAAGTGGGATTTTTTGCCTTATAAATGGGGTTGGGACCATCAGTTGTGTTGTGCAGAAGTCTGGTGGATACACAGCTGATAGTCCTACTGAATAGACTGTTAGAGTTTGTATTATGGCAAGAAAAAAGAAGCTAAGTAAAGAAAAACGAGTGGCCATCATTACTTTAAGAAATGAAGGTCAGTCAGTCTGAAAAATTGGGAAAACCTTGAAAGTGTCCTCAAGTGCAGTTGCAAAAACCATCAAGCGCTACAAAGAAACTGGCTCACATGAGACCGACTCAGGAAAGGAAGACCAAGAGTCACCTCTGCTTCTGAGGATAAGTTTATCCGAGTCACCAGCCTCAGAAATCACAGGTTTACAGCAACACAGATTAAAGACCAGGTCAATGCCACACAGAGTTCTAGCAGCAGACGCATCTCTACAACAACTGTTAAGAGGAGACTTTGTGCAGCAGGCCTTAATGGTAAAATAGCTGCTAGGAAACCACTGCTACAGACAGGCAACAAGCAGAAGAGACTTGTTTGGGCTAAAGAACACAAGGAATGGACATTAGACCAGTGGAAATCTGTGCTTTGGTCTGATGAGTCCAAATTTGAGATCTTTGGTTCCAACCACCGTGTCTTTGTGCGACGCAGAAAAGGTGAACGGATGGACTCTACATGCCTGGTTCCCACAATGAAGCATGGAGGAGGAGGTGTGATGGTGTGGGGGTGCTTTGCTGGTGACACTGTTGGGGATTTATTCAAAATTGAAGGCATACTGAACCAGCATGGCTACCACAGCATCTTGCAGCGGCATGCTATTCCATTCCGGTTTGCGTTTAGTTGGACCATCATTTATTTTTCAACAGGACAATGACCCCAAACACACCTCCAGGCTGTGTAAGGGCTATTTGAGCAAGAAGAAGAGTGATGGGGTGCTACGCCAGATGACCTGGCCTCCACAGTCAGCAGACCTGAACCCAATCGAGATGGTTTGGGGTGAGCTGGACCGCAGAGTGAAGGCAAAAGGGCCAACAAGTGCTAAGCATCTCTGGGAACTCCTTCAAGGTTGTTGGAAGACCATTTCCGGTGACTACCTCTTGAAGCTCATAAAGAGAGAATGCCAAGAGTGTGCAAAGCAGTCATTAAAGCAAAAGGTGGCTACTTTGAAGAACCTAGAATATAAGAAATATTTTCAGTTGTTTCACACTTTTTTGTTAAGTATATAATTCCACATGAGTTAATTCATAGTTTTGATGCCTTCAGTGTGAATGTACAATTTTCATAGTCAGAAAATACAGAAAAATCTTTAAATGAGGTGTGTCCAAACTTTTGGTCTGTACTGTATATGCCTACATTCTGGCTAATGCTGCCAATGCCTGACACAATGGGCCTTCCCTTGAGAGGAGAAAGACCCTTGTGTAATTTCGGCAGGCAGTAGAAGGTAGCCACAATCACATCTTTAGGCATTAGAAAGTCAATCTCATATTTATCAATGACCCCAGCAGAAAGGCCTTCATCCAGTATATTCCTCAATTCCTTTACATAATCCGATAAAGGATTCTGTGCCAAAACTTCATAATTATTTCGGTCACCAAGAAGAGTGCTACACATTTCCTCATAGTGACCAGATTCTAGGACAACCACATTGCCACCCTTGTCAGAGGTCTTACTGTAAGGTTCTTTGTCTCTGTTGACATGTTCCTTGAAACTCAGTTTTCCGTCGGCCATTTTGCTTTCTGTCTTTCTGCAGCTCTTGCCCTCAGTTAATATGGAGTTTCCAGTTTTCATGTTCCCGCCCTGATTCTTCCCTCTTGCTTCTTAAGCAGCCTCAGCTGAACAATCAGTGCTCCTGAATCAAGCCTCAGTCAGTCTGTGACCTGACTCCTGGAAACCTTGGACTTGTACTCCATCTATTCCCTACTGAGGAACCTTGGAACACTTTTGGACTCTGGAAACCTGCTGTTTGGTGAATCCATGTTTGCAGAGGAATTACGGTACAGAGAAGAGATCCTGAACCTGCTTTGGAGATTTATTGTAGTGCTTGAAGTTACTCTGGCCTGCTGTGTCTCCTGTCACTGTTCCTGCAAACTGTGTGAACTTTTCAGCATGCTTGTATGAAGTAATACAAGTCATTTCATTTCAACCTATGTCTCCTGTGTTTTCCTCGCACCCAAGCACAAGACGCTATAGGAACTGTACACTATACATGACAAGATTCAGGAGCCAATGTTTAGTGTCTGCTGGGTCTGGGAAAGCCGTATCTGCTGTGACTGTGGATATCAGATGTCCGTTTAATACCTTATGTGATGACAGTGGTTGTGACTTCTCACAACCATTCCAGGTGAGAGCATTCCCTTAAAATTTTACTCTGGAGTGTTACCACAGGTAAACACTATTGTTTTTTTTTTTTTTTTCCTTTCCTCTTCTCCTTCCAGCACTTCTGCCTTAAAAGATCTGGAAGATGGAGGCCCGCATAAAGGAACTTTGCGGAGTGACTGATACAATCCTTTCAGATGTACAGACTTTAAAAACCCGTTTTGCAAGCCTACAGGACCTCACTAATCATAATTTGCAAGTGTTTGGACAGACTACCCAGGAATTGCGAGCCAGGATTGAGGCTCTAGAGGAACGAGCCCAGGCTCCTGCCATAACCCCGAGTTCTGGGATCCCCAAATTACCTCCTTTTCGTTTTGGCGGTGAACGTGAGAAATTCAGGGGATTTATTAATCAATGCAATTTATTTTTCTCTGCACATGCTTCACAATTTCCCACTGAACGATCCAAAGTGCTTACTATAATCATGTTGCTTACCAATAAGGCTTTGATGTGGGCAAACCCTCTGATTGAGACTAAGGATGATTGTTTGAATCACCTTGATGCTTTTATTTCAGCCATGGGGCAGGTGTTTGATGACCCCAATCGAGGTGCAACAGCTGAATCAGCCATGTTAACTTTGCGCCAAGGTAAGCGTTCAGTAGCCGAATATGCCCTGGATTTCAGGAGATGGGCTCTTGATACCACTTGGGACACTTCCGCTAAAAAATCTATTTTTCGGAAAGGGTTGTCTCCACTGATTAAGGATGAACTTGCTCGTGCCGACCCTCCCACTGCGTTAGGTGACTTTATTAACTATTGTATCCGTACTGATGCTCGTCTGACTGAACGCAGACAAGAGAGATGGTTCGAAAATAATCGCACTAACCTTTTACTACCTCCCTCCTCAGCTAAGGAACCTTTGAGTAGGATCACAAGGGAACCAGAACCTGAACCCATGCAGGTGGACTCTTTACAAAGACGGGTTAGTGATGCACGCAAAGAACATCGTATAAAGGAAAATCTATGTTTCTACTGTGGTAAGTCAGGGCACTTCATTATAAACTGCCCCAGCCGTTCTCGTAAGACTACTGCAGCAGTCATTCACTGTGAGTGTTGCGAGAGGAGCTCTGTCATGTCCGAGCCTCAGGCTCCAGAGAGATCTGCTGCAAGAGATCTTGATTTCTCGGACTTAAACTCTGTTAGTTCTGGGGACGATGACGGTATAAACGCTGCAATTTTTCAAGTTTCCTCAGCGGTGTCCCAGCTGAGTTGTAAAAGAAACAGTTCTCATTGCTTCCTTTCCATCAAACTCTGGGTTGACTCAGTCTGGGTGTCTAGCTCTGCTATGATTGACTCAGGAGCAAGTGGAAATTTTATGGATATCTCCTTTGCTCTGAAACAGGGGATACGTTCAGTGAAGAAGGCTACTCCAGTACAGATGGAGACTGTGGATGGCTCTCTACTGACTTCTGGACCAGTGGATCAAGAAACAGAGCCTTTGAGGGTCCTTATGGGTAAAGATCATCAGGAGAAAATGTCTTTTTTGCTTATCTCTTCTCCCCACTTTCCCATTATTCTAGGGCTACCATGGCTGCAGGCGCAGAATCCTACGATTAACTGGGAGACCAAGGAATTACACTTTCCGGAGAAACAGATGAGTCAAGGAGTTTCAGCTTGCTCTGTTCCTAAAGGAACCATGTCAGTCCCTGAACTACCAGCTGTATACCAGGACTATGTGGATTTATGTGACAAGAAGAACGCTGATCAGCTTCCTCCTCACCGTCCATATGATTGTCCAATTGAATTATTGCCTGGAGCCGAGATACCTTTTGGTAAGATCTACCCCCTAGCGGGGCCCGAGCTAAAAGCTTTGAAGGATTATATAGACGAAAATTTAGCCAAGGGCTTCATACGCCCTCTTCATCTCCCGCAGGTGCACCCATCTTCTTTGTGAAGAAGAAAGATGGATCTCTGAGACCCTGCATAGACTATAGGGAACTCAATAAGGTTACTATTAGAAACCGTTATCCATTGCCTTTAATCCCTGAGTTGTTGGAGAGAGTGAGGCATGCCAAAATTTTCTCTAAACTGGATCTCCGTGGGGCCTATAACTTGGTCCGTATTAGACCTGGGGATGAATGGAAGACTGCTTTCAGGTCACGCTATGGACACTTTGAATATCTAGTTATGCCTTTTGGTCTGAGTACCGCCCCAGCCACTTTCCAACACTTCGTGAATGATATCTTCAGGGATCTCCTAGATACATTTGTGGTGATTTATCTGGATGATATTCTAATTTTTTCTAACTCCACAGAGGAACATCATGGACATGTGAGAATGGTCTTAGAACGCCTAAGACAAAACCATCTCTACATCAAACTTGAAAAATGTGAATTCCATAGGACCGAAATTCAATTTCTGGGGTATGTACTATCTACGCAAGGGATTAGTATGGATGGAAGCAAGACCCAAGCTATCAAGGATTGGCCAATTCCTAGAAATGTGAAGGAGGTGCAGCGTTTCATCGGGTTTGCCAACTTCTATAGACGTTTCATTAAGAATTTTTCTGAGGTAGTGTCACCTATCACCCAACTTACCGGAAACAGTCTAGGTTCTCCTGGACCCCGCAAGCTCAGGAAGCATTTTCCTGTTTAAAGGATAAATTTACCACCGCACCTATCTTAGTACATCCCAACCCCGAGCTTGCCTTCATAATAGAGGTGGATGCTTCAGACTGTGCCGTTGGAGCTATAACTCTCTCAGAGAACAGGTGAGAAGAATGTCTTGCATCCCTGTGCCTTCTTTTCCCAGCAGTTGTCTTCGGCTGAGAGGAACTACAATGTGGGCAATAGAGAATTGTTGGCCATTATTGCCGCATTCAAGGAATGGAGACACCTTCTTCAGGGTGCTGCACAGCAAATAGTCGTCCTGACAGACCATCGTAACCTTGAATTTATCAGGTCGGCTAAGTGCCTGACTCCTCGCCAGGCTCGCTGGAATCTTTTCCTAAACCAATTTAATTTTGTCATTTCTTATAGACCAGGATCGCGCAATGGAAAGGCTGATGCACTCTCTAGGATTCATTCAGCAGAAACACGTCCACTTACTCCTCCTAAGACTATTCTTCCTGACTCTAGATTCCTGGGAGTGATTCATAATCAAGACCTACTTAAGGACATCAAGGAAGCATACCATGCGGATTCTTTGTTGGCTCAACCCCCAAGGGACGTAAGTCTTGTCTTTAAGAATGGTGTGTGGATTCAGGGACAACGTCTGTATATACCTGAAACAGTCAGATTGAGAGTATTGCAACTCATCCACGATTCCAAGATAGCCGGGCATAGGGGAATTCTAAAGACACAAGAATTTCTTTCTCGTTTCTTTTGGTGGCCCACTTACAGGAAAGATGTCTTAAACTATGTCACTTCATGTGAAGTCTGTGCAAGATGCAAAACACCTCGCTCCTCACCAACTGGTCTGTTGCAACCTCTTCCCACCCCGTCCCGCCCGTGGGGATCCATTTCTATGGACTTCATTGTGGCGTTACCAACCTCTCAAGGGAAGAACACCATTCTAGTGGTGGTTGACCGTCTAACAAAGGCAGCTCATTTTATCCCTTGTGTCGGCTTACCCACTGCAAAACAGACATCAGACTTGATGATTAAGAATGTGTTTCGCTTACATGGAGTACCGGATGAGGTCATTTCGGATCGAGGGGTGCAATTCACTTCAAGGTTTTGGCAAAATTTCTGTGCAGCATTGGACATTAAAGTAAACCTTTCTTCTGCTTTTCATCCCCAGACTAATGGACAGACAGAACGAACCAATCAGACCCTGGAGCAGTATCTCCGCTGTTTTATCTGCCACCTACAGGATGATTGGGTGGATCTACTTCCACTGGCTGAGTTCTCTTATAACAACTCTCAGAGCGCCTCCACTAAGCAGTCTCCTTTTTACTCCAATCTAGGTTATCATCCTAACATTCTTCCTCGATTTCCCATAGATACGCCCTTTCCGGCAGTGGCTGAAAGAATCACTTCTTTACAAAAGAATATGGATCTTCTAAAGGAAAATCTAGAATTGGCTCAGGAAAGGTACAAGAAAGCAGCAGATAAATTTCGTAAACCTGCACCAGCTTTCAAGGTAGGAGATTTGGTCTGGCTGTGAACCAGAAATCTTAAATTAAAGATTCCATCGTCTAAATTGGGACATAAGTACATTGGACCTTATAAGATCAATAAGATTATAAGTGATGTTGCTTGTCGTCTTCAACTGCCCAGAACTATGAGAATCCACCCTGTCTTTCATGTATCCCTACTAAAGGCTGCAACACCCAATACGTTTCCTGGACGTTCTTCTCCTTGCCCTGACCCAGTGCTGGTCGATGGTCAGGAAGAATTTATGGTGGAAAGGATTCTAGATTCCAGGTTGTACAGAAATCAGTTGCAATATTTGATTAAATGGCAGGGCTACCCAGTGGAGGACAACTCATGGGAACCAGTCAATAATGTAAATGCTCCTCGCCTGCTCCGCCAGTGTCATCAGAGGTACCCTGACAAGCCTGGTCTGAGGTCATCCGGAGGTTGTCCCTAAGGGGGGAGTAATGTAAGGTTCTTTGTCTCTGTTGACATGTTCCTTGAAACTCAGTTTTCCGTCGGCCATTTTGCTTTCTGTCTTTCTGCAGCTCTTGCCCTCAGTTAATATGGAGTTTCCAGTTTTCATGTTCCCGCCCTGATTCTTCCCTCTTGCTTCTTAAGCAGCCTCAGCTGAACAATCAGTGCTCCTGAATCAAGCCTCAGTCAGTCTGTGACCTGACTCCTGGAAACCTTGGACTTGTACTCCAGCTATTCCCTACTGAGGAACCTTGGAACACTTTTGGACTCTGGAAACCTGCTGTTTGGTGAATCCATGTTTGCAGATGAATTACTGTACAAAGAAGAGATCCTGAACCTGCTTTGGAGATTTATTGTAGTGCTTGAAGTTACTCTGGCCTGCTGTGTCTCCTGTCGCTGTTCCTGCAAACTGTGTGAACTTTTCTGCATGCTTGTATGAAGTAATACAAGTCATTTCATTTCAACCTATTGTCTCCTGTGTTTTCCTCGCACCCAAGCACAAGACGCTATAGGAACTGTACACTATACATGACACTTACTGACAATGTGGTTGTCCCGCTTAAGTTGGTTAGAAGGTAGCCACAATCACATCTTTAGGCATTAGAAAGTCAATCTCATATTTATCAATGACCCCAGCAGAAAGGCCTTCATCCAGTATATTCCTCAATTCCTTTACATAATCCGATAAAGGATTCTGTGCCAAAACTTCATAATTATTTCGGTCACCAAGAAGAGTGCTACACATTTCCTCATAGTGACCAGATTCTAGGACAACCACATTGCCACCCTTGTCAGAGGTCTTACTGACAATGTGGTTGTCCCGCTTAAGTTGGTTAATCAAAGTATCTCTGTCCTAGTACAATTATATTTAGAAAATGATTTGTTCCTTTGCAAAGACCTCAAATTCTGTATAACAAGATTCTCAAATACATCAATTGCGGAGACATCTCCAGTGGGAGATGGCATCTTAGTGCTCTTATTCTTGAGGTCCGTAAATGGGCCTTTTCCCAAAGTGTTGGGATTCATTTCGCCAATACTATTTAGCAATATAATATCTGGTAAGAGATCCATAGGTATCCCATATCTTGACAAACACGATTGTCCTGTTGGAGAAAAAAATTTTCCCATTGTATCTTACGCAGAAACAAATTAAGGTCCTTTACACTATGAAACAAATCAAAATCTGTACTTGGGACAAATGTAAGGCCCTTCTTTAAGACATTTAGTTCTTCAACATTAAGGACTCCCTTTGACAAATTCACCACTTGAATATCGATTGAGCAGGAAAACCTATTGAGCTGAGTAGTTAGGTTTTGGGCCGGGCTAAGAATCGGGAGAGCAGGCATTATTTCCGAGTTTGATGTAATCGACTCCTGAGGGGGTAACTCTGATCTAAAAAATTTACCCCTGAGTGTTTTCAGCTCTATCCGATGGTCCTCGATTTCCTCGGCCTCTCCCCTATTTCTTCCCCTCCCCTTGGTGCCCTTATTCTACCCTCAGTATCAGAAAAATCGGTATCTGTTGATGACAGATCCGTCTCAAGATCCAAATTGTTGATCCTATTACCAATGACCATATAAGCTTTATTGTCTTTGAAGTCTTGTGTGTCCATCAGATATTGGCGATTTTTGCGCTCCTTGAGGTGATACTGAAAACGGTCAAGATTTGTTTGCAAATTGGTTTCTTTAACAGAAAATTCAGACTCTGCCGAAAATTTTTTAGTCACTTCAATTTGTTCTTTCAATCGGTCATTCACTGTAGTAAGGGTTTTTTCTCTTCTTCTAAAAGAAGTTGCATAAGGTAAAGGGAACTACTCATAGCCTCTTTCTCCCACTTAGCTATAAAGCTAGGGTTCTTATGTCTGGTTCCTGCAGAAATGTTGATCCTTAATCCTCGTGGGACGATGCCAGCATTCAGATAATTTTTGAGGCTCTGCAACTCCACCTCCTTTTAGAAGAAGAGAAAAAAAACCTTACTACATTGAATGACCGATTGAAAGAACAAATTGAAGTGACTAAAAAATATTCGACAGAGTAAGATTTAGTTGCACGCTCTGGTATGTGTAACAGATAGCCGGAATTACGGGGCATCTTATCTGGAATAAGTGCCTTAGTATGAATGTGCCGGCGTTGTCTGCTCCTATGGTAACGGGGGCAGAGTTATGATACTGAGTTGCACGCCTCAGTATGTGCAAAATATGGCTGGAACCGCGGAGAATCTGCGCATGAGCATAAGTCCCGGCGTTACCCGCCTCCATGGTTACCTGGTGGGCGGATGTGTGACGTGTCCTAGCATGAGTGCTTTGGATACATTCACTTCCGGACCCGAGAACCAACCGAAAGTGAATGATGTGGCTCATGGCATGGGTGGACAGCGTGCATGTCAGTGTGATACAGGTGAGTGTCTTTTGTGATTGGCCATTTGTTATAGACCGCTTTATCGGGCGCTGATAGCTCACTATCATTATAGAGGCAGCCCGTAGGTCTTCATCTTATAATATGCCCAGTTGGTGCTAATAGGTCCCCTAAAGAGTCACCTAGTGACGAAACGCGTTGGGATGCACAGAGACATAATAGGGCTTGTTTGCCTGAGGGTCAGATGTGGACTGCCCTTGTAAGGGCGGGAGTCATGGGGGTCAGGATATGTTAGCTCTGATAGGGCATAATAGGGTTGATTTCCTTTCTAACTCCTGATGTACCCCGGCTTTTAAGAAGAAGACACATCTGACCTCTGCTGCATATATGGGTGAGATTGTTCCATATTATTTCATATATGTTTAACATTAACTCAGGATTATGAGACCAGCATTATATGCATAAGCACTTTATCTTTGTTGTTAACCATACAGGGCAGAGGCTTACTATACCCTCTAGAAAGACGGTTTGCTTATTAGCATTCCTGGGGTCATTTTGCACGTGGTTTGGTATATTCTGATGTCCAGTCATAGTTTTTTTTCTCAGGATTGAGATTGGTCGCATGTATACGTGCACTGGAGTTTGGTACTGGATTTATACAGATTATTGTGCATGTAGTCTGTGACAAGTTGATTTAGTGAATTTTATTTGCACATTTCACTTTATCTTTAGGTTAGCTTTTATATATATAACATTAAAGGTTATGTTTTCATATTAACTCTTTTACTCTTTTAATGCATCTCATTATTTTATTTACCTTTGCAGCAGCTGCCTGACACTGGCCACTAAATGTGTTTGTCGTCCACCCATAATGCTCCTCCGTACAGTACATCATGGGCTCCATGAAATGCTCCTCAGTACAGCACATCATGGGCCCCATGTAATGCTCCTCCTTACAGTACAACATGGGCTCCATGAAATGCTCCTCAGTACAGCACATCATGGGCCCCATGTAATGCTCCTCCATACAGTACAACATGGGCCCCATATAATGCTCCTCTGTGCAGTACATCATGGGCCCCATGTAATGCTCCTCTGTACAGTACATCATGGGCCCCATATAATGCTACTTCATACAGTACATCATGGGCTCCATGTAATGCTCCTCCGTACAGTACATCATGGGCTCCATGTAATGTTCTTTCTTACAGTACATCATGGGCTCCATGTAATGCTCCTCCGTACAGTACATCATGGGCTCCATGTAATGTTCTTCTTACAGTACATCATGGGCTCCATGTGATGCTCCTCCATACAGTACCTCATGGGCCCCATATAATGCTTCTCCATACAGTACATCACCGGCGCCATATAATGCTCCTTCATACAGCACATCATGGGCTCTATGTAATGCTCTTTCTTACAGTACATCATGGGCCCCATGTGATGCTGCTCCATACAGTACCTCATGGGCCCCATATAATGCTTCTCCATACAGTACATCACCGGCGCCATATAATGCTCCTTCATACAGAACATCATGGGCCCCATGTAATGCTCCTCCATAGAGTAAATCATGGGCCCCATATAATGCTCCTCAGTACAGTACATCATGGGCTCCATGTAATGCTCCTCCAAACAGTACATCATGGGCTCCATGTAATGCTCCTTCGCACAGTACATCATGGGCCACATATAATGCTTCTCCATACAGTACATCATGGGCGACATAAAATACCTCCTTCATACAGCCATCATGAGCTCCATATAATGCTCCTCCATAGAGTAAATCATGGGCCCCATATAATGCTCCTCTGTACAGTACATCATGGGCCCCATGTAATGCTCCTCCATAGAGTAAATCATGGGCCCCATATAATGCTCCTCCATACAGCATACCATGGGCCCCATATAATGCTCCTTCATACAGCACATCACGGCCCCCATATGCTTGATAAGTAACCACTGAGGCTCAAGGCGTAATTGGTCTGTCACCAGCAGCGTGATGTAGGGGCAGAAATTGTGATTACAGTGATGACCCTTACTGGGCTACTTGCTGAAGTTTTGATAAAATGACAGTTTTATCAGCAGCAGATTATCACTACAGGACAGTAAACCTGCTGCAATGTAGACTTTCATATTCATGAGCACTGTATAATCCTACACACCATCAAGGATTGGCAGATTTCTGCCTATGCAGAGTGTACACAGAGATCTGCCAATCAGTGGTGTGAACAGTTGTACCAGGTCTCAGAATGCTGAGCTCTGTATATCTGCCGCAGATAAAACAGGGATTTTATCAAAACTGCAGCAAGAAGTCCAGTAAGTGTCACATCACTGGAACCGGGGGTCTCTGCCTCACAAAAGAACTGAAAAAATATAAGCACTGCCCTACGCAAAATAACCTAACAATAAATTAAAACAAATTTAAACTACTGTTACTTATTCCTGGTGTCATTTATACCTTGAAGCATCACCGATTTCCAGCTTCAGGTCATTAAATATTACCCACTCAACTGACTCCATTGTAGTCAATGGTAACTAAGCCCCGCCCCTTCCCGCAGCTTTCACTTTCAGCAGTGATGGAACACTCGCATACATCTGCTGACATCACAGTAGGTGTGATGTCACCTGCATAGTGACATCACATTCCACAAAGTTCCATAAACAAACTGACTGCAGCCATTGAGCTTCAGTTGTGGTTGGCTTTGACTACGATACACGTGTGGATTGCGTTTTGATAATTTTCACATATCTTTTTTGGATAATTGCCCTGTTGTTGCCTGACGCATCATGGACTTCACAGGGAAAAGAAAGAGAAAAAAGAAAGCAAGTCTGGGAAGGAAACCGACAACACCAGATGGACAAGACCTTGTAAATAACAAGGAACCTCCAGCAAAGGTTAGGAAGAAGGACCTCAAAAAATCTGGACAGGTTGGTCAGGTATTGCCTGACAATGAAGGAACTAAGAATATTTCCTTCTTAAAAACTGTACAAAACAAATGTGGCAAGCTTGTGGTATACATCAGAAATCAAGCTGATAACATTCTGAAAAGACTGAGTACAAGAGAGAGGAAAAGCGTGACTGTGGGTCCAACCAGGATATTAACCTGAAAGGCAATGAGAGTATAGCAAAAGAGGAAGGCACTGGGAAAAAGAGGAAACGGGAAGATCCAGCCGCCATTCAAGATGACATCTCTGGTGAAATGCAGCGGCCCCAGTAGCAAACAAATAAAGACCACTGTCCCTCTCACCAGGGATAAGTTTATCTTCCATAGTAAACTCGGAGAAGGGGGTTATGGAAAGGTTATGCTGGCCACTGATAAGATAAAAAAAGAAAGAGTGGCCCTTAAAATCATAAAGAAGAGAAGACTAATCTCCTGCCCTGAATGCCTTGTGGAACACCATGTCCTGAAGATTACCCACAATAGCAGATTCCTAACACATTGCCATGCCGCATTTCAGACTGGAAACCATGCCTATTTTGTCACGAGCTGGCCAGTGGAGGGGATCTGCATGACTATATATATAGTACCATTCCTCTGAGGGACCCGATAGTATTTATGGCAGCAGAAATCGTTTGTGGCCTACAATTTCTGCACAACAATGGCATCATTCACCGGGACATGAAACCGGATAACATCCTGCTGACTGGCGACGGCCACATCAAAATTATGATTTTGGACTATGTCTATGTGAGTCTGATGAGAGATTTAATACCAGAGATTTCGGTGGAACACCTGGGTTTGGCGCCCCAGAAATGATCATGGGAGACTTTTATGATGCCGGTGTAGACTGGTTCGCCTTTGGTGTCATATTATACCACATGATTCTCCAAGACTCACCATTTGAAGGAGACACCAGTGATGAGATTGAGATTAATGTCATCTACCAGGAGCCATCATATGAATACGTCACTGACCACGCTGCCGTTGACATTATGTCCAGACTCCTCCGCAAAGACCCATCTGTCCGGCTAGGGGTAAATGGGAAAATCAGAAATCACCCCTTCTTTTCAAGCATAAACTGGACAGACATAGAGACAGGAAAAGCACCATCTCCTGTAATAATAGAGAAGAACATGGATATCAGTATGAGACAGGGATCCCAGCACCGCGCAGTGAGAAACTGAACGAGGCAATTCCTGTTGAGGAACATGGGATATTTACTAATTTTCCGTTTGTGGCTCCAGCATGGAGCACAGCTTACCACTAAGTGGCGAAACAGGAAAATACCATCTAAACCTCCTGTTTCTTAAGTCATACTGTTATACTGATTAAAATGATGTCCTTTTTATTGAAATCCGTCTTGTGGTTGTTTAATCTGTATCTGTAGTTTTCAGTTTATATGAGATTCTCGTACTTCGGTCCGGCCTGAGGGAGGTCTTTATGTGGTGCTCTGCTTAGATATGCAGCTGTATGGGTTTATCACAGGTCACTTGATCCTTCAGTGACCTGACCCCTATTTTACATACTGCATAGAAAATAAAATAAATTATCATTCAGGAAGGCACCGGCGCCTGCGATGTAGCACGATAAGGTCGATAATAGCCTGAATTCATTTGATTTTGTCATATATTTGTTGGAAAAAAAAAATATCTTAATCAAAATGGCACCGGGATGTGCTTGCACAGTAGTATCATCCGCAGGCGACATTTTGTTAGAGAGAAAAAAAATCTGGCTCCATTTAGACGGCGCCTGCGCAGTAGCATCTAATGGTCATTGACTTTGATACCAGTTGGTGAATATCTGCAAAACTGTACATTCGTACTACATAAGGAAAACAGTCACTTTCATTTTATATATCCAGTACCTTAAGTATTGGAAGACAGTTTCAGCGTGCCACAAAGACTACAACCATCAAAATTATCTGATGTCAAATTTGTCATCATTAGTTTTTGGTTCATTGAACAAGTCTTTGGCTATGGAATTATCCACCTAATGATCATATAGACAAATCTACCAGAGAAGACAGGAACTGAATGACCATTCATGGTCACTGAAGACAATAATCAATGACTTTACATACAGTAATAGTTGCCTATGCTGTGCTTATTTACTACAGTTAACTGCAAGTATTTTTGAACTGAAGGACATTCCCTCCGACGTATACATACCCATGAGTAGAATGGAAGACATTCACTCCGACATAATACATACCCATAGGTTAGAACGGAAGGACATTCACTCTGACATACATACCCATAGGTAGAACTGAAGGACATTCCCTCCGACATATACATACCCATAGGTAGAACGAAGGACATTCCCTCTGACATATACATACCCATAGGTAGAACTGAAGGACATTCCCTCCGACATATACATACCCATAGGTAGAACGGAAGGACATTCCCTCTGACATATACATACCCATAGGTAGAACTGAAGGACATACCCTCCGACATATACATACCCATAGGTAGAAACAGAAGGACATTCCCTCCGACATATACATACCCATAGATAGGTAATACTTAGCTCTACTGAGGCTACGGAGAAGAAACTATTCCCAAAGCGAGAGGCCAGCTAGCCATCACCACTCTCCTGAGGAACTACCAGAGGAGAAATCATAATGTATCAACCACTTCATTGCAAAAATATCAGCCGTAAGTCGCATTTAATTACTAAGTGTTAATTAGCTCTTCAGCCTGTTTTCATGATGTAGTCAGTTTACAATGCAAAAGAGATGAAAGGTCAGTGTGTCTGGGATACAGTTATTGACAGCTCAGCCATCCAATCGGGTACAGGGGTGCGCTGAACTATCAGTAGGTTGATTGACAGCGGCCTAGCCAGTCTCCAGACCTGAACCCAATAGAAAAATCTTTGGAGGGAGCTGAAACTCAATGTTGCCCAGCGACAGCCCCGAAACCTGAAAGATCTGGAGAAGATCTGTATGGAGGAGTGGGCCTAAATCCCTGCTGCAGTGTGTGCAAACTTTGCAAAGAAAGGAAACGTCTGACCTCTGTAATTACAAAGATTGTACCCGATACACCCGGTTATTATATACCCAGACCAGTTCGGGGACGTATTCAGGCCATCAGGTTTTCTGATAGTCTTCCAGGGTCCGTAACATTTGAATTAGAGTCCGGTTGAACCGTTCGCAGGCCCCATTCCCCTGCGGGTGATATGGTGTGGATTTGTCAATGCCATACAGGCGGTGCAGTTCCTCCATTACCCGCCCCAGGAAGCAGGCTCCTTGATCTGAGTGGTTTGCGTTAGAGCAGCCATACACTTGAATAAAGTTTTTACAGATAGAATAAGCGGCCGATTCTGCTGTCTGATCTCGGGTGGGGGTCACCACGGCAAACATGGTAAAATGGTCCACCATGACTAGGCAGTGCTGATATTCCTGATGAGCCAGCCCGATGGTTAAGTAATCCACCATTAGCAGTTCGAGGGCGAGGTCATTACAATTGTTTGTATGGGGCTTGTTGCTCTGGTGGTTTAGTCAACTCACACAAGCGGCACGTGCGGCACACTTCTCTATTACAGGGTGTAACCGGGATGGTAGGCTATTCGCTGTAGACACTGGAAGGTCTTTTGCACCCCGAAATGAGCCCCTTTTTCATGAGCCTCCCGGGCAATGCCAGCCAGCAGGGCTCCCGGCACAACCACCTGCCAGGTTGCGGTGGGCTCGGCATGTAGGGTTCTCTCTATGGTACAATAGCCCTTTCTTGATCACCAGTCTTTCCCATTGGCGGAGCAATAGCACAATGTCCTTAGAAAGCATTTTCCTTTGGGCGTCTTTGGGGAGTTGTCCTTGAGCGACCCATCGGGGGAGGGCGCTAATTTCGCTATCCTTTTGTTGCTGACAGATCCATTCATCCCGAGATTGCCTGAGAAATCCCCCTTCCGACTTTGCACAGGATTGCTCCCTTGCGATTGCTGTGATCTCGGCGGGTTTCAAAGAATACGGCGTTTCTTCTCCTTCTAGCTCTTCATCCCATCTCTATCCTGGGACGGTGTGCCGTATCCGGGACAAGGAGTCAGCATGAACGTTCTCTGCCCCTCTCTTGTAGACGATTTTGTATTTAAACTTGGCCATCCTGGCCACCCACCGTTGCTTCAGGGCCCCCAATTTGGCGTTTCGAGGTGAGCCAATAGATTGTTGTCAGTTCGTACCATCACCTTGGATCCCGCTAGGTACTCCGCGAATCGCTCCGTCATAGCCCATACTACCGCCAGGTGCTCGAGCTTGAAGGAGCTGTAGTTGTCAGGATTGCGTTCGGAGTCGTGAAGTGATCGGCTGCCATAGGCGATCACCTTCTCTCGGCCATGCTGCATCTGTGACAACACAGCCCCCAGCCCGTGTAAGCTCCTGTCGGTGTGTAGAATGAACGGTTGTGAGAAATCCACGTAAGCTAACACTAGGGCTCCTGAGAGTGCGGCCTTAAGGTCCTGGAAAGCTTCTTCCTGTGGTTCACGCCACTGTACCTTGCAGTTGTTAGCACCGGCCGGGACTCCTCTTAACAAGTCTTGCAAAGCTCGTGCTCGGCAGGCGAAATTTTTCACGAAACAACGGTAATGTCCAGCCAGCAACCAAGAAGGCCCGCACATCCTTCACTGTCTCAGGGGTAGGCCATTCCTGTATCGCAGCAACCATCTCCGCAGACGGCCTCACGCCCTCAGCGGAGAACCACATGTTCCAGATATTCAATTTGTGTGTGAAACAGGTGGCAATTTTGGGGCTTCACCTTCAACCCGTATTTTTGTTACCGGCCGAGCACCTGGCCCAAACGATGCAGATGATCCTCAAAACGTAGCGGCATAGATGATGATGTCGTCCAGAAAGATCAGAGTGGCTTCGAAGCTGAGGTCGCGTAGGCACCGCTCCATCAGGCGCTGAAAGGTTCCAGAAGCGTTGGCCAGTCCGAGCGGCGTCCGGTTAAATTCAAACAGTCCCATGGGCAGAATGAAGGCGGTTTTGGCTCGGTCTTCTTCGGACATTGGTACTTGCAAGTATCCGCTGTCCAAGTCTAAGGTAGAAAAATATTTCGCCTGTCCCAAGGCCGACAGACTCCTCTATACGAGGGAGCGGATATGAGTCTTTGATGGTGCAGGCATTCAACTTTCGTAATCTACACAGAACCGCAGGGTGCCATCCTTTTTCCGCACCAACACTATGGGAGTGCCAGGGGCTCTGGCATCCCGCATCACCCCTTTTTACAGCATTTGATTCAGCAGCGTCTTTAATCTTGGTATAACTGTGGTGGAATCTGCCGATATCGCTCTCTGATGGGGGCCGCCCCTTCAGTGGGGATGCTGTGCGTAATGGCTGTGGTGCACCCAAAATCATCCTCATGACTGGCGAATACCTTTGGTAATGGCCCAGGAGAGCTTCCACTTGGTGTATTTGGGCCAGGTCGAGGTCAAAGAGTTCAGCTCGCATTTTCTCCAAGATTACTCGCCCAGCCTGCTCAGGTGAGGGCTCTGCAGTTTGGACGGGTGCACAGTTACAGCCCAGGGGTCCTTTGGATTCACTCCCATCTGCAACGTTGAAGGCAGTAGGTTCATGGAAAAGGAGAATGCTGAATTCTTTCCATACATTCTTGCCCAGTATGAGAGAAAATGTCTGCATGCCTAGTTTTTCCCCGGGGAAACTAAGGGGGCAGTTATTTAAAAAGAAAAACACTGCTCTGTTAAAGGGGAAGTTCCTGAAATCTGGAACAGGGAAAAGGGGGGGGGACTAATGACATCTAATGGTCATAACTGGTACAGCACTTATGAAAATACTTGCTGCACATAAATGGGCAGAAAAACTGGTCAAACTTTGCCTTCCTAAAGTTCAGTGTTTTTGTGACTCCCTGAGAAGTCCCCCTAGCGAAAGACAAGTGAAACTGTATAATATTGTGGTCACTATTTCCTAAATGCCCGACGACATGCAGATTTGTTATTCTGTCAGGGCTATTAGATAGTATTAGGTCTAAAAGTGCTGCTCCTCTGGATGGATTCTGCACCAATTGTGAAAGATAATTTTTCTTGGTTATTAGCAGAAACCTGTTGCCTTTATGGGTTTCGCAGGTCTCTGTTTCCTTGTTAATATCCAGGTAGTTAAAGTCCCCCATAACATGAACCTCATTATGGGTTGCAGCTTCATCTATCTGCCTTAGTAGTAGACTTTCCATTATGTCTGTTATATTTGGGGGTTGTAACAGACCTCAGTGAGAATTGTGTTACTATTTTTCCCTCCATGTATTTCGACCTATATGGACTCGACATCTTCATTCCCTTCGCTAATATCCTCCCTTAAAGTGGACTTTAGACAAGACTTTACATAAAGATAAAACCCCTCCTGCTCTCCCGATTTTTACGATCCTTTCTAAACAGACTGTAACCCTGTAAGTCAACTGCCCAGTCATAGCTTTCATCTAACCATGTCTCGGTTCCTCATTCTGATCTCCTTACAGTAATTGTCACCCCTTTAATTAATAAGGGACAGATCATGGGCCCTTCATTTAATGGCCCCTCCTGGACCCAATGTCCACTTTAATAAGGTCCCCATCCTGGGGCCCCGTCCAGTAATGTCCCCATCCTAGCCCCTATGTCTATTTTAATAATGTTCCCTCCCTGGGCTCTGTCTGCCCTTATGGCCACTACCTTGCCCAATCACAGGGGGAGTGGGGATTCTTCTCACCTTCCTGCGCTCCCCGATGTCCTTCTGTGGCTTCATATTCGACGTGGTTGTTAAAATGGCTGCCAACTGCAGCTGTGACAGGGTGATATGCTCTGACAGGCCTCGCGCTGATATCACATAGCAGCAATATTGAAAGGCCGCCGACCTATCAAAGGAGTCATTTAACATAACTGCTATGTGACGTCAACACATGGCCTGTCACAGAGCAGAGTGCCCTGACACAGCTACAACCGGCATTCATCTTGATGTACGTCGTCGCTAGGGTCAACTCCAGGTTTTCGTGAGCTTCGGGCGAAAGAGTATCAGTGGGCCCCTTTAACACATGACACGATTTCTGATGCACAGACAAAAAAAAAAGGTATAATACAATATATGGGCATCACATAGTCCTCCATAAAGTATTATTAGCACCTTATAGTCTCCATACACTATTATGGGCAACCCCCATAGTCCTCCATACAGTATTATTAGCACCTTATAGTCCTCCATACAGTTTTATGGGAAAACACGGTGGCTCAGTGGTTAGCACTGCAGCCTTGCAGCACTGGGTCCTGGGTTCAAATCCCACCAAGAACATCATCTGCAAGGAGTTTGCATGTTCCCAGTGTTTGCTTGGGTTTCCTCTGGGTTCTCCAGTTTCCTCCCACCCTCCAAAGACATACGGATAGGTATTCTAGGACTATGAGCCCCATCTGGGACAGCGATGATAATGTCTGTAAAGTGCTGTGGAATTAATGGCGCTATAAAAAAATAAATAAACCACATAGTCCTCCACGTAGTATATCATGACCGCATATAATGCTCCTCCATATAGCACATCATGGGCTCTATGTAATGCTCCTCCATACAGCACATCATGGGCTCCATATAATAGTAACATAGTTATTAAGGTTGAAGGGAAACTCCATCTAGTTCAACCCATATCCTATCCTAACCTGCCCTAACATGTTGATCCAGAGGAAGGCAAAAAAAACCCATGTGGCAATCAGTAAGTTCACATTGGGGAAAAAAAATTCCTTTCCGACTCCACATACGGCAATCAGACTAGCTCCCTGGATCAACGCAGTATCTAGGAAACTAGTGAATATAACCTGTAATATTATACTTTTCAAGAAAGGCACCAGTCCCTTCTTAAATTTTAGTAGGGAAATCACTCATTACAACATTATACAGCAGAGAGTTCCATAGTCTCACTGCTCTTACAGTAAAGAATCTGCGTCTGTGATTATGACTAAACCTTCTTTCCTCCAGACGTAGAGGAATGCCCCCTTGTCCCCGTCACAGGTCTAAGAGTAAAAAGATCATTAGAAAGGTCTTTGTACTGTCCCCATATTATTTAAATATACATTGTAATAAAAATCACCCTAAGCCCTCTTTCACACTTCAGTCGTTTTGTGTCAGTTAAAATCCGCCAAAGTGTGAAAAAAGTGGATCCGCCCGAAAAGGTGGAAAATGGATGCAAACTGATCGTTTTTTGACGGATCCACCATAAACTTTTTACCCGGAAAATGCAGGTACGCATGTCTGGCACGGAGGAGAGAGAGAGAGAGGACCCCGGACAGTGTTCTGAGCATTTGGTATGGATTTTCTATGGGAGCAAAGGTCCGCTGGCGGATTCCGTAAAAAACGGATGCAAAGCGGATCCGCCACCCATAGGCGACCATTTGACAAAATGGCGGAGCGGTGGATCCACCATAGTCTGCCATTTGCGCAACAAAAAACGTCCATTGAAAGTTTTCCAAAATGGCGGACGCCAAATTTAAAGGCGGATTCGGTAAAAAACAGATCAAACGGACGACAAGTCAAAAATCCGCCACTAATGCAAGTTAGGCAAAAAAGCGGATCCGCAAAAAAAATAAATGGCGGATCAGCTTTTTTCACACTTTGGCGGATTTTGACTGACGTTGCACGACTGAAGTGTGAAAGAAGCGAAAGCCTTCGTTTTTCCAAACTAAATAACCCCAAGTGCAATAACCTGTCCTGGCATTGCAGACCCCCCAGTTCTCTAATAACCTTGGTCGCTCTTCTCTGCACCCGCTCCAGTTCAGCTATGTCTTTCTTATACACCGGAGACCAGAACTGTACACAGTATTCTAAGTGTGGTGCACCAGTGACTTGTATAGAGGTAAAATTATGTTTCCTCATGAGCATCTATGCCTCTTTTAATGCATCAATTGAATAAACAGCACTAGTGGATACAAAGCCACAAGAATCTCTCACAGAGTATGAAAATCCGCAGTAGAGAATATGAAAAATAACCAGTAAATGTTTTATATATAAACTACATAAAGAATAAAGTGAAATGTGCAAATAAAATTCACTAAATCAACTGGTCACAGACTACATGACAAGAATACTGTATATATCCAGTACCAAACTCCAGTACACGTATACATGTGACCAATCTCAATCCTGAGAAAAAACTATGACTGGACATCAGAATATACCAAACCAGGTGCAAAATGACCCAGGAATGCTAATAAGCAAACCTTCTTTCTAGAGGGTATAGTAAGCCCTGCCCTGTATGGTTAACAAGAAAGATAAAGTCTTAGCATATAATTCTGGTATCATAATCCTGAGTTAATGTTAAACATATATGAAATAATAGGAACAATCTCACCCATATATGAGCAGAGGTCAGATGTGTCTTCTTCTTAAAAGCCGGGGTACATCAGGAGTTAGAAGGGAAATCAACCCTATTATGCCCATCAGAGCTAACATATCCTGACCCCATGGACTCCCGCCCTTACAAGGGCAGTCCACATTGACCCCAGGCAAACAAGCCCTAATTATGTCCTGTGCTCCCGACCGCATTTCGCACTAGTGACTCTTCAGGGGACCTATAGCACCAATGGGCATATTATAAAAGATGAAGACCTCACGGGCTGCCTCAAATAATGATAATGAGCGATCAGCGCCCGATAAAGCGGTCTATAACAAATCGCCAATCACAAAAGACACTCACCGTGTCACACTGACCGCACGCTGTCCACCCATGCCTTGAGCCCAATCATTCACTTCCGCTTCTAGGTCCGGAAGGATTATCCAAAGCACTCATGCTAGGACACGTCACACATCCGCCCACCAGGTAACCATGGAGGCGGGTAACGCCGGGACTTATGCTCATGGCAGATTCTCCGCGGTTCAGCATATGTTTGCACATACTGAGGCGGGAAACTCAGTATCATAACTCCGCCCCCGTTACCATAGGAGCAGACAACGCCAGCACATTCATACTAAGCATTTATTCCAGATAAGATGCCCCGTAATTCCGGCTATCTGTTACACATACCAGAGCGTTTGCAACTAAGCATCTGACTACGTCCCATCATCATAAAGGCAAATAACACAGGCACATTCGTGAAAGGGCACTGAATCAAATTAGCCTTTTCTTCATGACAGGGAAAGTGGTTGTCCCCAAACTTAACCCCTAATAACTTCCAAGGGGAAAATATGGTGGACAGAATCTAATAGTGAGTGGCTCAAGAACAAAGACTATAAGGAAGTAGCTTAAATAAAAGAACAAGATATTAACAGTTCATGGGTACAAAAAATTTTCGAACAATGCAAACTCACTCTGAAAATTCAATAAAGAACCAAAAGTAATTGTTCATTCAATCCTGCTGGGCCACGTATTTAGTTGAAAAAATCCATCGGGTTTCTTTTTGTAAAATACCTGTCCCAGTTTGCCACCTTGGGTTTTCTTTAACCATTCATACCACAAATTTAATAGAATTGAATCACTTCCCTGGCACCATTACATGGCGTCAATAGGGGTATCCTTTCACGGGAAATGTTTCCCCAGGTTCCCCAAAACCTGCTTTAAACTCCTGACATTTTTCCCACAATTCTTTGCCCATTGCACTTGCTTTATAAATTGCTCCCTTGCTGCCAATTAATAATTCCTAATTGCAATTTTTTCCATAACATTGCTCACAAAAAGTTACCCGGGCTAAACGGGAACACGCAGCACAGTGGCCACACCTGAAGCATCCCTTATATGTTAGATAACCTGTGATAGGGAGGGTTTTTAAAATGACTGTTGACCATCTGTCCCTCAATGACACCCTTTTGTAGGTAATTAATGGTCTTTCGTGGTTCCTTTCCAATATCTGGGTCCAAACAAAGACGACCATGTTTGGAAAAATACACGTACTTCTTTCGCCCATTATCAAAGGGGTGATTATTCCATCTCACTACACTTGGTGTTTTGACCGTCGAATTTAAGCGTCCGATCCTTTTTTATCCTTTGCCTCCCCGTATGCCCGCTTCAGGACATCAGGGGATAACCCTCCTCTGGAACCTATTTCTCAGCTCCTTCGCTTGTTTTCAAAAGCCTTCTGTTTAAAAAGTTTCTGCAAAACCTGAGTATTGGCCCCTTAGGCACCCCACGCTCAAATGTTTTGATGGCAACCTCCCCATTTATAGGATTCGAGCTGTGGGTTTCCTATATGTACAGGGGAAGGAAAACCGTCATCTTTTTTTTCAAATTAAGATGTCCAAGAAGGGGATGAGGGGTTCAAGACAGATGTAAAAAAAGGCAAAATCATTTTGATTTAGGATATCAAGAAAGATGAAAACTTTCAACCGTTCCCCTCCACAAACACCAAAATGCATCTATAACCGGACCCACATTCAATCCCTACGTACTTCTGACCCCCTAAAAACCGGTTTCTTCCCACCACCCAGGAAAAATTTGCAACCTGGGGCACGGGGACCCCATCGTGGGCCCTAGCTGGTGGAAATTTGTGGTCAAATAGAAAAAATTTCCTATCAGACAGATCCGAAGAAGTCTGACAACAAATGGCTGTGGGTCCGGTATTGACAGCCCCTTGTTTTTCAAAAAATAAACCCCCACCGTTCCAAGCCCTTGCAGGGAAAGAAGTATAAAGGGCCTCAACGTCTATAAATACCGAGATAGATCTCAGGGTCCACAGTCAATCCCTTTCCCGTCTACGGAGGAGGTCCTGAGTGTCTTGCACAAATGATTGGAGAGAAGTCACAAAGGGTTTAAGTACGCGATCAAGATACAGTACCGACCAAAAGTTTTTGGGCACACCTTCTCATTTAAAGATTTTTCTGCATTTTCATGACTATGAAAATTGTACATTCACACTGAAGGCATCAAAACATGAATGAACACATGTGGAATTATATACATAACAAAAAAGTGAGTAACAACTGAAATTATGTCTTATGTTCTAGGTTCTTCAAAGTAGCCACCTTTTGCTTTGATGACTGTTTTGCACACTCTTGGCATTCTCTTGATGAGTTTTCAAAAGGTAGTCATCGGAAATGGTTTCACTTCACCGGTGTGCCCTGTCAGGTTTAATAAGTGGGATTTCTGGCCTTAATAAATGGGGTTGGGCCCATCAGTTGTGTTGTGCAGAAGTCTGGTGGATACACAGCTGATTGTTATGAATATTTAGAAATTAATTCTGATAGAAGCTCCCTCTGTGGTTACAAACAGTACTGAACCTTCAATGAGGATTGGCAATCAGGAATCATGGACTGGCTGGATATAAGGGAGGTTTCCCCCATCAGGTTGCCGGTGATCAATTGTTCTTGTCTCAACGTGGTTTCCTGGTTCACTTGGAAGCTTGCTGAGTCTTGCCTCTTCTCCTGCTCACAGATAAGATATTTTCTTTTTTATTGTTTTGTGCTTGCCTTTTGCTTATTTCTCTGCATTTTTGTGAGGTTGGCCAGGTTCCCCTCCCCGGGGGGGCTTGGTCTCCTCTCAGTTCCTCTGGAGCCACTGTTGTTTGTTCATTTGCCTTTTCCAGTTTTTTTTCTGTGGCTGCGGCTTAGTTTTGTTACACCAAGAACTAATTTAGGTGGTAGAGGTCGTGTGATCTCAGGTGTTTTGCAATTAGTAGCGTTGGTTTTTTTTAGGGTTTTTTTGGATTGCAGTAAGAATCTTCCTATTCTTTTCTATCTAGGCAGAATGGGCCCCAGCTTTTGCTCATACTATTTTTCTGTCTGTGTCTGTATTTCCTCTTGTCTAAACCGCCATTACATGTTTGGGGGCTTCCTATGTTCTTTGGGGATCTGCTCCGGGCAGATAGCTTTCCTCTTCTATCTTTAGGTGTAGTTAGCCTCTCAGGCTGTGACGAGGCGTCTAGGACCAACGTAGGAACGCTCCACGGCTGCCTTTAGTTGTGGTGGTTAGTCAGGGTACTGCAATCCAGAGATTCCAACCTCTCTGGTGTATTGCCGTTTTTGCCTGCTCTCCTCAGCTACCAAACATAACAGTATCACCGGCCAAACTGAAAATTATATGGTACTCACAGAAGGGAAAAAAAAATGTGGAAAGAAGAAAGTTGTCAGAGTTGTCAGAGATTTTTTTTTTTCTGTTTGTTGCATTTTTTTTTTTCCTCTTTTTTTCTGGTTGCTGAGTAGGATTTTTTTTTCTCTCAATGGAGTTTGCACAGTTGTCTGGCCATGTGGATCAGCTTGCCACTGAAGTTCAGAGTATTGCTACCTATCTTGCAGGGTTGCCGGTTGTGGAACCTAGGATCCCCATGCCAGATTTGTTTTTGGGGGATCGAGCTAAATTTCTGAATTCAAAAATAACTGTAAGTTGTTTTTTGCCTTAAAAGCCTAAGTCCTCAGGGAACGCAGCACAGCAGGATTCAAATTGTCATCTCTCTCCTGCGCGCGATCCTCAGGATTGGGCTTTTTCCCTGACACCTGGGGACCCTGTTTTGAGTAATTTGATGCATTTTTTCTGGCTCTGGGGTTATTGTACATGAACATAATGTCACTGATCAAGCTGAAAAACATTGTTGGCATTAAATCAGGGCTTGAGGACGCTGAGTTGTACTGTCAGAAATTCCGAAAGTGGGCAGTTCTGACCAAATGGAATGATGATGCTTTGACAGCCCTTTTTCGGAAGGTCTGTCAAGAATGTAGAAGATGTTATGGTGGGTTTTCCTGCTCCCTCTGGTCTCAATGATTCTATGTCATTGGCGATTCAAATTGACAGACGTTTGCTTGAGCGTAGACGTATGCGTGGTATAGTGTTGCCTTGTGAACCAGCTTCTGAACCCATGCAGTGTGATAGAGTGGCTTCTGGGGCACAGCGTCATGAGTTTCGAAAACGCAATGGGTTATGTTTCTATTGTGGTGATGCCTCTCATGCTATTCAGTCTGCCCTAAGCGGGGAAGACGTTTTGCACGCTCAGTTGTCTTGGGTAGTGTTCAGACTAAATTTCTGTTGACTGTTACCCTGATTTGCTCCCTGTCCACATTTTCTGCTAGGCTTTGTTGATTCGGAGCAGCTATTAACCTGATGGATTTTGATTTTGCTAAACGTTGTGGGTTTCCCTTGATACCCCTACGGAAGTCTATTCCCCTACTGGGGATTGATTCTACCCCTTTGGCTGAGAATAAACCCCAGTTCTCTACCTCAGGTGATAATGAGGGTTGAATCTGATCATCAGGAGAGTTGCAAATTTTTGTGCTGTATAATCTGCATGACATTATTGTACTAGGTTTACCTTGGTTGCAGTCTCATAATCCTGTTTTGGATTGGAAATCTGTTGTCTGTAACCAGTTGGGGCTGCCAATGTGTTAATGCCAACACTCCTGTTTTTTCTCGCCTCTCCCCAGGCTCAAGATGTGCCTGACTTTTTGACTGATTTTATGATGTGTTTAGCGAAAGTAAATCTGCATCCTTGCCCCCCCATAGGAGCTATGACTGCGCTATTAAATTTAGTGCCTGGTAGTAAATTCCCTAAAGGTCGCCTTTTTAACTTGTCTGTACCTGAACATGACGCTATGCGGTTTTATTAAAGGGGAGTCATTGGAGAAGGGTCATATCAGCCCATCCTCTTCACCCTTGGGTGCCGGTTTTTCTTTGTGGCCAAAAAGGAGGGTTTCATTAAGGCCGTGTATTGATTATCGTCTCTTGAACAATATCACTGAAATATCAATATCCGTTACCCTTGATTTCTGACCTGTTTCCAGGGTGAAAAGTGCTACTTGGTTTATCAAGCTTGACCTCAGGAGGGCATATAACCTTATTCGCATTAAGCACGGGGATGAATGGAAGACGGCCTTTAATACCCCAGAGGGGCATTTTGAGTACCTAGTGATGCCCTTTGGGCTCACTAATGCTCCTTCCGTATTCCAGTCCTTCATGAATGACATTTTCAGGGATTTTGTGGATAAATTTCTGATTGTTTATTTGGATGATATCTTGATTTTTTCCAATGACTGGGACTCTCATGTGAAACACGTTCGGACTGTGTTCCAGATTTTGAGAGAGAATGCTCTGTATGTGGCGGGATCAAAGTGTCTTTTTGGCGTACAGAGGATCTCATTTCTGGGATTCATTTTGTCTCCATCTGTTATTGAAATGGACCCGGTCAAGGTTCAGGCCATCTGTGATTGGGTCCAACCTACTTCATTAAAGGCTCTCAGAGATTCTTGGGTTTTGCCAATTTTATCGTAAATTTATTGGTAATTTCTCTGTTATTGTTAAACCATTGACTGATTTGACCAAAAGGGTTCTGATGTGGTGAATTGGCCTCCTGAGGCAGTCTCTGCGTTCAGGAAACTTAAACGGAGATTCACTCTGCTCCTGTTCTACGGCAGCCTGATGTTTCTCTGCCATTTCAGGTGGAGGTTGATGCCTCTGAAATTGGGGGCAGTGCCGTTTTTGTCCCAAAGAGATCATGAGACCTCTAAAAGTAACCCTTGTGCTTTTTCTCTCGAAAATTTTCTCCAACTGAACGTAATTATGACGTGGGGAATCGGGAGTTATTGGCCATGAAGTGGGCTTTTGAAGAGTGGAGACATTGGCTGGAGGGAGCCAAACATCAGGTGTGGTCCTCATGGACCATAAGAATCTGGTTGATCTGGAATCAGCCAAGCGACTTAAACCTAGACAGCCAGGTGGGCCTTGTTTTTCAAGTTTTAATTTGTGGTTTCCTTTCTTCCTGGCACTAAGAATGTTAAGGGAGCCCTCTCGAGGAGTTTCCTTGCGGACCTCCTGA
>JARQOD010000003.1:541240373-541275580 GCA_033576555.1 Oophaga sylvatica | reverse complement strand
AACTCCACAATGAAGTCCATAGAAATGGATCCCACGGGCGGGACGGGGTGGGAAGAGGCTGTAACAGACCAGTTGGTGAGGAGCGAGGTGTTTTGCATCTTGCACAGACTTCACATGAAGTGACATAGTTTAAAACATCCTTCCTGCAAGTGGGCCACCAAAAGAAACGAGAAAGAAATTCCTGTGTCTTTAGAATTCCTCTATGCCCAGCTATCTTGGAATCGTGAATGAGTTGCAATACTCTCAATCTGACTGTTTCAGGAATATACAGGCGTTGTCCCTGAATCCACACACCATTCTTAAAGACAAGACTTACGTCCCTTGGGGGTTGTGCCAAAAAGGAATCCGCATGGTATGCTTCCTTGATGTCCTTAAGTAGGTCTTGATTATGAATCACTCCTAGGAATCTAGAGTCAGGAAGAATAGTCTTAGGAGAAGTAATTGGACGTGTCTCTGCTGAGTAAATCCTAGAGAGTGCATCAGCCTTTCCATTGCGCGATCCTGGTCTATAAGAAATGATAAAATTAAATTGGTTTAAGAAAAGATTCCAGCGAGCCTGGCGAGGAGTCAGGCACTTAGCCGACCTGATAAATTCAAGGTTACGATGGTCTGTCAGGACGACTATTTGCTGTGCAGCACCCTGAAGAAGGTGTCTCCATTCTTTGAAGGCGGCAATAATGGCCAACAACTCTCTATTGCCCACATCGTAGTTCCTCTCAGCCGAAGACAACTGCTGGGAAAAGAAGGCACAGGGATGCAAGACATTCTTCTCACCTGTTCTCTGAGAGAGTATAGCTCCAACGGCACAGTCTGAAGCATCCACCTCTATTATGAAGGCAAGCTCGGGGTTGGGATGTACTAGGATAGGTGCAGTGGTAAATTTATCTTTTCGACGGGAAAATGCTTCCTGGGCTTGGGGAGTCCAGGAGAACCTAGACTCTTTCCAGGTAAGTTGGGTGATAGGTGACACTACCTCAGAGAAATTTCTAATGAAACGTCTATAGAAGTTGGCAAACCCGATGAAGCGCTGTACCTCCTTCACATTTCTAGGACTTGGCCAATCCTTGATGGCTTGGGTTTTGCTTCCATCCATACTAATTCCTTGTGTAGACAGTACATACCCAGAAATTGAATCTCGGTCCTATGAAATTCACACATTTCAAGTTTGATGTAAAGATGATTTTGACTTAGACGTTCCAAGACCATTCTCACATGTCCATGATGTTCCTCTGTGGAGTTAGAAAAAATTAGAATATCATCCAAATAAATCACCACGAATGTATCTAGGAGATCCCTGAAGATGTCATTCACCAAGTGTTGGAAAGTGGCTGGGGCGGGTACTCAGACCAAAAGGCATAACTAGATATTCAAAGTGTCCATAGCGTGACCTGAATGCAGTCTTCCATTCATCCCCAGGTCTAATACGGACTAAGTTATAGGCCCCACGAAGATCTAGTTTAGAGAAAATTTTGGCATGTCGCACTCTCTCCAATAACTCAGGGATTAAAGGCAATGGATAACGGTTTCTAATAGTAACCTTATTGAGTTCCCTATAGTCTATGCAGGGTCTCAGAGATCCATCTTTCTTCTTTACAAAGAAGATGGGTGCACCTGCAGGAGATGAAGAGGGGCGTATGAAGCCCTTGGCTAGATTTTCGTCTATGTAATCCTTTAAAGCCTTTAGCTCGGGCCCCGCCAGGGGGTAGATCTTACCAAAAGGTATCTCTGCTCCAGGCAATAATTCAATTGGACAATCATATGGACGGTGAGGAGGAAGTTGGTCAGCGTTCTTCTTGTCACATAAATCCACATAGTCCTGGTATACAGCTGGTAGTTCAGGGACTGACATGGTTCCTTTAGGAACAGAGCAAGCTGAAACTTTTGGACTCATCTGTTTCTCTGGAAAGTGTAATTCCTTGGTCTCCCAGTTAATGGTAGGATTCTGAGCCTGCAGCCATGGTAGCCCTAGAATAATGGGAAAGTGGGGAGAAGAGATAAGCATAAAGGACAGTTTCTCTTGATGATCTTTACCCATAAGAACCCTCAAAGGCTCTGTTTCCTGATCCACTGGTCCAGAGGTCAGCAGGGAGCCATCCACAGTTTCCATCTGTACTGGAGTAGCCTTCTTCACTGAACGTATCCCCTGTTTCAGAGCAAAGGAGACATCCATAAAATTTCCACTTGCCCCTGAGTCGATCATAGCAGAGCTAGACACCCAAGCTGAGTCAACCCAGAGTTTGATGGAAAGAAAGCAATGAGAATTGTTTTTCTTACAACTCAGCTGGGACACCGCTGAGGAAACTTGAAAAATGGCAGCGTTTACACAGTCAACGTCCTCAGAGGTAACGGAGTTTAAGTCCGAGAAATCAAGATCTGTTGCTGCAGATCTCTCTGGAGCCTGAGGCTCGGACCTGACAGATCCCCTCTCGCAACACTCACAGTGAATGAGTGCTGCAGTAGTCTTACGAGAACGGCTGGGGCAGTCTATAATGAAGTGCCCTGACTTACCACAATAGAAACATAGATTCTCCTTAAAACGATGTTCCTTGCGTGCATCACTAACCCGTCGTTGTAAAGAGTCTACCTGCATGGGTTCAGGTTCCCGTGTAATCCTACTCAAAGGTTCCTTAGCTGGAGAGGAAGGTAGGAAAAGGTTAGTGCGATTGCTTTCGAACCATCTCTCTTGCCTGCGTTCAGTCAGACGAGTATCAATACGGATGCAGTAGTTAATAAAGTCACCTAACGCAGTGGGAGGGTCGGCACGAGCAAGTTCATCCTTAATCAGTGGAGATAACCCCTTTCGAAAAATAGATTTTTTGGCGGAACTGTCCCAGGTGGTATCAAGGGCCCATCTCCTGAAATCCAAGGCATATTCAGCTACCGAGTGCTTACGCAAAGCTAACATGGCTGCTTCAGCTGTTGCACCTCGATTGGGGTCATCAAACACCTGCCCCATGGCTGAAATAAAAGTATCAAGGTGATTCAAACAATCATCCTCAGTCTCAATCAGAGGGTTTGCCCACATCAAAGCCTTGTTGGTAAGCAACATAATTATAGTAAGCACCTTAGATCGTTCAGTGGGAAATTGTGAAGCATGTGCAGAAAAAAAAAGATTGCATTGATTAATAAATCCCCTGAATTTCTCACGTTCACCGCCAAAACGAAAAGGGGGCAACTTGGGAATCCCAGAACTCGGGGCTACGGCAGGAGCCTGGACTCGCCCCTCTAGAACCTCAATCCTGGCTCGCAAATCCTGGGCAGTCTGTCCAAACACTTGCAAATTGTGATTAGTGAGGTCCTGTAGGTTTGTAAAACGGGTCTTTATATTCTGCAAATCTGCAAGGATATTATCAGTCACTCCGCAAAGTTCCTTTATGCGGGCCTCCATTTTCCAGATCTTTAAAGACAGGAGTACTGGAAGAAGAGGAGAGGAAAAAAAAAAAAACAATAGTGTTTACCTGTGGTAACACTGTAGAGAAAAAAAAATTAAGGGAACTGCTCACCTGGAATGGTTGTGAGAAGTCACAACCACTGTCATCACAGAAAGCTCAACCGGACATCTGATATCCACAGTTACAGCAGACAAAAAAGAGAAAAGAAAAAAAACAATAGTGTTTACCTGTGGTAACACTGCAGAAAAAAAAAACACTTAAGGGAATTGCTCACCTGGAATGGTTGTGAGAAGTCACAACCACTGTCATCACAGAAAGTACAACCGGACATCCGATATCCACAGTTACAGCAGACACAGCCTTTCCAGACCCAGCAGACACTAACGTTTGGCTTCAGAATCTTGTAATGTGTGTAGTACAGTTCATATAGCGTCTTGTGCTTGGGTGCGATGAAAATACATGAGACACAGGTTTGATATAGAAAGTCTTGTATTACTTCATACAAGTTGGCAAAAATAGTCACACAGTTTGCAGACACAGAAGCAGGAGACACAGCAGGCCAGAGTAATCTAAGCTCAGCAATCACTCTCCACAACAGGTTCAGGATCTTCTTCTCTGTTACCGTAAGTCCATGCAAACGTGGGTCTTTCAAGAGCAGGGTTCAGAGTCCACAAGTGCTTCAGAGTTCCTCAGTAGGAATAGCTGGAGTACAAGGTCCAAGGCTTCAGGACTCAGGTCACAGGTTCACTGCAGGCTAGATTCTGAAGCACTGATTGCTCAGCTGTGGCTGCTTAAGAAGCAAAAGGAGAGAATCAGGGCGGGAACATGCAAGCTGGAAACTCCATATTGACTGAGGGCAAGATAGCTGCAGCAAGACAGAAAGTAAAATGGCTGACGAACAAACTGAGTTTCAGGAACATGTACACAGAACCTTACATATGGCCTGAACCTTGACCGGGTCCATTTCAATAACAGATGGGGACAAAATGAATCCCAGAAATGAGATCCTCTGTACGCCAAAAAGACACTTTGATCACTTCACATACAAAGCATTCTCTCTCAAAATCTGGAATACAGTTCGAACATGTTTCACATGAGAGTCCCAGTCATTAGAAAAAATCAAGATATCATCCAAATAAACAATCAGAAATTTGTCCACAAAATCCCTGAAAATGTCATTCATGAAGGACTGGAAGACGGAAGGAGCATTAGTCAGCCCAAAGGGCATCACTAGGTACTCAAAATGCCCTTCAGGGGTATTGAATGCCGTCTTCCATTCATCCCCGTGCTTAATGCGAATAAGGTTATACGCCCCCCTGAGGTCAGGCTTGGTAAACCAAGTAGCGTTTTTCACCCTGGAAAACAGGTCAGAAATCAAGGGTAACGGGTATTGATATTTCACAGTAACATTGTTCAAGAGACGATAATCAATACACGGCCTTAATGAACCATCCTTTTTGGCCACAAAGAAAAAACCGGCACCTAAGGGTGAAGAGGATGGTCTGATATGACCCTTCTCCAATGATTCCTTGATATAAGACCGCATAGCGTCATGTTCAGGTACAGACAAGTTAAAAAGGCGACCTTTAGGGAATTTACTACCCGGCACTAATTCAATAGCGCAGTCATAGCTCCTATGGGGAGGCAAGGATGCAGATTTACTTTCGCTAAACACATCAGAAAAATCAATCAAAAAGTCAGGAACATCCTGAGCCTGGGGGGAGGCAGAAAAAACAGGAGTGTTGGTATTAACACATTGGCAGCCCCAACTGGTTACAGACACAGATTTCCAATCCAAAACAGGATTATGAGACTGTAACCAAGGGAAACCCAGCACGATAATGTCATGCAGATTATACAGAACCAAAAATTTGCAGCACTCCTGGTGATCAGGTTCAACCCTCATTATCACCTGAGTAGAAAACTGGGGTTTATTCTCAGCCAAAGGGGTAGAATCGATCCCCAGTAGGGGAATAGACTTCTGTAGGGGTATCAAGGGAAACCCACAACGTTTAGCAAAATCATAATCCATCAGGTTAATAGCTGCTCCAGAATCAACGAAAGCCTGAGCAGAAAATGAGGACAGAGAGCATATCAGAGTGACAGTTAATAAAAACTTAGTCTGAACACTACCCAAGACAACTGAGCGTGCAAAACGTCTTCCCCGCTTAGGGCAGACTGAAATAGCATGAGAGGCATCACCACAGTAGAAACATAACCCATTGCGCTTTCGAAACTCATGACGCTGTGCCCCAGACACCACTCTATCACACTGCATGGGTTCAGAAGCTGGTTCACAAGGCAACACCATTCCACGCATACTTCTCCGCTCACGCAAACGTCTGTCAATTTGAATCGCTAATGACATAGAATCATTGAGACCAGAGGGGACAGGGAATCCCACCATAACATCCTTTACATTATCTGACAGACCCTTCCGGAAAAGGGCTGCCAAAGCGTCATCAATGACGACTCGTCATTCCATTTGGTCAGGACTGCCCACCTACGGAATCTCTGACAGTATAACTCAGTGTCATAAAGCCCCTGATTTAATGCCAACAAGGCTTTTTCAGCTTGATCAGTGACATTAGGCTCATCGTACAATAACCCCAAAGCCTGAAAAAATGCATCAACATCACTCAAAACAGGATCCCCAGGTGTCAGTGAAAAAGCCCAATCCTGAGGATCGCCGCGCAGGAGAGAGATGATAATTTGAACCTGCTGCGCTGCGTTCCCTGAGGACTTAGATTTTAAGGCAAAAAACAATTTACAATTATTTTTGAAATTCTGAAACTTAGCTCGATCCCCCAAAAACAAATCTGGCATGGGAATCCTAGGCTCCAAAACAGGCAACCCAGCAAGATAGGTAGCAATACTCCGAACCTCAGTGGCAAGCTGATCCACATGGCCAGACAACCGTGCAAACTCCATTGAGAGAAAAGATCCTCCCCAGCACCCAGAGATACAGAGGGAAAAAAAAAAAAGCAACAAACAGAAAAATATCTCTGACAACCTTTTTTCTTTCACAATATTTTTTCCCTTCTGTGAGTACCATACAATTTTCAATTTTTAGGCCGGTGATACTGTTATGTTTCGGTAGCTGAGGAGTGCAGGTAAAAAAGGCAATACACCAGAGCAGTTGGAATCTATGAGATTGCAGTACCCTGACTAACCACCACAACTAGAGGCAGCCGTGGAGCGTTCCTACGTTGGTCCTAGACGCCTCGTCACAGCCTGAGAAACTAACTACACCTAAAGATAGAAATAGGAAAGCTATCTGCCCCGGAGCAGAACCCAAAGATAATAGAAAGCCCCCAAACAAGTAATGGCGGTTAGACAAGATGAAATACAGACACAGAAAGAAAATAGTAAGAGCAAACGCTGGGGCCCAAACTAACTAAATAGAAAAGGATAGGAAGGGTACTTACTGCAATCCCAGAAAACCCTGAAAAGCACCAACTCTACTAATTTCAAAAACACCTGAGATCACACGACCTCTTCCACCTAAATTAGTTCTCTGGTGTAACAAAATCAAAACAGCAGCCACTGAAAAAACTGGAAAAAGCAAAAGTACAAACATCAGTGGCTGAACTAAACTGAGAGGGCAAAAGCCCCCGGGGGGACCCTGAAGGCCCCCACAGAAGTACAGGACAAAATGCAAAAATATAGCACAAAAACAAAAAGAAGAAAATGTCTTATCTGTTAGCAGGAGATGCAGACACGACACAGCAGGCTACAAGGGAAACAGGAATGAAGGATTCAGACCAGAACAATTGATCACCGGCAACCCTGATGGGAAGGTGACTCCCTTATATAAGACCAGTCAGTAACACCTGATTCCCAGTCCTCACAATCTTCACTGGACAGACCAGCACCGCTTGTAACCACCAGAGGAAGCCTCTGCTCAGAACTCATCTCAAACCCATTCACAACAGAGGAGTCTGTCGGCCTTGGGACAGGCAAAATATTTTACTACCTTAGACTTGGCCAGCGGATACTTGCAAGTACTAATGTCCGAAGAAGACCGAGCCAAAACCGCCTTCATTCTGCCCATGGGACTGTTTGAATTTAACCGGACGCCGCTTGGACTGGCCAATGCATTCTGGAACCTTTCAGCGCCTGATGGAGCGGTGCCTACGTAACCTCAGCTTCGAAGCCACTCTGATCTATCTGGACGACATTATCATCTATGCCGCTACGTTTGAGGATCATCTGCATCGTTTGGGCCAGGTGCTCGGCCGGTTACAAAAATACGGGTTGAAGGTGAAGCCCCAAAAATGCCACCTGTTTCGCACACAAATTTATATCTGGAACATGTGGTCTCCGCTGAGGGCGTGAGGCCTCTGCGGAGATGGTTGCTGCGATACAGGAGTGGCCTACCCCCGAGACGGTGAAGGATGTGCGGGCCTTCTTGGTTGCTGGCTGGATATTACCGTCGTTTCGTGAAAAATTTCGCCTGCCGAGCACAAGCTTTTCAAGACTTGTTAAGAGGAGTCCCGGCGGTGCTAACAACTGCAAGGTACAGTGGCGTGAACCACAGGAAGAAGCTTTCCAGGACCTTAAGGCCGCACTCTCAGGAGCCCCAGTGTTAGCTTACGTGGATTTCTCACAACCGTTCATTCTACACACCGACGGGAGCTTGGACAGGATGGGGGCTGTGTTGTCACAGATGCAGCATGGCCGAGAGAAGGTGATCGCCTATGGCAGTGGATCACTTCACGACTCCGAACGCAATCCTGACAACTACAGCTCCTTCAAGCTCGAGCACCTGGCAGCAGTATGGACTATGACGGAGCGATTCGCGGAGTACCTAGCGGGATCCAAGGTGGTGGTACGAACTGACAACAATCCATTGGCTCACCTCAAAAAACTCCAAATTGGGGGCCCTGGAGCAACGGTGGGTGGCCAGGATGGCCAAGTTTAAATACAAAATCTTCTACAAGAGAGGGGCAGAGAACGTTCACGCTGACTCCTTGTCTCGGATCCGGCACACCGTCCCAGGATAGAGTTGGGATGAAGAGCTAGAAGAGAAGAAACGCCGTATTCTTTAAAACCCGCCGAGATCACAGCAATCGCAAGGGAGCAATCCTGTGCAAAGCCGGAAGGGGGCTTTCTCGGGCAATCTCGGGATGAATGGATCTGTCAGCAACAAAAGGATAGCGAAATTAGCGCCCTCCACCGGTGGGTCGCTCAAGGACAACTCCCCAAAGACGCCCAAAGGAAAATGCTTTCTAAGGACATTGTGCTATTGCTCCGCCAATGGGAAAGACTGGTGATCAAGAAAGGGCTATTGTACCGTAGAGAGAGAACCCTACATGCCGAGCCCACCGCAACCTGGCAGGTGGTGGTGCCGGGAGCCCTGCTGGCTGGCATTGCCCGGGAGGCTCATGAAAAAGGGGCTCATTTCGGGGTGTAAAAGACCTTCCAGTGGCTACAGTGAATAGCCTACCATCCCCGGTTACACGCTATAATAGAAGAAGTGTGCCGCACGTGCCGCCTGTGTGAGTTGAGTAAACCACCAGAGCAACAAGCCCCCATACAAACAATTGTAACCACCGCACCCCTCGAACTACTAATGGTGCATTACTTAACCATCGGTCTGGCTCACCAGGGATATCAGGACTGCCTAGTCATGGTGGACCACTTTACCAAGTTTGCCGTGGTGACCCCCACCCGAGATCAGACAGCAGAATCGGCCGCTTATGCTATCTGTAAAAACTTTATTAAAGTGTATGGCTGCTCTAAACGCATCCACTCAGATCAAGGAGCCTGCTTCCTGGGGCGGGTAATGGAGGAACTGCACCGCCTGTATGGCATTGACAAATCCACACCATATCACCCGCAGGGGAATGGGGCCTGCGAACGGTTCAACCGGACTCTAATTCAAATGCTACGGACCCTGGAAGACGATCAGAAAACCCGATGGCCTGAATACGTCCCCGAACTGGTCTGGGTATATAATAACCGGGTGCATCGGTACAATTTTTGTAATTACAGAGGTCAGACGTTTCCTTTCTTTGCAAAGTTTGCACACACTGCAGCAGGGATTTATGCCCACTCCTCCATACAGATCTTCTCCAGATCTTTCAGGTTTCGGGGCTGTCGCTGGGCAACATTGAGTTTCAGCTCCCTCCAAAGATTTTTCTATTGGGTTCAGTTCTGGAGACTGGCTAGGCCGCTGTCATAACCTACTGATAGTTCAGCGCACCCCTGTACCAGATTGGATGGCTGAGCTGTCAATAACTGTATCCCAGACACACTGACCTTTCATCTCTTTTGCATTGTAAACTGACTACATCATGAAAACAGGCTGAAGAGCTAAATAACACTTAGTAATTAAATGCGACTTACAGCTGATATTTTTGCAATGAAGTGGTTGATACATTATGATTTTTCCTTTGGTGGTTCCCCAGGAGAGGGTTATGGCTAGCTGGCCTCTCGCTTTGGGAATAGTTTCTTCTCCATAGCCTCAGCAGAGCTATGTATTACCCTATCTATGGGTATGTATATGTCGGAGGGAATATCCTTCCATTCTACCTATGGGTATGTATATGTCGGAGGGAATGTCCTTCAGTTCTACCTATGGGTATGTATATGTCAGAGGGAATGTCCTTCCGTTCTACCTATGGGTATGTATATGTCGGAGGGAATGTCCTTCAGTTCTACCTATGGTATGTATATGTCGGAGGGAATGTCCTTCCGTTCTACCTATGGGTATGTATACGTCGGAGGGAATGTCCTTCAGTTCTACCTATGGGTATGTATAATGTCGGAGGAATGTCCTTCCGTTCTACCTATGGTATGTATATGTCGGAGGGAATGTCCTTCCGTTCTACCTATGGTATGTATACGTAAGAGGGAATGTCCTTCCGTTCTATCTATGGGTATGTATACGTCAGAGGGAATGTCCTTCCGTTCTACCTATGGGTATGTATACGTCAGAGGAATGTCCTTCCGTTCTACCTATGGGTATGTATATGTCGAGGAATGTCCTTCCGTTCTACCTATGGGTATGTATATGTCGGAGGGAATGTCCTTCCGTTCTACCTATCGTATGTATAGTCAGAGGGAATGTCCTTCCGTTCTACCTATGGGTATGTATATGTCGGAGGGAATGTCCTTCAGTTCTACCTATGGGTATGTATATGTCGGAGGGAATGTCCTTCCGTTCTACCTATGGGTATGTATACGTCGGAGGGAATGTCCTTCAGTTCTACCTATGGGTATGTATATGTCGAGGAATGTCCTTCCGTTCTACCTATGGGTATGTATATGTCGGAGGGAATGTCCTTCCGTTCTATCTATATGGGTATGTATGTCGGAGGGAATGTCCTTCCGTTCTACCTATGGGTATGTATACGTCAGAGGGAATGTCCTTCCGTTCTATCTATGGGTATGTATACGTCAGAGGGAATGTCCTTCCGTTCTACCTATGGGTATGTATACGTCAGAGGGAATGTCCTTCCGTTCTACCTATGGGTATGTATATGTCGGAGGGAATGTCCTTCCGTTCTACCTATGGGTATGTATATGTCGGAGGGAATGTCCTTCCGTTCTACCTATCGGTATGTATATGTCAGAGGGAATGTCCTTCCGTTCTACCTATGGGTATGTATATGTCGGAGGAATGTCCTTCCGTTCTACCTATGGGTATGTATATGTCGGAGGGAATGTCCTTCCGTTCTACCTATGGGTATGTATATGTCGGAGGGAATGTCCTTCCGTTCTACCTATGGGTATGTATATGTCGGAGGGAATGTCCTTCCGTTCTATCTATATGGGTATGTATGTCGGAGGGAATGTCCTTCCGTTCTACCTATGGATATGTATACGTCAGAGGGAATGTCCTTCAGTTCAAAAATACTTGCAGTTAACTGTAGTAATAAGCACAGCATAGGCAACTATTGCTGTATGTAAAGTCATTGATTATTGTCTTCAGTGACCATGAATGGTCATTCATTTCCTGTCTTCTCTGGTACATTTGTCTATGTGATCATTAGGCTGGATAATTCCATAGCCAAAGACATTGTTCAATGAACCAAAAATAAATGATGACAAATTTGACATCAGATAATTTTGATGGTTGTAGTCTTTGTGGCACGCTGAAACTGTCTTCCAATACTTAAGGTACTGGATATATAAAATGAAAGTGACTGTTTTCCTTATGTATAGTACGAATGTACAGTTTAGCAGATATTCACCAACTGGTATCAAAGTCAATGACCATTAGATGCTACTGCGCAGGCGCCGTCTAAATGGAACCAGATTTTTTTTCTCTCTAGCAAAATGTCGCCTGCGGATGATACTACTGTGCAAGCGCATCCGCCGGCGCCATTTTGATTAAGATATTTTTTTTTTTCCAACAAAATTATATGACAAAATCAAATGAATTCAGGCATATTATCGACCTTATCGTGCTACATCGCAGGCGCTGGTGCCTTCCTGATGAATAATAATTTATTTTTATTTTCTGTGCAGTATGTAAAATAGGGGTCAGGTCACTGAAGGATCAAGTGACCTGTGATAAACCCATACAGCTGCATATCTAAGCAGAGCACCACATAAAGACCTCCCTCAGGCCGTCCCAAAGTACGAGAATCTCATATAAACTGAAAACTACAGATACAGATTAAACAACCACAAGACGGATTTCAATAAAAAAGACATAATTTTAATCAGTATAACAGTATGACTTAAGAAACAGGAGGTTTAGATGGTATTTTCCTGTTTCGCCACTTAGTGGTAAGCTGTGCTCCATGCTGGAGCCACAAACGGAAAATTAGTAAATATCCCATGTTCCTCAACAGGAATTGCCTCGTTCAGTTTCTCACTGCGCGGTGCTGGGATCCGCTGTCTCATACTGATATCCATGTTCTTTTCTATTATTACAGGAGATGGTGCTTTTCCTGTCTCTATGTCTGTCCAGTTTACGCTTGAAAAGAAGGGGTGATTTCTGATTTTCCCATTTACCCCTAGCCGGACAGATGGGTCTTTCCAGAGGAGTCTGGACATAATGTCAACGGCAGTGTGGTCAGTGACGTATTCATATGATGGTTCCTGGTAGATGACATTAATTTCAATCTCATCACTGGTGTCTCCTTCAAATGGTGAGTGTTGGAGAATCATGTGGTATAATATGACACCGAAGGCGAACCAGTCTACACCGGCATCATAAAAATCTCCCATGATCATTTCTGGGGCGCCAAACCCAGGTGTTCCACCGAAATCTCTGGCATTAAATCTCTCATCAGACTCACATAGACATAGTCCAAAATCTGTAATTTTGATGTGGCCGTCGCCAGTCAGCAGGATGTTATCCGGTTTCATGTCCCGGTGAATGATGCCATTGTTGTGCAGAAATTGTAGGCCACAAATGATTTCTGCTGCCATAAATACTATAGAGTCCCTCAGAGGAATGGTACTATATATATAGTCATGCAGATCCCCTCCACTGGCCAGCTCGGTGACAAAATAGGCATGGTTTCCAGTCTGAAATGCGGCATGGCAATGTGTTAGGAATCTGCTATTGTGGGTAATCTTCAGGACATGGTGTTCCACAAGGCATTCAGGGCAGGAGATTAGTCTTCTCTTCTTTATAATTTTAAGGGCCACTCTTTCTTTTTTTATCTTATCAGTGGCCAGCATAACCTTTCCATAACCCCCTTCTCCGAGTATACTATGGAAGATAAACTTATCCCTGGTGAGAGGGACAGTGGTCTTTATTTGTTTGCTACTGGGGCCGCTGCATTCACCAGAGATGTCATCTTGAATGGCGGCTGGATCTTCCCGTTTCCTCTTTTTCCCAGTGCCTTCCTCTTCTGCTATACTCTCATTGCCTTTCAGGTTAATAATCCTGGTTGGACCCACAGTCACGCTTTTCCTCTCTCTTGTACTCAGTCTTTTCAGAATGTTATCAGCTTGATTTCTGATGTATACCACAAGCTTGCCACATTTGTTTTGTACAGTTTTTAAGAAGGAAATATTCTTAGTTCCTTCATTGTCAGGCAATACCTGACCAACCTGTCCAGATTTTTTGGGGTCCTTCTTCCTAACCTTTGCTGGAGGTTCCTTGTTATTTACAAGGTCTTGTCCATCTGGTGTTGTTGGTTTCCTTCCCAGACTTGCTTTCTTTTTTCTCTTTCTTTCCCCTGTGAAGTCCATGATGCGTCAGGCAACAACAGGGCAATTATCCAAAAAAAGTATGTAAAATTGTCAAAATGCAATCCACACGTGTATCGTAGTCAAAGCTAACCACAACTGAAGCTCAATAGCTGCAGTCAGTTGTTCATGGAACTTTGTGGAATGTGATGTCACTATGCAGGTGACATCACACCTACTGTGATGTCAGCAGATGTATGCGAGTGTTCCATCACTGCTGAAAGTAAAAGCTGCGGGAAGGGGCGGGGCTTAGTTACCATTGACTACAATGGAGTCAGTTGAGTGGGTAATATTTAATGACCTGAAGCTGGAAATCGGTGACGCTTGAAGGCATAAATGACACCAGGAATAAGTAACAGTAGTTTAAATTTGTTTTAATTTATTGTTAGGTTATTTTGCGTAGAGCAGTGATTATATTTTTTCAGTTCTTTTGTGAGGCAGAGACCCCCGGTTCCAGTGATTTGACACTTACTGGACTTCTTGCTGCAGTTTTGATAAAATCCCTGTTTTATCTGCGGCAGATATACAGAGCTCAGCATTCTGAGACCTGTTACAACTGTTCACACCACTGATTGGCAGCTCTCTGTGTACACTGTGCATAGGCAGAAAGCTGCCAATCCTTGATGGTGTGTAGGATTATACAGTGCTCATGAATATGAAAGACTACATGGCAGCAGGTTTACTGGTCCTGTAGTGATAATCTGCTGCTGATAAAACTGTCATTTTATCAAAACTTCAGCAAGTAGCCCAGTAAGGGTCATCACTGGAATCACAATTTCTGCCCCTACATCACGCTGCTGGTGACAGACCAATTACGCCTTGAGCCTCAGTGGTTATTTATCAAGCATATGGGGGGCCGTGATGTGCTGTATGAAGGAGCATTATATGGGGCCCATGGTGTGCTGTATGGGGCCTATGATTTACTCTATGGAGGAGCATTATATGGAGCTCATGATGTGCTGTATGGAGGAGCATTATATGGGGCCCATGATTTACTCTATGGGAGGAGCATTACATGGGGCCCATGATGTACTGTACAGAGGAGCATTATATGGGGCCCATGATTTACTCTATGGAGGAGCATTATATGGAGCTTATGATGTGCTGTATGAAGGAGCATTATATTGTCGCCCGTGATGTACTGTATGGAGAAGCATTATATGGGGCCCATGAGGTACTGTACGAAGGAGCATTACATGGAGCCCATGATGTACTGTTTGGAGGAGCATTACATGGAGCCCATGATGTACTGTAGGGAGGAGCATTATATGGGGCCCATGATTTACTCTATGGAGGAGCATTACATGGGGCCCATGATGTGCTGTATGAAGGAGCATTATACGGCGCCGGTGATGTACTGTATGGAGAAGCATTATATAGGGCCCATGAGGTACTGTATGGAGGAGCATCACATGGGGCCCATGATGTACTGTAAGAAAGAGCATTACATGGAGCCCATGATGTACTGTATGGAGGAGCATTACATGGGGCCCATGATGTACTGTACGGAGGAGCAGTACATGGGGCCCATGATGTGCTGTACTTAGGAGCATTTCATGGAGCCATGATGTGCTGTATGAAGGAGCATTATATGGCGCCGGTGAGTTACTGTATGGAGAAGCATTATATGGGGCCCATGATGTGCTGTAAGAAAGAGCATTACATGGAGCCCATGATGTACTGTACGGAGGAGCATTACATGGGGCCCATGATGTGCTGTAAGAAAGAGCATTACATGGAGTGCATGATGTACTGTATGGAGGAGCATTACATGGAGCCCATGATGTACTGTATGGAGGAGCATTACATGGGGCCCATGATGTACTGTACGGAGGAGCATTACATGGAGCCCATGATGTGCTGTACTAAGGAGCATTTCATGGAGCCCATGATGTGCTGTACTGAGGAGCATTTCATGGAGCCCATGATGTACTGTACGGAGGAGCATTATGGGTGGACGACAAACACATTTAGTGGCCAGTGTCAGGCAGTTGCTGCAAAGGCAAATAAAATAATGAGATGCATTAAAAGAGTAATAGAGATAATATGAAAACATAACCTTTAATGTTATATGTATAAAAGCTACCTAAAGATAAAGTGAAATGTGCAAATAAAATTCACTAAATCAACTTGTCACCAGGGTGGATTGATTTAAATCACGCCGATTTAAATCAACGATTTAAATCATGATTTAAATCAAATGATTTTTTTCTATTTAAATCAGATCGATTTAAATCGTGATTTTAATCATGATTTAAATCAAAAGATTTTTTTTAATATAAATCACGATTAAAATCTAAAACTTTCAATCATTGTTCAATTAACTCCACACTTCTAGCTTGGTTTCACTTTCTGTAGCTTGGTTTCAGTTTCTTTTTCCATTCAGTTGACATGCCCAAACTTGTTGGATAGTCAGTCAGCAGTACTTGGCTGTAGTAACAATCAAACTTCAGAAGTGATCTGCGTGAGCCATGGCAGGTCGTAAGAGAGACCCTATTTGGGTTCATTTTGTTGAGATGCCAGCAGAGCTTGGAAAGAAAGGTGGGAGAGCAAAGTGCAAATACTGTCAAAAGGATATCCAAGGACTTGTTTGCCGTTTGAAATCACATTATGAAAACTGCAACCAGAAGGGAAATGAAGATGTTGATAGTGATACAACTAATGTCAATTAACCCCCACAGCTTCTTATGCACCAGGACCCTAGCACTAGTGGTAAGTCTGGCAATTACAACCTATTTTAACAGACGTTTTACTGGATGGTTAAAGTCTATGAAAAGAAAAATTTCTAGCACTAGTTCTGGAGTATAGAATTTAAATTTATGTTAAGGCAATATTTCACAGAAGATTAACGTTAAGTAAAAATAAAAGAGTGTGTATACGCCTATTTTTTTTTTATTGTAGGCTACAATTCACTTTTGAAGTCTGCCAAATTGACCATTTTTTAAAAAAACATTTTTAAAACTTTTGTGACATAATTTTTTTCAGTTGCTCTGATATTACTAGTATTACAGCAACTTCACCGGAAACTTGAGTAGCATAACTTTTGAGACAGCCCTTATAGGACGAGGACCATTACATTGTTCAAAAAGTTTGTTTCAAAATATTTTCGTTATATTTCTTCAAATACGCAGTCGAATTATATTTTAATTACTGTGCTTTTAGGGTCAAATATGGCTTGTGCTGCACGTGACAATCAATATCGGGGTACAACTTCAACAAAGCAGCCCAACAAAAAACTTTGCGTGCAAAGTGTAGAAAAAATCCTCTTAAAGACTACGACGAGCCAGAAAGAATATTTTGATGAATTAATTGCTAAATTCATATTTGCAACCAATTCTTCTTTCCGACTAGTTGAACACCCATTGTTTGTACAAATAATCGAAGGAATAAGACCAGGCTACAAACCACCAAGTAGATTTGATATCTCAGGAAACATCTTCAGGCTGTATACGACAAAAAAAGAGCGGCTTGTACAAAATATTTGAAAGACAAAGTTGTTAACATGAGCTTGCATGGTTGGAGCAACATCCACAACGACCCCATAATTTGCACTTGTGTCACAACAGAAGATGGTGAAACTTACCTTACAGACACAATCGACACATCTGGAAATTCACATACTGCTGAATATTTACTTGAAATTGCTAAGAACTCAATTCACCAATGCCAAGAACAGTTTGGATGTAAAGTAAGGAGCTTAGTTACTGATAACGCAAGCAATGTGGCAAAAATGCGAGCGGAACTGGCACATGAGGATGACACAAATGTCATTACATACGGTTGTTCTGCCCATTTGTTGCATCTTTTGGCAAAGACCTGCATATTTCAGGTGTCAAGGAACATGTTGTAGAAATTGTTAAATATTTCCGCAATAATCATTTTGCACATGCAACCTACAAGGAAATGGGAGGACTGAAGTTGGTTCTATCACAAGATGTTAGATGGAATACCTTGGCTGAATGCTTGGAACTGTTTATTAACAACTGGTCAAAATTAGTGTCCATTTGCGAAACACATCGGGATAAAATTGATGCTAATATACGAAGCAAAGTATTAAATCTTGGTGTGAAGAGAAATGCCGAGGACCTTTTGATAGTTAAAGCACAATGATATGCGTTGATAAATGCAAAAGATACTGCAACCATACTTGCCACAGGGTGGAATGATTTAGAAGTTCCTACGCCCATTGAAATAAGATTTATAGAATGTACACAAATGATTTTTTTTATAAATTCAGATCGATTTAACTGTTTATAATGCAATATTATAAATCCAAAATTTTATAAATCAGATTAAAATCTTAACAACTTTACATTGTCAATAAGTCACATTTTGGCTTCATTCGACTTGTTAGTTTCTCCCAAATTCATTTAACATCAATTGCAGCCCGCCTTGTAGTAACAATCAACTTTCAGTGATTGCTCCATGACATCAAGAGAGTTTGGGTTGTTGATGAGACAGGCTTGGAAAATGAGATTAAGTAAGATGACAAAGTGAAAACTTTTAAAAGGATGTCCTTGGCACATTGTTTGCCTTCTGTTAACACATTAGATATCTGCTAAAGAAAAATGAAGATGTTGATAATGATACAAAAATGTCCATAACCCGAAGCTTATCACCGCAGCTAGTGAAAGGATTAAAACCTCATTTAACAATCTATGGCTATCATCAAAAAAATTCAAAGGAGAGAGATTTAATTTTGTAAGGCATTTCACAGGATCAACTAAGAAAAGAAAAAGGGGAACCTTTTTTTTTTTATGTGGGAAATTCACTTCGAATGGCTGCCAAATGCATTTTAGACATTTCTAGAATGGACATATTCAGTGTCTGATTACATCTCACGCAACTTCACGGCTGAGACTACTTTTGAGACAGCCTCTAAGGAGGGCAGTCAAAATTGTTCAAAATTCTTAATTTCTTCCAAAAAAGCATCAATTAATTTTTATTACTGTGTTTTGGCAAATAGGTTATGCGCACGTGACATTTGCTGGGTACCTAGGAGTAAATAAACTTTGCGTCATGTGAAAATCCTCTTAATCGAGTAGGGAATCATGGAAAATGCTAAATTCAGAAACAAGTTTGACGTTAACACCCAGTTTGTCTAATCCAACGATAAGCAGCTCAAACCATCATGTGATGTTGATATCTCAGGCAAAATCGGCTGTATCAAAAGCCTTGTAAAAAAGTATTGAAAAAGAATGTACAGAGTCCTCCAAGGGAGCAACATCCCAACCCCCATAATTTGCACTATGCCTTTTCCACAAAGATGGAGCTACCTTGCCAATGAAAGGCACATACGTGATAACTAAATTGCTAAGAATCAAAAACCATAGAAATTTGGATGTAAAAGCTAGGATCATTAATACCATAGAATGTGGCAAAATCACAAGGACTGGGAGGGACAAACATAAAACCTGAACCAATTTGACTGAAATGAACAGCATTGATTGGGGTGCAAGAACATGTTGTAGAAGTCAATTTGTCCAGCAATTATTTGGCACATGCACCTACAGGAATTGGAGGTCTGAGAAGAGGGTCAACAACTGTAAATACTTGGCTGATGCTTGAACTCATTCTAACTGTCAAAATAAGTCTTTTGCAACACTCATAATTGTTTGCAATATTAAATCTGTCGTGTGATAAAAAATTGCAACAGACTTAAAAAACCAATAGCATGCGTTGATAAAATGCGAAAATATAATATTGTGATTGCCACAATTTGGCAATTGAATTCGTAGATCGCTTGAACCTCTCAAACAATGTAAAGGTTGCAATACACCACCGCAAGGACCAAGCATTAAAAGAAGAACACTATTTAGCCAATATCTTGCATCCCATCTACAGAGGGAAAAAACTATCTGAGGCGGAAATCAACTCTGCAATGGAGTGGCTCGCCAATACTAACCATGACATTGTGGCAACTGTGCTGAAATTGAAGTGTGAATCTGCACCATTTCAAAAATACATGTTTGCAGATAACGTCGTTAATGAACTAAAACCACTGGACTGGTGGAAGTCGCAATCACTTGTTCTTCCAGCGAAGATAATAAATGTAGCTACTCAGCTACTGACTGCATCGGCTTCATCGGCAGGAGTAGAGAGATTGTTTTCTTCATTTGGTTTTGTGCACACAACAGTCCGAAACCGCTTAGGAACTGCTAAAGCAGGACAACTAGTTTTCCTATTAAAAGTCCTAAATAAACAGTAGGCTTAAAGGACTGATGTATTCACTGAAGATGTTTGCTTACTTCAAACGTTAGAGATAGGCTATTGTTAAAAAGTACTTACTCTCTGTAGTTCAATTCTGATTGTTTAATAGTGCAAATAAAAATTATTAGGTTTCATAATCATCAACTGTTTTAATATTTTTATTTGTGTAAAATAATTTGATTTGCAAAAAGACAAAGTTTTGCTTGTGTACAACTTGATTAAAAAATCCTATTTAAATCAAAAAAATCAGATTTAAATAAAAAAAAATCCGATTTTTTTTGATTTTTTTAAAAAAATCATGATTTTTATCCACCCTGCTTGTCACAGACTACATGCACAAGAATCTGTATATATCCAGTACCAAACTCCAGTACACGTATACATGTGACCAATCTCAATCCTGAGAAAAAAACTATGACTGGACATCAGAATATACCAAACAATGTGCAAAATGACCCCAGGAATGCTAATAAGCAAACCTTTCTAGAGGGTATAGTAAGCCTCTGCCCTGTATGGTCAACAAGAAAGATAAAGTGCTTATGCATATAATGCTGGTCTCATAATCCTGAGTTAATGTTAAACATATATGAAATAATATGGAACAATCTCACCCATATATGTAGCAGAGGTCAGCTGTGTCTTCTTCTTAAAAGCCGGGGTGCGTCAGGAGTTAGAAGGGAAATCAACGTATTATGCCCTATCAGAGCTAACATATCCTGACCCCCATGACTCCCGCCCTTACAAGGGCAGTCCACATCTGACCCTCAGGCAAACAAGCCCTATTATGTCCCTGTGCTCCCGACGCGTTTCGTCACTAGGTGACTCTTCACGGGACCTATTAGCACCAACTGGGGATATTATAAAGATGAAGACCTCACGGGCTGCCTCTATAATGATAGTGAGATATCAGCGCCCGATAAAGCGGTCTATAACAAATGGCCAATCACAAAAGACACTCACCTGTGTCACACTGACACGCACGCTGTCCACCCATGCCGTGAGCCGCATCATTCACTTCCGCTTCTCGGGTCTGGAAGTGAATGTATCCAAAGCACTCATGCTAGGACACGTCACACATCCGCCCACCGGTAACCATGGAGGCGGGTAACGCCGGGACTTATGCTCATGCGCAGATTCTCCGCGGTTCCAGCCATATGTTGCACATACTGAGGCGTGAAACTCAGTATCATAACTCTGCCCCCGTTACCATAGGAGCAGACAACGCCGGCACATTCATACTAAGGCACTTATTCCAGATAAGATGCCCGTAATTCCGGCTATCTGTTACACATACCAGAGCGTGCAACTAAGTCATACTCTGTCGAATATTTTTTAGTCACTTCAATTTGTTCTTTCAATCGGTCATTCAATGTAGTAAGGTTTTTTTCTCTTCTTCTAAAAGGAGGTGGGAGGTGCAGAGCCTCAAAAATTATCTGAATGCTGGCATCGTCCCACGAGGATTAAGGATCAACATTTCTGCAGGAACCAAACATAAGAACCCTAGCTTTATAGCTAAGTGGGAGAAAGAGGCTATGAGTAGTTCCCTTCACCTTATGCAACTTCTTTTAGAAGAAGAGAAAAAACCCTTATTACTGTACAGTGAATGACCGATTGAAAGAACAAATTGAAGTGACTAAAAAATTTTCGGCAGAGTCTGATTTTTCTGTTAAAGAAACCAATTTGCAAACAAATCTTGACCGTTTTCAGTATCACCTCAAAGAGCGTAAAAATCACCAATATCTGATGGACACACAAGACTTCAAAGACAATAAAGCTTATATGGTCATTGGTAATAGGATCAACAATTTGGATCTTGAGACGGATCTGTCATCAACAGATACCGATTTTTCTGATACTGAGGGTAGAATAAGGGCACCAAGGGGGAGGGAAGAAATAGGGGGAGAGGCCGAGGAAATCGAGGACCATCGGATAGAGCTGAAAACACTCAGGGGGTACATTTTTTAGATCAGAGTTACCCCCTCAGGAGTCGATTACATCAAACTCGGAAATAATGCCTGCTCTCCTGATTCTTAGCCCGGCCCCAAACCAAACTACTCAGCTCAATAGGTTTTCCTGCTCAATCGATATTCAAGTGGTGAATTTGTCAAAGAAAGTCCTTAATGTTGAAGAACTAAATGTCTTAAAGAAGGGCCTTACATTTGTCCCAAGTACAGATTTTGATTTGTTTCATAGTGTAAAGGACCTTAATTTGTTTCTGCGTAAGATACAATGGGAAAAAAATTTTTCTCCAACAGGACAATCGTGTTTGTCAAGATATGGGGATACCTATGGATCTCTTACCAGATATTATATTGCTAAATAGTATTGGCGAAATGAATCCCAACACTTTGGGAAAAGGCCCATTTACGGACCTCAAGAATAAGAGCACTAAGATGCCATCTCCCACTGGAGATGTCTCCGCAATTGATGTATTTGAGAATCTTGTTATACAGAATTTGAGGTCTTTGCAAAGGAACAAATCATTTTCTAAATATAAGTGTACTAGGACAGAGATCACTTGGATTAACCAACTTACGCGGGACAACACATTGTCAGTAAGACCTCTGACAAGGGTGGCAATGTGGTTGTCCTAGAATCTGGTCACTATGAGGAAATGTGTAGCACTCTTCTTGGTGACCGAAATAATTATGAAGTTTTGGCACAGAATCCTTTATCGGATTATGTAAAGGAATTGAGGAATATACTGGATGAAGGCCTTTCTGCTGGGGTCATTGATAAATGTGAGATTGACTTTCTAATGCCTAAAGATGTGATTGTGGCTACCTTCTACTGCCTGCCGAAATTACACAAGGGTCTTTCTCCTCTCAAGAGAAGGCCCATTGTGTCAGGCATTGGCAGCATTAGCCAGAATGTAGGCATATACAGTACAGACCAAAAGTTTGGACACACATTCTCATTTAAAGATTTTTCTGTATTTTCTGACTATGAAAATTGTACATTCACACTGAAGGCATCAAAACTATGAATTAACACATGTGGAATTATATACTTAACAAAAAAGTGTGAAACAACTGAAAATATTTCTTATATTCTAGGTTCTTCAAAGTAGCCACCTTTTGCTTTGATGACTGCTTTGCACACTCTTGGCATTCTCTCTTGATGAGCTTCAAGAGGTAGTCACCGGAAATGGTCTTCCAACAACCTTGAAGGAGTTCCCAGAGATGCTTAGCACTTGTTGGCCCTTTTGCCTTCACTCTGCGGTCCAGCTCACCCCAAACCATCTCGATTGGGTTCAGGTCTGCTGACTGTGGAGGCCAGGTCATCTGGCGTAGCACCCCATCACTCTCCTTCTTGCTCAAATAGCCCTTACACAGCCTGGAGGTGTGTTTGGGGTCATTGTCCTGTTGAAAAATAAATGATGGTCCAACTAAACGCAAACCGGAATGGCATAGCATGCCGCTGCAAGATGCTGTGGTAGCCATTCTGGTTCACTATGCCTTCAATTTTGAATAAATCCCCAACAGTGTCACCAGCAAAGCATCCCCACACCATCACACCTCCTCCTCCATGCTTCACGGTTTGAACCAGGCATGTAGAGTCCATCCGTTCACCTTTTCTGCGTCGCACAAAGACACGGTGGTTGGAACCAAAGATCTCAAATTTGGACTCATCAGACCAAAGCACAGATTTCCACTGGTCTAATGTCCATTCCTTGTGTTCTTTAGCCCAAACAAGTCTCTTCTGCTTGTTGCCTATCTGTAGCAGTGGTTTCCTAGCAGTTATTTTACCATTAAGGCCTGCTGCACAAATTCTCCTCTTAACAGTTGTTGTAGAGATGTGTCTGCTGCTAGAACTCTGTGTGGCATTGACCTGGTCTTTAATCTGTGTTGCTGTAAACCTGTGATTTCTGAGGCTGGTGACTCGGATAAACTTATCCTCAGAAGCAGAGGTGACTCTTGGTCTTCCTTTCCTGGGGTGGTCTCATGTGAGCCAGTTTCTTTGTAGCGCTTGATGGTTTTTGCAACTGCATTTGAGGACACTTTCAAGGTTTTCCCAATTTTTCAGACTGACTGACCTTCATTTCTTAAAGTAATGATGGCCACTCGTTTTTCTTTACTTAGCTGCTTTTTTCTTGCCATAATACAAATTCTAACAGTCTATTCAGTAGGACTATCAGCTGTTATGTTTTGTTAGCTGAGGAGAGCAGGCAAAAACGGCAATACACCAGAGAGGTTGGAATCTACTGGATTGCAGTACCCTGACTAACCACCACAACTAAAGGCAGCCGTGGAGCGTTCCTACGTTGGTCCTAGACGCCTCGTCACAGCCTGAGAGGCTAACTACACCTAAAGATAGAAATAGGAAAGCTATCTGCCCCGGAGCAGATCCTCAAAGAACATAAGAAGCCCCCAAACATGTAATGGCGGTTAGACAAGAGGAAATACAGACACAGACAGAAAATAGTATGAGCAAACGCTGGGGCCCATTCTGCCTAGACAGAAAAAGAATAGGAAGGATTCTTACTGCAATCAAAAAAAACCCTAAAAAAAAACAACGCTACTAATTGCAAAAACACCTGAGATCACACGAACTTTACCACCTAAATTAGTTCTCTGGTGTAACAAAACTAAGCCGCAGCCACAGAAAAAAAACTGGAAAAGGCAAATGAACAAACAACAGTGGCTCCAGAGGAACCGAGAGGAGACCAAGCCCCCCGGGGAGGGGAACCTGGCCAACCTCACAAAAATGCAGAGAAATAAGCAAAAGGCAAGCACAAAAACAAAAAAACAGAAAATATCTTATCTGAGAGCAGGAGAAGAGGCAAGACTCAGCAAGCTTCCAAGTGAACCAGGAAACAATGTTGAGACAAGAACAATTGATCACCGGCAACCATGATGGGGGGAAACCTCCCTTATATCCAGCTAGTCCGTGATTCCTGATTGCCAATCCTCATTGAATGGTTCAGTACTGTTTGTAACCACCAGAGGGAGCTTCTGCTCAGAATTAATTTCTAAAACATTCATAACAGTACCCCCCCTTGAGGAGGGGTCACCGAACCCTCATTTGTGCAACCAGGTCAGTCAGGATGAGCTCTGTGATACGCACGGATCAGTCTCCTAGCATGGATGTCCGAAGCAAACACCCAAGAATTGTCCTCCTGACCATAACCTCTCCACTTAACCAAATACTGGAGTTTCCGTCTAGAAAAACGAGAATCCAGTATTTTCTCAACCACATACTCCAGATTGCCCTCAACCAAAACAGGGTCAGGGGGCGCAGCCATAGGAACCACTGGCTCGACAAACCTCTTCAATAAGGACTTGTGGAACACGTTATGGATCTTAAATGTCCCTGGAAGAAGTAAACGAAAGGAAACAGGATTAAGAATCTCCATGATCTTATAAGGTCCAATGAACCTAGGCTTAAACTTAGGAGATGCAACTCTCATAGGGATATTTCTTGAGGACAACCAGACCAAGTCCCCCACTTTAAACCGAGGACCATCAGTCCTATGCCGGTTGGCAAACCGCTGGGCCTTCTCCTGAGAGACGGACAACCTCTCCACTACCTGGTCCCAAATCTGCTGCATACGCTCCACAACAGAGTCAACACCTGGACAGACATAAGCCTCCGTCTGTCCCGAAGAAAATTGAGGGTGAAACCCAAAATTGCAGAAAAATGGAGACACCAAAGGGATATGGGCTGATCTTAGCTAAATACACAGATTAGACATATAAGACAGACAGGATAACACTCGCTTGCATACACACTCAAACACCAAAGGAACATAAATGGTCTGGGAAATAAACTCTAACCAAGTTGAGCTTAGAACAACTAAGGAGCTCACAACTAAAGTCTATACAGATTCATTCCTATCTGTGGTCTGCATGAAGGTTTCACTGGCAACTCCCCAAGCAGACAACCAGGAATTTAAAGGAAACCAATCAACAAATAATCAATTGCAGCCGGGAGAAACTGCACCCAGTCCCAGCACCGAGCACAGACAGAATTAACTCCCTAGCTGCCAAAAACAAAGAAACAGCAGCTCAGCTGTGAGAAGTCAAAATGTGCAACCGCGACGATCTTCGTGGCAATGCACACATGACACCGCCGCCATTCTGATCAGATAGTGACCCGTCGGCTCTGGGATGAAGTTTGTTACCAACTTGTTGGATACTGGGAGGACCTTGAAGCTCGGTCACAGACTAAAATGCGTAAGTATATACAGTTCAGTAGGGATGCTGGATTGAAACCTGTGTTTCCACAACTCCAGTCCTCTTGAACCCCAAGAGGTAATGTTTTCAGGATTTCATTAGGTCCAACACTATGTAAATACTGAAAACATTACCCATGGGTGACATGAGGACTGTAGTTTTGAAAACACATATGTATTATACTAACCAATTTGTGCTATCTCGTTTCAGGGGAGAGAATTGTGAAGCGGTGGCGGTCTATCAGGGATCGCTTCAAGAAGGAGTTCAACAAAGAAATGCGGGTCCCGAGTGGTTCTTCAGGACGCCAGAGTAAATATAAATATGCAAGAGCTCTGGTGTTCCTGCGTGAAACGATGGTCACCAGAAGGTAAATATTAAAAATTACATGTATGTCTAACATTTTTTTCACAGCCAGGGCCATTTAAATACAGTTTATTAATTGTATCTTTTCTCTTTATTCCACAGCACGGTGAGCAGCACTCGGGCGCCCGCAGAGTTGGGCCCTTCTGAGGCGATCCCTGAGGAGACCGGCACCGAGGGACACATTGACTGCCCCGACCCATCTGCACCCACACGTGAGCCCTCTTTCCCCTCAACCAGCGCTGCAGCAGCGTGGCCGAGTGCATTGCATGAGTCTGCTGGTCAACAGATAGATTTTCCTTTACCCCACCCTTCTGCCTCTGCCACCTCTAGTACATCTGCGGCTACTGGGCGGCAACGGCAGAGGGGTCAGGAAAGTAACTATGCGCCCGAGTTCTTACACATGAACGCATCTTTCCAGAACTGCCTTAAGTTGCTATCTGAGCAAGTTACCGCAGGTGTTAATCAGATAACCTCACTAGTTGGTGAGGTGAAGACACTTCTGGAAACTGTGCGTTCAGAGGTAAGAGGATCCCCAAACCACAGTTTTTTTCGGTCGGTTGCGGAGCGCATAGATCCGCTATCTGCTGACCAGCAGATGTTTGTGATGCACACGTGCCACGCTTCTCTAGTGCAGGTTGTCTCCCATCCTACATCCACCCCAGTTGTTCCTCCACCTCCACCCCTCCAGTCAGCGTGCCTCCTCCCCCTCCTATTCATTATCAGCCACCTCCACAGTTCCAGCAACCTCCCCACTATAACCAACCTCCCCAGTACCAGCCACCTTCCCAACTTCAGCCACCTTCCCAACTTCAGCCACCTTCCCAACTTCAGCCACCTTCCCAACTTCAGCCACCTCACCAAATTGAGCCACATTACCAACTCCAGTCCCCTCAACAACTCCTGTCACCTATTCAGTACCAACAACCTCCCCAGTACCAGCCACCTACCCCGTACCAACCATCTACCCCGTACCACACTCCCACCTCTTACCAATCTCCTTCCCCCTACCAATTCCCCACCATATCACCTGCTCCTCCAGTACCTGCCCAACCCTGCACTCCACCACCCATCACCGAATCAGCCTCCAACTTGTCCTCCCATTCTTTAACCCTTTCCACCCCTTCACCTCTTACTGTTCCTTCCCCACCAGCATCCCAGTCCTCTCTACACACTCCCACGGTCGAAGTGTCCCGCAGCCCCTCCAATAGTATGTCCACCACACACTACACAACATTGTAATTTTCTGGATTTTTTTGTAAAAAAATAAAGACTAGTCATTTGATGCAAATCAAAAATTTATAAAATATATTTTTCAATTCAATTTTAACAAACTTGTTAACAAAATTTATTAAATAAATGTTTCATTGGTTGATTCAATTTTTTGTCTGTCATTTCTATAAAATGTTAAATGTTATGTAAGGTTACATGTGTAATAAAGATTAAGAACAGTAGCAATATGTAGGGAAAAACACAAAGATAACAATTTATTACACACGGTCATCCTGCCAGTCTACCTGTCCTTCGGCTGAAATAAAGTACTGAGCAAATCTGTCCCTCATCCTAGAAACAGCAACAGAACTTCTATTAGTATTATTCTGGTAATCATGTAAACTTGTTTGTTGATGGTGGTCCTCAATGGACAATTGTTCTTTTGAGATCACAACATTGTGGAGTACCACACAGGCTTTTATTACTTCATCAACAGTGTCCGTTTTCAAATTGATGGCTGTCATTAGCACCCGCCACTTTGCAGTGAGTATTCCAAATGTACACTCCACCATTCTTCTGGCTCTAGTGAGCCGGTAATTGAAAATACGTTTGCTATGGTTAAGTCCTCTGCTGGCATATGGTTTCAGTAAATGTTCTGATAGCTGGAAAGCCTCATCACCAACACACACATATGGCATAGGTGGGCCGGTGGTTTGAGGCAGCGGCCTAGGGGCTGGGAAATGGAATGTGTTGCCATAGAGTCGACATCCCATTGCTGAAATTTTGAATACTTGAGAATCGTTTGATCGACCATATGCCCCTATGTCGACTGCAATGAACCTATATTCTGCATCGGCGATGGCCATCAAGACAACAGAGAAATATTTTTTATAGTTGAAATATTGTGATCCACTTCCTGATGGCTTCACAATTCGGACATGTTTGCCATCAATCGCTCCAAGACAATTTGGAAATTGGCATATCTTTTGGAATTTATCGGCTATTTCCATCCACCGCTGGGTGGTAGGTTCAGGCATATATTCCGAGACCAAACAGTCCCAGATTGCACGGCATGTGTGCTTTATTATGCCAGATATGGTTGAGATTCCCAAACGAAATTGGAAATGGAGTGAAGAGAGTGATACTTTTATCAATGCTCAGAACTCAGGTATAAAAATTTTAAAAGTCAAAAGACAGAATATATCACTACCCACATAGTATAAAACAATAATGACATAGTTTAAAAGTATCCCAAAAAAGAACATTGCACTACCCACCAACTATTAAAATTACGCCAAAACAGAATAGAGCAATAACCACATTGTATTACATTATGCCAAAAAGAACATAGCACTACCCTAACTATTAAAAGTACGCCAAATCAGAATAGAGCAATAGCCACATTGTATTACATTATGCCAAAACAGAACATGACACTACCCACATAGCATAAAAGTTTGCAAAAATATAACAATAACCACATTGTATTAAACATTACCCACAAAGATACACAAAAATATGCAATTGAATGAAATAAGCACACACAAGTTTTGACCAGTTTTTATTGCACTGGAATCCTTCTGTTGCCTTTAGTCCTAGAATACAAAACAACAATACAACTGTGTGCAAGCAAGCACATTCAAAAATAATAGCTTACCTTATTGTCACCATGAGACGCTCCGACGGAGAAATCGAATACCGCCAGTACGTGTCACATCTCCTGATCTTGTCTTCAATCCTCTCCACCAACATGTCAAAGGTTGCCTTCTTCATACGAAGATAAGAAAAAAATGTATGTGGATTCTCTCTTAACTCCATATTGAGTGTTGAATAGACTCCACGGGTTAGTCGCTGTGCCGTGATGGGGTGTATCCACATACGACGGCGGCGCTGTCGCTGACGCTTTAGGCGCCTCTCGATCCTTCTCTCCTTCTCCATAACGATAAACCTCAAGCGATTCGCCTCCGCTGTGAAATCCACGAGATTCCGGAAAATATTACCAATAATCGCCTCCATCTTCATCAGTCACTTGCTGTTCTCTCAAAAATGCTCCTCTACAACTTGTCAAAGATGGTCTGTAGGAACACTGTATATATAGGATTTACATTAGCCAATCAGATTTTGAAATGAAAGGGGCGTGATTGAAAACCGGATCCGTCGTAATCCGTCAAAAAACGGATGAAACTGATGCGCCGGATCAGGTTTTCTGCCTGATCCGCTAAACGGATCAGGCGGAAAAACGGATCCGGCGTATCAGGTTTTTTATTTCATTGCCGCATCCGGCGCGATGCCGGACCGCGCCTGATTAAAAAAGCCTGATGTGTGAAAGTAGCCTTATCTGGAATAAATGCCTTAGTATGAATGTGCTGGCGTTGTCTGCTCCTATGGTAACGGGGGCGGAGTTATGATACTGAGTTTCACGCCTCAGTATGTGCAACATATGGCTGGAACCGCGGAGAATCTGCCCATGAGCATAAGTCCCGGCGTTACCCGCCTCCATGGTTACCTGGTGGGCGGATGTGTGACGCGTCCTAGCATGAGTGCTTTGGATACATTCACTTCCGGACCCGAGAAACGAAAGTGAATGATGCGGCTCACGGCATGGGTGGACAGCGTGCGTGTCAGTGTGACACAGGTAAGTGTCTTTTGTGATTGGCGATTTGTTATAGACCGCTTTATCGGGCCCTGATCGCTCATTATCATTATAGAGGCAGCCCGTGAGGTCTTCATCTTTATAATATGCCCAGTTGGTGCTAATAGGTCCCCTGAAGAGTCACCTAGTGACGAAACGCGTCGGGAGCACAGGGACATAATAGGGCTTGTTTGCCTGAGGGTCAGATGTGGACTGCCCTTGTAAGGGCGGGAGTCATGGGGTCAGGATATGTTAGCTCTGATAGGGCATAATAGGGTTGATTTCCTTTCTAACTCCTGATGTACCCCGACTTTTAAGAAGAAGACACATCTGACCTCTGCTGCATATATGGGTGAGATTGTTCCATATTATTTCATATATGTTTAACATTAACTCAGGATTATGATACCAGAATTATATGCATAAGCACTTTATCTTTCTTGTTAACCATACAGGGCAGAGGCTTACTATACCCTCTAGAAAGACGGTTTGCTTATTAGCATTCCTGGGGTCATTTTGGTATATTCTGATGTCCAGTCATAGTTTTTTTCTCAGGATTGAGATTGGTCGCATGTATACGTGTACTGGAGTTTGGTACTGGATATTTACAGATTCTTATGCATGTAGTCTGTGACAAGTTGATTTAGTGAATTTTATTTGCACATTTCACTTTATCTTTAGGTAGCTTTATATATAAACATTAAAGGTTATGTTTTCATATTATCTCTACTGCGGATTTTCATACTCTTGTGAGAGATTCTTGTGGCTTTGTATCCACTAGTGCTGTTTATTCAATTGATGCATTAAAAGAGGCATAGATGCTCATGAGGAGAACATAATTTTACCTCTATACAAGTCACTGGTGCGACCACACTTAGAATACTGTGTACAGTTCTGGTCTCCGGTGTATAAGAAAGACATAGCTGAACTGGAGCGGGTGCACAGAAGAGCGACCAAGGTTATTAGAGAACTGGGGGGTCTGCAATGCCAGGACAGGTTATTACACTTGGGGTTATTTAATTTGGAAAAACGAAGGCTTACGCCTCTTTCACACTTCAGTCGTGCAACGTCAGTCAAAATCCGCCAAAGTGTGAAAAAAGCTGATCCGCCATTTTTTTTTTTGGCGGATCCGCTTTTTTCCCATTGACTTGCATTAGTGGCGGATTTTGACGGTTGGTCGTCCGTTTGATCCGTTTTTTGACGGATCCGCCATAAATTTGCCGTCCGCCATTTTTGGAAAACTTTCAATGGAACGTTTTTTGTGTGCGTCAAAATGGCAGACTATGGTGGATCCACCGCGTCCGCCATTTTGTCTAATGGTCGCCTATGGGTGGTGGATCCGCATGCATCCGTTTTCGACGGAATCCGCCAGCGGATCCTTTGCTCCCATAGAAAATCCATACAAAATGCTCAGAACACTGTCCGGGGTCTCTCTCTCCTCCGTGCCAGACATGCGTACCTGCATTTTCCGGGTTAAAAAGTTCATGGTGGATCCGTCAAAAAACGGATTCGTTTGCATCCATTTTCCACCTTTTCGGGCGGATCCGCTTTTTTCACATTTTGGCGGATTTTAACTGACGCCAAACGACTGAAGTGTGAAAGAGGCCTTAGGGTGATCTTATTACAATGTATATTTAAATATATGAGGGGACAGTACAAAGACCTTTCTAATGATCTTTTTACTCTTAGACCTGTGACGGGGACAAGGGGGCATCCTCTACGTCTGGAGGAAAGAAGGTTTAGTCATAATCACAGACGCAGATTCTTTACTGTAAGAGCAGTGAGACTATGGAACTCTCTGCTGTATAATGTTGTAATGAGTGATTCCCTACTAAAATTTAAGAAGGGACTGGATGCCTTTCTTGAAAAGTATAATATTACAGGTTATATTCACTAGTTTCCTTGATATTACGTTGATCCAGGGAGCTAGTCTGATTGCCGTATGTGGAGTCGGAAAGGAATTTTTTTTCCCCAATGTGAAGCTTACTGATTGCCACATGGGTTTTTTTTGCCTTCCTCTGGATCAACATGTTAGGGCAGGTTAGGATAGGATATGGGTTGAACTAGATGGAGTTTCCCTTCAACCTTAATAACTATGTTACTATTATATGGAGCCCATGATGTGCTGTATGGAGGAGCATTACATAGAGCCCATGATGTGCTATATGGAGGAGCATTATATGCGGCTCATGATATACTACGTGGAGGACTATGTGGATTATTTATTTATTTATAGCGCCATTAATTCCACAGCACTTTACAGACATTATCATCGCTGTCCCAGATGGGGCTCACAATCTAGAATCCCTATCCGTATGTCTTTGGAGGGTGGGAGGAAACTGGAGAACCCAGAGGAAACCCAAGGAAACACTGGGAGAACATGCAAACTCCTTGCAGATGTTGTTCTTGGTGGGATTTGAACCCAGGACCCCAGTGCTGCAAGGCTGCAGTGCTAACCACTGAGCCACCGTGTTTTCCCATAAAACTGTATGGAGGACTATAAGGTGCTAATAATACTGTATGGAGGACTATGTGGTTGCCCATAATAGTGTATGGAGGACTATAAGGTGCTAATAATACTTTATGGAGGACTATGTGATGCCCATATATTGTATTATACCTGTTTTTTTTTGTCTGTGCATCAGAAATCGTGTCATGTGTTAAAGGGGCCAACTGATACTCTTTCGCCCGAAGCTCACGAAAACCTGGAGTTGACCCTAGCAACGACGCACATCAAGATGAATGCCGGTTGTAGCTGTGACAGGGCACTCTGCTCTGTGACAGGCCATGTGTTGACGTCACATAGCAGTTATGTTAAATGACTCCTTTGATATGTCCGCGGCCTTTCAATATTGCTGCTATGTGATGTCAGCGCGAGGCCTGTCAGAGCATATCACCCTGTCACAGCTGCAGTTGGCAGCCATTTTAACGACTGCTCCGAATATGAAGCCACAAGAGGAAATCGAGGAGCGCAGGAAGGTGAGAAGAATCCCCACTCCCTCTGTGATTGGGCAAGGTAGTGGCCATAAGGGCAGACAGGAGCCTAGTGAGGGAACATTATTAAAATAGACATAGGGGGCTAGGATGTGGACATTACTGGAAGGGGCCCAGGATGGGGACCTTATTATAGTTGACATTGGGGTCCAGGATGGGGCCATTAAATGAAGGGGCCCATGATCTGTCACCTTATTAATTAAAGGGGTGACAATTACTGTAAGGAGATCAGAATGAGGAACCAAGACATGGTTAGATGAAAGCTATGACTGGGCAGTTGACTTACAGGGTTACAGTCTGTTTAGAAAGGATCGTAAAAATTGGAGAGCAGGAGGGGTTTATCTTTATGTAAAGTCTTGTCTAAAGTCCACTTTAAGGGAGGATATTAGCGAAGGGAATGAAGATGTCGAGTCCATATAGGTCGAAATACATGGAGGGAAAAATAGTAACACAATTCTCATTGAGGTCTGTTACAACCCCAAATATAACAGAAATCATGGAAAGTCTACTACTAAGGCAGATAGATGAAGCTGCAACCCATAATGAGGTTCATGTTATGGGGGACTTTAACTACCTGGATATTAACAAGGAAACAGAGACCTGCGAAACCCATAAAGGCAACAGGTTTCTGCTAGTAACCAAGAAAAATTATCTTTCACAATTGGTGCAGAATCCATCCAGAGGAGCATCACTTTTAGACCTAATACTATCTAATAGCCCTGACAGAATAACAAATCTGCATGTTGTCAGGCATCTGGGAAATAGCGACCACAATATTATACAGTTTCACTTGTCTTTCGCTAGGGGGACTTCTCAGGGAGTCACAAAACACTGAACTTTAGGAAGGCAAAGTTTGACCAGTGTTCTGCCCATTTATGTGCAGCAAGTATTTTCATAAGTGCTGTACCAATTATGACCATTAGATGTCATTAGTCCCCCCCTTTTTTTCCTGTTCCAGATTTCAGGAACATTTCCCCTTTAACAGAGCAGTGTGTTCTGGTTAAGAACTGCCCCCTTAGCTTCCCGGGGAAAAACTAGACATGCAGACATTTTCTCTCAGGCTGGGCATGAATGTATGGAGAGATTCAGCATTCTCCTTTTCCATGAACCTACTCAGGAGACGTTGAAGCGATGGAGCTCCCTTACCCTGCAGGGCAGGTCTTCCAGCAGCTGGTCCGGGAAGCGTGAGTTCAAGAGGCTTGCCAGGAGGGAGAGGTGCTGGGGAGGGTGACTGCGCCTGCAGCTCCTAAGCTGGTGCTACCGCCAGGACAAACAGTTGTTACTCTGCCCGTCCAGGCCATATACCGCTGGAAGGAGTAGAGGTGCAGGTGGAGCCAGGCCTCCTCGAGCACCTACCCTCTGGGCTCCTGGTGGCTCGTGCCCTGGCTACCGTGCGAAAGGGGACCATCCTCGTGCGGTGTGTCAACCTGGAGGACCAGGATATTCACCTGAAGCCCCATGTAGCGATGGCAAATGTTGTAAAACCACTGGAAGAGGTGCTCCTGCCTTCAGCGTTGCAGATGGGATTGAATCTAAAGGACCCCTGGGCTGTAACTGTGCACGCCGTCCAAACCGCAGAGCCCTCGCCTGAGCAGGCGGGGCGAGCAATCTTGGAGAAAATGCGAGCTGAACTCTTTGACCTCGACCTGGCCCAAATACACCAAGTGGAAGCTCTCCTGGGCCATTACCAGAAGGTATTCGCCAGTCATGAGGATGATTTTGGGTGCACCACAGCCATTGCACATAGCATCCCCACTGAAGGGGCGGCCCCATCAGAGAGCGATATCGGCAGATTCCACCACAGTTATACCAGGAGTTAAAGACGCTGCTGAATCAAATGCTGTAAAAAGGGGTGATCCGGGAAAGCCAGAGCCCCGGGCAGCTCCCATAGTGTTGGTGCGGAAAAAGGATGGCACCCTGCGGTTCTGTGTAGATTACCGAAAGTTGAATGCCTGCACCATCAAAGACTCATATCTGCTCCCTCGTATAGAGGAGTCTGTCGGCCTTGGGACAGGCGAAATATTTTTCTACCTTAGACTTGGCCAGCGGATACTTGCAAGTACTAATGTCCGA
>JARQOD010000003.1:541187681-541240273 GCA_033576555.1 Oophaga sylvatica | reverse complement strand
TTGAAACCCCCCAAAGTGACTCCTTTTTGGAAACTAGCCCCCCCAAGGAACTTATCTAATGTGTGGTGAACTTTGAACCCCCCAAGTGGTTAAAAAGTTTTTAACGTAGGCCGTGAAAAAAAAAAAATTTTAAAAAATTTTTTTTTCCCCACAAAAAAAATTTTTTTCCCCCAAATTTTTTTATTTTTAAAAGGTTTTCAGGAGAAATAGGACCCAAAAGCTTTTGGCAATTTTGCCCTGGTATGTGATATCCCATATGTGGGGGGAACCCACTTTTTTTGCGCAGGGAGAGTGGGAAGGGGGAAAGGACCCCCGTTTTTAAATGCAGATTTTTGAATAAAAAGGTTTTCTGGGGTGTTTTGTACGTTTGGAAAGCCCCGATGTCCCTAAACAGTAAAAAACCCCCACAAGTGACTCCATTTTTGGAAACTAGACCCCCCAAGGAACTACTAGATGTGTGGGGAGCACTTTGAACCCCAAGTGCTTCACAAAGTTTTAAATAGACCCGTAAAAATTAAAAATATCTTTTTTTTTTCCCAAAAAATTTAATCTTTTCCCCCCAAATTTTTTTTTTTTCAAAAGGTAACGGGAAAAATGGGGCCCCCAAAAGTATTTGCTTTTTGTCCTGAGTCCTGATACCCCATTGGGGGGGGGAACCCTGTATCGCCTTATGCTTTTGGGGAGGCACAATGAAAAAACCCACAAAGGTAAAAATTTTGGTTTTCTTTTTTGCCCCGTCCTCGTGCGGAAATTATATTGGGCGATTTTCCTGGATCGGGCATTACAGGTCCCCATTTATCCCTTTTTTCATGTTTAGTCTGTAACACAAAGATGTTTTTTTTGGAAAAATTTTTTGTAAAAATTTTTGCATCGCCTTTTTTTAGGCTATAATTTTTCCATTTTCCCCGAGTTATCGGGGCTTATTTTTTGGGGGACGGGGGGACTTTTTTTATTGGTCCCATATTCGGGCACAAAACGTTTTTTGTCGTTTCCTATTCCGTTTTTTGGGGAACAGAATGAAAAAAAACAGAATTCAGGAATTGTTTTTTTTTTTTTTTTTCCTTTCCGTGTGTGGTAAAATTATAAAGCCTTTTTTTTTGGGTCAACGGTTCGGCGATTCCCATTTATATATTTTTTTTTTTTGGGGTTTTTTTCACATAAAAAATTTTTTTTAGAAAAAAATTATTTTTTCTTTAGTTTTTTTCCGCGAGCTATAAAATTTTTTTTTTTTTCGCTGTGATCGGGGCTTTTTTTTTGCGGCAAGAGACTTTTTGGGTCCTGATTTTTATACTGACTTTTTGATCAGTGTTATTGACTTTTTCCAAGCGTATAATGATCCCGTTGGAAAAAGTAAAATTTTATCTTTTTTTGGTTTTTTTTTACGGTTTTACTAAAGGGGGTTTAACTGGGGTTCGCTTTTTAGATGGGTTTTTTACGGAGGGCAATACCTAAATGGTATGTTTTTTTTTTTTTTTTTTTTATTACAAAAAAAATGTGTATTTTTTGGGGGTTTTTTTTAAAATTTTTTTTTTAATTTTTTTTTTTAAAATTTTTTTAAAAAAATGATTTTTTAAATTGTCCCTTTAGGGATTTTCCTTTTTTCTTTTTAGCAGTTACAATGCTTTGCTTGCTCTGGATTGAAATGAATTGCCCTAGGGGGGAAAGTGCTGTGACATGATACAGCAGTTTCCCTTTGTAGAGCCCCAGGTTGTCATGACAACCCCCGGGTCTAAAGGGCAGGTCGGGCCCCTGCAAATATTTTGCGGGGGCCCGCTGATCTGAGGAGGGGGAGCTCCGGGACCCTCTGCCCCCCCCCCGGGCCTGCGATCGCGCTGGATCGCAGCAGTGGGGGGTTAACACCCAGGGGGGGGGGGGGCTCCGTCCTGGTGAGTGCGGGAAACGGGCCACTGCAGGCGGCCCCTGCATGATGCGCTGGGGAAAACTAAAATTTCAGCTTCTCCTGCTCCGCTGTGTGTTTGGTCAGCGATTGACTGACCAATCACAGCGCTGGGGTGCGGGGGCGACGGCAAAAGGGCCCCGACCGCTTGCCGGCCCGTCAGCTGTTGTGACGCTGTGGGACTGATCTCCACTGGTGTTTAACCCCGTGGTAATCAAAAGGCATGACGGCAGAGTCCGCCTGGTGCCCGGGGAAATGGACCTTGCCATGACGGGCCGACGCAGTGGACATTAAGGGGTTAAATGTATTTTGTGATAAAAGTGGTGTTGGTTTGTTTGCTTTTTTCTTGCTGAATGGGGCAAATTTATTTTCAAGGGGTGTTCTTTGTGTTTTGGGGGTTTGCAGTATGAACGCGTAAAAGTAATCCCCAAAAAAACAGTGTTTAAAAATAATAGAATAGTTTTTTTTCATAAAAAAATTACATGTGAAATTAAAGTTTTGTAATATTTTATTAGGGAAAAATTTTTTTTCCCCTAAAAATTTTCATTTCAAATTTCCCAATTTGCAAATCTTCAATGAAAACAATTTTTTTTACTAAGAATTTGGATTTGGAAGCCTCCCCCTTCTAGGTGCACTATAACGACGTTTCAGGAAACTTCTATGAATTTTTTTAAATTTCTTTTCTCTGTAATGTGAAAATTGTTTTCAAAGAAGACGATTTAATTTTTTTATTGTGAAATGAAAGTGAAAAAACCAAAAGGAGAAAGAACAATTTTCATTTTAGTTATATTACAAATTTGCTTATTTCTGTGTAAAATTGATTTGAAGTAAAAAAGAAATAAAAAACTTTTTAAATAACTCCCTGATTTTTTTTAAAGTTTATTTTTACTTGGTTTTATTTATTTTTGATTTTTAAGATCTTTATATCACCCTTTTTCATTCTAAACAACCTGCTGGGAATGAAAATTTTTCCCAAGCAAAACATTATTTCTACGGCCAGAATTTAACTCAGGCCTTTCAGTTTAGGCACGCTAAATTGCCATGCTGCTTATCCCAAAATGCCATTTATACAATTTAGCAATGTTTTAAAAAACCCCATGAGCACACATTTCTAAAAGTGGCCCGAAAAAGAGTTTTAGAAATGTAGCTGTCTCCTGATGTTCATAAACGTCGAAATTTTTAAAAAATTGGGTTTTTACTAAATCACAAGGTTTAGATATAAAAGAAACAATACAAAAAGGAACGGAAATTGTCAGTGAACATTCCCCGTATATCACAAAAATCTAATTTTTAAAACAACAAAACAGTCAAATTGATTTAAAAAATCCATGATTTAAATAAAAATTTAATTTTACAGTTTTAAAAAGCCATTAATAAGGTTGACGATCTTTCCTATCCAAAATTTATCGGAATGGTACGGATCCCCAAAAAATTCGGCGATACCCAAACCCGATAGGAAATCCAATGTAAGTCTAGGGGAACAAATATGGGAATTAAAAAAAACCCCATTTTGCCGTTGGTTAATTTACTGAAGGAAAACAAAAGAGAATGTAGAATGTTTTGGGGGAAAGGGTTGAGGAGACTTTAAAAAGGCATAGTTTTTAACCCCAAATCAAATAAAATAGCAAAAATTTTTTTTTTTTTAAAGGTTCGGTTGAAAGAATTGACTGTTTTTAAACGTTTTTTTATTTTGGAAAATAGTTTTTTTCACAATTTCCCTGCTTTTCATTTTTTTAATTTTTGACACACTTTCTCCTTTAACTCAGCCCTCTTTTTCATAAATTTTTTCTTATTTTCACCTCTTTATTTCTTCTTAAACTTCTTGTATTCATCTTTTTTTTTAACATTCCCATATTTTCTTATTAAATTTTTATTCTTATTCATATTGTCTTTCTTTTTCTCATATTTTTATTTGTGACAGAGATTCCCGTACTTGTAATCTGTAAAGTATGAATTTTTTTCCTTCCCTTCTTGCTGTCACAAAGATTTAAATTTAAACATAATTTGTCCGTGTTCATTTTGCCTCGCACAGGCTTTTCCCGGGGCACCCCGAGGAGGAAAGGACCACCCCCATCATGTTAGTCTTCCGCTTATAATTAGAGCATATATTTTGCCTTCATTTTGGGCTTATACTTCTTTTTTTCCTTTTTGATTTTTGTTATTGTTTTTCAGTCCCTTTTTTCTGTATCTTGTAGTTTGTCTTAACCTTTTATCCTGTTTGGTAATCTTTTATTTCTTCTTTGGATGGGTTTGGCTGGGTTTGGGTTTATGCTCGTCGTCTTGTGGTATATCTTCTTCGGGGTGGTCATCGGGCGTCTTTTTATTGTTGGGGTTTCCCGGTGTTACCCCAAAAAAACATTTAAAAAAATTTTTCAATTTGTAAATGTGCAGAAGGGACAAGAGCCAATGCAAGTAACGGGACCGCTGCTTTGGGTGGAACCCCCGGGGGGGCACAGAAGGAAAAAAGCAATGGGGACAACCGGGGACCACTGACCGGGGCACGGTTACTAACAGGGGGGTACCTTTCTCCAAGCAATTTCCAAGGGCCAGCAGACGTTGCTGGAAATCGGGGGACGAATGGAGGACTAGGCCAACAGGCACTGCGGGAAAACCAGCTGCGGTATGGAACCCGGGGGGCAGCAGAAGGAAAATAGCCCAAAGACACAACGGGACCGCTGACGTTACTGGGAACCCGGTTACTAAGCAGGATACCCGTCTCCCAAAAGCAAACAAGGACCGCGCGTTGCTGGAACTCGGATACCGAGATGGGGGCCCTGGCCAAAGGACTGCAAGGGCCAGCTGACGGTACGGGAAACCCGGATGGGTAAGAAAGGGACAAGAGCCCCTCAAAATAACGAGGACCAGTGACTGGCTGGAAACCCGGGGGGGGCAGCAAAGGAAAAAAGCCAATGGCCCAACCCAGGACCCGGCCCTTATGGGGCCGGTTCTAGCAGGGGGGTACCCGGTCCCAAAACATACCCAAAGGACCAGCAGACGTTGGGAAAATCGGATACCGAGATGGAGGGCCCAGGCCAAAAGGGACTGCGGAGAACACTGACTGTCTGGGAACCCCGGGCGGGGGAGCAGAAGGGACCCATGGAAAATTTTAAATGACGCCGCGGCCGCCGCAGTTACCCATTTTCCCCCAGTACTACAGTGGGGTTGTCCCATTGTCACAACGGAAAAAGCCAAAATTGCATTCCGCGCAAACATAGGAAAACACCTAAACCCAAGCACCCTAGAGTCGGTAACCCGACGCAACAACAGGGCAACTTTTGGAGATAATTCGTTTACACTGACGGGAAAAAGATGGCGTGCTGTAACCATTGGGCAGGGGTGGTAGCCGTGCAAAGACACCCGAGCACAATGACGGGGTTTGGGGCCCAGGGGTGAGAAAGGGGAAAATGGTTTGGGGCGCGGACTTTTTGCCGTTCACACAGCGGGGAAAACTGACATTACTGAACCCCAGTAAACGGAGCAAGTGTTAAATGTGCTAAAAGCATTCCCAGCAACAACTGGCGGTGTTGGAGCCCGGAATGAGAAGAGAAGATGGGGGGGCAGCAACTTTTTTTCCGTTCACACAGCAGGGGAACAGCTGACATTTCTGAACCCCCCGTAACAAAGGGCAAATGTTGACTGTGCAACAGCATTCCCAGCAAAAAATGGGGGTGTTGGAGCCCCGGGTGAGAAGAGAAAAATGGTGGAGGCAGCAGGACTTTTTTTTTGGGAAAACCAAACAGGGGAACGCTGCTTATGAACCCCGTAACCGGAGCAAGTGTTGACTGTGTAACAGCAGTTCCGGCAACAACTGGGGGTGTTTAGCCCGGGGTGAAAGAAACTGGTGGAGGGAGCAGGACTTTTTGCGTTCACACAAAAGGGGAACAGTACATTACTGACCCCCGTAACACAGGGGCAAGTGTGCTGGCTAAAACTTTCGAGCAACAACTGGCGGGGTTTTGGGGCCCCGGGGTGGAAGAGAACATTGTGGAGGGAGCGGGCTTTTTGCCCAAACGCGGGAACAGCTACATTACTGAACCCCCGTAACAGGGGCAAGTGTTCCTGGCTAACAGCACTTCCCAGCAACAACTGGTGGGGTTGGAGCCCCGGGATGAGAAGAGAACTGTGAAGGCAGCAAATTTTTTCCGTTCACAAAGCAGGGGAAAAACTACATTACTGCCCCGTAAAACGGGCAGGTTGACTGTGCTAAACAGTTCCGGCAACAACTGGGGTGTTGTAGCCCCGGGGTGGAAGGGGAACATGGTAAGGAGCGGGTTTTTTTCCGTTCACCAGCAGGGGAACAGCTGACATTCTGAACCCCATAAAAACGGAGCAAGTGTTAATGGCTAAAAAAGCACTTCCCGGGGAACAATTTGGGGGGTGTTGGGGCCCGGGTGGAAGAGAATTTGGGGGAAAGGGGCGGCCCTTTTTTCCCTTCCCACAGAGGGGAAAAAATGACTTTTGAACCCCCGTAACCCCAACAAATGTTACTGTGTAAAGCATTTCGAGCAACAACTTGGGGGGGGTTTTTAGCCCCGGGGTGGAAAGAAAAAGGTGGAAAGGGGAGGCTTTTTGCCGTTCCACGCAGGGGAACAGCACATTTTTTTTTAAACCCCCTTTAAAAAGGGGGCAATTTTTTATGTGTAACGCACTTCCCAACAACAAATGGCGGTTTTTTGGAGCCCCGGGGGAAAGGAACTGGTTTGGGGCGCAGGACTTTTTGCCCTTTTACAGCAGGGGAAAGTGACCCTTATGAACCCCAGTAACCAGGGGGCAAGTGTTACTGTGCTAACGCCTTTCCCCCCAAAATGGCGGGGTTGGGCCCCCGGGTGGAAGAAACATGGGGGAGGCAGAAGGGGTTTTTCCCTTCCACAGAGGGGGAAAAATGGCATTACTAACCCCCGTAACACAGGGAAAATGAACTTGTAAAACAATTTTTACAAAATGGCGGTGGGGGGGGGCCCCCCGGGTTTTAGAAGAGAAAAAGGGGGGGGGGCCAAAAGGGCTTTTTGCCCCCCCAAAAGAGGGGAAAGCTGACTTTCTGAACCCCAGTAACCGGGCAAAATGTTTACTGCCCAAAAAAATTCCCAGCAACAAATGGCGGGGGTTTTAGCCCAGGGTGAGAAGAGAAATGGTGGGGGCCCCGCGGACTTTTTGCCGTTAACAGGGGGGGAAAAAGCTGACTTTCTTTAAACCCCCCGTAAAAGGGCAAGTGTTCCCGGCTTCAGGGAATTTGGCCCAAAAATGGCTGTTGGGCCCCGGGGTGAAAAAGAAAATGGGGAGGCCGCAGGACTTTTTTCCCTTCCACGGGAGGGGAACAGGACATTCTTTAACCCCGTAACCCCAGGGCAAGTGGCTGGCCAACCATTCCCGGGAACAACTGGCGGTTTTTGGGGCCCCGGGAGGGGGAAAAAAGGGTTTTGGGGGGGAGCGGGGCTTTTTGCCCCCAAGGGGAAAAGCTGGGCATTTTTGAACCCCCGTAAACCCGGGCAATGTTTTCCCGTGCTAACACCTTCCGGCAAAAACTGGCGGGGGGTTTGGAAAAACCCGGGAAAGAAAGAGAACATGGTGGGGGCAGCAGGGCTTTTTTTTTGTTCACACAGAGGGGGGAAAGCTGCATTTTGAAAACCCCCGTAACCAAAGGGGAAAAAATTTTTACTGTGAAAAGGGTTCCGAGAAAAAAATGGGGGTGTTTTTGGGCCCCCCGGGGGAAAAGAAAATGGTTTGGGGGGGCAGGGCTTTTTGCCCTTCACACGTGGGGGCACTGCAAATTTTTTAAAAACCCGTAACCAAAGGGGCAAGTGTTCACGTGCAACGCATTCCCCCCAAAAATGGGGGTTGGGCCCCCGGAATGAGAAGAAACATGGTGAGGAGAGGTTTTTTTCCGGGTTCACAAAGCAGGGGGGAAAAGGGGCTTTTTGCCCGTAAACCCAAAGGGGAAGTGTTGACGTGCTAACACAGGTTTTTCAACAAAATGGGGGGTTTTTGTAGCCCCGGGATTAAAAGAAAAAGGTGGAGGCAGGGAGGGCTTTTGCCCTTCACACGTTGGGGGAAAAAGGCAAATGAACCCCCTAAAAAAGGAGCAAGTGTTTTAAAAAGGGTAAAGCACTTTTTCAACAAAGGGGGGTGTTGGGCCCCCCGGGTGAAAGGAACATGGTGGAGGGCAGCAGGCTTTTTTTCCCTTCACCAGGGAGGGGAACGCTGACATTCTGAACCCCGTTTAAAAAAGGGGCAAGGTTCATGCGCAAAGCCTTTTCCCACAACAACTGGCGGTGTTTTTGCCCGGGATGAGAAGAGAAAAATGGTGGAGGCGGAGGGGGGTTTTTTTTGTTTACACGCAGGAGAACAGGACATTTCTGAACCCCAATCCCGGGGGAAGGGGTTTACGAGCTAAAAACACTTCTGAGCCAAATGGCGGTGTTGTAGCCCGGGGAGAAGAAACATGGTGGAGGCAGCAGGCTTTTTTTCCTTCAAAACGTAGGGGGGAAAAACTGACATTACTGAACCCCCGTAACCAGGAGCAAAAATTGACTGTGCAACCGGGAAAATTTTTTTTTTTAGCAACAACTGGCGGTGTTGGAGCCCAGGGATGAGAAAAAGAAATGGTGGGGGCCAAAATTTTTTGCCGTTCAAAAGCAGGGGGAAAAGCTGACATTTCTGAAACCCGTAACACCCCGGGGGAAAATGTTCACTGTGCTAACCCGCATTCGGGGAAAAAATGGCGGGGTTAGCCCAGGAAAAAGAAGAGAAAAAAGGTGGAGGGAGCCCGGACTTTTTTTCCCCCCACACGCAGGGGGGAAAAACTGCAATTACTGAAACCCCCCAACACAGGACAAGGTTGACTTTTGCTAACGCAGTTCCGAGCAACAAAGGTGGGGTTGTAGCCCCGGGAGAGAAGGCTGGTGGAGGGGCAGGGGGTTTTTTCCGTTCACACGCAGGGGAACACTGCATTTTCGAAAAAACCTAACACAGGAGCAAGGGTTTTACTGTGCTAAAAAATTACACAAAGGCGGGGTTGGGCCCCGGGAGAAAGGGGAACATGGTGGAGCAACCCGGACTTTTTTTTTTACCACAGGGGGAACAGTGAATTACTGAACCCCAAAACACAGGGCAAAATGTTTTACTGTCAAAACACTTCGACAACAACTGGGCGGTGTTGGGGCCAGGGAGAAAAAAACAGGGGGGAGGAGCAGGATTTTTTTTCCGTTCCCCAAAACGGGGGGGAACAGCTTGGGCTTTTTTGAACCCCAGTAACACAGGAAAAGGTTGACTGTGCTAACAGCATTCCGAGAAACCCAAATGGGGGTGTTGGAGCCCGGGGGTAAAAAACATGGGGGAGGCGCAGGATTTTTTCCCCACACACAGCAGGGGAACATGACTTTTTGAACCCCAGTAACCCACGGGGCAAGTTTCACTGCCTAACATTTTTCCCCCGGCAACAACTGGCGGTTTGCCCCCGGGGGGAAAGGAGAAAGGAACAGGTGGGGGGCGGGGGGGACTTTTTGCCTTAAAAAGCGGGGAAAGCTGACTTATTTAAACCCGAAAAACAGGAGAAGTGTTCCTGTGCTAACAGCATTCCGGAAAACAACGGGGGGGTTTGGGAAACCCGGGGAAAGGGAAATTTTTTAAAAATATATATCAAGTATTTTTTTTTTAAAAGGGGCAATTAAAAATTTTTTCTCCAAACAAGAGAAAAAAACCCCTTTAGTACCAAAAAAGATGATTTTTTTACTTAAAAAAATATATGTTTTTTTAAAAATTTTCAAAATTAACCATACATTAACTGTTGAAAAGAAATTGCAAACCAAAATTTTAAAAAAGGGGGTTAAATAATTGTTTATACTTTTTTTAAAAAAAAAACTAAAGGACTATCAAAAATCCTTAAAGATGGCTAATAACAGTATGTACCCAAATTTTTTTTGGGTTTTGGGAAAATTGAATGGCTGATTTTAAAAACATAATCAGCAACAAGTTATTTTTTACATTCATTAAACTTTACTTTTTGGGAATAATACACTAAATTTTTTTAAAAAAAAATTCAAAAAAAATTTTTCCCTCATTAAAATGATAAAATGTCCCAAAACATTATATTAACAAACAAATATTTAAAAAGTGCAAGTGCAGGTGAAAACAGAATTTTTCCCCGCTGGGACTTGAAAGCTGAAAAACGGATAGTTTTGGTATTTTTATAGATGAGATGTATACCCAAATTGGGAAAAGGGCCCATAAAATTTCGTACCTAAAAAAAGTGGCGTTACAAAACTCCTTTTTTTTAAAAGTTTTAAAAAAGGTTACTGCATGTAGGGTTGGCCTTTGTTTGGACGCACAACTTTTTCCTGCTTTTGGGGTTTTTGGGGTTTTGGGAAACGTCTGTCGTTGATGACGCAGACTAACTTCACGGTGCGCATCGTTCATCATGCAGCGTCCCCAAAACCAAAAAAGGGGTTTTTTCATGACTGTTTTTTCAGTAAACTGACTAGGGTGAAAAAAACAGCATGTCCCCTTTTCATAACAAGCCCACAAGAAAAAAAAGGGGTGGGTGGGACACGCTGTTTTGTTTAAGGTACAGTTTTATTTTGCATTGTACAGGTGTCGATTCATCTTTATAATTGATATTTTACCTATTCTATCATTGTCGTTCCCTTTTAGCCCCACTTTTAGGTATATTTTTTTTCTTTTTGTGAAAGCACTATTGACTTTACCCAAGGGAATTTGGGTGATTTTTTGTTAGCGATTTCTTTTTTTCATGAAGGGCCCCTTTTGTTTTGGGCTGTTAAAATTTCTTAAAATTTAAAAAAATTTTTTTTTTAAAAAAAAAAAAAAAAAGTAATGTTTTTGGGACTATTCTACATGCTTTTTTTGCACAATTTAAGGTTTTCACCCTCCCTTAACCTTTTGGGGGATTATATTTCTTGTTGTTTTATTAAAAGGCCCAAAAACGAAGTATAAAACCCTTCGCCTGAGCAGTTGTCAAATTCAACCCCCCTTATGCACTTCCAAAAATTTGGGATTGGGGTCATGTTTTGAGTTGGGTTTTTTAAAAATATGGAGGGGACCCCCGGTTGACCCCCGTATAAAATGCATAAGTAGGCTTTTTGTTTTGCATTTTTTTTCGACTGTGCTTTTGTAATAATATGCAAAACATTTTTGTTACGATTTGTGACAAAGACTAATCATTTTTTGGTTTTAAAATTTTTAGTTTCAAATGTTTACAGTTTAGAAATCGGGTTCCTCAAATTTTATTTTTTTCCACTAGGGCACTTTGAAAATGTCATTTTTTTTTTTCCCCCTGGGTTTTGGGAGCTTTCATAATTTTTTGCCGGGGAACCCCGCGGGGAACGCAGGCGTTCTAAACCCCCCAAAACCCCAAACAGCGATTGTTTTTTATTTTGTGATTAACATTCTGAGCAGCAATTTTGGGGTTTTTGGCCCCGGGTCAAGGAGGGGGTTTAAAAAGGCCCCCGTTGAATGTTTTAAAAATTTAAGTTGTTTTTTCGCAGAATTTTTTTCCAACCACAGCAGGGGAAAGGGGTTACTGAACCCCCAAAAAATCAGCGATTTTTTTTGTGCATCAAACCCTTTTAGCACCTGGCGGTGTTGAAGCCCGGGAAAAGGAAAGGGGTGGGCTTTAAAATTTTTGGTTTTTTCCCCTTTTTTGGGGGGCCCTTTCAAATTTATGTTTTTCAAACAAATTTAAAATTTAAATTTTATCTAAAAAAGATGTTTTTTTTCCAATAATGAAAAATATTTTTACTTGAGAGTCTCGTGGTGATCCTTTTTAAAAAAAAACTAAAAAAATGGTAAAAAATTTTCCCAACTTTAAAACTACTGGGCTCTTCATCGGGGTAAACTAAACAAAAAAAAAGAAACACCCTATTTTCTAACAAAAAAAGGACACGGAAAAAGGAAAAAAAGTGAGGGAGGGAAAAGTTTAGGGGGGGCCGGCCAAAAAAAAGAGAAAAGGAGAATTATCACCCCAAAATAAGAGAAAAAATAAGGATTTCCCCTTTGGGAAAACATTTTTTTTTGCCCGGTCATAGCAGATGGGGTAGGGGAATTTTGGTATTAAAAAAAAAATTCAAAAATTTTTAAAAAATACAAGGTTTAGAAATAGCTCCAGACCTTTTACATTTTATGGTTTGGGAAAGAAAAGACACCGGTTTTTTTTCATTCTTTAAAATTTTTTAAAAGGGAAACTGCGTTTTCCCCCTTTCCGGGGGGTGAAACAAAAACCAGACCCCATTAAAAAGGGGGGAAAAAACTTTCTATCCTTATTGGGAAAAAATTCCAATTTTTTTTCCCCTTTGTGAAAAAACGTTCTGCTTTACTCACTTATTGTCTTACCTAATTTTCCTTTCCCCGGTCCTGTTGTGTTTTTTTAAAATATGTGATTTTTCTTTTTTGTTTGATGACGCTTTTAAGTACGAAAAAAATAACCATTTAAAAAAAACATTATGCATTGTCACAATTTAAGTGTGTGCCTGCAGTGTAGGTGAAAACAAAGGCTACGGATGCAAAGGTATATTCTATGTCCGTAATCAGACAGTGGACAGCCTCTGATGGGTAATGGCGATGTTTATACTGTACGTCAATAAAGTCGCGGCTGCATCATTGCATTTCATGGTCTGTTGCGAAGCTTATCCGTCAACAACACTACCTCCTACTGTCACTCGTAGGGTAGGTTAGCGTGTGTCTATTAGATACTCTCTATAAAATGGACGTTACGCGCGATAGTGCCCTAAGGCGCCAAAATACGCAGCAGTAATCATTTACTGCTAATACTCCACCATGACAACAAAAAAAAAAACGTTCCCTCTTTAACAATACATTAGACTACAAGCATAAAGTTGACGCTGATTTATGAGTACGTATTACATTGACATTTCATGACTAACTATGCCTGTGATCATATACCATTATAATTTTATCTGTTGTGGTTGTTTCAACAGCACTTGCAGGTATAACTACCTATTGTCAGTATGCATGATGCGACTTTCTAGATGTAATAATTTATATTGCACATTTTCCAGTTTTATCTGGCCATTTCATAATGGTGTGTGAAGTTACAGTTGCATCAGTAGTGTATTTTATATGTCGTCATAAATATAACTCGGATGATGATGATGAGGATGTTTATGATTCGTACATCCATTGACTGCATTATCTTAAGGTACAGATAAAGTTCCTTAAAAAGCATTAATTGATAAGTATGAAATGTACTTTTATGCATTAATTTCAAAAAGTGAACACTATGTTTTTAGTTTTTGTTACCATTTCTAATAGACATGTGCAGATATGCGCTGTGTGACAAATTATTTTTTGTCCATATTTGTTTAAAAATTTATCATTCTAGGCCTGGAAAACTTCACAATTTCCTGTTTTAAGCATAACAATCAGGGGGGACGGCTCTTCCCTATTTGGATCATGTTCGACATGGGTTTTTCTGTGCATGTGTAGGGAACAGGAGACTTCTTGCCGGACACACAGCAGGGGAACAGCTGGCGTTACTGAACCCCACTAACACTATAGCTTGTGTTTGGTCTGTGGACACGACACTTCTGAGCAGCAACTGGCAGTGTTGTAGCCCAGGGAGTAGAGTTCAGGTGGTAGAAAGATGAACATAACAGGAGACATGGATAACGTTGCGAACCAGTTATTTAATCTGAAAACGGACAGACAAATTCAGGCGAGATCCATGCCTTGTTCATTTCAGAAAACTAAGCCGGTCTACATTATCGGAGGATAGTCGCATGCGGCGGTCTGTTAGTACACCACCTGCGGCACTAAAGACGCGCTCCGATAATACACTGGCAGCAGGGCAAGCCAGCACCTCCAAGCATCTGGCTAAGCTCTGGCCATTTATCCAGCTTAGAGACCCAAAACTTGAATGGGGAAGAGCCATCTGGGAGTAACACTGAAAGGGAAAGACAAGTAGTCTGTCACCATCTTATGGAAACGTTTGCCTCCTGCTGACTGGAGCCGTCTCGGATGGTGTAGACTTTTGTGGCGCTGCCACAAAAATTTGCCACATTTGGAAAATTATGGTCTTGCCCTGTGCAGAGGCGTTTGCTTGTGCTCCCTCTTGTTGCAGAGCTGTCTCCACTGCCTCGACGCAAGAGCGCTTTTGTAAAGCAGTAGCAGCAGCAAGTGCTCTCGCCTGGAATGGAGAACATTATTGGATTGCACCAGTGTCTCTTTGTACTCCGCATTTTACGCTCCGGGTTCAACGGTTGTGATGAGGTTTGTAAGTTGTCCCGGGTAGCGAGGGTCTAGGAGGGTGTACACCCAATAATCAGACGTGGTGAGAATGTGGGCGATGCGGCGGTCGTTTCTCAGGCACTGCAGCATGAAATCAACCATGTGCTGCAGACTCCCAACTGGCCAACAAACGCTGTCCCCTGCAAGAGGCGTCATCTCTGCCTGCTCTGCATCACCCCACCCTCGCTCTACATACTGACTAGAGCGTTTGTGTACCTCCCTCTGGAGCGATGTCTTCCTCCTCCATTGACTCCTCCTCATCCTCCTCACTAAGTGAGCCCTGCCCAGCCCTTTGTGAGGAACCACGTTGCGCTGACTGTGCAGAAGGTGATGGAATTTGTGACTCCTCATCCTCCACCTCTTCCAAAACCTCATCCCTTAGTGCTTGCAGTGTTTTTTTGAAGCAGGCAGATAAGGGGGACAGTCAGGCTGACTAGTGCATCATCTGCACTCGCCATCCGCGTTGACTCATCAAACGCACGCAAAACGTGGCAGATGTCCTTCATAGAGGCCCCCTCAGTAGTGGTGAAGTGTGAACGGCGCAAATTGCGAGTTGATTGCGCCTGATGCAGCTGATACTCCATTACTGCTGGCTGCTGCTCACACAACCGCTCCAACATATGTAACGTGGAATTCCACCTGGTGGGTACGTCACATATGATGCGATGTTCAGGAAAGCGAAATCTGCTTTGCAGAGCTGCAATGCGCGATCTGGCCATGCTGGAACGTCGCAAGTGAGCACACTCTAGGCGGACCTTGTGCAGCAGTGCATCAAGATCCGGATAGTCCCTCAAAAAAACTCTGCACGACTAAGTTGAGCACATGTGCCAGACATGGTATGTGAGTGAGGTTGCCAAGGCCCAGAGCTGCCACCAGATTTCGGCCATTGTCACACACTACAAAGCCTGGCTGGAGATTCGCTGGCAAAAACCACACGTCGCTCTCCTGCTTGATGGCATTCCAGAGCTCCTGCGCTGTGTGGCTTCGATTCCCCATGGAAATTAATTTCAGGACGGCCTGTTGACGTTAAGCCATGGCTGTGCTCATATCGGTCGCAACAGGTAAGCGTTCACGGGTCCATGTGGAGGTAGACCGTGACGGCTCCTGCAGCGATGATTCTGAGGAACTGGAGTAGGAGGAGGAGTCAATGTGGACAGACTTGATTCCTGCAATCCTTGGAGTTGGCAGAACACGTACAGCGCCACTCGCAAGATCTGTACCCGGCTCCACAACATTGACCCAATGGGCAGTGAGGGAAAGGTATCGTCCCTGGCCATGGGTACTGGTCCACGCATCGGTGGTCAGGTGGACCTTGCTACTGACGGCGTTTAGTAGCGCATGTTTAATTTTTCCCTCAACATGCTTTTGCAGACCAGGGACGGCTTGCCTGCTGAAATAAAATCGGCTGGGCACATTGTATTGTGGGACTGCCAATGCCATTAAGTTACGGAAACTGTCAGTCTCCACCAGCCTGAATGACAGCATTTCAAGGGACAGGAGTTTTGCAATGCCAGCATTCAGAGCCTGTGCTCGTGGATGGTTTGCCGAGTATGGCCGTCTTTTATCCCATGCCTGTGCTACCGATGGCTGTTTTGTGGCCTGGGAGTGTGAGGATGACAGGGAACTTGCAGCTGTGGGTGGAATAACACTGGGTCTCTGGACAACAGTGACAGAGGTTCTTCCATGGCGATCCTGTGAGGAAGCCGAACCAGCTGTGTGTGAGCTGGAGGAAGAGGCTCCAACACGAGCTGAAGATGTAGGTGCTGCTGTAGGTTGGCCTACATCTCCAGTGTGTCTTTGTAACTCAACCACGTGCTTTGACCGCACATGTTTCCACATATTTGTGGTATTAAGGTTACTGACACTTTTACCTCTTTTTACTTTTTGATTACACAGCTTGCATTTGACATAGCAAATATCATCTGCAAGTGTGTCAAAAAAGGACCACGCAGTGCAAGTCCTGGGAGCGCCCGTTTTGGCTGTTGGAAGAGAACTGCTACGAACGGGTGCCAAACTGGAGGCTACAGGCAACCGAGTCTGCAGCCTACCTCTCCCTACTGTTTGGACCGTTGGGGCAATCTCTTCCTCAGAGCTGCTCCCACCACCTTCCTGTTCCTCACGCCATGTTGGGTCTTGGACCTCATCATCTCCATACCCTCTTCCAACACCTGCTGCTGTTGGGTGGTCTGGCCAGCACCATGCTCAACAGAAACTGGCACCTGAGTCTCATCATCATCAGATGCGTTCTGCGGTGTGCTGACCATCGGCACTGGCTCACCCGCCTCTTCAGATTCAGAGAGACACAGCTGTTGCGCATCACTGCATACTCCCTCTTCTTCACATTCCAGAATGCTGCTTGGCTGGGCCCTGTTTGCAAGCCAACAGATTCTGAGAACAGAAGCAGAGACTCAGCTGGCTCCTTTACAGAGCTCTCTGACTGACTGGGCAATTTGGCAGGTGGTGAAGAGACAGATGGTTGTTCAACAGTGCTGTGGTCCTGAGAGGAGGTGGAAGCAATTGAAGTCGATGCATTGGCTGCCATCCAACCAACAACGGCTTCAATTTGTTCTTCCCGCAGCAGGGGGCTACGCCGAGCTCCTACAAAAGTGCGCATAAAGGAACGCTCACGGGGAAAACTGGTGGATACTGTGTCACTGGGGGCGGCAGCAGCCACAGAATCCCCACGTCCTCTCCCTGCTGAAACTCCACGGCCACGACCATGTGCCTTACTCCCTGCCTTCTTCATCTTGGTAGATTGATAAAGAAAGTCAGAAAAGTTATAAGGCCTAAGTGTGGTTATTCCTCAGAGAATGCAGTGAACACTGCAGACAACTGTTCACTAGCTGTGAAAGGCCCCTTTGTGTACTTCTATAGTGTTTGCAACCAATGTATTGTATACGGATGGAAGCGCGTCACACTAATAGATTATATTTTTTGAAAATAGAATGGAGCAGCACCAATTAGAGAAAAATGTGAAGGATGAGGCAGTGACACACGATCAGCAGACTACAACCAGCAGTGATTGAAGAACTAACTGGAGCGTAATCTGCACTCAAAAAATGAAAAGCTCACAGACTACAGTGAACACTGCAGACAACTGTTCAGTAGCTGTAAAAGGCCCCTTTGTGTACTTCTATAGTGTTTGCAACCAATGTATTGTATACGATGGAAGCGCGTCACACTAATAGATTATATTTTTTGAAAATAGAATGGAGCAGCACCAATTAGAGAAAAATGTGAAGGATGAGGCAGTGACACACGCTCAGCAGACTACAACCAGCAGTGGTTGAAGAACTAACTGGAGCGTAATCTGCACTCAAAAAATGAAAAGCTCACAGACTACAGTGAACACTGCAGACAACTGTTCAGTAGCTGTAAAAGGCCCCTTTGTGTACTTCTATAGTGTTTGCAACCAATGTATTGTATACGGATGGAAGCGCGTCACACTAATAGATTATATTTTTTGAAAATAGAATGGAGCAACACCAATTAGAGAAAAATGTGAAGGATGAGGCAGTGACACACGCTCAGCAGACTACAACCAGCAGTGGTTGAAGAACTAACTGGAGCGTAACTGCACTCAAAAAATGAAAAGCTCACAGACTACAGTGAACACTACACACAACTGTTCAGTAGCTGTAAAAGGCCCCTTTGTGTACTTCTATAGTGTTTGCAACCAATGTATTGTATACGCATGGAAGCGCGTCACACTAATAGATTAGATTTTTTCAAATAAATGGAGCTGCACCAATCCACAAATAAAAAAAAAAAGATCAGTGAGTGACACGTCAGAGCCTACAAACAGCGTGGTGATGCAGAGCAAACTGCAGCGTCACTGCACTCTCACACACAACCATTGCACAAGCTGTTAAAACAACACTGGCAAAAGGAAGCTTTACACAGCGTTGTGTAAACTAGCCTGCCTAAAGCCACAGTACATAAAATCGCAATATCAACTGTCCCTCAGAGTCAGCACAGCAGCGTTCTGTCCCTAACTGAGTTCACAGCACAGTGACGCTAAAATGGCGGCGGCGCCTTTTATAGTGCATTCTTACATCATTTCAGCAGCCAATCACAGCCATGCCATTAGTTAAGATGACCGCAGCATTACAGGATGTGCCCACACTTCATAAGATTCCTCATTGGCTGACTAAAATCACATTGCCTCTCAAAGAATTATGGGAACTTCCGATTCCGGTATACGATATTGGAAAAATATCGGAACTAAGTATCGGAATTCCGATACAGCGAATATCGGCCGATACCCGATACTTGCGGTATCGGAATGCTCAACACTAGCCATTAAACAATGATGGCAAAATTAAACACAAACTAAGGCCAAGGTCACATGTCCGTAAGGATAATCGGTTCGATTATGGTAATGACACTCTGACTCTGATCAAACTATGATCAAAATGTCAGGTTAGTTTATTCTCTCCAATAAGTAAACCACAACACACTGTAAGGAGCAAATGGAAAACAAAATTTCTCCATCTTGTCCATTGTGTGAGTCTTCGAAAATCAGATTGTACTTCCACGTTTAGCAAAACCACTGTATTAGGCTATGGTAAGACAACCACAAATTTTCTCATCACAGAAAACCAGGCCGATTACGTTAATTACCTTCGGAACAAACTGTTTGATCAGAGCATCAGCGCACACTGTGAGGAACAGATGGAGAACAACATTTTTCCATCTTCTCCATTGTCTGAGCCTGTGGAAATTGTATGGCATTCAGATGACATCTGAGATATTTTCTTCACACCCATAGATTTGAATGAGCCTATGTCTAAGGCTGTTCTAAACACCTGAAACGTGTCAGGTATGAGGCCTCATCTTTTAATGTTTTAACTACATTCAAATAAAGAATTTACCTTTTATCCCTGGATGTCTGTGCCAGAATTTTTCCCTGTTCTCCTGTCTATTATCCTGTGATCACTACTAGTGGAAGCGGTATCCTCAGGAATAATTCTGGATCAATTTTCATCGACACACTTCCAGCGTGGTAAGCTCCTTCGTCCTAGTCCCTCCTCCCTTCCTTGCAGACTCGAATGAGTGAGTGTCTTCCTATTTCAAAGTGAAATCACAACATGCTGTGATTTTTTCAAAGACAGATTCTGCCAGTGAAAAAAAATCAATCATCAGCACTACCCTCAAGTAATCCCGGTCCCCCCAAAACCCCTTCTCTGCTCCACACTTATTCGTTCCTCACCCAACTGCCTCCAAGACTTCTCCCATATATCCCCCATCCTCTGGAATTCTTTGCCTCAACACATCCGACTATAAACCACATTCGGATCCTTCAGACGGAACCTGAAAACCCACCTCTTCAGGAAAAGCTTACAGCCTTGTATGACCCAGCTACCTCCTCACCACTACCAGAGCTATCGCCTCACCAACACCAAAGCTGCTGCAACCCCCCTACCTGCTGTCTTCTTCCCCACCATCCTGTAGAATGTAAGCCTGCAAGGGCAGGGTCATCTCCCCTTCTCATGTGCAGCACCATGAAACCAATGGTGCTATATAAATAAATAAATAATAATAATAATAATAATAATATCTTAGTGAATAATAGGGGTCCAAATACTATCTGACAAAAAATTATATAGTACTCATCCAATTTGCACACTTCTATGACCCTGGTCTAAGACCACAAAGGGACAAGTTTAGATCATCCCCAGAATGACCATATATAAATATTACTGTGTCCACTAAATAACAAGAAATAATTGCAAAAAATATGTCCAAGCCACCATGTCCCATTACTTATTATTATGAATTAGCTACCATTGCCCCTTCCACCTACTTGGCAAACTGGTCTTATAATATAATTTCTCCACAGTTGTCATAAGAAAATAGGATTTAACCTATTACAGAACACTTGGAAATAATGATTAGTGCTCTTCTTACTTACTGGACATGAGTACAGATAAAACCAACCCTTTTCCTCTCTCCATGGCAAAATAATGCTTACAGCTTTTCATCACTCTCTGAACATCAGGAAATAGGGTCTTGCTGGCATGTTGCAAAACTTTAATAAATTTGATTTGTCAAAAATTGGATTCCTAAACCATATTTTGGCACAGGTAGGGTGGATACATTTCTCCATAGTTCATATTTATTGACAGCATGATTAAAGCACCACTCCAGCGTTTTTTTTTTTATTTCAGCCCTGCAGTGTTGTTTCTAATGTAAGTTCCCTGATCCTAGTCTTATACTGACCAGCCACCATTTCAGTTTTTATTTGCACTGCTCCAGTCCAGCTCCGTCATTTGGTCACTGCAACTTCTGATTGGCTGGAACTCAAAAGTAACGGTCTCAAGCTTTCAGTTTAGGTCTATGAGAGCCTCGTTCTGACCCCATTCACGATTCACCCAGCAAACACTGGAGTGATCCAGCAGGTCACTAACTGCAGAAGAGGACCGAAGTAGTGCCAATAAAAGATGAAGAATTTGGCTTGTAATTATAATACTATAAGGAAGGGAACTTACAAATTTTAACATGTGTGCAAGTCATACATGTGGTCTGGACACATTTGTAAAAGCTGCTAAAAAGTAACCAGTTACTTGGCAGGTTAGTAGTTGCCTTTTTATTATATACGTTGGGGCATAATCTATTGCCTATTGAAGTGCCTTGAGTGGTACAAATCTTATACCAGCTTGGAGTACAGTATCCATTGTGCTATCTTTTCTTAGGAAATGGAGATTCTATTTTACTATTTTAGAAGTATGGTTGAAGAAATGAACTATACGTCAATACTAGAGTTGATTTACTTATTTTATTTTTTGAAGCACTATTACAGTAGTTTTTTTTATTTATTTATTATTTTTATTTAGTAGGGAATCTCAGGTTTTTGAGTCCACAATCGAAGAGGCATGAGATAGGGACCAGCAGGATAGTGTCTATTAGTCTATGTTGAACAATTTGAGATTCTTTCTGGCATTGCTGCAATTTCTTTTTACCCTTGTTAAATCCCCTACTGGAATTGCCTTGTTAGTGTGTGATGGGTAGAAACTCTGGCAATAAAAAATGGTATTTCCAGAATTTGCTTTCCTAACTGTGCTGGTTGCTGTTGTAGACCCATGATAACCTGTTAGTTCTATATCAAGGAATGTAATGCGATGTATAACGAAAAATCTGGTAAATCCCAGGTTAAACGTGCGCAAATTTTTGCCTCTAGGACATTATTGCAAGAAAGCTTGGCTGATTGAGTAGATTACAAAAGAAGGAAAACACACAGCAGATTACACAAGAAGGTTACACACAGTACATTACACAAGAAGGAAGACACACAGAAAGTCATCAGGATCTAGGAGCAACATGGCAGATGTGACAACCTACATGGTGAGCTGCAAATGTGCTACATGTTCACAGATCGACCAGAGGAAGAATGCAACTTCACCTGCCTGAAGTGTAGACTACTGGCCCTTTTAGAAGAAAAGGTGCGAGGTCTGTAAGAAAGAATTACAACTTTGAAACTCATCAGAGAAAATGAAGACTTCATAGAAAGAACAGAAGCATCTCTACTGGTTACAGAAGGTGAAGAAAATGTCAGAGAACCTCCAAAAGCAGACGAGTGGAAGCATGTGACCAAAAGAAGCAAGAAGACCATGGAGACATCACCAACCACACAACTGTGAAACAGATACCAATGCCTTGTGGAGGACGAAGATGGCACACCTAAAGATGGGCACTACCAGCAAGCAAAGAAGAAAAGGGCACACAGCAACACCCAGAAGTGACAATAAAAAGTACTGCCAAGAAGTGATGAAGAGTGGTAGTGGTGGGAGACTCACTACTGAGGCACAGAAGCAGCCATCTGCAGACCGGACATAACCGCAAGAGAAGTATGCTGCCTCCCCAGGTGTGAAGATCAAGGATGTGACCGATAGGATACCAAAGCTTATCACTTCAAAGGACTACCACCCACTTCTTCTTATACATGTTGGCATCAATGACATGGAAAGGAAGGACCTACTGACAATCTGCAAGGACTTTGAAGAGTTGGGGAAGAAACTAAAGGAACTGGATGCACAGGTATTTTTTTCTCCTATCCTTCCAATAGATGGGCATGGCACCATAAGATGGAACAGGATCCTTGATGCGAACAACTCTCTAAGACGATGGTGCAAACAACAAGGATTCGGATTCCTGGACCAAGGTGTGAATTACCTGTACGACGGACTCCTCGTCAGAGACCGACTACACCTCAATAAACCTGGGAAACACACTTTCGCCAGAAGACTCGCTACACTCATCAGGAGGGAGTTAAACCAGAAGAAGAGGGGATGGGAAGAAAAACATTAGACTCGAACATGAAGCCAGAAAACATACTGATGAAGGATATGAGGTGTGGCAAAGAAGACCCAAGGCAACATTCTCAGAAGGGAGGTAAGAAAATTTCTAAAACAATCCACATGGAGGAGATTGGAACAAAACAAAATCCTCTAAACTGCATGCTCGCAAATGCCAGAAGCATGACAAACAAGATGGAAGAACTAGAAGCAGAAATATCTACAGGTAACTATGATATAGTGGGAATAACCAAGACATGGTTCGATGAAAGCTATGACTGGGCAGTTAACTTAAAGGATTACAGTCTGTTTATAAAGGATCGTAAAAGTCGGAGAGAAGGAGGGGTTTGACTTTATGTAAAGTCTTATCTAAAACTCCACTTTAAGGGAGGATATAAGAAGGGAATGAAGATGTCAAGTCCATATGGGTCGAAATACATGGAGGGAAAAATAATAAAATTCTCATTGGGTCTGTTACAAATCACCAAATATAACAGAAATCATGGAAAGTCTAGTACTAAGGCAGATAGATGAAGCTGCAACCCATAATAAGGTCCTTGTTATGGGGGACTTTAACTACCCGGATATTAAACTGGGAAACAGAGACCTTACGAAACTCATAAGGTCAATAGGTTTCTGCTAATAACTAAGAAAAATTATCTTTCACAATTGGTGCAGAATCCAACCAGAGGAGCAGCAATTTTAGACCTAATACTATCTAATAGACCTGACAGAATAACAGATTTTGCAGGTCGTCGGGCATCTAGGAAAATAGTGACCAAAATATTGTACAGTTTCGCTTGTCTTTCGCTAGGGGGACTTGTCAGGGAGCCACAAAAGACATTGAACTTTAGGAAGGCAAAGTTTGACCAGCTTAGAGATGCCCTTAATCTGGTTGACTGGGACAATGTCCTCAGAAATAAGAATTCAGATAATAAATGGGAAATGTTTAAGAACATTCTAAATAGACACTGTAAGCGGTTTATACCTTGTGGGAATAAAAGGACAAGAAATAGGAAAAACCCAATGTGGCTAAACAAAGAAGTAAGAGGGGCAATTAACAGCAAAAATGAAGCATTTAAACGACTAAAGGAGGATGGCACCATTGAAGCTCTAAAAAACTATAGGGAGGAAAATACTTTATCTAAAAAACTAATTAACGCTGCCAAAAAGGAAACAGAGAAGCACATTTCTAAGGAGAGTAAAACTAATCCCAAACTGTTCTTCAACTATATTAATAGTAAAAGAATCATAAGTGAAAGTGAAGGCCACTTAAAAAATTGTGAGGAAAGAATGATTGTAGATGACGAGGAAAAAGCTAATATATTAAACAACTTCTTCTCCACGGTATTCACGGTGGAAAATGAAATGCTAGGTGAAATGCCAAGAGACAAAGAAAACCCTATATTAAGGGTCACCAATCTAACCCAAGAAGAGGTGCGAAAACGGCTAAATAAGGTTAAAATAGATAAATCTGCGGATCCGGATGGCATACTTAATACTAAGAGAACTAGGAAATGTAATAGACAAGCCATTATTTCTTATATTTAGTTACTCTATAGCGATGGGGTCTGTTCTACAGGACTTGCGCTTAGTAAATGTGGTACCAATATTCAAAAAGGGCTCTAAAAGTGAACCTGGAAATTATAGGCCAATAAATCTAACCTCTATAGTTGGTAAAATATTTGAATGGTTTCTGAGGGATGTTATTCTGGATTATCTCAATGAGAATAACTGTTTAACTCCATATCAGCATGGGTTTATGAGGAATCGCTCCTGTCAAACCAATCTAATCAGTTTTTATGAAGAGGTAAGCTATAGACTGGACCAAGGTGAGTCATTGGACGTGGTATATCTTGATTTTTCCAAAGAGTTTGATACCATGCCACAAAAAGGTTGGTACATAAAATGATAATGCTGTGTTTGGGGGAAAATGTGTGTACATGGGTAAGTAACTGGCTTAGTGATAGAAAGCACAGGGTGGTTATAAATGGTATATTCTCTAACTGGGTCGCTGTGACCAGTGGGGTACTGCAGGGTCGGTGTTGGGACCTATTCTGTTCAACATATTTATTAACGATCTGGTAGAAGGTTTACCAGTAAAATATCGATATTTGCAGAAGATACAAAACTATGTAAAGCAGTTAATACAAGAGAAGATAGTATTCTGCTACAGATGGATCTGGATAAGTTGGAAACTTGGGCCGAAAGGGGCAGAATGCAGTTTAACAATGATAAATGTAAGGTTATACACATGGAAGAAGGAATCCAATATCACCATTACACACTGAAGGGAAACCACTGGGTAAATCTGACATGGAGAAGGACTTGGGGATCCTAGTTAATGATAATCTTACCTGGAGCAACCAGTGTCAGGCAGTGGCTGCCAAGGCAAACAGGATCATGGGGTGCATTAAAGCACAATTGTTAACAATTCCGAAAAGAGGGAAGAATAGGAAGCATTTTAAGGAAACCTGGATGGATAGCACAGATCTTAAACACATGCTAAAAAGAAGAAAGAAAGAAAGGATTATCAAATGGAAAGAAGGAGGCATATCTAAAGAAGAATATAATGCTGTCTGCAGAACCTCCAGGGCACGAATCATATTAAACTAAAGCTGACAATGAATTGAGGCTTGCAAGAGGCATCAAAAGCAATAAAAAAGGATTTTGGGGATATGTCAAAAGTGAAAGTCAAAGATGCTGTAGGATTTTTGCAGGATGAAAATGATGAAATGGTAAGACAGGAGTTGAGAAGGCCAAACTTTTAATTCCTATTTTGCATCTGTTTTCTCTCAGGAAGGAAATATATCATCAACTGTTCTTCACTGTCCTATTAAGGCAATAGAAGAATCCAGGCTATCTATAAACAGAAAGATAGTGAGGAAACACTTAGCTATACTAAATGAATTCAATTCTCCTGGTGCAGATGAATTAATAACCCAGAGTACTGAAGGAGATAGCAGAAAGAATGTTTGAACCACTCTCCCTAATCTTTGAAAATTTTTGGAGAACAGGAGAAGTCCCAGAAAACTGAAGAAGAACAAATGTTGTTCCTATCTTCAAAAAAGGGGAAGAAGGTGGACCCAGGCAACTATAGGCCGGTGAGTCTGACTTCTATACCAGGAAATATCTTTGAACAAATTATTAAACAACATGTATGTAAGTTACCTGGAAAGAATGAAGTGATTAAACAGAATCAGCATGGGTTTGTAACTGATAAGTCAAGTCAGACTAAGTTAATTTCCTTCTATGACTGAATCATTGACTGTGTGGATCAGGGAAATGCTGTAGATATAGTATATCTTGACTTCAGCAAAGCATTTGACAAAGTATCTCACACAATCCTTATTGAAAAATGACTAAGTATGGAATAGACAAGGCAACTGTTAGGTGGATTCATAACTGGCTTAGTGATCGGACCCAAAGAGTGGCCGTAAATGGCTGCACATCCAGTTGGAAAAATGTCTCAAATGGGTACGACAGGCTCTGTCCTGGGCCCTGTATTGTTCAACATCTTTATCAATGATTTAGATGAAGGAATTGAGGTTAAACTGATTAAATTTGCTGATGACACAAAGCTAGGAGTGATAGCTAATACTAGAGAAGAGAGAGAGAGGATTCAAAAAGATATAAATAAACTGGAGCAGTGGGCTGCAACTAACAGAATGGTTTTTAACAGGGAAAAATGAAAAAGTAGTACATCTGGGCAATAAAAATGAAAAAAGCATATACAGAATGGGAGGAATAGGGCTAAGCAACAGTAACATGTGAAAAAGACATGGGTATACTAATAGATCACAGACTGAACATGAGTTAACAGTGTAATGCAGCAGCAAAAAAGGCAAATACAATTCTAGAATGTATTAACAGAAGCATACAGTCTAGATCACATGAGGTCATTATTGCCTCTACTCCTCTTTGGTCAGATCTCATCTGGAATACTATGTCCAGTTTTAGACACCACATTTAAAAAAGATATCAACAAACTGGAGCAAGTTCAGAAAAGAGCAACCAGAATGGTTGCAAACCATGTCCTATAAGGAACAATTGCAGGATTTGGAATGTTTAGCTTGCAAAAGAGAAGACTGAGAGGAGACTTAATAGCTGTCCACAAATATCTCAAAGGCTGTCACATTGTAGAAGGATCATCTTTATTCTCATTTGCACAAGGAAAGACTAAAGCGAATTGGGAATGAATCTGATATTAGGAGGAGACACAGATTAGATGTTAGAAAAAAACTTTTTGACAGTTAGGGTGATCAAAGAGTGGAACAGGTTGCCACGAGAGGTGGTGAGTTCTCCTTCAATAGAAGTCTTCAAACAGAGGCTGGATAGACATTTGTCTGGAATGATTTAGTGAATCCTGATTTGAACAGTGGGTTCCTTCCAACTCTACCATTATATGATTAAAAGAGGTCTGAATACACATGTTGAGAGCATTATACTGCCTCTGTACAAATCTCTGGTTAGACCGCACATGGAGTATTGTGTACAATTTTGGGGCACTGGTGCTCAGGAAGTGTATAATGTAACTTGAGCAAGTACAAGGGAGGGCAACAAAATTAAATAAAGGGGTGGGAACTACAATACCCAGAGAGATTAACAAAATTAGGATTATTTAGTCTAGAAAAAGACGACTGAGGGGCGATCCAATAACGATGTATAAGTATATAAGGGGACAATAATAATATATAATAATAATCTTTATTTATATAGCGCCATCATATTCCGCAGCGCTTTCAGTTTAACAGTTTCAAAACACAAGTCATAAGTAACAACGTTAACAATACAGTAATTAAAGCAAAATAAGACGGCCCTGCTCGTGAGAGCTTACAATCTACAATGAGGTGGGGGAGGTACAAAGTACAGGTGTGTATATACAATGGTGCATTTACAATGATGGTCCAGCCATCTTAAGGGAGTTGAGGGATGGATGGAGATAGTGAATGGGCTACACACACACACACATTACACAGAGAATGACTTTGATTAGTGAATGTGATAGGCCGCTCTGAACAGATGTGTTTTGAGGGAGCGCCTGAAACCATGCAAATTGTGGATAGTCCTAATTTCTTGGGGTAGAGCATTCCAGAGGATTGGCGCAGCGCGGGAGAAGTCTTGGAGTCGGGAGTGGGAGGTACGGATTAGTGCAGAGGTTAGTCGAAAGTCGTTTGCAGAGCGCAGCAGTCGGTTAGGCCGATAGATAGAAATGAGGGAGGAGATGTAGGGGGGTGCTGCAGTGTGGAGAGCTTTGTGGGTGGAACAAGTACTTTGAATTTGGATCCTATAATGAATGGGCAGCCAGTGTAAGGACTGGCGAAGAGCGACGCGTCCCGAGTACCGATTAGCCAGATGGATGACCCTGGCTGCTGCATTAAGGATGGACTGGAGAGGGGATTAGTCGATAATGGGGAGGTCAAGTAATAGGGGTTGCAGTAGTCCAGGCGTGAGTGGATCAATGCTACAGTGAGGGTTTTTGTTGTTTCCATGGTGCGAAAAGGGCGGATTCTAGAGATGTTCTTTAGGTGTAGGCGGCAAAAGCGGGCCAAGAGATTGTATATGGGAGGTGAAGGAGAATTGGTGTCAAACATAACCCCCAGACAGCGACCTGCTGCCGGGGTGTTATTAGGGTGCCGCCCACTGAGAGGGAAATGTCAGATTTAGGGAGGTTAGTAGACGCGGGAGCAGAAGAAGTTCAGTTTTGGAGAGGTTAAGTTTCAGATAGAGAGCAGACATGATGTTGGAACTGCGGACAGACAGTCGGTGGCGTTCTGTAGTACAGCGGGGGTAAGGTCGGGGATGACGTGTATAATTGTGTGTCATCAGCATAAAGATGGTACTGAAAGCCAAATCTGCTGATGGTCTGTCCAATTGGGGCGGTGTAAGAGAGAAGAGAAGGGGCCAAGGACTGAGCCCTGGACAATACAAATATCTCTCAGAGGAAATCTGTTTATTACCAAGGAATGTGACGGTCACAAAAAAGCATTCTCTGCGTCTGGAGGAGAGAAGGTTTTTCACAACATAGAAGAGGATTCTTACTGTTAGGGCAGTGAGAATCTGGAATTCATTGCCTGAGGAGGTGGTGATGGCGATCTCAGTCGAAGGGTTCAAGAGAGTCCTGGATGTCTTCCTGGAGCGTAACAATATTGTATCTTACAGTTATTAGGTTCTTCAGAAGGACATAGATCTGGGGATTTATTCTGACGAATATATGCTGGACTGGATGGACAAATTTCTTTTTTGGCCTTGATAACTATTTACTATGTAAACTGATTATCATTTAAAAAGACAAGGAAATATGGAATGTCAGAAGTTTGCCCTTGCCAGTTAAGCAATAAATCATCAATACATCTAGCAACACAAATCCTCAACTATATTGATTTATAATAGCCTATAATGCACTGTATAAAGAATAATTAGCTAAAGTGCTGCTTTTAAACAATGGAAATATGACAAATATATAACCCATGTCAATCAGATTTATAGTCATAAATAAATGAAGATAATAGCATAATAAATGATTTTTAACATCTAGATAGACATCTGCCTTTGAAATCAAACATTCACGTTGCATTTTTACCAGCAATCCCCCTCCACTAGCTGTTACAGATTCACAAGCTGTAATTTGCTCATTTTTCCTAGAAAAACAATAAGGCTCTTAGCTCAGGGTCCGCCAGCGTCCATTACCTAAGCACATGTTGATAATCATTTGAAGATGATGCTTGAACGTGTCTTACTCACAGTTATTGAATACATTTACCTTTGTATAAATCTTGTAATGCGCTCGATAATACATTGTAAACACAAAACACATGTCAGCTCTACATCATCAAGGCTGGTGAATAATGTCAACTAGATTGCGCTTTTCATGCATAGAATATCCCTTTAAGCATTGATTCATTGAAATTATTATAGATGACTACATATTAATACAATATGAGAATCGCAGCTTGCAAATGAGTTTTTCGTATTAACCCTTTCTGCGTATGGGTGTAACTGTAAGTCCAGGTTGCAATTAGTTGACTGCAATCAGCATACAGTTAGGGGAAGGCACGGGCTGCGGAATTGTTCATGTGTCAACCAAAGAAAGAGCCGAATGTAACACACAGCCATTCTGCACTTCATGTGCTGGGGTGGAGTAGCATTGATCCCACTCATTAACTCCTCACTTGCCACTGTTAAAAGTGAAGGCTGTGAAAAATGCAATTTTTATGGTGATCAGAGGCCTAACAATGGCCTCTACTGTATGTCTGCCATGTACCTCAGCCTGTCAGATTCCACCAGGGGTGAGACCTATAAGGCTACTTGTCAGATATAATCTAAGATGAAAACGACATGAGAAAATACCCTGCAGTAAGTACATAAATAAACCATACATTGTAAATAACAAAGGGTACTTAGTTAACACTATTTTGATTAAAAAAGTGTAAAAACCATCCCACTGCGACAAGGGGTACCCAATTGGGTGGGACCTTAACTCTTGTAGTTCTCCTCACTATGTGTCAGAGGCAGGGCTGGATTGCTAATCTGTCCTTCCGGGCATTTACCTAGTGGGCCGCAGTGTGCCACCTCTTGGGGGCCCCTCAGCCGATTTTCGGGCTGCAAGCCCCTTAAATTTTTCAGGGCACCTGGTCGTGCGCATCATGAGGATGGGATGCGCAGTGTGCACATACGGCTGTGACATGGCTGTCTTCAGCAATGTGCATGCAGCGGTGAGAGTGGGCAGCTCCCTGGCACACAACTAAAACAAGAGGAGGAGGGTGCGCTACTTACACCATGATCACGCGCAGCAGCATCCTCTTCTATATGCACTGCAGATCTGTCTCTGATGTCCGATCAGCCAGGACCAGTAGGGGCAAGAGGATCAGCATGCAGAGTGAAGCACAGGACATGGTGAGATAACTGCCTGTGTGCCCACTGCCCAGAACACTCCAGGTAACCTATCCAGCAGCCTATCTGAGCTTTTGCTTTGCTGAGATAAGTAGAGGGGGTTGGGGTATTTGATAAATGATAAATTAACATGGCAGGTTAGAGTATGTGGTTTTCCTGGGTATATGTGTTTTCCTATGTGTATGAGTGTGCAATGAGTGTTTTTCTATGTGTAAGCATGCATGTGTTTTCCTATGCGTGTCAATGTGTGTTTTCCTATGCACATGAGCGTGCATGTGTGTTTTCCCATGCGTGTGAGCATGCATGTGTGTTTTCCCATTGTGTGTGAGCATGCATGTGTGTGTCATTTGCAATATGTGTGAGCGTGCAGGTGTATTTCCCATGTGTGTTAGCATGCATGTGTGTCTTTTGCAATGTGTGTGTTAGGTGTCGGCATTCTCCTGCTATGAGGGATAAGTCCCAAGCATTATCTGATGCTGTGGTACCCCATTCAGCCCGCCACTGCTGTTGCTGCTCAGCACAAATGTCGGTCATTCCCAGGCTCGTGGTATATGTTTGGTTGCTGCTGGCTCTCCAGCCAAGTCTTTGGTAACCAGTGATAGACAGGTGCAGCCTTGCGCTCTGTAGTTTAAGTCCAGAGATTACCTTACTGAGCATGTCCGTGATGTGGCGCCTTCCCATTGGTGGTCGGACATTATCTACTCTGGTGATGTGGCAGCTCCGGATTGGCCCTTGGGCAATGCCCCAACTAACTGGGCGTGAGTTTTGGGGGTGGGAGCCTAGTGTATAAAAGGCTCCTAGCAGCACACGCGAGCGCCTAGTGTCATTTATGTTTGGTGTGTGTAGGGGATACGCTACCACTTGTTCTACTCATTTGTGTGTGATGATCTATGCTCAAAGAATGTACACGTAGGCAGGTAGTACACTTATGCGGTTTCGTACCCACGGTTCTACCTGAGTCTCTAGTTTGTTACATGCTTAGGGTGCCGATCAGGCACAGGTTCGGTAGCGTCCAGTACTGGGGTAACTAGCCGGTTGGCTTTGCATCTGTTCGTTCGTGTGTGCTGTTAGCACAGTTTAACCACAGAGCAAGCCAACTCTTATACTATATTCCTCTATGAGGCAACAGGGTAATGTACAGTCATGGACAAAAGTTTTGAGAATGACACAAATATTAATTTTTACAAAGTCTACTGCTTCACTTTTTCTAATGGCAATTTGCATATACTCCAGAATGTTATAAAGAGTGATCAGCTTAACAGCAATTACTTGCAAAGTCAATGTTTGGCTAGAAAATGAACTTTATCCCCAAAACACATTTCAACATCATTGCAGCCCTGCCTTAAAAGGACCAGCTAACCTCTTTTCAGTGATTGCTCCATTAACACAGGTGTGGGTGTTGATGAGGACATAGCTGGAGATCAATCTGTCATGATTAAAGTAAGAATGACACACTGGACACTTTAAAAGGAGGTGGTGCTTGGCATCATTGTTTCTCTTCTGTTAACCATGGTTATTCTCTAAAGAAACACGTGCAGTCATCATTGCAATGCACAAAAATGGCCTAACAGGGAAGAGTATCGCAGCTAGAAAATTGCACCTCAGTCAACAATCTATCGCATCATCAAGAACTTCAATGAGAGAGGTTCCATTGTTGCCAAAAAGGCTCCAGGGCGCCCAAGAAAGACCAGCAAGCGCCATGGACCGTCTCTTAAAAGTGTTTCAGCTGCGGGATCGGGCTACCAGCAGTGCAGAGCTTGCTCAGGAATGGCAGCAGGCAGGTGTGAGTGCATCTGCACGCACTGTGAGACGGAGACTCTTGGAGCAAGCCTGGTCTCAAGGAGGGCAGCAAAGAAGCCACTTCTCTCCAGAAAAACATCATGGACAGACTGATTATCTGCAAAGGTACAGTCAGTGGACTGCTGAGGACTGGGGTAAAGTTATTTTCTCTGATGAATCCCCTTTTTGATTGTTTGGGACATCAGGAAAACGCCTCATATCGGAGAAGGACAAGGTGAGCGCTACCACCAGTCTGTCTCATGCCAATGTTAAGCATCTTGAAACCATTCAGGTGTGGGGTTGCTTCTCAGCCAAGGGATCGGACTCTCACAGTCTTGCCTAAAAACACAGCCATGAATAAAGAATTGGTACCAGAATGTCCTCCAAGAGAACTTCTCCAACCCTCCAAGAGCAGTTTGGCGATCAACAATGCCTTTTCCAGCATGATGGAGCACCTTGCCATAAAGCAAAGGTAATAACTAAATGGCTCAGGGAACAAAACATAGAGATTTGGGGTCCATGGCCTGGAAACTCCCAGATCTAATCCCATTGAGAACTTGTGGTCAATCATCAAGAGACGGGTGGACAAACAAAAACCTAAAAATTCTGACAAAATGAAAGCATTGATTGTGCAAGAATGGACTGTATCAGTCAGGATTTGGTCCAGAAGTTGTTTGAGAGCATGCCAGGGAGAATTGCAGAGGTCAACACTGCAATATTGACTTGTTGCATTAACTCATTCTAACTGTCAATATAAGCTTTAGTTACTCATATGTTTTGCAATTATATTTTTCTGGATAAAAAAAATATGTCAAACACACAAAAAAACCCAAGGGCACAATCATGTGAAAATATAAATATTTGTGTTCATTCTCAAAACTTTGGGCCCTTGACTGTAACCTAGTGTCATAAGAGTTCTTTCTATCTGCTCAGCATTCTTCATTCGGTATGTGGGCAGCACAGTTTAATGGCAGAGCAAGCTCAATTCACGTGCAGTTCACTGAGAGTTAACGGGGTGTAGTGCTTAGCAGCACCCTTAGAGTGCACCCCCTGTGAAGTAACAGAGCTGGGTTACTCTGCGTCCGTTCACTTTTATAACGAAAAAGGATAAGGCGGTTGAAGCCCAACAAGAGGGAAAAAGGTAAAATTGATAATTATTAAAAAAAATATATATATATTAATTACAGAAGATAAAATTGAATCATAAAAAGGCCTTTATTAATACATGGCAACAAAAATAAAAAAAAACCACAATAACTGTGTTTTCGATATATAATAATCAATCAAAAAAAGGCTGACAGAGTATAAAAATGATAACAAATATAAATGCTCACATAAAGTATATAAAAATATATTATTTATATAATAGACATAAATTATGTAGGCTCAATTAAGTCACAGGTCAATAGTTTTGTCCAAATTCACAAATGGCTGTATACAAAAGGTGCATGGTGCAATTAATTAGATTAACAATAACAAACTAGTGCAATTAAAGTGCTGCAGTGCCTGATATAAAATATATGTCCACATAAAATTGTGCAAATACGTGCAACTTATTGCAAAATGCCGGCTAAAAAAAACCCAGTGCAAAATAAATGGGGCAAAAGGAATAAAAATGGCACCGCATGAATATAAATGTGTGATGTGCAACACATTAACCACAGCCAGCCATGCAAAAAGGGCTAAATCCATGTATACCTGAGAGCTAATATGAGCAAAATTTTGAGCAAAAAAAGCAGCCTTCTAAACCCGGGGCTCCCGACACGCGTTTCGGATATCTAATCCTTCGTCGGGGAATTATCACTCAGCTGTATGCATAGGGGATTTATAGGGGACTAAATCAATGATGGATCCGATGTAGGCGCATGCGCTGCCGGGACGCCAACGGAAGTCACTTTGCAGCAGGCATCATGTGACCAAGCGTTTCCGGATAACTCCTTAGCGCTGGTGACATAGAGACGCCGCTCCAAGCAACAAACAGCGGCTCAGGCGGGCGCACTCGTACTTAGGATCCATCACAGATGCTAGTGAGCAGAGTGTGAGTATACAAACATAATAACGAATTCCTTGGGGCAATTGAACTCAAAAGTGCATGTGCTAAATAATATACACATGAAACTAATACATGATCCTCATTATATAATATAAACCAAACTAAGACTAATAACGTAAGCCATTACATAATAGATATTTAATCAGGGGCAATGAACAATATATATAGGAATAGAAAAAATAATAAATAATTAAAAAAAATAATATGAGTGAAAATTAATGCACCCCCAATAAAAATATGTGGTAAAAACAAATATAATTATCACAAGTGTGCATTAATACACCAAAAAAATGCAACCCACCACTTAATATACGATTTTGTTAAATCTATGTAATACAGGCATATTTATACATTAAATAATCATAATAACAAAAAGACCACTGTATCCACTATGAATAATTTAAAAAAGAAAAAAAAAGAAAATATATATAATACATATCCAAATATAGACATATACATACATATAATAATAAAACTTGGATTATACATAAAAAAAGAAAAAAGCCAAATGAATATATACCGTATATACTGTGTATAAGCCACCCGTGTATTAAACCGACCCCCCTAATTTTGCCACAAAAAACTTGGAAAAGTATTGACCGTGTATAAGCCAGGTGTTTTAAGTTGCCGTCCTGCTCTGTGCCCCCATCCGCTCTGTGCGCCCCCATTCTCCTCTGTGCCCCTCCTCCTGCCCATTATCCCGTCCTGCTCCGTGCTTTTCCCTCTCCCCCGCCAGCTCTGTGCTCCCCATCCAGCTCGCACTCCCCATTCTCCCCTGTTTTCCCACCCCGTCCTTTCTCCATGCCCCTCCGTCCTCCCCCCTCCTGCTCCTGCTCTCTGTCCTCCCCCTGTTTCTGCTCAGCTCTCCGTCCCCCCCAGTTCTGCTCTGTCTCTCCGTCCTCCCCCCTTCTGCTCCGTGCCTCCTCCTCTCCCCCCGTCCTGCTCCGTGCCCTTGTCTCCTTCCATGCTCCCCCATCCTCCTCCATCATACTCACCCCCCCCCGTGGGCCCTCGTGAACGCCCGCCGGGAATCCTGCTTCTCCCCGGCTTCCTGCAGCTCCTCCAGCGCTGAGCGGTGACGTAATACGCTCATTAAGGCCCCGAATAGGAGGCCACGCCCCTGGGGGTTGGATCGCGTCCATATTACATTCCTTTAAAGAAACGGGTATCGTCACCGCTCAGCCGGAGAGCTGCAGGAAGCCGGGGAAACCAGGGTTGCAGGGCTTCAGCGATGGCACGGGGGGGTGAGTATGAGTCCCAGCCACCGGCTCCTGCCGCCGCACCCCCCCCCCCCGCTGGTTTCTGCCCTATGACTCGTGTTAAACCCCGGGGCATTTTCAGCACAAAAAAAGGTGCTGAAAAACTCGGCTTAACACAAGTTATACGGTACATAGTTGCACAAAATCCCTAAAGTCCGACATGAATAAATACACTTTTTTTTATATTTCCCCAAAAAAAGCACAATTGGATCCAAATAAAACCAAAAAATGCGCAGTTGTACAAACACTCTTTCTTTTATTCCATTTTTATAATTGTTTTGCTTTTTATTTATTTAACAATCTTTTTCTTTTTTTCTCAGCTTTCAGAATTCATGAATTTCATCTTATATTGCATTGTCATGGACACATGTACCATCAAGGGATGCATCAACGTATTTCATTGTGTTGTACAACTGCGCATATGTGCTGTTTATTTGGATCCAATTGTGCATGTTTTGGAAATATATGCAAATAAGTGTATTTATTCATGTACGGACTTGTAGGGATTTTTGTGCAACTATGTACCGTATATACTTGTGTATAAGCCGAGATTTTCAGCACCTTTTTTTGTGCTGAAAATGCCCCCTGGGCTTATACACGAGTCATAGGGCAGAAACCAGCGGGGGAGGGGATGCGGCGGCAGGAGCCGGTGGCTGGGACATCATACTCACCCTCCCCGTGCCATCGCTGAACGTCCCTGCAATCCTGCGTTCTCCCCGGCTTCCTGCAGCTCTCCAGCGCTGAGCGGTGACGTAATACCCGCTCATTAAGGTAATGTAATATGGACGCGATGCCACTCCCATGGGCGTGGCCTCCATATTCATGGCCTTAATGAGCGGTATTACGTCACCGCTCAGCGCTGGAGAGCTGCAGGAAGCCGGGGAGAACGCAGGATTGCCGGCCGGGACGTTCAGCGATGGCACGGGGAGGGTGAGTATGATGGAGGAGGATGGGGGAGCATGGAGGAGGACAAGGAGCACGGAGCAGGACGGGGGGAGGACGGAGAGCACGGAGCAGAACGGGGGGAGGACGAGAGCACAGAGCAGAACTGGGGGGAGACGGAGAGCATGAGCAGAACAGGGGGAGGACAGAGAGCACGGAGCAGGACGGGGGGAGGACGGAGAGCATGGAGCAGGACGGGGTGGGCACAGAGGAGAATGGGGGAGTGCAGAGCTGGATGGGGGAGCACAGAGCTGGACGGGGGAGGATGGAAAGCACGGAGCAGGACAGGATAATGGAGCAGGAGGAGGGGAGCACAGAGGAGAATGGGGGCGCACAGAGCTGGATGGGGAGCACAGAGCAGGACGGCAACTTATACACCTGGCTTATACACGAGTCAATACGTTTTCCAAGTTTTTTGTGGCAAAATTAGGGGGGTCGGCTTATACACGGGTCGGCTTATACACGAGTATATACGGTATATATTCATTTGGCTTTTTTCTTTTTTTATGTATAATAACCAAGTTTTTATTATTATATGTATGTATATGTCTATATTTGTATATGTATATATATATATTTTCTATTTTTTCTTATTTATTATTCATAGTGATACAGTGGTCTTTTTGTTATTATGATTATTTAATGTATAAATATGCCTGTATTACATAGATTATACATATCGTATATTAAGTGGTGGATATGCATTTTTTTGGTGTATTAATGCACACTTGTGATAATTATATTTGTTTTTACCACATAGTTATTGGGGTGCATTAATTTTCACTCATATTATTATTTTATTATTTATTATTTTTTCTATTCCTATATATATGTTCATTGCCCCTTGATTAATAATCTATTATGTAACTGGGCTTACGTTATTAGTCTTAGTTTGGTTTATATTATATAATGCAGGATCATGTATTAGTTTACATGATGTATATATATATAGCACATGCACTTTTGAGTTCAATTGCCCCCAAGGAATTGCGTTATTATGTTTGTATACTCACACTCTGCTCACTAGCATCTGTGATGGATCCTAAGTACGAGTGCGCTGCCTGAGCCGCTGTTTGTTGCTTGGCAGCGGCGTCTCTATGTCACCAGCGCTAAGGAGTTATCCGGAAACGCTTGGTCACATGATGCCTGCTGCAAAGTGACTTCCGTTGGCGTCCCGGCAGCGCATGCGCCTACATCGGATCCATCATTGATTTAGTCACTATAAATACCCCTATGCATACAGCTGAGTGATAATTCCCTGACGAAGGATTAGATATCCGAAACGCGTGTCGGAGCGCGTTCAGAAGGCTGCTTTATTTGCTCATATTAGCTCATATTAGCTCTCAGGTATACATGGATTTAGCCCCTTTTTGCATGGCTGGCTGTGGTTAATGTGTTGCACATCACACATTTATATTCATGCGGTGCCATTTCATTACCTTTTGCACATTGTATTTTTGCACTGGGTTTTTTTTAGCCGGCATTTTGCAATAAGTTGCACAGTATTTGCACAATTTTAGTGTGACATATATTTTATATTCAGGCACTGCAGCACTTTATATGCACTAGTTTGTTATTGTTAATCTAATTAATTGCACCACTGCACCTTTTTGTATACAGCCATTTGTGAATTTGGACAAAAACTATTGCACCTGTGACATTAATTGAGCCTACATAATTTATGTCTATTATATATATAATATATTTTTATATATCTTTATGTGAGCATTTATATTTGTTATCATTTTATACTCTGTCAGCCTTTGTTGATTGATTATTATATATCGAAACACAGTTATTGTGGTGTTTTTTATTTTTGTTGCCATGTATTAATAAAGGCCTTTTTATGATTCAATTTTTATCTTCTTGTAATTAATATATATATATTTTTTTTAATAATTATCAATTATACCTTTTTCCGTCTTGTTGGGCTTCAACCGCCTTATCCTTTTCCGTTATAATGTGAACGGAACGCAGAGTAACGAGCTCTGTTACTTCACAGAGGGGTGCACTCTAAGGGTGCTGCTAAGCACTACACCCTGTTAACGTCTCAGTGAACTAGCACGTGAATTGAGCTTGCTCTGCCATTAAACTGTGCTGCCCACATACCGAATGAAGCAGATGCTGAGCAGATAGAAAGAACTCTTATGACACTAGGTACAGTCATGGCCAAAAGTTTTGAGAATGACACAAATATTATATTTTCACATGATCTGCTGCCCTCTGGTTTTTATGTGTGTTTGACATATGTTTTTATCACAGACAGAAATATAATTGCAAACATATGAGTAACTAAAGCTTATATTGACAGTTAGAATGAGTTAATGCAACAAGTCAATATTTGCAGTGTTGACCTCTGCAATTCTCCCTGGCATGCTCTCAAACAACTTCTGGACCAAATCCTGACTGATAGCAGTCCATTCTTGCACAATCAATGCTTTCATTTTGTCAGAATTTTTAGGTTTTTGTTTGTCCACCCGTCTCTTGATGATTGACCACAAGTTCTCAATGGGATTAAGATCTGGGGAGTTTCCAGGCCATGGACCCAAAATCTCTATGTTTTGTTCCCTGAGCCATTTAGTTATTACCTTTGCTTTATGGCAAGGTGCTCCATCATGCTGGAAAAGGCATTGTTGATCGCCAAACTGCTCTTGGAGGGTTGGGAGAAGTTGCTCTTGGAGGACATTCTGGTACCATTCTTTATTCATGGCTGTGTTTTTAGGCAAGACTGTGAGAGATCCGATTCCCTTGGCTGAGAAGCAACCCCACACATGAATGGTTTCAAGATGCTTAACAGTTGGCATGAGACAAGACTGGTGGTAGCGCTCACCTTGTCTTCTCCGAATGAGGCGTTTTCCTGATGTCCCAAACAATCAAAAAGGGGATTCATCAGAGAAAATAACTTTACCCCAGTCCTCAGCAGTCCACTGACTGTACCTTTTGCAGAATATCAGTCTGTCCATGATGTTTTTCTGGAGAGAAGTGGCTTCTTTGCTGCCCTCCTTGAGACCAGGCCTTGCTCCAAGAGTCTCCGTCTCACAGTGCGTGCAGATGCACTCACACCTGCCTGCTGCCATTCCTGAGCAAGCTCTGCACTGCTGGTAGCCCGATCCCGCAGCTGAAACACTTTTAAGAGACGGTCCTGGCGCTTGCTGGTCTTTCTTGGGCGCCCTGGAGCCTTTTTGGCAACAATGGAACCTCTCTCATTGAAGTTCTTGATGATGCGATAGATTGTTGACTGAGGTGCAATCTTTCTAGCTGCGATACTCTTCCCTGTTAGGCCATTTTTGTGCATTGCAATGATGACTGCACGTGTTTCTTTAGAGATAACCATGGTTAACAGAAGAGAAACAATGATGCCAAGCACCAGCCTCCTTTTAAAGTGTCCAGTGGTGTCATTCTTACTTAATCATGACAGATTGATCTCCAGCTATGTCCTCATCAACACCCACACCTGTGTTAATGGAGCAATCACTGAAAAGAGGTTAGCTGGTCCTTTTAAGGCAGGGCTGCAATGATGTTGAAATGTGTTTTGGGGATAAAGTTCATTTTCTAGCCAAACATTGACTTTGCAAGTAATTGCTGTTAAGCTGATCACTCTTTATAACATTCTGGAGTATATGCAAATTGCCATTAGAAAAAGTGAAGCAGTAGACTTTGTAAAAATTAATATTTGTGTCATTCTCAAAACTTTTGTCCATGACTGTACATTACCCTGTTGCCCTCATAGAGGAATATAGTATAAGAGTTGAGCTTGCTCTGTGGTTAAACTGTGCTAACAGCACACACGAACGAGACAGATGCAAAGCCAACCGGCTAGTTACCCCAGTACTGACGCTACCGAACCTGTGCCTGATCGGCACCCTAAGCATGTAACAAACTAGAGACTCAGGCGTAGAACCGTGGGTACGAAACCGCATAAGTGTACTACCTGCCTACGTGTACAGTCTTTGAGCATAGATCATCACACACAAATGAGTAGACAAAGTGGTAGCGTATCCACCTACACACACCAAACATAAATGACACTAGCGCGCTCGCGTGTGCTGCTAGGAGCCTTTTATACACTAGGCTCCACCCCCAAACACTCACGCCCAGTTAGTTGGGGCATTGCCCAAGGGCCAATCCGGAGCTGCCACATCACCAGAGTAGATAATGTCCGACCACCAATGGGAAGGCGCCACATCACGGACATGCTCAGTAAGGTAATCTCTGGACTTAAACTACAGAGCGCAAGGCTGCACCTGTCTATCACTGGTTACCAAAGACTTGGCTGGAGAGCCAGCAGCAACCAAACATATACCACGAGCCTGGGAATGACCGACATTTGTGCTGAGCAGCAACAGCAGTGGCGGGACCTGAATGGGGTACCACAGCATCAGATAATGCTTGGGACTTATCCCTCATAGCAGGAGAATGCCGACACCTAACACACACATTGCAAAAGACACACATGCATGCTAACACACATGGGAAATCACACATGCACGCTCACACATATTGCAAATGACACACACATGCATGCTCACACACATGGGAAAACACACATGCATGCTCACACGCATGGGAAAACACACATGCACGCTCATGTGCATAGGAAAACACACATTGACACGCATAGGAAAACACATGCATGCTTACACATAGAAAAACACTCATGCACACTCATACACATAGGAAAACACATATACCCAGGAAAACACACATACTCTAACCTGCCATGTTTAATTTATCATTTTTCAAATACCCCAACCCCCTCTACTTATCTCAGCAAAGCAAAAGCTCAGATAGGCTGCTGGATAGGTTACCTGGAGTGTTCTGGGCAGTGGGCACACAGGGCAGTTATCTCACCATGTCCTGTGCTTCTACTCTGCATGCTGATCCTCTTGCCCCTACTGGTCCTGGCTGATCGGACATCAGAGACAGATCTGCAGTGCATATAGAAGAGGATGCTGCTGCGCGTGATCATGGTGTAAGTAGCGCACCCTCCTCCTCTTGTTTTAGTTGTGTGCCAGGAGCTGCCCACTCTCACCGCTGCATGCACATTGCTGAAGACAGCCATGTCACCAGCCGTATGTGCACACTGCGCATCCCATCCCTCATGATGCTGCACGACCAGGTGCCTGAAAAATTTAAGGGGCTTGCAGCCCGAAAATCGGCTGAGGGGCCCCCAAGAGGTGGCACACTGCGGCCCACTAGGTAAATGCCCGGAAGGACAGATTAGCAATCCAGCCCTGCCGCTGACACATAGTGAGGAGAACTACAAGAGTTAAGGTCCCACCCAATTGGGTACCCCTTGTCGCAGTGGGATGGTTTTTACACTTTTTTTAATCAAAATAGTGTTAACTAAGTACCCTTTGTTATTTACATGTATGGTTTATTTATGTACTTACTGCAGGGTATTTTCTCATGTCGTTTTCATCTTAGATTATATCTGACAAGTAGCCTTATAGGTCTCACCCCTGGTGGAATCTGACAGGCTGAGGTACATGGCAGACATACAGTAGAGGCCATTGTTAGGCCTCTGATCACCATAGAATTGCATTTTTCACAGCCTTCACTTTTAACAGTGGCAAGTGAGGAGTTAATGAGCTGGGATCAATGCTAGCTCCACACCCAGCACATGAAGTAGCAGAATGGCTGTGTGTTACATTCGGCTCTTTCTTTGGTTGACACATGAACAATTCCGCAGCCCGTGCCTTCCCCTAACTGTATGCTGATTGCAGTCAAACTAATTGCAACCTGGACTTACAGTTACACCCATACGCAGGAAAGGGTTAATACGAAAAACTCATTTGCAAGCTGCGATTCTCATATTGTATAATATGTAGTCATCTATAATAATTTCAATGAATCAATGCTTAAAGGGATATTCTATGCATGAAAAGCGCAACTCTAGTTGACATTATTCACCAGCCTTGATGATGTAGAGCTGACATGTGTTTGTGTTTACAATGTATTATCGAGCGCATTACAAGATTTATACAAAGGTAAATGTATTCAATAACTGTGAGTAAGACACGTTCAAGCATCATCTCAAATGATTATCAACATGTGCTTAGGTAATGGACGCTGGCGGACCCTGAGCTAAGAGCCTTATTGTTTTTCTAGGAAAAATGAGCAAATTACAGCTTGTGAATCTGTAACAGCTAGTGGAGGGGGATTGCTGGTAAAAATGCAACGTGAATGTTTGATTTCAAAGGCAGATGTCTATCTAGATGTTAACAAATCATTTATTATGCTATTATCTTCATTTATTTATGACTATAAATCTGATTGACATGGGTTATATATTTGTCATATTTCCATTGTTTTAAAGCAGCACTTTAGCTAATTATTCTTTATACAGTGCATTATAGGCTATTATAAATCAATATAGTTGAGGATTTGTGTTGCTAGATGTATTGATGATTTATTGCTTAACTGGCAAGGGCAAACTTCTGACATTCCATATTTCCTTGTCTTTTTAAATGATAATCAGTTTACATAGTAACATAGTTATCAAGGCCAAAAAAAGAAATTTGTCCATCCAGTCCAGCATATATTCCGTCAGAATAAATCCCCAGATCTATGTCCTTCTGAAGAACCTAATAACTGTAAGATACAATATTGTTACGCTCCAGGAAGACATCCAGGACTCTCTTGAACCCTTCGACTGAGATCGCCATCACCACCTCCTCAGGCAATGAATTCCAGATTCTCACTGCCCTAACAGTAAAGAATCCTCTTCTATGTTGATGAAAAAACCTTCTCTCCTCCAGACGCAGAGAATGCTTCTTTGTGACCGTCACATTCCTTGGTATAAACAGATCCTCTGAGAGATATTTGTATTGTCCAGGGCTCAGTCCTTGGCCCCCTTCTCTTCTCTCTCTACACCGCCCCAATTGGACAGACCATCAGCAGATTTGGCTTTCAGTACCATCTTTATGCTGATGACACACAATTATACACGTCATCCCCCGACCTTACCCCCGCTGTACTACAGAACGCCACCGACTGTCTGTCCGCAGTCTCCAACATCATGTCTGCTCTCTATCTGAAACTTAACCTCTCCAAAACTGAACTTCTTCTGCTCCCGCCGTCTACTAACCTCCCTAAATCTGACATTTCCCTCTCAGTGGGCGGCACCATAATAACACCCCGGCAGCAGGCTCGCTGTCTGGGTGTTATGTTTGACACCAATCTCTCCTTCACCTCCCATATACAATCTCTTGCCCGCTCTTGCCGCCTACACCTAAAGAACATCTCTAGAATCCGCCCTTTTCGCACCATGGAAACAACAAAAACCCTCACTGTAGCATTGATCCACTCACGCCTGGACTACTGCAACTCTCTATTACTTGACCTCCCCATTACTCGACTATCCCCTCTCCAGTCCATCCTTAATGCAGCAGCCAGGGTCATCCATCTGGCTAATCGGTACTCGGACGCGTCCGCTCTTCGCCAGTCCTTACACTGGCTGCCCATTCATTATAGGATCCAATTCAAAGTACTTGTTCTCACCCACAAAGCTCTCCACACTGCAGCACCCCCCTACATCTCCTCCCTCATTTCTATCTATCGGCCTAACCGACTGCTGCGCTCTGCAAACGACTTTCGACTAACCTCTGCACTAATCCGTACCTCCCACTCCCGACTCCAAGACTTCTCCCGCGCTGCGCCAATCCTCTGGAATGCTCTACCCCAAGAAATTAGGACTATCCACAATTTGCATGGTTTCAGGCGCTCCCTCAAAACACATCTGTTCAGAGCGGCCTATCACATTCACTAATCAAAGTCATTCTCTGTGTAAGTGTGTGTGTGTGTAGCCCATTCACTATCTCCATCCATCCCTCACTCCCTTAAGATGGCTGGACCATCATTGTAAATGCACCATTGTATATACACACCTGTACTTTGTACCTCCCCCACCTCATTGTAGATTGTAAGCTCTCACGAGCAGGGCCGTCTTATTTTGCTTTAATTACTGTATTGTTAACGTTGTTACTTATGACTTGTGTTTTGAAACTGTTAAACTGTAAAGCGCTGCGGAATATGATGGCGCTATATAAATAAAGATTATTATTATTATTATTATTGTCCCCTTATATACTTATACATCGTTATTGGATCGCCCCTCAGTCGTCTTTTTTCTAGACTAAATAATCCTAATTTTGTTAATCTCTCTGGGTATTGTAGTTCTCCACCCCTTTATTAATTTTGTTGCCCTCCCTTGTACTTGCTCAAGTTACATTATACACTTCCTGAGCACCAGTGCCCAAAATTGTACACAATACTCCATGTGCGGTCTAACCAGAGATTTGTACAGAGGCAGTATAATGCTCTCAACATGTGTATTCAGACCTCTTTTAATCATATAATGGTAGAGTTGGAAGGAACCCACTGTTCAAATCAGGATTCACTAAATCATTCCAGACAAATGTCTATCCAGCCTCTGTTTGAAGACTTCTATTGAAGGAGAACTCACCACCTCTCGTGGCAACCTGTTCCACTCATTGATCACCCTAACTGTCAAAAAGTTTTTTCTAACATCTAATCTGTGTCTCCTCCCATTCAGTTTCATCCCATTGCTTTTAGTCTTTCCTTGTGCAAATGAGAATAAAGATGATCCTTCTACAATGTGACAGCCTTTGAGATATTTGTGGACAGCTATTAAGTCTCCTCTCAGTCTTCTCTTTTGCAAGCTAAACATTCCCAAATCCTGCAATTGTTCCTTATAGGACATGGTTTGCAACCATTCTGGTTGCTCTTTTCTGAACTTGCTCCAGTTTGTTGATATCTTTTTTAAAATGTGGTGTCTAAAACTGGACATAGTATTCCAGATGAGATCTGACCAAAGAGGAGTAGAGGCAATAATGACCTCATGTGATCTAGACTGTATGCTTCTGTTAATACATTCTAGAATTGTATTTGCCTTTTTTGCTGCTGCATTACACTGTTAACTCATGTTCAGTCTGTGATCTATTAGTATACCCATGTCTTTTTCACATGTACTGTTGCTTAGCCCTATTCCTCCCATTCTGTATATGCTTTTTTCATTTTTATTGCCCAGATGTACTACTTTGCATTTTTCCCTGTTAAAAACCATTCTGTTAGTTGCAGCCCACTGCTCCAGTTTATTTATATCTTTTTGAATCCTCTCTCTCTCTTCTCTAGTATTAGCTATCACTCCTAGCTTTGTGTCATCAGCAAATTTAATCAGTTTAACCTCAATTCCTTCATCTAAATCATTGATAAAGATGTTGAACAATACAGGGCCCAGGACAGAGCCCTGTCGTACCCCATTTGAGACATTTTTCCAACTGGATGTGCAGCCATTTACGGCCACTCTTTGGGTCCGATCACTAAGCCAGTTATGAATCCACCTAACAGTTGCCTTGTCTATTCCATACTTAGTCATTTTTTCAATAAGGATTGTGTGAGATACTTTGTCAAATGCTTTGCTGAAGTCAAGATATACTATATCTACAGCATTTCCCTGATCCACACAGTCAATGATTCAGTCATAGAAGGAAATTAACTTAGTCTGACTTGACTTATCAGTTACAAACCCATGCTGATTCTGTTTAATCACTTCATTCTTATCCAGGTACTTACATACATGTTGTTTAATAATTTGTTCAAAGATATTTCCTGGTATAGAAGTCAGACTCACCGGCCTATAGTTGCCTGGGTCCACCTTCTTCCCCTTTTTGAAGATAGGAACAACATTTGTTCTTCTTCAGTTTTCTGGGACTTCTCCTGTTCTCCAAAAATTTTCAAAGATTATGGAGAGTGGTTCAAACATTTCTTCTGCTATCTCCTTCAGTACTCTGGGTTATAATTCATCTGCACCAGGAGACTTGAATTCATTTAGTATAGCTAAGTGTTTCCTCACTATCTTTCTGTTTATAGATAGCCTGGATTCTTCTATTGCCTTAATAGGACAGTGAAGAACAGTTGATGATATATTTCCTTCCTGAGAGAAAACAGATGCAAAATAGGAATTTAAAAGTTTGGCCTTCTCAACATCCTGTCTTACCATTTCATCATTTTCATCCTGCAAAAATCCTACAGCATCTTTGACTTTCACTTTTGACATATCCCCAAAATCCTTTTTTATTGCTTTTGATGCCTCTTGCAAGCCTCAATTCATTGTCAGCTTTAGTTAATATGATTCGTGCCCTGGAGGTTCTGCAGACAGCATTATATTCTTCTTTAGATATGCCTCCTTCTTTCCATTTGATAATCCTTTCTTTCTTTCTTTCTTTTTAGCATGTGTTTAAGATCTGTGCTCATCCATCCAGGTTTCCTTAAATGCTTCCTATTCTTCCCTCTTTTCGGAATTGTTAACAATTGTGCTTTAATGCACCCCATGATCCTGTTTGCCTTGGCAGCCACTGCCTGACACTGGTTGCTCCAGGTAAGATTATCATTAACTAGGATCCCCAAGTCCTTCTCCATGTCAGATTTACCCAGTGGTTTCCCGTTCAGTGTGTAATGGTGATATTGATTCCTTCTTCCCATGTGTATAACCTTACATTTATCATTGTTAAACTGCATCTGCCACCTTTCGGCCCAAGTTTCCAACTTATCCAGATCCATCTGTAGCAGAATACTATCTTCTCTTGTATTAACTGCTTTACATAGTTTTGTATCTTCTGCAAATATCGATATTTTACTGCGTAAACCTTCTACCAGATCGTTAATAAATATGTTGAACAGAATAGGTCCCAACACCGACCCCTGCAGTACCCCACTGGTCACAGCGACCCAGTTAGAGAATATACCATTTATAACCACCCTGTGCTTTCTATCACTAAGCCAGTTACTTACCCATGTACACACATTTTCCCCCAAACACAGCATTATCATTTTATGTACCAACCTCTTGTGTGGCATGGTATCAAACTCTTTGGAAAAATCAAGATATACCACGTCCAATGACTCACCTTGGTCCAGTCTATAGCTTACCTCTTCATAAAAACTGATTAGATTGGTTTGACAGGAGCGATTCCTCATAAACCCATGCTGATATGGAGTTAAACAGTTATTCTCATTGAGATAATCCAGAATAACATCCCTCAGAAACCATTCAAATATTTTACCAACTATAGAGGTTAGATTTATTGGCCTATAATTTCCAGGTTCACTTTTAGAGCCCTTTTTGAATATTGGTACCACATTTACTAAGCGCAAGTCCTGTAGAACAGACCCCATCGCTATAGAGTAACTAAATATAAGAAATAATGGCTTGTCTATTACATTTCCTAGTTCTCTTAGTATTAAGTATGCCATCCGGATCCGCAGATTTATCTATTTTAACCTTATTTAGCCGTTTTCGCACCTCTTCTTGGGTTAGATTGGTGACCCTTAATATAGGGTTTTCTTTGTCTCTTGGCATTTCACCTAGCATTTCATTTTCCACCGTGAATACCGTGGAGAAGAAGTTGTTTAATATATTAGCTTTTTCCTCGTCATCTACAATCATTCTTTCCTCACAATTTTTTAAGTGGCCTTCACTTTCACTTATGATTCTTTTACTATTAATATAGTTGAAGAACAGTTTGGGATTAGTTTTACTCTCCTTAGAAATGTGCTTCTCTGTTTCCTTTTTGGCAGCGTTAATTAGTTTTTTAGATAAAGTATTTTCCTCCCTATAGTTTTTTAGAGCTTCAATGGTGCCATCCTCCTTTAGTCGTTTAAATGCTTCATTTTTGCTGTTAATTGCCCCTCTTACTTCTTTGTTTAGCCACATTGGGTTTTTCCTATTTCTTGTCCTTTTATTCCCACAAGGTATAAACCGCTTACAGTGTCTATTTAGAATGTTCTTAAACATTTCCCATTTATTATCTGAATTCTTATTTCTGAGGACATTGTCCCAGTCAACCAGATTAAGGGCATCTCTAAGCTGGTCAAACTTTGCCTTCCTAAAGTTCAATGTCTTTGTGGCTCCCTGACAAGTCCCCCTAGCGAAAGACAAGCGAAACTGTACAATATTTTGGTCACTATTTCCTAGATGCCCGACGACCTGCATATCTGTTATTCTGTCAGGTCTATTAGATAGTATTAGGTCTAAAATTGCTGCTCCTCTGGTTGGATTCTGCACCAATTGTGAAAGATAATTTTTCTTAGTTATTAGCAGAAACCTATTGACCTTATGAGTTTCGTAAGGTCTCTGTTTCCCAGTTAATATCCGGGTAGTTAAAGTCCCCCATAACAAGGACCTTATTATGGGTTGCAGCTTCATCTATCTGCCTTAGTACTAGACTTTCCATGATTTCTGTTATATTTGGTGATTTGTAACAGACCCCAATGAGAATTTTATTATTTTTCCCTCCATGTATTTCGACCCATATGGACTTGACATCTTCATTCCCTTCTTATATCCTCCCTTAAAGTGGAGTTTAGATAAGACTTTACATAAAGTCAAACCCCTCCTTCTCTCCGACTTTTACGATCCTTTATAAACAGACTGTAATCCTTTAAGTTAACTGCCCAGTCATAGCTTTCATCGAACCATGTCTTGGTTATTCCCACTATATCATAGTTACCTGTAGATATTTCTGCTTCTAGTTCTTCCATCTTGTTTGTCATGCTTCTGGCATTTGCGAGCATGCAGTTTAGAGGATTTTGTTTTGTTCCAATCTCCTCCATGTGGATTGTTTTAGAAATTTTCTTACCTCCCTTCTGAGAATGTTGCCTTGGGTCTTCTTTGCCACACCTCATATCCTTCATCAGTATGTTTTCTGGCTTCATGTTCGAGTCTAATGTTTTTCTTCCCATCCCCTCTTCTTCTGGTTTAACTCCCTCCTGATGAGTGTAGCGAGTCTTCTGGCGAAAGTGTGTTTCCCAGGTTTATTGAGGTGTAGTCGGTCTCTGACGAGGAGTCCGTCGTACAGGTAATTCACACCTTGGTCCAGGAATCCGAATCCTTGTTGTTTGCACCATCGTCTTAGAGAGTTGTTCGCATCAAGGATCCTGTTCCATCTTATGGTGCCATGCCCATCTATTGGAAGGATAGGAGAAAAAAATACCTGTGCATCCAGTTCCTTTAGTTTCTTCCCCAACTCTTCAAAGTCCTTGCAGATTGTCAGTAGGTCCTTCCTTTCCATGTCATTGATGCCAACATGTATAAGAAGAAGTGGGTGGTAGTCCTTTGAAGTGATAAGCTTTGGTATCCTATCGGTCACATCCTTGATCTTCACACCTGGGAGGCAGCATACTTCTCTTGCGGTTATGTCCGGTCTGCAGATGGCTGCTTCTGTGCCTCAGTAGTGAGTCTCCCACCACTACCACTCTTCATCACTTCTTGGCAGTACTTTTTATTGTCACTTCTGGGTGTTGCTGTGTGCCCTTTTCTTCTTTGCTTGCTGGTAGTGCCCATCTTTAGGTGTGCCATCTTCGTCCTCCACAAGGCATTGGTATCTGTTTCACAGTTGTGTGGTTGGTGATGTCTCCATGGTCTTCTTGCTTCTTTTGGTCACATGCTTCCACTCGTCTGCTTTTGGAGGTTCTCTGACATTTTCTTCACCTTCTGTAACCAGTAGAGATGCTTCTGTTCTTTCTATGAAGTCTTCATTTTCTCTGATGAGTTTCAAAGTTGTAATTCTTTCTTACAGACCTCGCACCTTTTCTTCTAAAAGGGCCAGTAGTCTACACTTCAGGCAGGTGAAGTTGCATTCTTCCTCTGGTCGATCTGTGAACATGTAGCACATTTGCAGCTCACCATGTAGGTTGTCACATCTGCCATGTTGCTCCTAGATCCTGATGACTTTCTGTGTGTCTTCCTTCTTGTGTAATGTACTGTGTGTAACCTTCTTGTGTAATCTGCTGTGTGTTTTCCTTCTTTTGTAATCTACTCAATCAGCCAAGCTTTCTTGCAATAATGTCCTAGAGGCAAAAATTTGCGCACGTTTAACCTGGGATTTACCAGATTTTTCGTTATACATCGCATTACATTCCTTGATATAGAACTAACAGGTTATCATGGGTCTACAACAGCAACCAGCACAGTTAGGAAAGCAAATTCTGGAAATACCATTTTTTATTGCCCAGAGTTTCTACCCATCACACACTAACAAGGCAATTCCAGTAGGGGATTTAACAAGGGTAAAAAGAAATTGCAGCAATGCCAGAAAGAATCTCAAATTGTTCAACATAGACTAATAGACACTATCCTGCTGGTCCCTATCTCATGCCTCTTCGATTGTGGACTCAAAAACCTGAGATTCCCTACTAAATAAAAATAATAAATAAATAAAAAAAACTACTGTAATAGTGCTTCTAAAAATAAAATAAGTAAATCAACTCTAGTATTGACGTATAGTTCATTTCTTCAACCATACTTCTAAAATAGTAAAATAGAATCTCCATTTCCTAAGAAAAGATAGCACAATGGATACTGTACTCCAAGCTGGTATAAGATTTGTACCACTCAAGGCACCTTCAATAGGCAATAGATTATGCCCCAACGTATATAATAAAAAGGCAACTACTAACCTGCCAAGTAACTGGTTACTTTTTAGCAGCTTTTACAAATGTGTCCAGACCACATGTATGACTTGCACACATGTTAAAATTTGTAAGTTCCCTTCCTTATAGTATTATAATTACAAGCCAAATTCTTCATCTTTTATTGGCACTACTTCGGTCCTCTTCTGCAGTTAGTGACCTGCTGGATCACTCCAGTGTTTGCTGGGTGAATCGTGAATGGGGTCAGAACGAGGCTCTCATAGACCTAAACTGAAAGCTTGAGACCGTTACTTTTGAGTTCCAGCCAATCAGAAGTTGCAGTGACCAAATGACGGAGCTGGACTGGAGCAGTGCAAATAAAAACTGAAATGGTGGCTGGTCAGTATAAGACTAGGATCAGGGAACTTACATTAGAAACAACACTGCAGGGCTGAAATAAAAAAAAAAACGCTGGAGTGGTGCTTTAATCATGCTGTCAATAAATATGAACTATGGAGAAATGTATCCACCCTACCTGTGCCAAAATATGGTTTAGGAATCCAATTTTTGACAAATCAAATTTATTAAAGTTTTGCAACATGCCAGCAAGACCCTATTTCCTGATGTTCAGAGAGTGATGAAAAGCTGTAAGCATTATTTTGCCATGGAGAGAGGAAAAGGGTTGGTTTTATCTGTACTCATGTCCAGTAAGTAAGAAGAGCACTAATCATTATTTCCAAGTGTTCTGTAATAGGTTAAATCCTATTTTCTTATGACAACTGTGGAGAAATTATATTATAAGACCAGTTTGCCAAGTAGGTGGAAGGGGCAATGGTAGCTAATTCATAATAATAAGTAATGGGACATGGTGGCTTGGACATATTTTTTGCAATTATTTCTTGTTATTTAGTGGACACAGTAATATTTATATATGGTCATTCTGGGGATGATCTAAACTTGTCCCTTTGTGGTCTTAGACCAGGGTCATAGAAGTGTGCAAATTGGATGAGTACTATATAATTTTTTGTCAGATAGTATTTGGACCCCTATTATTCACTAAGATATTATTATTATTATTATTATATTATTTATTTATTTATATAGCACCATTGGTTTCATGGTGCTGCACATGAGAAGGGGAGATGACCCTGCCCTTGCAGGCTTACATTCTACAGGATGGTGGGGAAGAAGACAGCAGGTAGGGGGGTTGCAGCAGCTTTGGTGTTGGTGAGGCGATAGCTCTGGTAGTGGTGAGGAGGTAGCTGGGTCATACAAGGCTGTAAGCTTTTCCTGAAGAGGTGGGTTTTCAGGTTCCGTCTGAAGGATCCGAATGTGGTTTATAGTCGGATGTGTTGAGGCAAAGAATTCCAGAGGATGGGGGATATATGGGAGAAGTCTTGGAGGCAGTTGGGTGAGGAACGAATAAGTGTGGAGCAGAGAAGGAGGTTTTGGGGGACCGAGATTACTTGAGGGTAGTGCTGATGATTGATTTTTTTTCACTGGCAGAATCTGTCTTTGAAAAAATCACAGCATGTTGTGATTTCACTTTGAAATAGGAAGACACTCACTCATTCGAGTCTGCAAGGAAGGGAGGAGGGACTAGGACGAAGGAGCTTACCACGCTGGAAGTGTGTCGATGAAAATTGATCCAGAATTATTCCTGAGGATACCGCTTCCACTAGTAGTGATCACAGGATAATAGACAGGAGAACAGGGAAAAATTCTGGCACAGACATCCAGGGATAAAAGGTAAATTCTTTATTTGAATGTAGTTAAAACATTAAAAG
>JARQOD010000003.1:541091579-541187581 GCA_033576555.1 Oophaga sylvatica | reverse complement strand
TTTTTCAAACCGGGGAAGGTAAAAACGCCCCCCCCCAAAAAAAAATCATGAATTGCTGATTTTTGTTCTTTCAAAAACCTCCCAAAAATCGAAAAAAAGCGATCAAAAAACGTCACGTGCTCAAAAATGGTACCAATAAAAACGTCAACTCGTCCCGCAAAAAATAAGACCTCACATGACACTGTGGGCCAAAATATGCAAAAATTATAGCTCTCAAAATGTGAATGATGCAAAAACTATTTTTGCAATAAAAAGCGTCTTTTAGCGTGACAGCTGCCAATCATAAAAACCCGCTATAAATAGTAAATCAAACCCCCCTTTATCACCCCCTTAGTAAGGAAAAATAATAAAATTAAAAAAAAGTATTTATTTCCATTTTCCTTAATTAGGGTTAGGGTTAGGGTTGCGGCTAAAGTTAGGGTTAGGGTTGGCGCTAAAGTTAGGATTAGGGTTAGGGTTGGGATTAGGGTGTGTTAGGGTTAGGTTTGTGGTTAGGTTGGGACTAGGGTTAGGGGTGTGTTGGGTTAGGGTTGGAGTTAGAATTGGGGGGTTTCAGCTGTTTAGGCACATCAGGGCTCTCCAAATGTGACATGGCGTCTGATCTCAATTCCAGCCAATTCTGCGTTGAAAAAGTCAAACGGTGCTCCTTCACTTCTCAGCTCTGCCATGCGTCCAAACAGTAGTTTATTCCACCACATATGGGGTATCAGCGTACTCTGGACCCCAAGAGTTATTGTGCAATTTGTCCTATTTCTTCTGCTACCCTTGGGAAAATAAAAACATGGGGGCGAAAATATCATTTTGTACAAAAAAAAAATTATTTTTTTGTTTTTATTACGGCTGTACATTATAAACTTCTGTGAAGCACTTGGGGCTTCATAGTGCTCACCACACATCTAGATAAGTTCCTTGTGGGGTCTATTTTCCAAAATGGGGTCACTTGTTGGGGTTTCCACTGTTTAGGCGCATCAGGGGCTCTCCAAATGCGACATGACGCCCCAGACCATTCCATCAAAGTCTGCAATCCAAAACGTCACTACTTCCCTTCCGAGCCCTGACGTGCGCCCATACAGTAGTTTTCTCCCACATATTGGGTATCAGCGTACTCAGGACAAATTGGACAACAACTTTTGGGGTCCAATTTCTCCTGTTACCCTTGTGAAAATAAAATATTGGGGGCAAAAAAAAATCATTTTTGTAAAAAAAAAAAAGATTTTTGTAAGGTTCTATGTATATATTCCTGAAACTCAGTTTGTTCGTCAGCCATTTTACTTTCTGTCTTGCTGCAGCTATCTTGCCCTCAGTCAAAATGGAGTTTCCAGCTTGCATGTTCCCGCCCTGGTTCTCTCCTTTGCTTCTTAAGCAGCCACAGCTGAGCAATCAGTGCTTCAGAATCTAGCCTGCAGTGAACCTGTGACTTGACTCCTGTAAGCCTTGGACCTTGTACTCCAGCTATTCCTACTGAGGAACTCTGAAAGCACTTGTGGACTCTGAACCCTGCTCTTTGAAAGACCCACGTTTGCATGGACTTACGGTAACAGAGAAGATCCTTAATCTGTATTGGAGAGTGATTGCTGAGCTTGGATTACTCTGGCCTGCTGTGTCTCCTGTTTCTGTGTCTGCAAACTGTGTGACTATTTCTGCCAACTTGTATGAAGTAATACAGGACTTTTCTATATCAAACCTGTGACTCCTGTGTTTTCATCGCACCCAAGCACAAGACGCTATATGAACTGTACTATATACATTACAAGATTCTGAAGCCAAAACGTTAGTGTCTGCTGGTCTGGAAGGCTGTGTCTGCTGTACTGTGGATATCAGACGTCCGGTTGTACTTTCTGTGATGACAGTGGTTGTGACTTCTCACAACCATTCCAGGTGAGCAATTCCCTTAAGTTTTTTTCTTTTTGCAGTGTTACCACAGGTAAACACTATTGTTTTTTTTTTTTCCTTTCTTTTCTCTTTTTTGTCTGCTGTAACTCTGGATATCAGATGTCTGGTTGAAACTTTCTGTGATGATAGTGGTTGTGACTCCTCACAACCATTCCAGGTGAGCAGTTCCCTTAATTTTTTTTTCTCTCTGCAGTGTTGCCACAGGTGAACACTATTGTTTTTTTTTTCTCTCCTCTTCTTCCAGTAATCCTGTCTTAAAAGATCTGGAAAATGGAGGCCCGCATAAAGGAACTTTGCGGAGTGACTGATAATATCCTTGCAGATTTGCAGAATATAAAGACCCGTTTTACAAATCTACAGGACCTCAATAATCACAATTTGCAAGTGGTTGGACAGACTACCCAGGATTTGCGAGCCAGGATTGAGGTTCTAGAGGGCGAGTCCAGGCTCCTGCCGTAGCCCCGAGTGCTGGGATTCCCAAGTTGCCCCCTTTTCGTTTTGGCGGTGAACGTGAGAAATTCAGGGGATTTATTAATCAATGCAATCTTTTTTTTTCTGCACATGCTTCACAATTTCCCACTGAACGAGCTAAGGTGCTTACTATAATTATGTTGCTTACCAACAAGGCTTTAATGTGGGCAAACCCTCTGATTGAGACTGAGGATGATTGTTTGAATCACCTTGATGATTTTATTTCAGCCATGGGACAGGTGTTTGATGACCCCAATCGAGGTGCAACAGCTGAAGCAGCCATGTTAGCTTTGCGCCAAGGTAAGCACTCGGTAGCTGAATATGCCTTGGATTTCAGGAGATGGGCCCTTGATACCACCTGGGACAGTTCCGCCAAAAAATCTATTTTTCGAAAGGGGTTATCTCCACTGATTAAGGATGAACTTGCTCGTGCCGACCCTCCCACTGCGTTAGGTGACTTTATTAACTACTGCATCCGTACTGATACTCGTCTGACTGAACGCAGGCAAGAGAGATGGTTCGAAAGCAATCGTACTAACCTTTTCCTACCTTCCTCTCCAGCTAAGGAACCTTTGAGTAGGATTACACGGGAACCTGAACCTGAACCCATGCAGGTAGACTCTTTACAACGACGGGTTAGTGATGCACGCAAGGAACATCGTTTTAAGGAGAATCTATGTTTCTATTGTGGTAAGTCAGGCACTTCATTATAAACTGCCCCAGCCGTTCTCGTAAGACTACTGCAGCACTCATTCATTGTGAGTGTTGCGAGAGGGGATCTGTCAGGTCCGAGCCTCAGGCTCCAGAGAGATCTGCAGCAACAGATCTTGATTTCTCGGACTTAAGGTATGCCACACTAAACAGCGTCGCTAACGAGATCGCTAAAATACGTCACTATTTAGCGATCTCGTTCGTGACGCTAACGTGTGTGGCATGTAGCAACGACGTGGCCCCTGCTGTGATCTCGCTGATCGTTCACTAGAGTTCTGGACCGTATTTAGATCGTTGGCGTCCCGCTTGTGAGCCTATATCGCTGTGTCTGGCACCTTTTGTGAGCGATGTGCGCTGTTTTTACAACGCAATGACCGTTAAAGTCGTTAATGAGATCGCTAACCGCTTTTGAGTCGTTAACGAGATCACTAAGTGTGGCAGCTACTAGAGACATTAAAACGATCACAAAAACGATCTCATTAGCTTGCGTCGTTATTGAGATCGCTAACGAGATCACTAAGTGTGGCAGTACCTTTAAACTCCGTTACCTCTGAGGACGTAGACTGTGTAAACGCTGCCATTTTTCAAGTTTCCTCAGCGGTGTCCCAGCTGAGTTGTAAAAAAAACAATTCTCATTGCTTTCTTTCCATCAAACTCTGGGTTGACTCAGCTTGGGTGTCTAGCTCTGCTATGATCGACTCAGGGGCAAGTGGAAATTTTATGGATGTCTCCTTTGCTCTGAAACAGGGAATACGTTCAGTGAAGAAGGCTACTCCAGTACAGATGGAAACTGTGGATGGCTCCCTGCTGACCTCTGGACCAGTGGATCAGGAAACAGAGCCTTTGAGGGTTCTTATGGGTAAAGATCATCAAGAGAAACTGTCCTTTATGCTTATCTCTTCTCCCCACTTTCCCATTATTCTAGGGCTACCATGGCTGCAGGCTCAGAATCCTACCATTAACTGGGAGACCAAGGAATTACACTTTCCAGAGAAACAGATGAGTCCAAAAGTTTCAGCTTGCTCTGTTCCTAAAGGAATCATGTCAGTCCCTGAACTACCAGCTGTATACCAGGACTATGTGGATTTATGTGACAAGAAGAACGCTGACCAGCTTCCTCCTCACCGTCCATATGATTGTCCAATTGAATTATTGCCTGGAGCAGAGATACCTTTTGTAAGATCTACCCCCTGGCGGGGCCCGAGCTAAAGGCTTTAAAGGATTACATAGATGAAAATCTAGCCAAGGGCTTCATACGCCCCTCTTCATCTCCTGCAGGTGCACCCATCTTCTTTGTAAAGAAGAAAGATGGATCTCTGAGACCATGCGTAGACTATAGGGAACTCAATAAGGTTACTATTAGAAACCGTTATCCATTGCCTTTAATCCCTGAGTTATTGGAGAGAGTGCGACATGCCAAAATTTTTTCTAAACTAGATCTTCGTGGGGCCTATAACTTAGTCCGTATTAGACCTGGGATGAATGGAAGACTGCATTCAGGTCACGCTATGGACACTTTGAATATCTAGTTATGCCTTTTGGTCTGAGTACCGCCCCAGCCACTTTCCAACACTTGGTGAATGACATCTTCAGGGATCTCCTAGATACATTTGTGGTAATTTATTTGGATGATATTCTAATTTTTTCTAACTCCACAGAGGAACATCATGGACATGTGAGAATGGTCTTGGAACGTCTAAGACAAAATCATCTTTACATCAAACTTGAAAAGTGTGAATTCCATAGGACCGAAATTCAATTTCTGGGGTATGTACTGTCTACACAAGGAATTAGTATGGATGGAAGCAAAACCCAAGCCATCAAGGATTGGCCAAGTCCTAGAAATATGAAGGAGGTACAGCGCTTCATCGGTTTGCCAACTTCTATAGACGTTTCATTAGAAATTTCTCTGAGGTAGTGTCACCTATCACTCAACTTACCCGGAAAGAGTCTAGGTTTTCCTGGACTCCCCAAGCCCAGGAAGCATTTTCCCGTCTAAAAGATAAATTTACCACTGCACCTATCCTAGTACATCCCAACCCCGAGCTTGCCTTCATAATAGAGGTGGATGCTTCAGACTGTGCCGTTGGAGCTATACTCTCTCAGAGAACAGGTGAGAAGAATGTCTTGCATCCCTGTGCCTTCTTTTCCCAGCAGTTGTCTTCGGCTGAGAGGAACTACGATGTGGGCAATAGAGAGTTGTTGGCCATTATTGCCACCTTCAAAGAATGGAGACACCTTCTTCAGGGAGCTGCACAGCAAATAGTCGTCCTGACAGACCATCGTAACCTTGAGTTTATCAGGTCGGCTAAGTGCCTGACTCCTCGCCAGGCTCGCTGGAATCTTTTCTTAAACCAATTTAATTTTATCATCTCTTATAGACCAGGATCGCGCAATGGAAAGGCTGATGCACTCTCTAGGATTTACTCAGCAGAGACACGTCCAATTACTCCTCCTAAGACTATTCTTCCTGACTCTAGATTCCTAGGAGTAATTCATAATCAAGACCTACTTAAGGACATCAAGGAAGCATACCATGCGGATTCCTTTTTGGCACAACCCCCAAGGGACGTAAGTCTTGTCTTTAAGAATGGTGTGTGGATTCAGGGACAACGTCTGTATATTCCTGAAACAGTCAGATTAAGAGTATTGCAACTCATTCACGATTCCAAGATAGCTGGGCATAGAGGAATTCTAAAGACACAGGAATTTCTTTCTCGTTTCTTTTGGTGGCCCACTTGCAGGAAGGATGTTTTGAATTATGTCACTTCATGTGAGGTCTGTGCAAGATGCAAAACACCTCGCTCCTCACCAACTGGTCTGTTACAGCCTCTTCCCACCCCGTCCCGCCCGTGGGGATCCATTTCTATGGACTTCATTGTGGAGTTACCAACCTCTCAGGGGAAGAACACCATTCTAGTGGTGGTTGACCGTCTAACAAAGGCAGCTCATTTTATCCCTTGTGTCGGCTTACCCACTGCAAAACAGACATCAGATTTGATGATTAAAGATGTGTTTCGCTTACATGGAGTACCGGATGAGGTTATTTCGGATCGAGGGGTGCAATTCACTTCTAGGTTTTGGCAAAATTTCTGTGCAGCATTGGACATTAAAGTAAACCTTTCTTCTGCTTTTCATCCCCAGACTAATGGACAGACCGAACGAACCAATCAAACCCTGGAGCAGTATCTCCGCTGCTTTATCTGCCACCTACAGGATGATTGGGTGGATCTACTTCCATTAGCTGAGTTCTCGTATAACAACTCTCAGAGTGCCTCCACTAAACAGTCTCCTTTTTACTCTAATCTAGGTTATCATCCTAACATTCTACCACGATTTCCCATAGAAACGCCTTTACCAGCAGTGGCTGAAAGAATCACGTCTTTACAGAAGAATATGGATCTTCTAAAGGAAAATCTGGAATCGGCTCAAGAAAGGTACAAGAAAGCAGCAGATAAATTTCGTAAACCTGCACCAGCTTTCAAGGTAGGAGACTTGGTCTGGCTGTCAACCAGAAATCTTAAGTTAAGGATTCCATCGTCTAAGTTGGGACATAAGTACATTGGACCCTATAAAATCAGTAAAATTATAAGTGCCGTTGCTTGTCGTCTTCAACTGCCCAGAACTATGAGAATCCACCCTGTCTTTCATGTATCCCTACTAAAGGCTGCGACACCCAATACGTTTCCTGGACGTTCCTCTCCTTGCCCTGACCCAGTGCTAGTCGATGGTCAGGAAGAATTTGTGGTGGAAAGGATTTTAGATTCCAGGTTGTATAGAAATCAGTTACAATATCTGATTAAATGGCAGGGCTACCCAGTGGAGGACAACTCATGGGAACCGGTCAATAACGTTAATGCTCCTCGCTTGCTCCGTCAGTTTCATCAGAGGTACCCACACAAGCCTGGTCTGAGGTCATCCGGAGGTTGTCCTTAAGGGGGGAGTAATGTAAGGTTCTATGTATATATTCCTGAAACTCAGTTTGTTCGTCAGCCATTTTACTTTCTGTCTTGCTGCAGCTATCTTGCCCTCAGTCAAAATGGAGTTTCCAGCTTGCATGTTCCCGCCCTGATTCTCTCCTTTGCTTCTTAAGCAGCCACAGCTGAGCAATCAGTGCTTCAGAATCTAGCCTGCAGTGAACCTGTGACTTGACTCCTGTAAGCCTTGGACCTTGTACTCCAGCTATTCCTACTGAGGAACTCTGAAAGCACTTGTGGACTCTGAACCCTGCTCTTTGAAAGACCCACGTTTGCATGGACTTACGGTAACAGAGAAGAAGATCCTGAATCTGTATTGGAGAGTGATTGCTGAGCTTGGATTACTCTGGCCTGCTGTGTCTCCTGTTTCTGTGTCTGCAAACTGTGTGACTATTTCTGCCAACTTGTATGAAGTAATACAGGACTTTTCTATATCAAACCTGTGACTCCTGTGTTTTCATCACACCCAAGCACAAGACGCTATATGAACTGTACTACATACATTACAATTTTTTATTTTTACGGCTGTACGTTATAAACTTCTGTGAAGCACTTCGGGGTTCAAAGTGCTCACCACACATCTAGATAAGTTCCTTGTGGGTCTATTTGCCAAAATGGGGTCACTTGTGGGGGGTTTCCACTGTATAGGTGCATCAGGGGCTCTACAAATGTGACATGACGCCCCCAGACCATTCCATCAAAGTCTGCAATCCAAAACGTCACTACTTCCCTTCCGAGCCCTGACGTGCGCCCATACAGTAGTTTTCTCCCACATATTGGGTATCAGCGTACTCAGGACAAATTGGACAACAACTTTTGGGTTCCAATTTCTTCTGTTACCCTTGTGAAAATAAAATATTTGGGGCGAAAAAATCATTTTTGTAAAAAAAAAAAAGATTTTTTATTTTTACGGCTGTACGTTATAAACTTCTGTGAAGCACTTCGGGGTTCAAAGTGCTCACCACACATCTAGATAAGTTCCTTGTGGGGTCTATCTGCCAAAATGGGGTCACTTGTGGGGGGTTTCCACTGTATAGGTGCATCAGGGGCTCTCCAAATGTGATATGACGCCCCCAGACCATTCCATCAAAGTCTGCAATCCAAAACGTCACTACTTCCCTTCCGAGCCCTGACGTGCGCCCATACAGTAGTTTTCTCCCACATATTGGGTATCAGCGTACTCAGGACAAATTGGACAACAACTTTTGGGTTCCAATTTCTTCTGTTACCCTTGTGAAAATAAAATATTGGGGGCAAAAAAAGTCATTTTTGTAAAAAAAAAAAAGATTTTTTATTTTTACGGCTGTACGTTATAAACTTCTGTGAAGCACTTCGGGCTTCAAAGTGCTCACCACACATCTAGATAAGTTCCTTGTGGGGTCTATTTGCCAAAATGGGGTCACTTGTGGGGGGTTTCCACTGTATAGGTGCATCAGGGGCTCTACAAATGTGACATGACGCCCCAGACCATTCCATCAAAGTCTGCAATCCAAAACGTCACTACTTCCCTTCCGAGCCCTGACGTGCGCCCATACAGTAGTTTTCTCCCACATATTGGGTATCAGCGTACTCAGGACAAATTGGACAACAACTTTTGGGTTCCAATTTCTTCTGTTACCCTTGTGAAAATAAAATATTGGGGACGAAAAAATCATTTTTGTAAAAAAAAAAAGATTTTTTATTTTACGGCTGTACGTTATAAACTTTAGTGAAACACCTGGGGGTTAAAAGTTCTCACCACACATCTAGATAAGTTCCTTGAGGGGTCTAGTTTCCAAAATGGCGTCATTTATGGGGGTTTCCACTGTTTAGGCAGATCAGGAGCTCTCCAAACACGACATGGCGTCCAGCCAATTCTGCGTTGAAAAAGTCAGACGGCGCTCCTTCCCTTCCAAACTCTGCCATGCACCCAAACAGTGGTTTACCCCCACATATGGGGTATCAGCGCACTCAGGACAAATTGCACAATAACTTTTGGAGTCTTGTTACCCTTGGAAAAATAAAAATTGGGGTGAAAAGATCATTTTTGTGGAAAAAATATGATTTTTAAATTTTACGGCTCTACGTTATAAACTTGTGTGAAGCACTTGGGGGTTCAAATTGCTCACCAAAGATCTAGAAAAGTTCCTTAGGGGGTCTAGTTTCCAAAATGGGGTCATTTGTGGGGGGTTTCCACTGTTTAGGCACATCAGGGGCTCTCCAAATGCAACATGGCATCCAATCTCAATTCCAGCCAATTTTGGTTGGAAAAAGTCAAATGGTGCTCCTTCCATTCCGAGCTCTGCCGTGCGCCCAAACAGTGGTTCCCACCCACATATGGGGTATCAGCGTACTCAGGACAAATTGGACAACAACTTATGTGGTCCAATTTCTCCTGTTACCCTTGAGAAAATAAAAAATTAGTGACTAAAAGATAATTTTTGTGGGAAATAAATAGGATTTTTTATTTTCATGCCCGGGCATTATAAACTTGTGTGAAGCACTTGGGGGTTCAAAGTGCTCACCAAAGATCTATATAAGTTCCTTAGGGGGTATAGTTTCCAAAATGGGGTCACTTGTGGGGGGTTTCCACTGTTTAGGCTCATCTGGGGCACTGCAAACGGAACATGACCCCCATCAACGTCTGCATTCCAAAACGTTACTACTTCCTTTCCAAGCCCTGCCGTGCACCCAAACAGTTCCCCCCTCCCCACATATGGGGTATCAGCGTACTCAGGACAAATTGGACAACAACTTTTGGGGTCCAATTTCCTTGGGAAAATTCAAAATTTTGGACTAAAAAATCATTTTTGTGGAAAATTGTTTTTGTTTTTTTTTCACACCCAGGCATTATAAGCTTTTGTGAAACACTTGGAGTTCAAAGTGCTCACAACAGATCTAGATAAGTACCTTAGGGGGTCTAGTTTCCAAAATGGTGTCACTTGTGGGGGTTTCCACTGTTTAGGCGCATCAGGGGCTCTCCAAACACGACATGGCGTCCAATCTCAATTCCAGCCAATTTTAGTTTGAAAAAGTCAAACGGCGCTCCTTCCCTTACGAGCTCTGCCGTGTGCCCAAACAGTGGTTTTCCCCCACATATTGGGTATTGGCGTACTCAGGAGAAATTGCATAACAACCTTATCTGTCCATTTTCTCCTTTTACCCTTGTGAAAATAAAAAAAAAGTTTGTAAAAGATCATTTTTGTGGCTAAAAAGTTAAATATTCATTTTTTCCTTCCACGTTGCTTTAGTTCCTGTGAAGCACCTGAAGGGTTAATAATCTTCTTGAATGTGGTTTTGAGTACCTTGAGGGGTGCAGTTTTTAGAATGGTGTCACTTTTGGGTATTTTCTGCCATATAGACCCCTCAAAGTGACTTCAAATGAGAGGTGGTCCCTAAAAAAAATGGCTTTGTAAATTTTGTTGTAAAAATGAGAAATCGCTGGTCAACTTTTAACCCTTATAACTTCCTAACAAAAAAAAATTTTGGTTCCAAAATTGTGCTGATGTAAAGTAGACATTGTGGGAAATGTTATTTCTTAACTATTTTATGTGACATATTTCTCTGTTTTAAGGGAATAAAAATTCAAAGTTTGAAAATTGCAAAATTTTAAAAATTTTCGCCATATTTGCGTTTTTTTCAAAAATAAACGCAAGTTATATCGAAGAAATTTTACTTCTAACGTGAAGTACAATATGTCACGAGAAAACAATCTCAGAATCGCGAAGATCCGTTGAAGCGTTCCAGAGTTATAACCTCATAAAGAGACAGTGGTCAGAATTGTAAAAATTGGCCCGGTCATTAACGTGCAAACCACCCTTGGGGGTGAAGGGGTTAAGGTATGCTCGCTGTTTCGTTCTGTCGTTATTCACACTAGCATCAGGTTACATCTATGCACGGTGGACCCCGGGTTGCGATTGCACTTTATTATTATATTTTATTTAGTGCAATCCGCCAACCCTAACAGTGTGTGAGCATGCATGTGTGTTTTCATATGTGTGTGAGGTGCATGTGTGTTTATATATATGTATGTGTGTGTGGACAGTCCATAATTTCACTTTCAAATATCACATAGACCAATATACTGTATATACAGTATGTTAATATTCATTATGTAAACTAGGGGGCAGGTCAGTGAGGGAGCGCATGAAGAACCCCCCACAGACTGCCCCGGAGCACGAGCATATCATTAACTAAACACTGAAAAACGATTGAACAACCACTAGACGGATTTCATCAACCAAGGTATCATTGTAATCAGTATAACGGCGCCGACCTGACACTCTGTGAAGGTTACTGTGCACAATACTGCTAACAGGTTCCCTTTAAGTATATAGCGAGGACTTGTGTAAATAGCATATACTAAAGTGCTGTGCATATTTATAGTCTAGATATGTGTATATAATATAGTGCGATGTGTTTTAGATGGTGTGGGCTCTATACTATATACACAGTCACATCTCTACACAATATACACACCACTCCACACCATGCTTTATAACACAGTATATAGTGTGGAACTCTGTATATGGTGTGGACTCCCCACTACAAATTATATAGACAGGCACAACATCCACTAAATAACTATATCACAGTTCCTCAGGATATACTACAATATAGTCCACGTATTGGTTAAGTACACATATAGCAAATACTGTGGAGCTACTACACACACACACATACAATCTACACAGTACCACTTCTCCTGTCCTGTGCACTGGGTGTAATTCTCAATATGAAAAGAAGCCAAGAAGCCAGTGCTGCCTATGGTCAGTGCAAATGTACCTGAAGCATTTCTGAATCACTCCTCACAGGCTCTATTTAATTATGCACCTGTGTCTGGGTCTATTTCACCCTTCATCCATGGTTGCTGGTTTGGCAGTGTGGAGGTCAGATTTGAAATATCCAGATGTCATGTCCGGATCTGGTCGGCCTTTATCTGCCCTTGCCCTTCTGACATCATGGGATTGATTCACAAATGCTTCAGGTACGTTTGCATTTAATATAGTCTTGCTTTTTAGGAGGCCGTAATGGCACAGCGTATTTTAAAACGTAGAGTAGGACTGCCCCATATCAGAATGCCGTGAAGTGGCGGGGTGGCTCAAAAAATTGATTAATTGTTTGCTAAATGTCTCATTTTAAAGTACAGTTAGAAATCAATATGTGCATATGCACTTCATGTATTGCGTGCTGACTTCTTGGCTTTTTTTCATATGGGTGTACTTCTCAGTATTTGTATTAAGGCCGCATTCACGCATTCAGTACTTGGTAAGTATTTTACATCAGTATTTGCAGCCAAAACCAGGAGTGGAACAGTCAGAGGAAAAGTATAATAGAAACACGTCACCACTTCTGTATTTATTATCCACTCCTGGTGGTGGTTTACAAATACTGTTACCTAGACACCCACAAACTCTCTAACTCTATTCTACCACTGGCATCCATATCCTCACTCCATGACACAGACACTGCCACTAGTTTCTACAATGCCACTCTTGCATCAGCCATCGACTCGGTCGCCCCTGTCATGCATAACAGACTGCAACAAATCAATAGACAACCCTGGCACAATAACACCACAAAAAAGCTTCGGCAAGCATCCAGAATTGCTGAACGGCGCTGGAAGAAAACGCATTCACAAGACGACTTCACTGCACTCAAACAAGTAACACTTGCATTCAAATCAGCTCTCACCTCTGCTAAACAGGCCTACTTTACATCCCTTGTATCTTCCTTATCCCACAACCCCAAACAATTGTTCAATACTTTTAACTCCCTCCTCCGCCCACCACTGCCCCTCCTACCTCCTTTATCTCTGCTGAGGTCTTCGCCATGCACTTCAAAAACAAGATAGACCAAACAGGGCAAGTCTTTATTATTCAACCACCACAACCCCTTTGTATATCTGACCAATGCCCAAACCCCATAACCTCCTTACCCAACATCACGAAAGGGAGCTTGCTCATCTTCTCTCCAAATCACACTCGACCCCATCCCATCCCACCTCCTCCCCAACCTCGCCACCACTCTTATCCCATCACTAACCCACCTCTTCAATCTATCACTAATCTATCACTAACTTATGGTACCTTCCCTTCTGCTTTCAAACATGCCACAATCACGCCTATCCTCAAAAAGCCAACCCCAGACCCAACCACTATGTCCAGCTATCGCCCAATATCGCTGCTCCCACTCGCTTCCAAACTCCTGGAACAGCACGTCCACGCTGAACTTTCCTCCCATCTCTCATCTAACTTGCTCTTTGACAATCTACAATATGGTTTCCTCCCCCATCATTCCACTAAAACAGTCCTGACCAAAATTACTAACGACCTACTCACAGCCAAAGCTAACGGACAGTACTCTATACTCCTCCTTCTTGACCTGTCCTCTGCTTTTGACACAGTTGACCACTGCCTTCTACTAAAGATTCTCTCCTCCTTTGGCATCAAGGACCTTGCCCTATCCTGGATCTCCTCATACCTTTCCAACCGCACATTCAGCGTATCCCACTCCCACACTACCTCCTCGTCCCACCCTCTCTCTGTTGGAGTCCCCCAAGGCTCTGTTCTAGGACCCCTACTCTTCTCAATCTATACACTTGGCCTGGGGCAACTCATAAAGTCTCACGGATTCCAGTACCACCTTTATGCTGATGACACTCAGATCTACCTCTCTGGCCCAGACATCACCTCTCTGCTGTCCAGAATCCCTGAGTGTCTATCAGCCATATCCTCCTTCTTCTCCTCCCGCTTCCTCAAACTCAATGTGGACAAATATGAACTCATCATCTTTCCCCCATCTCACAGATCTTCCTTACCTGACCTATCTATAAAAATTGACAACACCACGCTTTTCCCCGTACTGGAGGTCCGCTGCCTCAGAGTAACCCTTGACTCTGTCCTGTCCTTCAAACCACACATCCAAGCTCTTTCTACCTCCTGTCGCCTCCAGCTCAAAAATATTTCCATAATCCGTCCCTTCCTCAAACCTCAATCTACTAAAATGCTTGTGCATGCCCTCATCATATCCCGCCTAGACTACTGCAACATCCTTTTCTCTGGCCTCCCTGCTAACACCCTTGCACCTCTCTAGTCCATCCTTAACTCTGCTGCCCGACTAATTCATCTCTCTCCTCGCTACTCCTCCACATCTCCCCTCTGCAAATCTCTTCACTGGCTCCCATTCCCTCAGCGAATCCAATTCAAATTACTAATACTGACTTACAAGGCCATCTATAACCTGTCTCCCCCATATGTCTCTGAACTAATCTCCCGATACCTTCCCTCACGTAATCTCCGGACCTCCTTCTTTCCTCCACACTTATTCGCTCCTCACCCAACCGCCTCCAAGACTTCTCCCGAATATCTCCCATCCTCTGGAATTCTTTGCCCCAACACGTCCGACTATCAACCACTCTCGGATCTTTCAGACGTAACCTGAAAACCCATCTCTTCAGGAAAGCCTACAGCCTGCAATGACCCTGCTGCCTCCTCACCACTACCGGAGATATCGCCTCAAGCAACACCGGAACTGCTGCAATCCCCCAACCTGCTGTCTCCGTCCCCCATCCTGTAGAATGTAAGCCCGAAAGGACAGGGTCCTCTCCCCTCTGTACCAGTCTGTGATTGTTAGTTTGTTAACTGTAAGTGATATCTGTAATTTGTATGTAACCCCTTCTCATGTACAGCACCATGGAATCAATGGTGCTATATAAATAAATATAATAATAATAATAATAATGTAAAATGCTGAATGTGTGAACATGGGCCTTATTCTGTATATATATACTGTATATATACACTTCTCCTGTCTTGTTGTCAGAGAGGCTTCATTGCACTTCTGGATTGTCATTATTGGTTTGTTTTTTATATTCCTATGGCTAAACAAAAATAAATATTGGGAAAACCTGTTTAAATAGGTAACCCCAAGTACTGTAATCCCTCTACTGGGGATATGGACTTACTGGCCAATTGCTGGGACCCCCATAATCTTGAGAACCGGAGCTCTGAAGAGCATCACGTAAATAGAGCTGTGGTTGATACTGCACACTGTGGCACCATTCACATGTGGCTCCTCAAATAACTCCTTTAAAGCACCACTCCAGCAACATTTTTTTTTATTGTACAGCTGGAGTGGTACTTTAAATGGATGTCCGCTGCACCCTGTCTCATACTCACCTTCCGCTGCCTTCATTGGTCTTCAGCATTGCTCCAATTAATCTCCTGTGAAAAGTGACCTTCTCGCAACTCTAGTGTTTCATGGAGCAGTGCAGAGGTCATTTTTCTGTACAAGTCTATGAGAGTCTCTCTCTGGCTCTCATAACTAGAGTTGAGCGAATTTGTTCGGATTCGTTTCCGAATACGATCGGACTCGAATATTGTTTTTGCAATATTCATCGGACATAGTATCAATTGGAGTAAAAATTACCGAATATGTTCGGAACCGATCATAAGACATACATTCGGCACGAATAGCATTCGAATATGGCAAAATCATATTCGGTGCCAAAATCCGAACAAATTCGCTCATCTCTACTCATAACCTTGCTTGGTATGGAGCTTCTGACTTCTGTCAGAAGCTGTGCTTACAAAATGGTGCAATGGGAGTGGAGCAGTTCTGAAAAGCGGGGAAGGCGCAGGAGGGTGAGAATATCACTGGGGTTAGGGGGTTTACACTTGAAGTGCCACTCCAGCGCAGAAACAAACCGCTGGAGTAAGTAAATAAAAATTCACTGATCAGAGGTGGGGTGTGTATAGTATGTGGGCTGGTGGTATTTGTGTGGCAGGGCTGGTTTTTTGTCCCAGTCCGGCCCTGGTCAGCGGACCTCAATATAGATGGGGACAGAGCAGGACCCAGAACCGACTGTTCAGACACCTGCCAGTGGATAGCTTTATAGACAAAATGCCCAGCCCAAAAAAAGGGATCTATGCCCCTTTTTGCAGAAAGCACAAAAAGCTAAAGCAAACTCAAAGAAATAAGCAGGAACATATGTTGGTATAAGTGTAATGTGTAGGTGCAAAATAGATGTGGACAGAGCAGGATCCAGACCCGACTGTTCAGAAACCTGCCTGTGGAAAGCTGTATAGACAAAATGCAACAAAAATAAGTACAGCTCACTGTAATAGACATCCTAGGGTGTTCGGAGCACAGGAACGGCTGTGTCAAGGCGTGGAGCAATCCCAATCATCATGACTAAGGGTGCGCAGTTATTTGAAATGCTTTGATGTCGCATACCATGTAACTTACATCGCTGATGCTGTTTTATCCTCTACTGAGCACTTTCAGTGAATAAAGAAAGAAGTTTGTTCACAAGTTCATTGAGCTGGATTTCTTCTGTTGTGTGATAGACAAAATGCCCAGATAGGGGGAGCCACACCCCTGTTTGTCTACCTGTCAATCAAATGCTGACTGGTTGGGTAATGCAGTCCACTAAATAAGCATTGCAGTGTATTATCAATTAAATCAAATAATCGCATGTGTACGTGCCCTTTTGAAATTAATAAGCATTGTATGAAAAGGCTGAGAATAAAATGATATTTCCCCAAAAAATTCACCAAATCCCAGTTTCGATAATAGAAAAATGGTGTATTTTTGAAAAAAGAAAAGCCCCACATATTTTGTGTTCCTGCATTCGTAACAATCATTCCTTTAAAACTGTATTATTTATCCGTCTTGAATAGTTTGAACAATTTTAAATTCACTTCATGCAAACCACATAAAATGGCCACTATGATTTTACAAATTGCAGAAGATTGCATCAGTCAGAGAAGGCTTATATCACCTTGGCCGCAGATGGGTCTATTTCCCTAAAATGCCTTGTAGATATCACATCACAGCAAATCAAAAGTGTAAAATATTTTACAGACATTTCACTTTGTAACTGTCTGCCTTTTAAAGTGTGATTAATTAAACTACAATTTTTTTGCACCCTTGATTTATTAGTCTCATTTGATGTACTTTTACATCCCACAACAATATGGTGTTGGTATTTTGATATATACATTTAACTCTGTATATATCTTCCTTGCACATGTCACCAACCAATGATTTTTTTGCAGACTCATTTTAATAGTCAAATTTGACATATATACATGCCACTCTAAAGGTGCTTTCACATTGTGTTCTTGTCCCCCTTGGTGCATAACTCCGAAATCCTTCACAAAATGGGGTCAGGACGCACGCGTGATGACAGCAGAGTGAATGTGAGCTTTTTTTGAGACTGTCTGCATACAGGAGGTGGACACGGAGATGTAGTCTTCTATGTGTGAATGCCCACATCCTGTAGGCGTACACTCCCGAAAATGATGCACGGCAGAGCACACGTTTAATGTGTTCAATATTACAGTCTATGGCCCCGTCGGCATATGCATTTTCCATCGGCACATGCATTTTGTAGGAGATTTCGGACGTATGCCCAGATGGAGACACAAAATGCAATGTGAAAGCACCCTAGTACTGCAGCCTTTTGCCGCTGCTGTTTTTTAGACATGTATTTATCATTTCTTGGTCGGTCATCAAAACACAAAAGTTAATTCTTGTGCAGAAAAAAAAAGTATGGTGAAAAGAAAAAGTGGTAATTGCGATGGAGGAGAAAATGTCGAAGAAATATGCCTGCATACCATAGCATATGGCAATAAGTGGCATCTGCAAAAAACAGCAACATCCCCGGCATTGGCACCCTCTGTCCAGGCTACCAAACAAGTCACAACTATCCTCCTTTGCCTCAGGAAAGTGTATTAATGGAGACTATGCAGAGAACATTATAGACTATGTGGCACATCACTTACTGTATTTTTCAGACTATAAGACTCCCTTTTTTTCCAAAAAAGGGGTGTGTCTATTAGTCAGAATATACCGTACTTACAATTAGCGAGGTGGCAGCAAGAGTTGGGTGAATCTTCCTGTGGTCCGACGCTGCAGGGTGATGATCTCATGCCCATCCTGGTGCGGCAGGCTCGGCGGTGCTCGGTTGTGCGGGGGCTCTGGCGACATTTTGTGAAAGCCTGGAGCCAACGCACTTCCATTGCCTCGATGCTGTGGCCTCTGGGAAAATGGCCGCTGAACGTGGCGCATGCGCAAATTGAGATCTCAGCAACAAGATCTCGTCTCCCGAGATCTCTTTCCAGAGGCCATAGCATCGAGGTAATGGAAGCGCGTGGGCTCTGGGCTTTCACAAAATGTTGCCAGAGACCCCGCACAACCGAGCACCGCACTAGCGTTGGGATGGGATTTCCCAGAGACCACCGCATTGCAGCAATGTATGTGCAGGGGCCCCGGGCTTTCACAAAGTGTCACCAGAGCCCCCGCACCACCGAGCACCGCTGATCCTGCAGCATCAGCCTTGGGATGGGATATCCCGGAGACCACTGCATCGCAGCAATGGATGTGCGAGGGCTCCAGGCTTTCACAGAATGTTGACAGAACCGCTCCACTACCGAGCACCGCTGAACCTGCCACACCAGTGTGGGTCATATCATCGCTAGACCTCCAAACACCCCCTGTGACTCTGCTCCACCAGCACTGCTGATCCCCCCAGTGTAAGCTGAATTCAGGACTGGAATACAAACCCCCATTTGTCGCATGCATTTTTTTCCCCATTTTCCTTCTGAAAATTTGGGGTGCATCTTATGGTCCGATGCGTCTTATAGTCCGAAAAATAAAGTATATCAGTCACTGCAGTGTAATGATACCTCTGACGGTGACACTGTCAATTTAAGTCAGTTTTTTGCAAATTTCTTCTCTTCTGCTATTGTATCAATTAATCTATTTCATTGTGGAATTTATTTCTATCAATGACTTCTCTTTCTTTTTTACTTTTCCAAAAAACAGCAATTTAGGTGTTAGGAACATATTTCACAAAAATCTTTACAATTGATATGTTGGATGAGCACTATTAGAGCTTGGACTTGGATGAGATGGGGGCAGAGAAGTTGGAGGCAGGGCGCCGATTCTAGCTTTTCTGCCATATAAGGCAAAAATTGTAATGACTACCCCCTCCCACCATCCAAAAAAGTATCTCACAAGGAATAAATCGAACACACAAATATATCAGTATTAAGAAATCGTATACATAATACAAGCAATGACAAAACGTACACAGAAATATGTGAGTGGTGTAGAATCTGAATAGGTAAGTATATACAAGCATCCAACAATGAAAAAGTACACACAAATATGTCAGCGGTGAATAAGCCATATAGATAGGTTTATAGAAGCATTCAGCAAAGATAGAAAACCTTGCACAGAAATATATATCAGCAGGATGAAGGCAATAAACCACATACATAATCACAATAAGCATTGCAATTATCTTATCATCTTTCCCCCATATTATGATAACTGTAATTATTACAATTCTTATCCATCCCCACCCAGTTTATTAATATAGTAACAATAATCTGCAATTATGATCTATAATTTTCTATTTGCCATCTCCACTGATGAGCACTGCTAGGTGCAGCTGGCTCGGCTGCCGTTAAGGTGAACAATGGAGGGTGCAGCTGGCTCAGCTGCCTTTGATGTGAACACAGGCAGGTGCAGCTGGATTGGCTGCCATTGAGGAAAGCACTGGTGGGTTCAGCAGACAAGAAACTGGTACTGAGGCCTGAGAATTGACAAATGTGTTAGGAATAGAGTTGAGCGATACTTTCCGATATCCAAAAGTATCGGAATCGGAATGGTATCGCCGATACCCAAAAAATATCGGCGATACCCGATACCGATACCGGAAATACAATGTAAGTCTATGGGAACAAAATATCGGAATTAAAAAAAACCCATTCTTGCCTTGTTGGTTAATTGTACATGAAGGAAAACAACAAAGAGTAATGTAGATTTATTGGGGGAGGTTGAGGAGACATTAAAGGCATAGATGTTAACACAATGCAATGGAATAGCATTAATATTTCTTTTTTTGAAATACGTTTGGATTGCGAAGAAATTGACAATGTTGTTAAACTTTTTCTATTTTGTCAAATATGTCTGTTTCACAAACTTCCATGCTCTTCACCTTTTTAACTTTTCAACACTTTCTCCTCATAATCTCAGAGCATCATCTTTTCATCAAATATTCTCATTTCACATTCTTAATCTTCTAAAACTTCTTGCTATTCATCTTTTTGTTAACATACTTATATTTCTTATTAACAGTTATTATCTTCATTTCTACTTCTTCATCTTCTTCTTTATCTTTTCATCATATTCTTATTTGTGACAGACATTCCTGTACTTGTAATCTGTTAAAACTCTGAATTTTCATCTTCCGTTTGCTGTCACGAAAGATTTTAATTACAACAGTATTTGTCCGCGTTCAGTTTAGCTGCACAGCATCAGGCATTTTCCAGGCACCACAGGAGGAACGGACTCACCCCATACATGCTTAGTCTTTTCTGCTTAGAATTTAGAGCATATATTTTGCTCTTCATTTTGGTCTTATACTTAATGTTCTTCTGCTTTTTATCTTCTGCTTATTGTTCTTCTGTCTCTGTTCTGTACTTGTAGTTTGTCTTAACTTCTTTGTCCTGTTGGTGTGTACAAAAGCCAATGGAAGTAACGAGGACCACTGACTGTGCTGGAACCCGGAGGTCAGCAGAAGGAAAGAGCCAATGGCACAACTGAGGACAGCTGACGTTCTGGACACGTTACTAAGCAGAGTACCTGTGCTCCAAAGCACTACAAGGACCAGCAACGTTGCTGGACTCGGATACCGACATGGATGCACTAGGCCAAAGGCCTGCGGAGAACCTGCTGACGGTTACTGGAACCGGATGGTAGCAGAATGGTACAAGAGCTAATGAAGTAACGAGGACCAGCTGACTGTGCTGGAACCCGGAGGGTCAGCAGAAGGAAAAGAGCCAATGGCACAACCGAGGACCAGCTGACGTTACTGGGACACGGTTACTAAGCAGGAGGTACCTGTGCTCCAAAGCACTACCAAGGACCAGCAGACGTTGCTGGAACTCACGGGATACCGACAATGGAGGAAACCTAGGGCCAAAGGCACTGCGGAGAACCAGCCCTGACGGTACTGGAACCGCGATAGGGGTAGCAGAAGGTACCCAATGGAAATTAAAGTTGTGAGGCAGCAGGACTTTTTGCCGTTCACACAGCAGGGGAACAGCTGACATTACTGAACCCCAGTAACACGGGAGCAAGTGTTAACTGTGCTAACAGCACTTCCGAGAAACAACTGGCGGTGTTGTAACCCAGGGATGAGAAGAGAACAGGGTGGAGGCAGCAGGACTGTTTGCCGTTCACACAGCAGGGGAACAGCTGACATTACTGAACCCCAGTAACACAGGAGCAAGTGTAGACTGTACTAACAGCACTTCCGAGAAACAACTGGCGGTGTTGTAGCCCAGGGATGAGAAGAGAACATGGTGGAGGCAGCAGGACTTTTTGCCGTACACACAGCAGGGGAACAGCTGACATTACTGAACCCCAGTAACACAGGAGCAAGTGTTCACTGTGCTAACAGCACTTCCGAGAAACAACTGGCGGTGTTGTAGCCCAGGGATGAGAAGAGAACATGGTGGAGGCAGCAGGACTTTTTGCCGTTCACACAGCAGGGGAACAGCTGACATTACTGAACCCCAGTAACACAGGAGCAAGTGTAGACTGTGCTAACAGCACTTCCGAGAAAAAACTGGCGGTGTTGTAGCCCAGGGTCAAGGAGGGTGTAGGCAGAGGCCTAGTATGAGACGTTTGAAGTAGAAGTTGTAGTTAGCAGCAGTAATTTTTGCCAGACACACAGCAGGGGAACAGCAGGCGTTACTGAACCCCAGAAACACATCAGCGATTGTTTTCATCTGTGCATCTAACACTTCTGAGCAGCAACTGGCGCTGTTGAAGCCCAGGGTCAAGGAGGGTGTAGGCATAAAATATTGAGTTATTGCCTTGTTACGTGGCCATTGCAAATGTATGTACTTCAAACAAGAATAAATGAAGTTTTACTACGACAATAAAATGATGAATTTCAATTACAAGAATAGAAAAATATTTATACTTGACAGTCCTCTGTGGTTGATAACGTTTAATGGCTAACTGAAAATATGGTAACAAATTCAAAGCTTTCGAGACTACTCAGGTGTCTTCATCAGGCTAAGAGTAAAGCCAAAAATGAAGAATCACATATTTCTACACACAACAGGACACAGGAATAGCTAAGACAAGTGAGGGAGGGACAAGTGAGGGGAGACCGGCAACAAAAAGGAGAACAAGGATGAATTATCAGCGCCACACAATCACAGATAAATTAATGAATTTACCTGTGGCAAAAGACTTTTGTATGCCCGGTCATAGCATGATGGATATGGAATTACTGGTATTAAAATATAACTTCAAATATGAGAAACGTACAAAGGTTTCAGAATATAAGCTCATCATGACCTTTGACACTGTTAGTGATGGAATGAATAGATCACATGGATTTATGTCATTCTATATCAATTAAGGAATCTGCGTCTATGCCCTTCCAGGGTCATGAAAACCCAAAAAAAGACGCCAATGAGAGGGCAATCAAACTTTCTATCCTTATCTAGGAACTGTTCCAATATTTATGTTCATCCCTGTGAGATAATGACAGTTCTGATACACGTCACTTACTTGTCTTACCTATTGCACTATTCCTGTGTCCTGTTGTGTATAGAAATATGTGATGCTTAATTTTTTTATTTAGTCTTTGCCTGATGAAGAGACATGAGTAGCCTTGAAAGCTTGCAATTTGTTTCCATCTTTTCAGTTATCCATTAAAAGGTATCAACCACTGCTGACTCTGAAGTCTAAATATTTTTCTATCTACTGGCTAACACGGTACAAAGATACACATGTTTTCTAATTTCAAGAAGGAAAAATAAAGAAAATACAAATATAAACGCATATATGCACATGCCAAAAATAAATGGAACAACACAACACCCAAAAAATTGGTAACAAAATATAGTGTTGTAAATTTAAGAATAAAAGTCCATTTTTTTTTTTATGAATAATGCTTAAGGAACGCTATGTTAAACCATAACATAGTGAAGACAATGGATTTTGTAATAGTCACTCATCATCATCATCGCAAATTTTATGTGACAGTCACAGACATTTCAATTATTTAAGTTCATAAAATCGTAACTTTCTATAGCATGTATGACATGTCCAGCATGGACTCATCAATGTGATGATTGATGACACAATAATGTACGATAAAAAATAACCATTTAAAAAAACATTAGGCATTGTTTGTCACAATTTAAGTGTGTGCCTGCAAGTGTAGGTGAAACAAAGGCTACGGATAGCAAAGGTATATTCTATGTCTGTATCAGACAGTGGACAGCCTCTGATGGGTAATGCCGATGTTATACTGTACGTCAATAAAGTCTGCGGCTGAAATCATGCATTTTTTGCTTGTAGAGTGTTGAAGAGGGTAAAAGAATGTCTGGTTGCGCAAAGCTTTATCCGTCAACACTACCTTCCTACTGTCACGCGTAGGGTAGGGTAGCGTGTGGCAATTAGCTGACTATAAAATGTGAGGTTAGGCTGCGTTATTGGCACTAGGGACGCAAAAAAAAATACAGCAGTAATAATTTAATGTGTAATACTCCACCTATGACAAACAAAAAAATTACGTTCCCTCTTTAACAATGTACAAGACTACAAGCCTAATGGTTGACGCTGACTTAATTGAGATACAGTATTACATCAACATTGTCCATGAGTAACTATGCACTGTGATACCTATATACCAGTATTAATTTATATCTCTTGTGGTTGTTTCAACAGCACTTGCAGGTATAACTACCTATTGTCAGTATGCATGATGCACTTTCTAGATGTAATAATTTATTATTGGACATTATTACCATGTTTACATGCTGGCCATTTCATATATGGTGTTTGAAGTTACAGTTGGCATCAGTATGTGTATTTTATAATGTCTGTCATAATAAAACTCGTGATGATGATGATGAGGATTTAATGATTCGTACATCCATTGACTGCATTATCTTACAGGTACAGATAAAGTTCCTTAAAAAGCATTAATTCATAATTATGAAATGTACTTTTATGCATTAATTTCAAAATGTGAAGAGTAGACTATGTTTTATTTTTTGTTACCATTTCTAATAGACATGTGCAGATATGCGCTGTGATGACAAATTATTATTTGTCCATATTTGTCATAAAAATTTATCATTCTAGGCCTGCAAAACTTCACAATTTCATGTTTTCAGCATAACAAGCAGGGTGACGGCTCTTCCCTATTTGGAGCATGTTGGTCATGTGTTTTTCTGTCCATGTGTCGGGAACAGGAGACTTCTTGCCGTTCACACAGCAGGGGAACAGCTGGCGTTACTGAACCCCACTAACAGTAGAGCTTGTGTTTTGTTCTGTGGACACGACACTTCTGAGCAGCAACTGGCAGTGTTGGAGCCCAGGGAGTAGAGTTCAGGTGGTAGAAAGATGAACATAACAGGAGACATGGATAACGTTGCGAACCAGTTATTTAATCTGAAAACGGACAGACAAATTCTGGCGAGATCCATGCCTTGTTCATTTTCAGAAAAGTAAGCCGGTCTACATTATCGGAGGATAGTCGCATGCGACGGTCTGTTAGTACACCACCTGCAGCACTAAAGACGCGCTCCGATAATACACTGGCAGCAGGGCAAGCCAGCACCTCCAATGCATACTGGCTAAGCTCTGGCCATGTATCCAGCTTAGAGACCCAAAACTTGAATGGGGAAGAGCCATCTGGGAGTACACTGAGAGGCAAAGCCAAGTAGTCTGTCACCATCTGACGGATACGTTGCCTCCCGCTGACTGGAGCCCTCTCGGATGGTGTAGACATTTGTGGCGCTGCCACAAAACTTTGCCACATTTTTAACATACTGGTCTTTCCCTGTGCAGAGGCACTGCGTGTGCTCCCTCTTGTTGCAGAGCTCTCTACACTGCCTCGACGCACAGAGCTGCTTTGTAAAGCAGTAGCAGCAGCAGTGCTCTCGGCAGTAATGTAGAACATTAGGGATTGCACCAGTGTGTCTTGGTACTCCCGCATTTTACGCTCCCGGTTCAACGGTGTGATGAGGCTTTTGACGTTGTCCCGGTAGCGAGGGTCTAGGAGGGTGTACACCCAATAATCAGACGTCGTGAGAATGTGGGCGATGCGGCGGTCGTTTCTTAGGCACTGCAGCATGAAATCAACCATGTGCTGCAGACTCCCAACTGGCAGAGAAACGCTGTCCTCTGCAAGAGGCGTCATCTCTGCCTGCTCTGCATCACCCCACCCTCGCTCTACATACTGACTAGAGCGTTGTGTACCTCCCTCTGGAGCGATGTCTTCCTCCTCCATTGACTCCTCCTCCTCATCCTCCTCACAAAGTTAGCCCTGCCCAGCCCTTTGTGAGGAACCACGTTGCGCTGACTTTCCAGAAGGTGATGGAATTTGTGACTCCTCATCCTCCACCTCTTCCAAAACCTCATCCCTTATTGCTTGCAGTGTTTTTTGAAGCAGGCAGATAAGGGGGACAGTCAGGCTGACTAGTGCATCATCTGCACTCGCCATCCGCGTTGACTCATCAAACGCACGCAAAACGTGGCACATGTCCTTCATAGTGGCCCACTCATTAATGGTGAAGTGTGGACGGCGCAAATTGCGTGTTGATTGCGCCTGATGCAGCTGATACTCCATTACTGCTGGCTGCTGCTCACACAACCGCTCCAACATATGTAACGTTGAATTCCACCTGGTGGATACGTCACATATGATGCGATGTTCAGGAAGGCGCAATCTGCGTTGCAGAGCTGCAATGCGCGATCTGGCCATGCTGGAACGTCGCAAGTGAGCGCACTCTAGGCGGACCTTGTGCAGCAGTGCATCAAGATCCGGATAGTCCCTCAAAAAACTCTGCACGACCAAGTTGAGCACATGTGCCAGACATGGTATGTGAGTGAGTTTGCCAAGGCCCAGAGCTGCCACCAGATTTCGGCCATTGTCACACACTACCAAGCCTGGCTGGAGATTCGCTGGCAAAAACCACACGTCGCTCTCCTGCTTGATGGCATTCCAGACCTCCTGCGCTGTGTGGCTTCGATTCCCCATGGGAATTAATTTCAGAACGGCCTGTTGCCGTTTGGCCACGGCTGTGCTCATATCGGTCGCATCAGGTAAGCGTCCACGGGTCCATGTGGAGGTAGACCGTGACGGCTCCTGCAGCGATGATTCTGAGGAACTGGAGTAGGAGGAGGAGTCAATGTGGACAGACTTGATTCCGGCAATCCTTGGAGTTGGCAGAACACGTACAGCGCCACTCGCAAGATCTGTACCCGGCTCCACAACATTCACCCAATGGGCAGTGAGTGAAAGGTATCGTCCCTGGCCATGGGTACTGGTCCACGCATCGGTGGTCAGGTGGACCTTGCTACTGACGGCGTTTAGTAGCGCATGTTTAATTTTTCCCTCAACATGCTTTTGCAGACCAGGGATGGCTTGCCTGCTGAAATAAAATCGGCTGGGCACATTGTATTGTGGGACTGCCAATGCCATTAATTCACGGAAACTGTCAGTCTCCACCAGCCTGAATGACAGCATTTCAAGGGACAGGAGTTTTGCAATGCCAGCATTCAGAGCCTGTGCTCGTGGATGGTTTGCCGAGTATGGCCATCTTTTATCCCATGCCTGTGCTACCGATGGCTGTTTTTGTGGCCTGGGTGTGTGAGGATGACAGGGAACTTGCAGCTGTGGGTGGAATAACACTGTGTCTCTGGACAACAGTGACAGAGGTTCTTCCATGGCGATCCTGTGAGGAAGCCGAACCAGCTGTGTGTGAACTGGAGGAAGAGGCTCCAACACGAGCTGAAGATGTAGGTGCTGCTGTAGGTTGGCCTACATCTCCAGTGTGTCTTTGTAACTCAACAAAGTGCTTTGACCGCACATGTTTCCACATATTTGTTGTATTAAGGTTACTGACACTTTTACCTCTTTTAATTTTTTGATTACACAGCTTGCATTTGACATAGCAAATATCATCTGCAACTGTATCAAAAAAGGACCACGCAGAGCAAGTCCTGGGAGCGCCCGGTTTGGCTGTTGGAAGAGAACTGCTCCGAACGGGTGCCAAACTGGAGGCTACAGGCAAGCGAGTCTGCAGCCTACCTCTCCCTACTGTTTGGACCGTTGGGGCAATCTCTTCCTCAGAGCTGCTCCCACCACCTTCCTGTTCCTCACGCCATGTTGGGTCTTGGACCTCATCATCTCCACCACTACCCTCTTCCAACACCTGCTGTTGTTGGGTGGTCTGGCCAGCACCATGCTCAACAGAAACTGGCAACTGAGTCTCATCATCATCAGATGCGTTCTGCGGTGTGCTGACCATCGGCACTGGCTCACCCGCCTCTTCAGATTCAGAGAGACACAGCTGTTGCGCATCACTGCATACTGCCTCTTCTTCACATTCCAGAATGCTGCTTGGCTGGGCCCCTGTTTGCAAGCCAACAGATTCTGAGAACAGAAGCAGAGACTCAGCTGGCTCCTGTACAGAGCTCTCTGACTGCCTGGGCAATTTGGCAGGCGGTGAAGAGACTGATGGTTGTTCAACAGTGCTGTGGTCCTGAGAGGAGGTGGAAGCTATTGAAGTCGATGCATTGGCTGCCATCCAACCAACAACGGCTTCAATTTGTTCTTCACGCAGCAGGGGGGTACGCTGAGCTCCTACAAAAGTGCGCATAAAGGAACGCTCACGGGGAAAACTGGTGGATGCTGTGTCACTGGGTGCGGCAGCAGCCACAGAATCCCCACGTCCTCTCCTTGCTGCAAATCCACGGCCACGACCACGACCACGTGCCTTACTCACTGACTTCTTCATCTTGGTAGATTGATAAAGAAAGTCAGAAAAGTTATAAGGCCTAAGTGTGGTTATTCTTCACAGACTACAGTGAACCCTGCAGACAACTGTTCAGTATCTGTGAAAGGCCCCTTTGTGTACTTCTATAGTGTTTGCAACCAATGTATTGTATACGGATGGAAGCGCGTCACACTAATAGATTAGATTTTTTTCCACTAAAATGGAGCAGCACCAATTAGAGAAAAATGTGAAGGATGAGGCAGTGACACACGCTCAGCAGACTACAACCGGCAGTGGTTGAAGAACAAACTGGAGCGTAATCTGCACTCACAAAATGAAAAGCTCACAGACTACAGAGAACACTGAAACACAACTGTTCAGTAGCTGTTAAAGGCCCCTTTGTCTACTTCTATAGTGTTTGCAACCAATGTATTGTATACGGATGGAAGCGCGTCACACTAATAGATTAGATTTTTTTCCACTAAAATGGAGCAGCACCAATTAGAGAAAAATGTGAAGGATGAGGCAGTGACACACGCTCAGCAGACTACAACCGGCAGTGGTTGAAGAACAAACTGGAGCGTAATCTGCACTCACAAAATGAAAAGCTCACAGACTACAGTGAACACTGAAACACAACTGTTCAGTAGCTGTTAAAGGCCCCTTTGTCTACTTCTATAGTGTTTGCAACCAATGTATTGTATACGGATGGAAGCGCGTCACACTAATAGATTAGATTTTTTTCCACTAAAATGGAGCAGCACCAATTAGAGAAAAATGTGAAGGATGAGGCAGTGACACACGCTCAGCAGACTACAACCGGCAGTGGTTGAAGAACAAACTGGAGCGTAATCTGCACTCACAAAATGAAAAGCTCACAGACTACAGAGAACACTGAAACACAACTGTTCAGTAGCTGTTAAAGGCCCCTTTGTCTACTTCTATAGTGTTTGCAACCAATGTATTGTATACGGATGGAAGCGCGTCACACTAATAGATTAGATTTTTTTCCACTAAAATGGAGCAGCACCAATTAGAGAAAAATGTGAAGGATGAGGCAGTGACACACGCTCAGCAGACTACAACCGGCAGTGGTTGAAGAACAAACTGGAGCGTAATCTGCACTCACAAAATGAAAAGCTCACAGACTACAGTGAACACTGAAACACAACTGTTCAGTAGCTGTTAAAGGCCCCTTTGTCTACTTCTATAGTGTTTGCAACCAATGTATTGTATACGGATGGAAGCGCGTCACACTAATAGATTAGATTTTTTTCCACTAAAATGGAGCAGCACCAATTAGAGAAAAATGTGAAGGATGAGGCAGTGACACACGCTCAGCAGACTACAACCGGCAGTGGTTGAAGAACAAACTGGAGCGTAATCTGCACTCACAAAATGAAAAGCTCACAGACTACAGTGAACACTGAAACACAACTGTTCAGTAGCTGTTAAAGGCCCCTTTGTCTACTTCTATAGTGTTTGCAACCAATGTATTGTATACGGATGGAAGCGCGTCACACTAATAGATTAGATTTTTTTCCACTAAAATGGAGCAGCACCAATTAGAGAAAACTGTGAAGGATGAGGCAGTGACACACGCTCAGCAGACTACAACCGGCAGTGGTTGAAGAACAAACTGGAGCGTAATCTGCACTCACAAAATGAAAAGCTCACAGACTACAGTGAACACTGAAACACAACTGTTCAGTAGCTGTTAAAGGCCCCTTTGTCTACTTCTATAGTGTTTGCAACCAATGTATTGTATACGGATGGAAGCGCGTCACACTAATAGATTAGATTTTTTTCCACTAAAATGGAGCAGCACCAATTAGAGAAAACTGTGAAGGATGAGGCAGTGACACACGCTCAGCAGACTACAACCGGCAGTGGTTGAAGAACAAACTGGAGCGTAATCTGCACTCACAAAATGAAAAGCTCACAGACTACAGTGAACACTGAAACACAACTGTTCAGTAGCTGTTAAAGGCCCCTTTGTCTACTTCTATAGTGTTTGCAACCAATGTATTGTATACGGATGGAAGCGCGTCACACTAATAGATTAGATTTTTTTCCACTAAAATGGAGCAGCACCAATTAGAGAAAAATGTGAAGGATGAGGCAGTGACACACGCTCAGCAGACTACAACCGGTAGTGGTTGAAGAACAAACTGGAGCGTAATCTGCACTCACAAAATGAAAAGCTCACAGACTACAGTGAACACTGAAACACAACTGTTCAGTAGCTGTTAAAGGCCCCTTTGTCTACTTCTATAGTGTTTGCAACCAATGTATTGTATACGGATGGAAGCGCGTCACACTAATAGATTAGATTTTTTTCCACTAAAATGGAGCAGCACCAATTAGAGAAAACTGTGAAGGATGAGGCAGTGACACACGCTCAGCAGACTACAACCGGCAGTGGTTGAAGAACAAACTGGAGCGTAATCTGCACTCACAAAATGAAAAGCTCACAGACTACAGTGAACACTGAAACACAACTGTTCAGTAGCTGTTAAAGGCCCCTTTGTCTACTTCTATAGTGTTTGCAACCAATGTATTGTATACGGATGGAAGCGCGTCACACTAATAGATTAGATTTTTTTCCACTAAAATGGAGCAGCACCAATTAGAAAAAAATGTGAAGGATGAGGCAGTGACACACGCTCAGCAGACTACAACCGGCAGTGGTTGAAGAACTAACTGGAGCGTAATCTGCACTCACAAAATGAAAAGCTCACAGACTACAGTAAACCCTGCAGACAACTGTTCAGTAGCTGTGAAAGGCTCCTTTCTGTACTTCTATAGTGTTTGCAACCAATGTATTGTATACGGATGGAAGCACGTCACACTAATAGATTTGATTTTTTTCTAATATAATGGAGCTGCACCAATTCCACAAAATAAAATAAAAAAAAAAAAGAGTCAGTGACACGTGCAGATGCCTACAAACAGCGGTGGATGCAGAGCAAACTGCAGCGTCACCTGCACTGTCACACACACACCTTGCACAGAGCTGTTAAAACAACACTGGTAAAATGAAGCTTTACACAGCGGTTGGTAAACTAGCCTGCCTCAAGCACAGTAGTACACAAAATCGCAATATCTAACTGTCCCTCAGAGTGAGCAGAGTAGCGTTCTGTCCCTAACTGAGTTCACAGCACAGTGACGCTAAAATGGCTGCGGCGCCTTTTATAGTGCATTCTGACATCATTTCAGCAGCCAATCACAGCCATGCCATTAGTTAAGATGACCGCAGCATTACAGGATGTGCCCACACTTCATAAGATTCATCATTGGCTGACTAACATCACATTGCCTCTCAAAGAATTATGGGAACTTCCGATTCCGGTATACGATATTGAAAAAGTATCGGAATTAAGTATCGGAATTCCGATACAGCGAATATCGGCCGATACCCGATACTTGCGGTATCGGAATGCTCAACACTAGTTAGGAACAAACTCACAACAGTGCACAGGCACCTCCATGTTGGAGGAGGCACTTTAAACAGTAAGAGACTTCCAGCTATTGGCTGGGGACACTTTAGAGGCTCCTTTAAGAAAGAGGAAGTGAGGACGCTCTGAGCACAGTGCCTGGAGACCTGCTAGGAGTGCATGCACCCTGGGCAGCAGAATATCCGTGAGGAGCAGGACGTGAGCCTTGGCGGTGAGTATGCTGATATCTCTGCAGGGAGAGAGGGACTGCAGACAGAGATGCGAGTTGCGAGCGATACAATAGTGTAGAATAAGCGTATGCATTTTTATGTAAAAATGACTTGCTGTTGAAACGTACAATCTTTTGAGCATCTTAAAAGATATGAATTGACCATTCTTCAGGTGTAAAAGGGTCCAGCCATCGATATAACAAAGAGGGAATGCAAATAATGCTGCATGAACTGGTCACCATCCAGCATCTGTACAAGGACAGGTACAGAGTGTCATTAAGTGAATGGAGACTGTGTAAATAGATGCTTGGAGGGACCAGATCTGGAGGGAAATTTTGTAAGAGCAAAACAGGAATAATTAGATAAGTGAGAAGAAGCGATTGGCCAGTCTAAAGAAATGGGCTTTTAGGGCACACTTAAAACTGTGGGAATAGGGATTAGTTGAATTATCCTGGGTAGTTGTTATGTTACGGTAGCTGAGGAGTGCAGGTAAAAAAGGAAATACACCAGAGCAGTTGGAATCTATGAGATTGCAGTACCCTGACTAACCACCGCAACTAGAGGCAGCCGTGGAGCGTTCCTACGTTGGTCCTAGACGCCTCGTCACAACCTGAGAAACTAACTACACCTAAAGATAGAAATAGGAAAGCTATCTGCCCCGGAGCAGAACCCCAAAGATAATAGAAAGCCCCCAAACATGTAATGGCGGTTAGACAAGAGGAAATACTGACACAGAAAGAAAATAGTATGAGCAAACGCTGGGGCCCAAACTATCTAAATAGAAAAGGACAGGAAGGGTACTTACTGCAATCTCAGAAAACCCTGAAAAAACACCAACTCTACTAATTTCAAAATCACCTGAGATCACACGACCTCTACCACCTAAATTAGTTCTCTGGTGTAACAAAAACAAAACAGCAGCCACTGAAAAAAAACTGGAAAAAGCAAAAGTACAAAACACAGTGGCTGGACTAAACTGAGAGGGCAAAAGCCCCCGGAGGGGACCCAGAAGGCCCCCACAGAAGTGCAGGACAAAATGCAAAAATATAGCAAAAACACAAAATAAGAAATTGTCTTATCTGATAGCAGGAGATGCAGACACGACACAGCAGGCTACAAGGGAAACTGGAAAGAAGGATTCAGACCAGAACAATTGATCACCGGCAACCCTGATGGGAAAATGACTCCCTTATAAAAGACCAATCAGTAACACCTGATTCCCAGTCCTCACAATCCTCACTAGTACCGCTTGTAACCACCAGAGGGAGCCTCTGCTCAGAACTAATCTCAAACCCATTCACAACAGTACCCCCCCCTTGAGGAGGGGTCACCGAACCCTCATTTGAGCAACCAGGTCGGTCAGGATGAGTTCTATGATACGCACGGATAAGTCTCCTAGCATGGATGTCCGAAGCAAACACCCAAGAATTGTCTTCCTGACCATAACCTCTCCATTTAACCAAATACTGGAGTCTTCGTCTAGAAAAACGAGAATCCAATATTTTCTCAATCACATACTCCAGATTGCCCTCAACCAAAACAGGGTCAGGAGGCACAGCAGCAGGAACCACTGGCTCAACAAACCTCTTCAACAAGGACTTGTGGAACACGTTATGGATCTTAAATGTCCCTGGAAGAAGCAAACGAAAAGAAACAGGATTAATAATCTCCATGATCTTATAAGGTCCAATGAACCTAGGTTTAAATTTAGGAGATGCTACTCTCATAGGAATATTCTTTGAGGACAACCAGACCAAGTCCCCCACTTTAAACCGAGGACCATCAGTCCTATGCCGGTTAGCAAACCGCTGGGCCTTCTCCTGAGAGAGGGACAACCTCTCCACTACCTGGTCCCAAATCTGCTGCATACGCTCAACAACAGAGTCAACACCTGGACAGACAGAAGCCTCCGTCTGTCCTGAAGAAAATCGAGGGTGAAACCCAGAATTACAGAAAAACGGAGACATCAAAGTGGCAGAGCTAGCCCTATTATTAAGAGCAAACTCAGCCAAAGGCAAAAAAGAGACCCAGTCATCCTGATCAGCAGACACAAAGCATCTTAGATAAGTCTCCAATGTCTGGTTTGTTCTCTCAGTTTGACCATTGGTCTGAGGATGAAATGCCGAGGAGAAAGACAATTGAACACCCAGTTTAGAACAAAAAGTCCTCCAAAATCTGGAAACAAACTGGACTCCTCTGTCAGACACAATGTTCTCAGGAATGCCGTGTAAACGAACCACGTGCTGAAGGAACAATGGCACCAATTCAGAGGAGGAAGGCAACTTAGGTAATGGCACAAGATGTATCATTTTGGAAAACCTATCACAAATTACCCAGATGGTGGTCATTCTCTGAGAAACAGGAAGATCGGAAATGAAATCCATAGAGATATGGGTCCATGGTCTCTTGGGCACAGGCAATGGCATCAACAAACCACTAGAGCGAGAGCAAGGCTTGGAGCGAGAGCAAGTCCCGCAGGACTGCACAAATTCCCTGACATCGCGAGACAAGGTAGGCCACCAAAAGGACCGACTAACCAAGTCTCTGGTACCAAAAATTCCGGGATGCCCAGCCAATGCGGAACAATGAATCTCAGACATCACACTCTTTTTCCATTGGTCCGGGACAAACAATTTTCCAACAGGGCAGCGCTGGGCCTATCCTCATGACACCCCTCCAGAGCAAGTCTCAAATTGGGCGAGATGGCGGAAAGAACTACACCCTCCTTCAAAATAACAGAGGGATCAGATAGCTCAGGAGAGTCCGCAAGGAAACTCCTCGAGAGGGCATCCGCCTTAACATTCTTAGTGCCAGGAAGAAAGGAAACCACAAAATTAAAACGTGTGAAAAACAAGGCCCACCTGGCCTGTCTAGGATTGAGTCGCTTGGCAGATTCCAGATAGACCAGATTCTTATGGTCCGTAAGGACCACCACCTGATGTTTGGCTCCCTCCAGCCAATGTCTCCACTCTTCAAAAGCCCACTTCATGGCCAATAACTCCCGATTACCCACGTCATAATTACGTTCAGTAGGAGAAAATTTTCGAGAGAAAAAGGCACAAGGGTTACTTTTAGAGGTCTCTGGATCTTTTTGGGACAAAACGGCACCTGCCCCAATTTCAGAGGCATCAACCTCCACCTGAAATGGCAGAGAAACATCAGGCTGCCGTAGAACAGGAGCAGAAGTGAATCTCTGCTTAAGTTCCTGAAACGCAGAGACTGCCTCAGGAGGCCAATTCACCACATCAGAACCCTTTCTGGTCAAATCAGTTAATGGTTTAACAATAACCGAGAAATTACCAATAAATTTACGATAAAAATTGGCAAAACCCAAAAATCTCTGAAGAGCCTTTAATGAAGTAGGTTGGACCCAATCACAGATGGCCTGAACCTTGACCGGGTCCATTTCAATAACAGATGGGGACAAAATGAATCCCAGAAATGAGATCTTCTGTACGCCAAAAAGACACTTTGATCCTTCACATACAGAGCATTCTCTCTCAAAATCTGGAATACAGTTCGAACATGTTTCACATGAGAGTCCCAGTCATTAGAAAAAATCAAGATATCATCCAAATAAACAATCAGAAACTTGTCCACAAAATCCCTGAAAATGTCATTCATGAAGGACTGGAAGACGGAAGGAGCATTAGTGAGCCCAAAGGGCATCACAAGGTACTCAAAATGCCCTTCAGGGTGTTAAATGCCGTCTTCCATTCATCCCCGTGCTTAATGCGAATAAGGTTATACGCCCCCCTGAGGTCAAGCTTGGTAAACCAAGTAGCGTTTTTCACCCTGGAAAACAGGTCAGAAATCAAGGGTAACGGGTATTGATATTTCACAGTAATATTGTTCAAGAGACGATAATCAATACACGGCCTTAATGAACCATCTTTTTTGGCCACAAAAAAAAACCGGCACCTAAGGGTGAAGAGGATGGTCTGATATGACCCTTCTCCAATGATTCCTTGATATAAGACCGCATAGCGTCATGTTCAGGTACAGACAAGTTAAAAAGGCGACCTTTAGGGAATTTACTACCTGGCACTAATTCAATAGCGCAGTCATAGCTCCTATGGGGAGGCAAGGATGCAGATTTACTTTCGCTAAACACATCAGAAAAATCAAACAAAAAGTCAGGAACATCCTCAGCCTGGGGGGAGGCAGAAAAAACAGGAGTGTTGGTATTAACACATTGGCAGCCCCAACTGGTTACAGACACAGATTTCCAATCCAAAACAGGATTATGAGACTGTAACCAAGGGAAACCCAGCACTATAATGTCATGCAGATTATATAGAACCAAAAATTTGCAGCACTCCTGGTGATCAGGTTCAACCCTCATTATCACCTGAGTAGAAAACTGGGGTTTATTCTCAGCCAAAGGGGTAGAATCGATCCCCAGTAAAGGAATAGACTTCTGTAGGGGTATCAAGGGAAACCCACAACGTTTAGCAAAATCATAATCCATCAGGTTAATATTTGCTCCAGAATCAACGAAAGCCTGAGCAGAAAATGAGGACAGAGAGCATATCAGAGTGACAGTTAATAAAAACTTAGTCTGAACACTACCCAAGACAACTGAGCGTGCAAAACGTCTTCCCCGCTTAGGGCAGACTGAAATAGCATGAGAGGCATCACCACAGTAGAAACATAACCCATTGCGCTTTCGAAACTCATGACGCTGTGCCCCAGACACCACTCCATCACACTGCATGGGCTCAGCAGCTGGCTCACAAGGCAACACCACTCCACGCATACTTCTCCGCTCACGCAAACGTCTGTCAATTTGAATCGCTAATGACATAGAATCATTGAGACCAGAGGGGACAGGGAATCCCACCATAACATCCTTTACATTATCCGACAGACCCTTCCAGAAAAGGGCCGCCAAAGCGTCGTCATTCCATTTGGTCAGGACAGCCCACCTACGGAATCTCTGACAGTATAACTCAGCGTCATCAAGCCCCTGATTAATGCCAACAAGGCTTTTTCAGCTTGATCAGTGACATTAGGCTCATCGTACAATAACCCCAAAGCCTGAAAAAATGCATCAACATCACTCAAAACAGGATCCCCAGGTATCAGGGAAAAAGCCCAATCCTGAGGATCGCCGCGCAGGAGAGAGATGATAATTTGAACCTGCTGCGCTGCGTTTCCTGAGGACTTAGATTTTAAGGCAAAAAACAATTTACAATTATTTTTGAAATTCTGAAACTTAGCTCGATCCCCTAAAAACAAATCTGGCATGGGAATCCTAGGTTCCACAACAGGCAACCTAGCAAGATAGATAGCAATACTCCGAACCTCAGTGGCAAGCTGATCCACACGGCCAGACAACTGTGCAAACTCCATTGGGAGAAAAGATCCTCCCCAGCACCCAGAGATACAGAGGGAAAAAAAAAAAATGCAACAAACAGAAAAATATCTCTGACAACTTTTCTTCCTTCAAAATATTTTTTCCCTTCTGTGAGTACCATACACATTTTATGGCCGGTGATACTGTTATGTTACGGTAGCTGAGGAGTGCAGGTAAAAAAGGAAATACACCAGAGCAGTTGGAATCTATGAGATTGCAGTACCCTGACTAACCACCGCAACTAGAGGCAGCCGTGGAGCGTTCCTACGTTGGTCCTAGACGCCTCGTCACAACCTGAGAAACTAACTACACCTAAAGATAGAAATAGGAAAGCTATCTGCCCCAGAGCAGAACCCCAAAGATAATAGAAAGCCCCCAAACATGTAATGGCGGTTAGACAAGAGGAAATACTGACACAGAAAGAAAATAGTATGAGCAAACGCTGGGGCCCAAACTATCTAAATAGAAAAGGACAGGAAGGGTACTTACTGCAATCTCAGAAAACCCTGAAAAAACACCAACTCTACTAATTTCAAAATCACCTGAGATCACACGACCTCTACCACCTAAATTAGTTCTCTGGTGTAACAAAAACAAAACAGCAGCCACTGAAAAAAAACTGGAAAAAGCAAAAGTACAAAACACAGTGGCTGGACTAAACTGAGAGGGCAAAAGCCCCCGGAGGGGACCCAGAAGGCCCCCACAGAAGTGCAGGACAAAATGCAAAAATATAGCAAAAACACAAAATAAGAAATTGTCTTATCTGATAGCAGGAGATGCAGACAAGACACAGCAGGCTACAAGGGAAACTGGAAAGAAGGATTCAGACCAGAACAATTGATCACCGGCAACCCTGATGGGAAAATGACTCCCTTATAAAAGACCAATCAGTAACACCTGATTCCCAGTCCTCACAATCCTCACTAGTACCGCTTGTAACCACCAGAGGGAGCCTCTGCTCAGAACTCATCTCAAACCCATTCACAACAGTAGTGCATTCAATAGAATTGGTGCATCTCTTGAGATGTCTTGGAGATGGGAGTGGGAGGTTCGGGTTATTGAGGATGTTATTCTTAGGTCATTAGTAGAACGAAGGGCACGGGTAGGCAGAGATGAGGGAGGAGATGTAGGCTGGTTCAGAATTTTGGAGAGCTTTGTGGGTGTGAGTGATAAGTTTATATTGTACTCTGTAGTGGATGATCAACCAGTGCAATGACTGGCATAGGGTAAGGGCATCAATGTAGTGATTGGAAATGAAAAAAGAAGATGATCCTGGTGATTGAAAAAAAAATTAATCAAGAAACAACTAAAAATATGTCAAAAGAATGGTTCAGAAAAAAAAACCTGATGTTTCCTAAAGCACCTTCTGCATGAAAAACTCTGGATGTTCACCTGCCTGAAAAACCTCTTCTGTGTATACCCCTAAATAGTTTTTCTATCTTTTATATTTATGATTTTCCCCCAAACCACCACCAATCGTGACTACAGACATACATTGTGTGTCTGTGACTGTAGCACAATCCTTCTCAAATGTCCTGTTTTACGAGTCAAAGTAATCTTTGCTAGATCTGCATGAAGATTAGAACATGAAAACAAAAAAATGTTTAAAGTTGAAGTTCTACTTTAGACATAAAAAATACTCCAAAATAATGTTTACAGACTCTTACAGCTGTAATCTCTAATCTTTCATTTGATTATTTTACCACAAAACCTACAAATACAATTACTTCTATATTTTGGATTATCAGTATTATCAGTGGATTATCAGTAGGATTCTTCTTTCACTTTTTTAGCAGATTTTATTATTACTTATTTTTTCATAATATTGTGCTTGCATTATATGCTGTGCGGTGTTAAAAGCATACCATGGTCTATCTATAAGTGGTTTTCAGATACTTTAATATAGATTAAATTATCCAACATTTACGTCAAATCTAGAAAACTCATTAGAGATTTCTACCATAAACGTTTCACTACCTGTGGAATATATAAGATAACCAGTTATCTTCCAGATGAGTATTAATGATGAAGTTCACAGGGGTTCTTGTTTGCTAAATCTTCTCAGTTTGACTCCCCATCTAACTTATCGAATTCTTGTTATCCCTATTGCAGGAGTCGGTGACTGATTTAACATCTGGTCTATGCTGATAAGCAGTTAGAAATGGCATATTAGAATTTCTAACTAAAGTTTTTAGTAAACCTTCTTAGAGATTATACATATTGACAACCTTTACCTTGACAGAAGTACACAAAATTTCTTAAATTTTAGGTTGAATACCCTAGAGATGGAAAATATAATAAAACAGCATTAGTAGAAATGCCACCCGAGGATTAATGTGGAATTCATTTACAATTCTTAAGGAAGTCAATATGGACATTATGCAGAATTGTGTAGGAGTCATTGTCAATAATCTACAGTACAGACCAAAAGTTTGGACACACCTTCTCATTCAAAGATTTTCTTTATTTTCATGACTATGAAAATTGTAGAATCACACTGAAGGCATCAAAACTATGAATTAACACGTAGAATTATTTATTACACTTTACAAAAAAGTGTGAAACAACTGAAAATATGTCTTATATTCTAGGTTCTTCAAAGTAGCCACCTTTTGCTTTGATTACTGCTTTGCATGCAGAAAAGGTGAACGGATGGACTCTGCATGCCTAGTTCCCACCGTGAAGCATGGAGGAGGTGGTGTGATGGTATGGGGGTGCTTTGCTGGTGACACTGTTGGGTATTTATTCAAAATTGAAGCGGTTCAGGTTTGGTGACTGTGGAGGCCAGGTCATCTGGCGTAGCACCCCATCACTCTCCTTCTTGGTCAAATAGCCCTTACATAGCTGGAGGTGTGTTTGGGGTCATTGTCCTGTTGAAAAATAAATGATGGTCCAACTAAACGCAAACCGGATGGAATAGCATGCTGCTGCAAGATGCTGTGGTAGCCATGCTGGTTCACTATGCCTTCAATTTTGAATAAATCCCAAACAGTGACACCAGCAAAGCACCCCCACACCATCACACCTCCTACTCCATGCTTCACTGTTAATTCATAGTTTTGATGCCTTCAGTGTGATTCTACAATTTTCATAGTCATGAAAATACAGAAAAATCATTGAATGAGAAGGTGTGTCCAAACTTTTGGTCTGTACTGTATGTATGCCAAATTACTTGCTACTTATTATATATGCATAGGTCCATAGTTAGTGTATCGTATGTATTGAAGTAAATTTTTCCCAAATTATTAAAACACATACTTGCTAAAAATATGACTTGAGAACACATGTAGACTTGGAGGCCAATTTTTACCCATGTTTACTTGCAAGCTTTTCATCACCATAAATTTCCCATTTAAGAAGGATCCACTAGTTCACAATAGGATTTAGGTCACATGAGAAAGGGACCGTGTCATTATTCTTTCATTTTTAAGGCCTTTACTGGTTGCCAGGCAATGGAGACTACGATGCATGCAATGAAGAATTGTCCTGCACAAAAATCATGGTTTTGTTGAAAGATCCTGCAGTCTTTTTTCTGTACCATTGCTTGAAGAAAATGTTTTCTAAATCTATGAGTAGGTTTGGGAGTTGATTTTGAGTCCATTTTTAAACCCGAAAGGTCCAACAAACTGATCTTTAGTAATACCAGATGATAGAAGTACCCCACCTCCACCTTGCTCGCATCTGAGTGGAAGTGCAGGTCTGTGTACGCTACTAATTCAGGAACAGACCAATCCATCTATCTAGTCCACCAAGAGTCACTCTCATCTCATCAGTCCATTAAAAATCTATCTTCAGATATTTCTTGGCCCAGTCTTGAAGCTTCAACTTCTGTATCTTGCTCAGAGGTAGTCAGTAGAGTTGAGCGATACTTTCCGATATCCAAAAGTATCGGAATCGGAATGGTATCGCCGATACCCCAAAAATATCGGCGATACCGATACCGGAAATCCAATGTAAGTCTATGGGAACAAAATATCGGAATTAAAAAAACCCCATTCTTGCCTTGTTGGTTAATTGTACATGAAGGAAAACAACAAAGAGTAATGTAGAATGTATTGGGGAAGGTTGAGGAGACATTAAAGGCATAGATGTTTAACCCAATCAAATGGAATAGCATAAATATTTTTTTTTTTAAAGATGTTCGGATTGACGAAGAAATTGACAATGTTGTTCACGTTTTTTCTATTTTGGCAAATATGTATATTTCACAACTTCCATGCTCTTCACCTTTTTAACTTTTGACACACTTTCTCCTTCATAATCTTCAGCAGCATCATCTTTTTCATCAAATTATTCTTCATCTTCACCTTCTTTATCTTCTTCTTAAACTTCTTGCTATTCATCTTTTTGTTAACATTACTCATATTCTTCTTATTAAATTATTATTCTAATTCATATTGTACTTCATCTTCTTCATCATATTCTTATTTGTGACAGAGAATCCTGTACTTGTAATCTGTCAAAGTATGAATTTTTCATTCTTCCGTTCTTGCTGTCACAAACGATTTAAATTACAACAGTATTTGTCCGTGTTCAGTTTAGCCTGCAGCAGCAGCAGGCATTTTCCAGGGGCACCACGAGGAGGAACGGACTCACCCCCATACACTGCTTAGTCTTCTTCTGCTTATAATTTAGAGCATATATTTTGCTCTTCATTTTGGTCTTATACTTCATGTTCTTCTGCTTTTAGATCTTCTGCTTATTGTTCTTGTGTCTCTTGTTCTGTATCTTGTATTTGTAGCACAACCTTGTACCAGCTGATGTTACTGGGACACGGTTACTAAGCAGGAGGTACCTGTGCTCCAAAGCACTACCAAGGAACAGCAGACGTTGCAGGAACTCGGATACCGAGATGGAGGCACCTAGGCCAAAGGCACTGCGGAGAACCAGTTGACGGTACTGGAACCCGGACGGGTAGCAGAAGGTACAAGAGCCAATGCAAGTAACGAGGACCAGCTGACTGTGCTGGAACCCGGAGGGGCAGCAGAAGGAAAAGAGACAATGGCACAACCGAGGACCAGCTGACGTTACTGGGACATGGTTACTAAGCAGGAGGTACCTGTGCTCCAAAGCACTACCAAGGACCAGCAGACGTTGCTGGAACTCGGATACCGAGATGGAGGCACCTAGGCCAAAGGCACTGCGGAGAACCAGCTGACGGTACTGGAACCCGTACGGGTAGCAGAAGGTACCCATGGAAATTTAAGTTGACAGGCCGCGAGCCGGCCGCAGTTACCGAAACCCACAGTACTACAGTGGGTGATTGTCCTATTGTCACAACGGAAACAGCCTTTATTTGCATATCCCGCAGCACACATAGGAAGCACCTAAACTCCAAGCACCATAGAGTCGGCTAACCCGACCGCAACACGACAGGACAACTTATTGGAGGCTAAGTGACGTTTACACTGACAGGAAACAGATGGCGTGCTGTAACCAGTCTGGGCAGGAGTGAGTACCCGTGCCAATGACACTTCCGAGCAACAACTGGCGGTGTTGAAGCCCAGGGATGAGAAGACAACAGGGTGGAGGCAGCATGACTTTTTGCCGTTCACACAGCAGGGGAACAGCTGACATTACTGAACGCCAGTAACACTATAGCTTGTGTATTGGTCTGTGGACACGACACTTCTGAGCAGCAACTGCCAGTGTTGTAGCCCAGGGAGTAGAGTTCAGGTGGTAGAAAGATGAACATAACAGGAGACATGGATAACGTTGCGAACCAGTTATTTAATCTGAAAACGGACAGACAAATTCAGGCGAGATCCATGCCTTGTTCATTTTCAGAAAAGTAAGCCGGTCTACATTATCGGAGGATAGTCGCATGCGACGGTCTGTTAGTACACCACCTGCAGCACTAAAGACTCGCTCCGATAATACACTGGCAGCAGGGCAAGCCAGCACCTCCAATGCATACTGGCTAAGCTCTGGCCATGTATCCAGCTTAGAGACCCAAAACTTGAATGGGGAAGAGCCATCTGGGAGTACACTGAGAGGGAAAGACATGTAGTCTGTCACCATCTTACGGAAACGTTGCCTCCTGCTGACTGGAGCCGTCTCGGATGGCGTAGACATTTGTGGCGCTGCCACAAAACTTCGCAACATTTGGAACATACTGGTCTTGCCCTGTGCAGAGGCGCTGCTTGTGCTCCCTCTTGTTGCAGAGCTGTCTCCACTGCCTCGACGCACAGAGCTGCTTTGTAAAGCAGTAGCAGCAGCAGTGCTCTCGGCTGGAATGGAGAACATTATGGATTGCACCAGTGTGTCTTGGTACTCCCGCATTTTACGCTCCCGGTTCAACGTGTGATGAGGCTTTGTAAGTTGTCCCGGTAGCGAGGGTCTAGGAGGGTGTACACCCAATAATCAGACGTGGTGAGAATGTGGGCGATGCGGCGGTCGTTTCTCAGGCACTGCAGCATGAAATCAACCATGTGCTGCAGACTCCCAACTGGCCAACAAACGCTGTCCCCTGCAAGAGGCGTCATCTCTGCCTGCTCTGCATCACCCCACCCTCACTCTACATACTGACTAGAGCGTTGTGTACCTCCCTCTGGAGCGATGTCTTCCTCCTCCATTGACTCCTCCTCATCCTCCTCACAAAGTGAGCCCTGCCCAGCCCTTTGTGAGGAACCACTTTGCGCTGACTGTCCAGAAGGTGATGGAATTTGTGACTCCTCATCCTCCACCTCTTCCAAAACCTCATCCCTTAGTGCTTGCAGTGTTTTTTGAAGCAGGCAGATAAGGGGGACAGTCAGGCTGACTAGTGCATCATCTGCACTCGCCATCTGCGTTGACTCATCAAACGCACGCAAAACGTGGCAGATGTCCTTCATAGAGGCCCACTCAGTAGTGGTGAAGTGTGAACGGCACAAATTGCGAGTTGATTGCGCCTGATGCAGCTGATACTCCATTACTGCTGGCTGCTGCTCACACAACCGCTCCAACATATGTAACGTGGAATTCCACCTGGTGGGTACGTCACATATGATGCGATGTTCAGGAAGGCGAAATCTGCGTTGCAGAGCTGCAATGCGCGATCTGGCCATGCTGGAACGTCGCAAGTGAGCGCACTCTAGGCGGACCTTGTGCAGCAGTGCATCAAGATCCGGATAGTCCCTCAAAAAACTCTGCACGACCAAGTTGAGCACATGTGCCAGACATGGTATGTGAGTGAGGTTGCCAAGGCCCAGAGCTGCCACCAGATTTCGGCCATTGTCACACACTACCAAGCCTGGCTGGAGATTCGCTGGCAAAAACCACACGTCGCTCTCCTGCTTGATGGCATTCCAGAGCTCCTGCGCTGTGTGGCTTCGATTCCCCATGGAAATTAATTTCAGGACGGCCTGTTGACGTTTGGCCATGGCTGTGCTCATATCGGTCGCATCAGGTAAGCGTTCACGGGTCCATGTGGAGGTAGACCGTGACGGCTCGTGCAGCGATGATTCTGAGGAACTGGAGTAGGAGGAGGAGTCAATGTGGACAGACTTGATTCCTGCAATCCTTGGAGTTGGCAGAACACGTACAGCGTCACTCGCAAGATCTGTACCCGGCTCCACAACATTGACCCAATGGGCAGTGAGGGAAAGGTATCGTCCCTGGCCATGGGTACTGGTCCACGCATCGGTGGTCAGGTGGACCTTGCTACTGACGGCGTTTAGTAGCGCATGTTTAATTTTTCCCTCAACATGCTTTTGCAGAGCAGGGACGGCTTGCCTGCTGAAATAAAATCGGCTGGGCACATTGTATTGTGGGACTGCCAATGCCATTAAGTTACGGAAACTGTCAGTCTCCACCAGCCTGAATGACAGCATTTCAAGGGACAGGAGTTTTGCAATGCCAGCATTCAGAGCCTGTGCTCGTGGATGGTTTGCCGAGTATGGCCGTCTTTTATCCATGCCTGTGCTACCGATGGCTGTTTTGTGGCCTGGGAGTGTGAGGATGACAGGGAACTTGCAGCTGTGGGTGGAATAACACTGGGTCTCTGGACAACAGTGACAGAGGTTCTTCCATGGCGATCCTGTGAGGAAGCCGAACCAGCTGTGTGTGAGCTGGAGGAAGAGGCTCCAACACGAGCTGAAGATGTAGGTGCTGCTGTAGGTTGGCCTACATCTCCAGTGTGTCTTTGGAACTCAACCACGTGCTTTGACCGCACATGTTTCCACATATTTGTGGTATTAAGGTTACTGACATTTTTACCTCTTTTTACTTTTTGATTACACAGCTTGCATTTGACATAGCAAATATCATCTGCAAGTGTGTCAAAAAAGGACCACGCAGTGCAAGTCCTGGGAGCGCCCATTTTGGCTGTTGGAAGAGAACTGCTACAAACGGGTGCCAAACTGAAGGCTACAGGCAACCGAGTCTGCAGCCTACCTCTCCCTACTGTTTGGACCGTTGGGGCAATCTCTTCCTCAGAGCTGCTACCACCACCTTCCTGTTCCTCATGCCATGTTGGGTCTTGGACCTCATCATCTCCACTACCCTCTTCCAACACCTGCTGCTGTTGGGTGGTCTGGCCAGCACCATGCTCAACAGAAAATGGCACCTGAGTCTCATCATCATCAGATGCGTTCTGCGGTGTGCTGACCATCGGCACTGGCTCACCCGCCTCTTCACATTCAGAGAGACACAGCTGTTGCGCATCACTGCATACTGCCTCTTCTTCACATTCCAGAATGCTGCTTGGCTGGGCCCCTGTTTGCAAGCCAACAGATTCTGAGAACAGAAGCAGAGACTCAGCTGGCTCCAGTTCAGAACTCTCTGACTGCCTGGGGAATTTGGCAGGCGGTGAAGAGACAGATGGTTGTTCAACAGTGCTGTGGTCCTGAGAGGAGGTGGAAGGAATTGAAGTCGATGCATTGGCTGCCATCCAACCAACAACGGCTTCAATTTGTTCTTCCCGCAGCAGGGGGTACGCTGAGCTCCTACAAAAGTGCGCATAAAGGAACGCTCACGGGGAAAACTGGTGGATGCTGTGTCACTGGGTGCGGCAGCAGCCACAGAATCCCCACATCCTCTCCCTGCTGAAACTCCACGGCCACGACCACGTGCCTTACTCCCTGCCTTCTTCATCTTGGTCGATTGATAAAGAAAGTCAGAAAAGTTATAAGGCCTAAGTGTGGTTATTCCTCAGAGACTGCAGTGAACACTGCAGACAACTGTTCACTATCTGTGAAAGGCTCCTTTCTGTACTTCTATAGTGTTTGCAACCAATGTATTGTATACGGATGGAAGCGCGTCACACTAATAGATTAGATTTTTTTCAAATATAATGGAGAAGCACCAATTGGAGAAAAATGAAAAGGATGCGACACTGAGACACGCTCAGCAGAGTACAAGCAGCAGTGCTTGAACAAGTAACTGGAGCGTGATGTGCACTCAAAAAATAAAAAACACAGACTGAAGTGAACACTGAAACACAACTGTTCACAATCTGGGAAAGGCTCCTCCTTTGTCTACTTCTATAGTGTTTGCAACCAATGTATTGTATACGGATGGAAGCGCGTCACACTAATAGATTAGATTTTAAATGGAATGGAGCAGAACCAATTGGAGATAAATGAAAAGGATGAGGCACTGAGACACGCTCAGCAGAGTTCAAGCAGCAGTGCTTGAACAAGTAACTGGAGCGTGATGTGCACTCAAAAAATAAAAAACACAGACTGAAGTGAACACTGAAACACAACTGTTCACAATCTGGGAAAGGCTACTCCTTTGTCTACTTCTATAGTGTTTGCAACCAATGTATTGTATACGGATGGAAGCGCGTCACACTAATAGATTAGATTTTAAATGGAATGGAGCAGAACCAATTGGAGATAAATGAAAAGGATGAGGCACTGAGACACGCTCAGCAGAGTACAAGCAGCAGTGCTTGAACAAGTAACTGGAGCGTGATGTGCACTCAAAAAATAAAAAACACAGACTGAAGTGAACACTGAAACACAACTGTTCACAATCTGGGAAAGGCTACTCCTTTGTCTACTTCTATAGTGTTTGCAACCAATGTATTGTATACGGATCGAAGCGCGTCACACTAATAGATTAGATTTTAAATGGAATGGAGCAGAACCAATTGGAGATAAATGAAAAGGATGAGGCACTGAGACACGCTCAGCAGAGTACAAGCAGCAGTGCTTGAACAAGTAACTGGAGCGTGATGTGCACTCAAAAAATAAAAAACACAGACTGAAGTGAACACTGAAACACAACTGTTCACAATCTGGGAAAGGCTACTCCTTTGTCTACTTCTATAGTGTTTGCAACCAATGTATTGGATACGGATGGAAGCGCGTCACACTAATACATTAGATTTTAAATGGAATGGAGCAGAACCAATTGGAGATAAATGAAAAGGATGAGGCACTGAGACACGCTCAGCAGAGTACAAGCAGCAGTGCTTGAACAAGTAACTGGAGCGTGATGTGCACTCAAAAAATAAAAAACACAGACTGAAGTGAACACTGAAACACAACTGTTCACAATCTGGGAAAGGCTACTCCTTTGTCTACTTCTATAGTGTTTGCAACCAATGTATTGGATACGGATGGAAGCGCGTCACACTAATAGATTAGATTTTAAATGGAATGGAGCAGAACCAATTGGAGATAAATGAAAAGGATGAGGCACTGAGACACGCTCAGCAGAGTACAAGCAGCAGTGCTTGAACAAGTAACTGGAGCGTGATGTGCACTCAAAAAATAAAAAACACAGACTGAAGTGAACACTGAAACACAACTGTTCACAATCTGGGAAAGGCTACTCCTTTGTCTACTTCTATAGTGTTTGCAACCAATGTATTGGATACGGATGGAAGCGCGTCACACTAATAGTTAAATTGCATGGAGCAGCAAGAATTACACTGAAGAAAAAAAAAAGAGTCTGTGAGTGACACGTGCAGATGCCTACAGACAGCGTTGCATGCAAGCAAACTGCAGCGTCACCTGCACTCTCACACACACCTTGCACAGAGCTGTTAAAACAACACTGGCAAAAGGAAGCTTTACACAGCGGTTGGTAAACTAGCCTGCCTAAAGCCCGGTACACAAAATCGCAAATCTAACTGTCCCTCAGAGTCAGCAGAGCAGCGTTCTGTCCCTAACTGAGTTCACAGCACAGTGACGCTAAAATGGCGGCGGCGCCTTTTATACTGCATTCTGACATCATTTCAGCAGCCAATCACAGCCATGCCATTAGTTAAGATGACCGCAGCATTACAGGATGTGCCCACACTTCATAAGATTCCTCATTGGCTGACTAAAATCACATTGCCTCTCAAAGAATTATGGGAACTTCCGATTCCGGTATACGATATTGGGAAAATATCGGAACTAAGTATCGGAATTCCGATACAGCGAATATCGGCCGATACCCGATACTTGCGGTATCGGAATGCTCAACACTAGTAGTCAGGTTTGAAAAAAATTTCAATACCTCTGGTGCTAAACACTATAAAACCTAGTCTTCGCAGCCTGCTTTGGTGAACAATTACCACCTGTTGTCTAAAGTAATGAGTGTAGATTAAAAAATGTCCAAACAGTGCTAAGGACTAAAGGGAGTATGCATATGCAATAACCAGCATGAAGCTAGTCTTGGGATCAGAGCTCAAATAGATACTGGAGAGTATGTGGATGATAGATCGGTATGTACACTGTGATATCTGTCTGCTCTTACTGGGTGATTGGTGACCTCTATGAAAAGGTGTTCATCAAGTGGAGAGGTAAAAGAGGGTGCAGTCCCTGACTGTTTAATAGAGGTAAATATCTCAAAAGGAATCAATATTATACAGCAAAGAGAAGAGTATTACCTGCTGCAGTCACTGTATGGGAGAAGCGTGGCATGCGCTGTCTTGATAACCAAGCTTCGGAGGAGGTAAGAAGAGGTGCCATATTGCAGTAGTCCTGAATTGTGATACCGTGACAGGACCACTATGCATTCAGCTGGTCCATGCGGTGGGTATTAAATGTTCAAAGTCTATGCAACAGTAGCAGCCATCAAGCCTTGACCATGTGTTGGAGGAAGGGATTTGTACCCGCTGCTGATGCCTTGCATCAGAGATACGTGGTGTTCATGGTCTCTTTCAAATCCTCTGGAGAGATGAGAGGAGGTGACGTGAAGCACTGATCCTGGTAAGAGTACCGTGAGACCGCAAGGTATAAGTGCCATTTAGTAAATATTCAGGTTCAAAGTCAGTGCATTGATCCAGAGGAACTAGTGCAGCCCCGGCCAGTGGAATGCGCTGAGAGGATCACTGTCGGTTGACCCGAGTGGTAGTACACTGCTAATGGACCATGTTGAGTGACGTCACTCGCGCGCATTGGAGAGACAGACTGATGGAGAGACAGGCTGATGGAAGGAATACTATCCAACGTGTTTCAAAAGCTTGCAGCTTTCTTCGTCATCCCTGACATCAGGGATGACGAAGAAAGCCGTTGGATAGTATTCCTTCCATCAGCTCGACTCTCCATTTGCACACGAGTGACATTACTCATCACTGTCCGTTAGCAGTGTACTACCGCTCGGGTCAACCAGCAGTGATCCTAATAGCGCATGCCACCTGCCGGGGTTGTGCTCTGACGTGAACACTGCAGCCAATATCAAATACCAGGAGGAGCAGCCGAGACTCAGCGGTGGACCCCGGAAAAGTGTACAAAGTGTGTTGCTTTTCTTTAAAGAAAAAATCTGTACATGGGGATTTGAATTTTCTCAAAGGGGGATGAGCCCCTTAATTTACATTGATTGAGCAGTATGAGCAGTATGTGGTAGTACACACAGAAGGATATGTTATCTAGTGCTCCTGTTTCCCTACATCATCTTGTACTTTTATTCTACCCTTTGTCTTGTTACCTTATGCAGTAGCATATGGATAGAATGTTCTTTTTTTGAAAATTTTACTGAAATTTTACTCCATTTTAAATCACAGTTTGTGAAGAAGATATACCGTAATCAGATGACTTAAAATTCATAAGAATTAAGTTACTCTTTCCTTTAACATGCAGAGACTCTTTCAAGGTAATGCTTTTTTCCCTCTGAATTTAAGGAATGTCATTCTGTCTACATTACAGCTCTGCATAGACATCATAATGTTCTAAAGGTAATAGAAATATTATGCTCTACCATTTTTCTAATTTAGAGGTTGTCTCGAAGGTCATTACAGACTAGTAAGCGACCTACATTCATTTTTCAACATTAAAGTATTTATTGAGCTGCAATATGCAATAATAGAGCAATTTGCAAGGTGCAATATAAGAATCTGAATGCAATCTCTTGTTTTTATTACCTGTTATTAGAAATGGGCAAACCCGAACAGTAAAGTTCGGCGTTCATACCGAACACCTACTGCTTGAGCACGGACACTGAACACGGACTTCACCAGGAAGTCTGTGTTACTGTTCGTGTTCGACGGCCCGAACACCTGGTGTTTGTCGCACTGTCATGTACATGTGCATGACAGCGCGGCAAACACCGCTTCTGATCTGCGGTGAAATCATCCCCGCCGGTCAGAGAGCCAAGGTTCCCACACTCTAAAAAGACAGCGTGAGCACTCATCTGTGATCGGAGGTATAAAGTTTACCTCTGGTCATTGGTGTCAGCTGATGGGACTACTGATCCCATCATCCGACACCTGCTGCCGCTAATTACAGTGAGAGCAGGAGCGGCGGATGGGAGTGTTCATCAGCCGCTCCTGTGCTGTAAATAAATAAATAAATAAATAAACGGCATGTATTTTTGTTAACCAGCCAGGCAAAACTCACAGCTGGGGTCTGCAACCCTCAGCTGTCAGCTTCAGCCCGACTCTTCCCACTGGCCCTGTAGCGGTAGCAAGTGGGGTAATAGTTGGGGGGTTGATGTCACCTTTGTATTGTCCAGTGACATCAATCACCGAGGTTAGAAATGGAGAGGCATCTATAAGACACCCCATTACTAACCCCATAGTGACTTTGTATTAAAACACAGACACCAAGAATAAAGTCCTTTAAATCAAAAAATGACAAATACTCCTTTAATAATCTCAATTAAACTATACTTACGACCTTGCCTAATTCCTCCAAAGCACTCATTCTCCTGTAATAAACCAAAAATAATAAAACAACAATATACCATACCTATTTGTCATTCTGTCCCATGCAGTAATCCACGTCTGGGGGAGAAATATTCAACCTAGACGGTGCCAAGATGGGACCATCCAGGCTGAGAATCACTGGTGACTGAACTGCTGCGAGTGCAGAGTCAGTGACTAGCGGTGACGTCACTGAGGCTGCACTCCCAGCCTGGTTGAACTGCAGTGACCTTGGTGAGATCCCCGCAACAACTGTGAGAAAAACTCTAGTCCAAAGCTAGAAACTCTTTATCTCTTTCTCTTCCCCTAACTGCCGAACAATAAAACAGGCTTCCAGGAGAAGTCTATGTTTGGAATTCAGCATCGAATATGAGTTCAATCATCTCTACTGCTCATCATTGAATGGACTACATACATAGTGAGGCTAACAAGTTGCTCGGCACACACACAAGAACAATATAAGAGACGCTACTAATAACTGGCAGACCTATTCTTTGATACTGCTATAGCTAGAACACTTTATTACTTAATAATTCATTGTACAGGACTCATCGTGGCCTTGGCAATTTTCTTAATAAAAGCAAATGTACAACACATACAATATATGCTATGTGGTGAAAGTTACATAGTATGTTGAAAAAATGTCCATCAACTCCAACCAAAGCATGGGACAGAATAAAGGAAACATTTGTAGGTACATTGATAATGGATAATTCAGACTTTGCTAAAAGTGCAAGTTTTTCCCTCCTGATCTCGAGTGTAAATTGACTGGGTCAACTTTCTGAACACAAATTTTACACATTAAGTATTTATTATTCTCTTCTAAGAAGCAAGAATCATCTAAATCATCATCATCATCTAAGCCATCTACAGTCCAACTTTGACCAACTTTTGAGAGAGGCTGTTCTACAGATTAATAGTTCTCATGGTAAAGAAGCCTTACCTCTTATTGAGATTGAACCGATTTTTCTTCAGACAGAGGGAGTGCCCCCTTTTCTTAAGAGTGAGTTTTACATATTTTTGTATGTGTCATTTATGTACACAGATGAGCAAAATGATAACAATATTTTGAACTTTTGACTTTCACTATTTTGCATATGATTAGTTGTACAGATTCTTATCATGTCACTGCATTGTTACGGTTTTGCTCCTAAAAATCTAAATTTTTATTTTATTCTTTTATTAGTGTTTTGTAAATCCACCTTTGGCTTTCAACACTGCTTGAATCCTTCTGGACGAGCTCTCAATCAAATTCAAGCATTTCATGGCCCAAATCTGATCCAAGGTCTTCTCTACACATTCCCAAGGTTGATGCATACTGGTAGACTCACATAGATATATATGCAGCTTTTTCTTCAACTCTACCCACAAGTGTGTGATTAGGTTGATGTCTGGGGAATGTGGAGCCATTCCAGTACCACTACTTCATTGTCATTGAGCCATTTCTTTGCCAATCTTGATGTATGCTTCTAGTTGTTGTCTGCTGGAACAATATGCTGCCCTTTTCATACCCATAGTACTCGAGTGTATGAAGTTACATATCTTTTAGGATACTCACATATAGCTCAGCATTGAGACCACCATTTATCCTGGTCCTTCAATTTCTCTTTCCGTTATACCCTTTTTCTCTTTTATCTTCCAGACACAATTGCACCCATCAGAGCCTAGTCTATTAACTTTCCTCTCATCGCTTTAAATCACAGTTTCCAAGTCTTCTGCTTTCCACTTTTCAAATTTTTGTTGCAAACTCAAACCAAAGCTTCTCATAATGATATTGGAGTCGAAGGCTTCTTCACATTTTTCCAGGCCACCATTCCATACTTGAGTAACGTGTGTAGCACGGTACTTGCATGGACATCTGTGAGCTCACTATTACAATGCACCTCCACTGCTATGTTAGCCGTGCCAGAACTGATAGACTTTGTGGTGAGCCAATTTGTTGACTTTTTGCCTGGACACCCACCTCTTGGCTTTTGATTGATGACAGACTTAATTTTGCATTATTACAACTGCCATGGCATTCACATGATGCAGTTTGGCAATTTTTTTGGCCAAGAGACCACTATCAATGAACAGGATGATGCAGTTTCTCTTTTCTTGTGAACTTTTCTTCATGGCTGCTCCTTGATTCGAACCAGTGACTTTTCACTTAAGAATCAACCTAATAACGCACTGAGCTATTTGGGAATGTGATAAAAGGCTGTAATTTGTTACTTACACAAAGAAAAATATTTTTCCATCACCAGGAGCAAAACAGTAAGAATGCAGTGACATGACAAAAATCTACATAACTAATCATATGCTAAATAGTTACAAGTAAAATTTATGTATGAGATAGTCAAGATGATTGTCTATAAAGTGATGGTAGTCTAATGGTCAAAGCATTAGTGGATGGTGAGATATGGAGCCTGAAAGTGAAAAATTCAAAACATTGTTACCCTTTTGCTTGTCAGTGAATTTGTACTAGTTAATCAAGTTTGCCCTTAGGGCCCCGTCTCATATAGCGACACACCAGCAATCCCGACAACGATCAGGATCGCTGGTGTGTCGCTACATGATCGCTGCTGAGCTGCCAAACAGGCAGCTCAGGCAGTGATCAGGACAGCGACACTGCGGGTAACATCGCCTAGTTGCCCGCAGTGTACGTTGGATACCAGCCCGCTGATGCAAGGAGCTGGTAACCAAGATACACTTCGGGTTTCCAGGCGCTGCGCGGTGCCTGGAAACCCAATGTGTACCTTGGTTACCAGCTCCCCTGCAGCAGCGCGCTGGTATCCAACGTACACATCGGGTTTCCAGGCACAGCCCCTCGCCTGGAAACCCAAAGTATATCTTGGTTACCAGCTGATCGCTGGTCTCCTGCCTGCCACACACAGTGATGCGTGCTGGTCAGCGGGAGACCAGCGATCAAAAAAAAGCCCAGGCATTTCTGACATGACCAGCGATTCACAGCAGGGGCCTGATCGCTGGTACGTGTCAGACATAGCGAGATCGCTGCTGAGATCGCTGTTTAGCAGCGATCTCGCTATGTGAGACGGGGCCTTTAGATGCATTGTGATGACACTGTGTTCATTCTTAATTTTTCAGTAGGCCCAGGGACATGATCAATTGTTCATATGAGTCTGAATGTAGACTCTTGTTGTAAACTGAATTGATATGTTGAATTGTTTATATTGATTTGTTGAATGGCTGCTTACTACCTATTGTATAAGTCCTGCAGCTTATTGTTCTGCTATCCTTGAGGGAAAAAGGCATAAGTTAATGGAACAATTGATGCTTGTTCATTTGTTTGTTTTTTCATGCTGACTACTTCTTGAATCAGTCCCTACAGCTTGTTGTTGAATATTCTAACACTAAGAGATGACCTCCTCCCACCACCTCACAAACCTGTGGATGATGGCCTGAAGGACAGCTGGGGGTATAAAAAGGACCTCTCTCCTTCTGCAGAGAGACTCAAGAGGACTACAACCTGAAGAATACAGATTTGATCCAATGCCTATTACTGAACCGATGGAGGTGTTTAGAGACCCCTGGTTGGGACGGGACAATCAGGTCACCTGGCCAATACCTCATTGGACTCTGTCAGCCTCCTAAGCTTGCCGATACCTCCTCTCTGTGTGATCAACCAGATGTTCTCATTCACAGCGAGCCAGCAGAAGAGTGAAACTTTGTAATTTGCTCCATCTTATGTGCTTGCTGGGGATGTACTATATGTTATTAACTGTTGGTAATCCAATAAATTATCACCCCATTGTGTTACCTTCACCCTCTGTTGTCTGAGTAGTATTCTGCCCACAGGGAAGGAGAGCAGGAATTCTATGAGATGAGCCTTGTTCATGCAGTCTTGTCTCCATACGCCTATCCATTCAACTAAATAAATTTGATACTTTATGCCTTTTCTCATAACTAAGATCTTTCATGCCTTTTATGTTTTGTGGCTCTTTTTTTAATTACAAAATATCTAGTCTATGAACTGGTAGCCAGAACTGAAAGGTATATTTCAGATAAGGTGGCATTAGTGCTTTGTAAAGTGGTATTATTATGCCCCTGTCCTGCAAGTCCTTGCCTCTTTTAATACATGACATTATCTTGCTGGCAGATCCTGTTATTTATTTTGTGATTTACAAGTACTCCCAGATTCTCTTTTACAACTGATTGTCCTAGTTTTAGGCCTCCTATGAGGTCTGCAAATTATAAGTACCCATATGCATAGCATTTAAAACAAATATTGAATACATTTGTCACTATCACAAATTAAACCGCATATAAGTGGTTCTAGGGTCCAAAGTTTAATTCAAGACAAGAGCTGCATGTGCATGAAGTCTACAAATTTGATCCACATTTACACTAGTTTTCTTGGGTCACTTTGAGTTTCTCCCACAAACAAAAAACATGCATGAAGTAATTTTAATTGTGCGCCCCATTTGGAATAAGGACTGTTATGAGTAACATCAATTTCAGCAAAGTCTTCAACTGACCTTTAAAATTGTTATTACCGTATATACTCGCGTATAAGCCGAGATTTTAAGCCCAATTTTTAAGGCTGAAAGTGCCCCTCTCGGCTTATATAATAATAATAATAATAATCTTTATTTTTATATAGCGCTAACATATTCCGCAGCGCTTTACAGTTTGCACACATTATCGTCGCTGTCCCCGAAGGGGCTCACAATCTAGATTCCCTATCTGTATGTTTTTTTTGGAATGTGGGAGGAAACCGGAGAACCCGGAGGAAACCCACGCAAACACGGGGAGAACATACAAACTCCTTGCAGATGTCGTCCTTGGTGGGACTCGAACCCAGGACTCCAGTGCTGCAAGGCTGCAGTGCTATCCATAAACCGGGGGTCGGCAGGGGAGGGGGAGCGGGGGTGTCAGATCACTCTTACCCCTCCGCCGGCACGTCTCTGCAGCCCCCCTGCTTCTCCCACAATCTCAGACTCCTTCCTGCAGCGGTCACGTGGTACCGCTCATTAAAGTCATGAATATGCACATGTTCATGACTTTAATGAGCGGTACCACGCAACCGCTATAGGAAGGAAGAGCCACCGGAGACCAAGGGAGAAGCAGGGCTGCAGAGACACTCCAGGAGGGGGTAAGTATAGAAGATATTCACCTGTCCCCATTCCACCGCTGCTCGCCGCTGTGTCCTCGCGTCCTCTGGCTGTGAATGTTCAGGTCAGAGGGCACGATGATGCAGTTAGTGCTCGCCGCACCCTCTGCCTGAGCGCTCACTGACAAGAGGACACGAAGACGGAGTAGCACGCAGCGGTGGACCTATGACAGGTAAATATCTTAATGTGCGGGGGCCCTGAGCGAGCGGTGACATCGGCACCTGTCCCCCAGCGACGAGAGGTGAGTATGTCATTTTTTTTTTTTTTTAGTTGCAGCAGCAGTGGCAGCATAAGGGACCTACACTATGGGGCATAATCAATGGAGCATATGGGGCATAATCCAGGGAGCATATGGGGCATAATCCAGGGAGCATATGGGGCATAATCCAGGGAGCATATGGGGCATAATTTAGGGAGCATATGGGGCATAATCCAGGGAGCATATGGGGCATAATCTAGGGAGCATATGGGGCATAATCCATGGAGCATATGGGGCATAATCCAGGGAGCATATGGGGCATAATCCAGGGAGCATATGGGCCATAATCCAGGCAGCATATGGGGCATAATCCAGGTAGCATATGGGGCATAATCCAGGGAGCATATGGGCAATAATCCAGGGAGCATATGTGGCATAAACTAGGGAGCATATGGGGCATAATCTAGGGAGCATATGGGGCATAATCTATGGAGCATATGGGGCATAATCCATTGAGCATATGGGGCATGGGGCATAATCCAGGGAGCATATGGGAGATAATCCAGGTAGCATATGGGACATAATCCAGGGAGCATATGGGGCATAATCTAGGAAGCATATGGGGCATTATCTAGGGAGCATATGGGGCATAATCTATGGAGCATTTTATGGGGTCATAATCTATGGAGCATCATATGGGGGCATAATCTATGGGGCATAATCTATGGAGCATTTTAGGGGGGCATAATCTATGGAGCATCTTAGGGGGGCATAACTTTTATGGAGCAGCATATGGGGCAAATTATTCTCTGGAGCATCTTATGGGGCCATTAATAACCTTTATGGAACTTTATATGGGGAGTATTTTGTATGGAGCATCTCATGGGGCCATCATTAACTGTATGGAGAATTATATGGGGCTCCTAATTCAATATGGATATTCAAAAACATTTAACCTACTGATGTCTCAATTAATTTTACTTTTATTGGCATCTATTTTTATTTTTGTAATTTACCAGTACAGTAGCTGCTGCATTTTCCACCCTAGGCTTCTATGAGTCAATAAGTTTTCCCAGTTTTTTGTGGCAAACTTAGGGGGGTCGGCTTATACACGGGTCAGCTTATACATGAGTATATATGGTAATTATATTATGGTTATACCTATTGATATATTTTCTCTTTAACCTTCCCTTCTCTATTAAATACACATTGGTTGTATAAAGTATTTAATTTGCCTGATACTTTTATCTAGATCCAAAGAAGTCAGTGTTTTATTCTCACCCATCCACAGTCAGTCAAGCTGTTTTTCCAAGGTCTTGCACAGAATGTGTCCTATCCATCATGTGACAATATAAAGTACATGTGTTTTACAAGGGCCTCAGGTTATTCTAGATTTTACACTAATACAACAACCAGTTTGACCTGCAACCTCTTTAAATGTGTGTAGTTCAGTGACTCGTGTCTTGAGATGATAACAATTGGAAAACGTAGACCCTGGGACTTTGTACTGTAAACATCATAGGATGATGGATGATGGAATTTCTCATGATTGTTGAGTCATTACTCTTGCAATCTACTGGTTCTCAGTTAATCATTACCTAAAGCAGTTGTAGATAGTATTGAGAATTATGGGTCTTCTGGTATAAAATATTTTTCATTATATTTTGTTCCTTAAAAAATGAAATATTTACTGATTTTCAGATAACACAACCATGTCTCATATATTGATTAATCTGTACTACATTAAATAATGTTAATTTATCTTGCACATTAGAATAATTTTTTTATGCCTTAGTTTTGAAAATCTGCAAGCCATAACGAGGTAGACCCATTGATCAACTGCTATTAAATGATTTTGTAGGCCATAATTGAATTTCTATAATATATGTTGTGCCATCTGGTTATAAATAAGGGGACATTTCTTAAGGTACTGCACACTACACAATCCCGCTAGCGATCTCGTTAGCGTCGCATACTAATGAGATCGCTAGCGGGATTGTTTCTATATCGCTAGTAGCTACCTATTTTAGCGATGTCGTTAGGACGCTATCGCGGTTAGCGATCTCCTTAACGACTTTAGCGGTACAAAAGTACAGCTAAATCGCTAAAAAAGGTGCCACACTCAGCGATTAGATACTTACCAGCGGGGCGCCAGCGACGAAAATAGGGTCCGGAACGATTCCAGCGACGAGCGAGATCACAGCAGGAAGCTCGTCGCTGGCAGATGCCGCACACAACAACATCGCTAACGGGATCGCTAAATAGTGACGTTTTTTAGCGATCCCGTTAGCGATGTTGTTTAGTGTGGCATACCCTTTAGATCTTAGATGTGCCTCCTTTGACAACTGATTCCAATCATTACTTCATTACTTCCTGTCCTGCCAAAGACAAAAAGAGCAGCCTGTGCTGGAGTCATTTTGGCTAAAGCTGGTGAACAACACTATTTTTATTACTTTTTGACCAACCTTTATGTGATAAAAATCATTAAAGCTGGATATTCTTTATAATTTAATTGAGTAAAACATTATATCAATAAATGGGTTGTCTTGTGTTCTTATCTTCTAGAACACACTATTTCCCTGCCTACTGACTTCTTGTTTGTCGAAGAGAGCAGTGTTCTCCTGATGATTGACAATTCGGACAACATTATGCTCTGTACCCTTTGTCTATGAGACCAGACAATACTGATGGACTGCAGTGGTGCCTGACAGCCAAAGCAAAAAGCACAAATCTATAGAATTAAAAATCCTACTGTTCATAAAAACAGACACAATTTTTAGAAAGAGGCACAGCTATCCAACGTTGCTTGTTTTTTTTTTTTTTACTCATTTAAGAGATAAGATAACCTGTTTAAGGTTTTGAAGTTTTCATAGTAATCCATGCAATATTTTCCATTATAATGCTCCCTTTATGTTCTAAAACAGTGTTAAAGTGAACCTGTTTCCAGGTTTTCCATATATAAACTATATCCACCATATGTCAGTTATCTTTTAAAATACTTCTGCAATCTGTTTATAAAAGCCCAACTGCCCTGCGTATCTAAGAACATGTTTTTATAACTGTGTCAGTCGTGTCCCGGACTAGCTTATCACCTGTTCTGTCTCTACAATCACCATTCTCCAGCGTTAATTGACGTGACTGATGTTACCTATGTCATTCACAAAGTCTCGTTTTTGAACAAGAACTGCACAGGTCAAAAAGGCTGTGTAGATTATATCAGAAAAGTCAATTGAAACAGGAAGATGTGATTATGGGTAAAGACAAGGAGCCGAGCACTATTTGAAGATGCCCTTCGGACCAGACAGTGCCAATTAACATGGGCCCATGGGATAATTATAAGAAGCATTTTCTTAGCTATGTGGGGCAGCTGGGCTCTTATGAACATGTAGCAGAAGTGTTTTCAAAGATGACTTTAAGGTGGTGGAAAAAACTTACATGGGGAAAATCTGACTAATAATTATTTGCTATTAAAAATTCTTCAGTCATTTTGGTGGGAAAAGAGCACCAAAAACAACATTTCACATGCCAAGATGTGGTTTGAAAACAAAGAAACAACACAAAAAAAGTAGTTAGATCTACAAGGTCTGCTAATTAGTCTATTTTTATTACAACTGACTTGTGAATTGGTCAGTTTGACCCTGAAACATATTATGATGACCAAATGAATTTAAGTAAACATAAGCAAATTATTATACAGTGTGTCTACCCTTTCTTATATAAATTCAACACATTGTTGAAATATACAAGCAAATCCCTCATCAGGCTTCTGCTATCATCACAGATAAGGTGGACCCATTAAAGCAAATATAGCATATATGTCATGCGTCAGAGTATCGCCAAATCATGTTTTTTTAAAGCTGGATATCTTGTGTCACTCATCTGCCGATACAATATTAGGAGACAAATGAAACGATAAGGAAGAACTCATTTCTATTTTTAATAACACTTCATCATTTGTATTTGTTTAGATTTTTTTTGCTAAGAAACTTTCACCACATTTATAAATTTAGTTCGGCATATCTTTAGTGCCTTAGAAACAGCAATATAAGTGATAGCCTTAAAAACTCTGAGAGAAGAAATTTCCTACTTGTTACATTATGCAAATGTCTGTATTTTAGTAGGAAAAGTTTTGCCTGAGAGATATTTTGTAACTAAGACTGCTATACATTAGTAGTAGCAAGAAAACAATGTAAAATCATACCACTGATATAGAAGATATCAGATGACATGGTACTACAAATGCAGATAGAATACATTAGGGAAAAACACCATGTCGCCATCACACATAAACAATTCTGAATTTTAAGCAGAGTCTAAATGAATCAACTGGAAACTTATTCCCCTGTCACTTTGGATTATATCTGATGTGAAGTGCTCTCAGATAAAGTGAAAACAGCATTGGAAAGGATTGTATACTTAGCAGTCACAATGTCCTGTGATTTGCAGTAAAGTACTGTACTTGATTTATTATTCAATTCAAGTTTTAAATACCACAAACCTCAGTACAAGACGCATAATGTTTCTGGCCAGCCCTGAAATTTGTCTCACCTCTTCAGAATGTACAATGGACATTGCCAATGCTAAGAACCCTGCATTTTGAAGATAGAAGGTCTACATAAATCATAGGCTATTGTTGCATTGAATTATAATCCATTTTTGAATAGCTTTGGAACTGCGATTTCCTTCATATTTAAATAAAAGCGAAAACTATGGGAACATCTAGCTGTTATTTAAAATAATATGTAAAAATGTTGTATAGTAAAAATATCTAAAGAAAAATAATAGACTGTCAGCTAGAAGCTCTAAATACAAAATGATTTGTCTCTGAACAAATACTTTCTAATCTTTAAAAAACTTATTCCATAATAAATATCTCTTTTATAGTCAATACAAATGTGAAAACAGTTAAAACTGTGAAAGTCCAACACATTCCTAATACAAATTCTAATTCCTCAACTGAAAAGTTTAGTTAACTCATAAGGTTACTTTGTTTCTTACCGCACTTCGCAATACATAATGAACTTTAGTGTTAGTTTGTTTTATATATATGTTCAAGCTAGTTTTTGGCTATGCTTGATAAATAGTCACATCATTTTTGAAACGCGTCGAATGTTGACTGTTACCTAACACCATGTGAACTAGACTGTTTTTTGACAAACCTCTTCAATAAAACAATTGGCATTTTTATTATGGATGTGCTACACTTCAACATTTTTTACTTATGGGAACTTGTGAAGCCAACAAGAGGACCAGGCTCTGGGAATGTTTAGCTTTCTAAAAAGAAGGCTAAGGCTATATGCACACATTGTGGATTTGTTGAATTTCTGCAGCCTTTTTTTCACGCGGAAATGCTCAATGGATTACTTAAGAAAATGTTAATCAATGATATTCCTGAATTGTTATGCACACACTGCGGAAATTTCCTTCCTTATTTGCAGCATTTTATTTTACGTAGCATGTCAATTCTTTTTGCGGATCTGCAGCATTTTTACCCATTGACTTCCATTGAGTCAGTCAAATCTGCAGCAAAAACGCATATGTGTGTGAGTGGAGAATATGTGCGTGTCTGTCTGTGTCTGTCTGCAATTGTGTGCGGCTTTCTGCGGGTGTGTGCGGCTATCTGTGGGTGTCTGTGTGTGTGTACCAATGTGACGAACAGCCCATAGAGATTTTACTTAAGTGTCATCTGATGGGACTACTATTCCCTTTTGGCTATGCCTCCTGTCACATATAACAGAGACAGCATGAGCCGATGATGGGAGAGTAGTCTCATCATCCTCTGGCTGAGTGCAATTGTAAAAAAAAATCAAAACATTGACATAATCACATACATATTCACATAAAATACTTTCTCACCGAACACCTAATCCCGATGCCCGCGTCTCATGCAAGCAATCAAAAATAATAAACCAACATATACTCCCTGACCGCCATAGTCCATTTAATACTGAGTGTCCCACGTCGATGTCACCCAGCCGCCGGCGATACTCTTGACAGGAGGTAATCGTTCCCGCAGTGTATCACTGAACCGCTTTGAGAGTTCACTGGAGTTCATCAGCTCCTCTGCTCTCGCTTACGGCACAGCTGCGTGAGAAAGTTCTTACACAGTGGTAGTGCTATAAGTGAGAGTACAAGAGCTGATGAACTCTGGTAAACTCTCACGGCAGTGCAGTGATACACAGTGGGAGTGATTATTTCCTGTCAGTGTATCGCTGGAAGTCGGGTAGAGCAGTCACATGTCACTGATGTGACTGTTCTACGTGTAAGATTGTCGTGGGAAACTCAGTATTAAATGGACTAAGTTGGACAGGATAGCATTATATGTTAATTGTTTATTTTATTTTTGTTGCAAGAGATGAAAGAGTCGGGATTAGGCGGTCAGTATGTATGGTTAATTAAGATTCAATAAAGACGTCTGGCTGTGTGTTATGTCTGGCTGACTTTATTCTGGCTGTGTGTTTATTTACAATATAAACTATAGGATTAGTAATGGATAGGTGTGTTATAGATGCTTCTCCATTACTAATCCGTGGGCTTGATGTCAACTGACAATAAAAAGGTGACAAACACCCCACAAATATTACTCCACTTGCCACAGCTACAGGACAAGTGGGAAGAGAGAGGCTAAGTACCAGAGTTGGTGCATCTATAAGAGCTGATATGAGAGTTGATGTTTTTAGACTGGTGGGGTGCCAATATATATGGCCCCTTTCCAGACTATTAATATCAGCCCGCAGCTGTCTGCCTAGCCTTTTCTGGTTCGATTTTATAGGGGGACCCCATGTCATTTTTTTCTGGGGTTCCCTGTAAACTAGCCAGTAAAGGCTAAGTAAACATTTGTGAGCTGATATTAATAGCCTGGGAACCTTTATGGCTATTGACCCTGTCCCAGAAATATAATATCAGCCCTCAACCATTGTCTTTCCCTCTGCTGGTTATGAAAATTCTGCGGGAGTCCACGCTATTTTTTTTAAAAAAAATTTGAAAAATAAACAGATATTGCGTTCCACGCAGATTTCTGATAGTTGCTGTTTTGTTACAATATATGTAGGATAATTATGTTAATGCTCCTACATAGGCATGCGTGCGTGTGTGTGTATTTAATTCTTTGTTATTAATGAAGGTATCTGGCTGACACCTGTTCATTACTAAACCTCGGGCTTGGTATTACAAATATATATATATATATACATATGCTGTATATATTCACTTATATTTGTTTTGTGTGTGTAAACGTTATAAATTTTAACATGGTATGTAATGATATTATGGTCTTCAATGGAGAATGAAAAAGAAGAGGTTGAACAAGGAAATGACATCACAATTCTTTTTTTTAAGTAATATATCTTTATTTAGCTCTATAGATTTACAAAAACACATACAAATCCACATAAAAATCCGCATGATAAACCATAACAAAATCGCAACAAAAATGAATAAAAAACGCATATAAAATGCATGGATATTCCACTGCGTTTTCTGCCAAGAGATGCAGAAATTACTGCGTGTTACACAGAAATTTCTGCAAGCCAATCTGCAACGTGCGCACATAGCCTAAGAAGAGACATAATAGCTGTTTACAAATATCTGAAGGGATGTTACAGTGTAGCGGGATCATAATTATTCTCATTTGCACATTTAAACATAAGGAGTAATGGAATGAAACTGAAAGGGAAAAGATACAGATTAGATATTAGAAAAAACTTTTTGACAGTGAGGATGATCATTGATTGGAACAGGCTGAAATGAGAGGTGGTGAGCTCTCCTTCAAGTTAATGTCCTCGGAAGTCTCACCCCGTTGCATCAGCAGACGCAGCTGAATCCCCGTCAAGAGCTGTCTATGACCACTCTGTGCAGGGGAGAATGGCGTCGTTCACACCAGGCAAGTAAGTAGTAACTGCCTGCCTGTTAGTGCTAAGACACATTTTTTGTTTTTTTGGAAAGTCATGGATACGCCTTTTAACCATGGGGGAGCGCGGCCGATCACAGCAAGGTGTCAGCTGATTCTTACAGCTGACACCCTGCACTATGTGCCAGGAGTGGTCATGTTCCGATGGCATACAGAAGCATTGCGCAGGGAGTGCTCCATGCGTGCTTCCCTCAGAACAACGAGATGTGATCGCGTTGTTCTGAGGATCTCCAGGGAGACCCTCCAGCTCAAAGATGGCCGCAGGGTCCTTCCGGGTCCTGCAGTGAAGTGGCTTGTCAGTTCCTGCTGAGATCAGGCACCGGCAAGCCTCCTTCACTGCCTGTCAGATCTCTGATCTGACACAGTGCTGTGCAAAGTGTCAGATGAGTGATCTGACATGATATAATGATGTCTCATACTGGGACAATGAAAATAAATAAATAAATATTTCCCCAATAAATACATTTCTTAATGTAAATAAAAAAAACAATAAAAGTACACATATTTGGTATCGCCGCGTCCATAACGACCCGACCTATAAGACTGTCCCACTAGTTAACCTCTTTAGTGAACCCCATAAAAAAAGCAAAAAACAATGGTTATTATCATACCGACAAATAAAAAGTGGAATAACAAGCGATCAAAAATACGGATATAAATAAACTTGGTACCTCTGAAAACGTCATCTTTTCCCAAAAACAACGAGCTGCCACACAGAGTCATCAGTGAAAAAATTAAAATGTTATAGCTCTCAGAATAAAGCAATGCACAAATAAATATTTTTATATCAAATAGTTTGTATTGTATAAAAGCGCCAAAACATAAAAAAATATAAATGAGGTATCGCTGTAATCGTACTGACCCGAAGAAAAAAAACTACTTTATCAATTTTACCAGACACGGAACGGTATAAACGCCCCCAAAAAGAAACTCATGAATTTCTGGATTTTGTTAATTCTGCCTCACAAAAATCATAATAAAATGCAATCAAAAAATGCCATGTGCCTGACAATGGTACCAATAAAAACGTCAAATCGTCCCGCAAAAAACAAGACCTTATATGACTCTGTGGGCCAAAATATGGAAAAATTATAGCTCTCAAAACGTGGTGATGCATAAACTATTTTTTGCAATAAAAAGCGTCTTTTAGTGTGTGACAGCTGCCAAACATAAAAACCCGCTATAAAAACCCACTATGAATAGTAAATCAAACTCCCCTTTATCACCCCCTTAGTTAGAGAAAAATAATAAAATAAATTTTTTTTATTTATTTCTATTTTCCCATTAGGGTTAGAGTTAGGTTTAAAGTTAGGGCTGGGGCTAAAGTTGGGGTTTGGGTTGGGGCTAAAGTTAGGGTTGGCATTAGGGTTGGGGCTAAAGTTAGGGTTAGGGTTGGGGCTAAAGTTAGGGCTAGGGTTTGGCCTAAAGTTAGGGTTAGGGTTTGGATTGGGTTTAGGTTTGGAATTAGTGTTAGGAATGTGTTAGGGTTAGGTTTGTGGTTAGGGTTATGGCTAGGGCTGGGATTAGGGTTAGGGTGTGTTGAGGTTAGGGTTGAAGTTAGAATTGGGGGGTTTCCTCTATTTAGGCACATCAGGGGCTCGTCAAACTCGACATGGCGTCGGATCTCAATTCCAGTCAATTCTGCGTTGAAAAAGTCAAACGGTGATCCTTACCTTCCGAGCTCTGCTGAGCGTCCAAACAGTGATTTACCTCCACACATAGGGTATCGGTGTACTCAGGACAAATTGGACATCAACTTTAGGGTTGAATTTCTCCTGTTACTCTTGTAAAGAAAAACATTGAGGGAGAAAAGATCATTTTTGTAAAAAAATATCATTTTTTATTTTTACAGCTGTACGTTATAAACTTCTGTGAAGCACTTGGGGGTTCAAAGTGCTCACCACTAGTGTTGAGCATTCCGATACCGCAAGTATCGGGTATCAGCCGATATTCGCGTTATCGGAATTCCGATACTTAATTCCGATACTTTTTCAATATCGTATACCGGAATCGGAAGTTCCCATAATTCTTTGAGAGGCAATGTGATGTTAGTCAGCCAATGATGAATCTTATGAAGTGTGGGCACATCCTGTAATGCTGCGGTCATCTTAACTAATGGCATGGCTGTAATTGGCTGCTGAAATGATGTCAGAATGCACTATAAAAGGCGCCGCAGCCATTTTAGCGTCACTGTGCTGTGAACTCAGTTAGGGAAAGAACGCTGCTCTGCTGACTCTGAGGGACAGTTAGAGATTGCGATTTAGTGTACTGTGCTTTAGGCAGGCTAGTTTACCACCGGCTGTGTAAAGCTTCCTTTTGCCTGCAGTGTTGTTTTAACAGCTCTGCAAGGTGTGTGTGAGTGCAGGTGACGCTGCAGTTTGCTCTGCATGCAACGCTGTCTGTAGGCATCTGCACGTGTCACTCACAGACTCTTTTTTTTTTTTCTTCAGTGTATAAAAGGCGCCGCCGCCATTTTAGCGTCACTGTGCTGTGAATTCAGTAAGGGACAGAACGCTGCTGTGCTGACTCTGAGGGACAGTTAGAGATTGCGATTTAGTGTACTGTGCTGTAGGCAGGCTAGCACCAACCGCTGTGTAAAGCTTCCTTTTGCCTGCAGTGTTGTTTTAACAGCTCAGCAAGGTGTGTGTGAGTGCAGGTGACGCTGCAGTTTGCTCTGTATGCAACGCTGTCTGTAGGCATCTGCACGTGTCACTCACAGACTCTTTTTTTTTTCTTCAGTGTAATTCTTGCTGCTCCATGTAATTGAAATAATAGTGTGACGCGCTTCCATCCGTATACAATACCTTGGTTGCAAACACTATAGAAGTCCACAATGGAGCCTTTCACAGCAAGTGAACAGTTGTGTTTCAGTGTTCACTGCAGTCTGTGATTTTTTTTTTTTTTGAGTGCAGATCACGCTCCAGTTACTTCAACTAATGCAGCGTGTACTCTGCTGAGTGTCTGTCACTGGCTCATCCTTGTAATTTTTCAAAAATTGCTGCTGCTTTATTCTATTTTAAATTTACAAAAATATATTAGTGTGACGCTCTTCCATCAAAATACAATACATTGCTTGCAAACTTAATAGAAGTCCACAAAAAGGCCTTTCACAGCAAGTGAACAGTTGTGTTTCAGTGTTCACTGTAGTCTGAGGTTTCATTTTTTTGTAGGAGTGTAGATCCCGCTCCACTTCAACCACCGCAGCGTGTACTCTGCTGAGTGTCTGTCACTGGCTCATCCTTGTAATTTTTCAAAAATTGCTGCTGCTTTATTCTATTTTAAATTTACAAAAATATATTAGTGTGACGCTCTTCCATCAAAATACAATACATTGCTTGCAAACTTAATAGAAGTCCACAAAAAGGCCTTTCACAGCAAGTGAACAGTTGTGTTTCAGTGTTCACTGTAGTCTGAGGTTTCATTTTTTTGTAGGAGTGTAGATCCCGCTCCACTTCAACCACCGCAGCGTGTACTCTGCTGAGTGTCTGTCACTGGCTCATCCTTGTAATTTTTCAAAAATTGCTGCTGCTTTATTCTATTTTAAATTTACAAAAATATATTAGTGTGACGCTCTTCCATCAAAATACAATACATTGCTTGCAAACTTAATAGAAGTCCACAAAAAGGCCTTTCACAGCAAGTGAACAGTTGTGTTTCAGTGTTCACTGTAGTCTGAGGTTTCATTTTTTTTGTAGGAGTGTAGATCCCGCTCCACTTCAACCACCGCAGCGTGTACTCTGCTGAGTGTCTGTCACTGGCTCATCCTTGTAATTTTTCAAAAATTGCTGCTGCTTTATTCTATTTTAAATTTACAAAAATATATTAGTGTGACGCTCTTCCATCAAAATACAATACATTGCTTGCAAACTTAATAGAAGTCCACAAAAAGGCCTTTCACAGCAAGTGAACAGTTGTGTTTCAGTGTTCACTGTAGTCTGAGGTTTCATTTTTTTGTAGGAGTGTAGATCCCGCTCCACTTCAACCACCGCAGCGTGTACTCTGCTGAGTGTCTGTCACTGGCTCATCCTTGTAATTTTTCAAAAATTGCTGCTGCTTTATTCTATTTTAAATTTACAAAAATATATTAGTGTGACGCTCTTCCAGAGGACAGCGTTTGTTGGCCATTTGTGAGTCTGCAGCACATGGTTGATTTCATGCTGCACTGCCTGAGAAACGACCGCTGCATCGGCCACATTCTCACCACGTCAGATTATTGGGTGTACACCCTCCTAGACCCTCGCTACTGGGACAACTTACAAAGCCTCATCACACCGTTGAACCGGGACCGTAAAATGTTGGAGGACCAAGACACACTGTTGAAATCCATAATGTTCTCCATTCCAGCCGAGAGCGCTGCTGCTGCTACTGCTTTACAAAGCAGCTCTGTGCGTCGAGGCATTGTAGACACCTCTGCAACAAGAGAGAGCACAAGCAGCGCCTCTGCACAGGGCAAGAGCTGTATGTTACAAATGTGGCGAAGTTTTGTGACAGCGCCACCAAGGTGTACACCATAGTGATGGGAAATCTAGTTAATTTTGGTGATTAGTTCACCATGAACTAGTTCACTGAAAAGATTAGTTCAAAAGATTAGTTCATTTAGTTCAGTTTTTCTCCACCCTATCCTGTGAGGAGCTGATAGGAAATGCATCATGTGACCTCTGAACTAAATGAACTAGATGAACTGCTGAACAAAATGTTCTATTGAGAATGACTCAGGACAGCCTAGTTCAATCTGATGCCTCTGACTGAGCCCAGCAGTGCCACATAATGATTGTGTATGAGGGGGCTGAGAAGCAGTTCAGCATCCACCATTTTAAGAACAGAACAGGGGTCAGTGTTAAAGATTTTAGCAAGACTGATCTTCTAGGCTAGAGGCATGAACTACACACAGAAACACTCTCTCATACACACATATGAGCTGTGTCTGTGTACTGTGTGTGCAATTTCATTTTTTATTGATAATATTATTATTACTGTTATATTTGTATTTGATGTGTGGTATGCTTTGGAGGTGCTGGCTTGCCCTGCTGCCAGTGTATTATCTGAGCGCGTCTTTAGTGCTGCAGGTGGTGTACTAACAGACCGTCGCATGCGACTATCCTCAGACAATGTAGACCGGCTTATTTTTCTGAAAATGAACAAGGCATGGATCTCACCTGAATTTGCCTGTCCGTTTTCAGATTAAATAACTGTTTGCCAACGTTTTCCAAGTCTCCTGTTATGTTCATCTTTCTACCACCTGAACTCTACTCCCTGGGCTACAACACTGCCAGTCACAGGGGAATGATCATTTACAAAACAAAATGTTATCCCCAACAAATAGTAGCGCAACGACTCCAGTGCCCACTTTATCGCCAGGCACTCTCTCTCTACAATGCTGTCTCTGTTTTTTGATGGAGTAAGTTTTCGACTCAGGAAACTAATGGGATGCTCCTCCCCGTTAAGCTCCAGTCCTGAGACAACACGGCACCCAGACCTACCTCTGACGCATCAGTCTGGACAATGAATTCTCTTTTGAACTCGGGTGTGCTCAAAACTGGTGACCCACACAGTGCCCCTTTTATTGCCCCTGTTGATGACCCCTTGCTGATTTATTAACCGGCTCCACCAGATCCATGGGTATTCTCTCAAACTGGACCTCTAAAATTTTTAATGGCACCAAGGGACTTACAAAATGAGGCTGAGGACTGTGTATCTGGCGCATGCGACAAGAGTTACAATACCGTTTAACTTCTTGATAGACCCCCAGCCAGTAAAACCGTTGTATAATTCTGTGTAGGGTTTTCTTTTGGCACAAATGTCACCCTAGTACATGCGCATGCGCTAAGTCCATTACCAACCTCCGATATGACTGCGGTAGCAGCAATTGCTAAAAAATTTCAACATGTATTTTATAAACCTGATACAGCAAATCTTGGTTCAGCTCTAATTGTTTAAATACTGTAGCTGCCCCGGGGTGTTGGGGTTCCCCATTGACAACCAGTAAATTTTCACGGGCTAGACTCAACGTAGGGGCCGCGTAGTTGCGCCTTAACAAATTTGTCACCTGTCACATTTAAGTATTACAATTCAGGTCCCGGTGTCAAATCTTCCATCTCCCCAACTAACACTTCGATAGGAGAGGGGTTTTCCTACTCCACCGAAGGCAAAGGTAATACTGCCCACTGCACACATGTGTTATGCATAGTGAGACTGATAGTAGCCAACAAAGTAGCTAACAAAGGCCACTTGTGATCGCCCTATCAGCGTAGGAACAATGCTACTCAAAAGATCTTCCATGATCCTGGACAAAATCTTGATATAATGGTCAATGAGTGAGAATGTACGATAGGATCCAGGCAGATGTGAAGGTTTGTTTGGTTTTAGTAGCAACTTCATGTGTGACATGTTTGAATGGCTGGGCAACCCTCCTGTCTCCAATATATGATTGAAGGTGCGTACCAATGTGGACGGGATATCCTCACTCAATAATTTTAATAATTTGGCTGTAAACCCGTCAGATCCTGGAGCTTTCCCGTATTTAAAGTAACTTATCGCCGCTGTCACTTCCGTCACCTCAATTTGTTTTTTTAAAAGGAGAAGCTGATAGTTTGTGATGGATGGTAACCGTATTCCATCTACAAAGGTGTTACCCTCCTCACTATCCGTATGTTCCACCTTATATAAGTCTGAGTAGTATTCTTGTAGAATGGTGTTTATGGTTCGAGGGTCTGTGTTCATGATCCCATGTTTATTCGTTAACGCTGTAATATGTTGATGACGAATGTGATTTCCTTTCGCTAGTCGTGCTAATAGTCTCCCTCATTTGCTACCATAACGATATACATCGGCTCTATAATTGTTATTACTGCTTCTCTCTCGTCGATATACCCATACGTGTAAGTCAACCTTAGCCTGCTTACATCTATTTTTAACCTGTGTTGATGAACTTGTCTTGTTTGCCGTGTACCTATCGCGTAATATCCTGCTAGCCTGCGAGTAGTTTGTCGCCATCTTCTTTTTTAGCGTTGTCTGATAACCTATTAGTTTCCCGCGCATTACTCCCTTCCCTGCTGCCCATAAAAGTTCCGGCCTATCCCTAGTATCTCCATTATCCCTTACATATTAAAAACACCATTGCTTCACATGATGTCGAAACTTCTCATCCATTAACAAATAGGTCGGGAAGCGCCAAGTTTGGTTTGGCCCCATCTGCACCATATCTGGCAGGGTCACTGATACGGGCGCGTGGTCATATATAGCTACGCTGTGCACATCTGCCTCTTCCACTCCCCTTAATAGCTCCTGTGCTAGCAATATATAATCTATTCTGGACCAAGAGTCATGTGGCGCCGAATAGAATGAATATTCACTGCCATCTGGGTTCAGGTGTGTCCAAATGTCTACAAAGTTACTCGTGTCTAGCAAGGGTTATTATAAACGTGTGTCATGTGATCGCACATTCATTCGCATCGACCTACAGTTCTTCACTGGTTCGATTCACCATATTTAAGTCACCACCGTGGGTGGTTTTAATGCTCTCCTATCGGCCTGATATGCTTGGATACCTGGGATAAATTCAGGAACGTCTCCAAACTCCCTACTCACATGTCAGCGCAGGAACCGTAAGAGGGAACGTGCTTGTTTTGTTGCGCATAGGTGGAGTTTTATACAGTAAATGATTACTGCTGTCTTATTTTTGCGTCCCAAGGGCAGAATAAGTCTGCGTAACGTTACATTTTACAGACACTCATATAATAGACACACGCTACCCTAACCGTGACACAAGGAAGGTATTGTTGTGGGATAAAGCCGCCATTTTAGCGTCACTGTGCTGTTAATTCAGTTTGGGACAGAACGCTGCTCTGCTGACTCTGAGGGACAGTTAGAGATTGCGATTTTGTGTACTGTGCTTTAGGCAGGCTACTTTACCAACCGCTGTGTACATCTTCCTTTTGCCTTGCAGTGTTTTTTTCACAGCTCTGCAAGGTGTGTGTGTGAGTGCAGGTGACGCGCTGCAGTTTGCTCGGCATACAACGCTGTATGTAGGCATCTGCACATGTCACTCACACTCTTTTTTTTTTTTTTTTCTTTAGTGTAATTCTTGCTGCTCCATTCAATTGAAATTATAGTGTGACGTGCTTCCATCCGTATCCAATACATTGGTTGAAAACACTGTAGAAGGACACAAAAAGCCCTTTCACAGCTAAGAGTTGTGTTCACTGTAGTCTGAGATTTTAATTTATTCAATTTTGATCACGCTCAAGTTACTTCTTCAAGCAATGCTGCTTGTACTCTGCTGAGCGTGTCTTACTGCCTCATCCTTGTCATTTTTCTCGAATTGGTGTACATGTACATCAAAGTAGTCTTCATTTTGATCGAAATCCAAGCAGGTACCCGGACACTCTATGGCTGCTTTTGTACGGTGGACTGGCTCCAACATTCAATAAGACTTAAGATGCAATCGGGCACCTTGTCAAGGCCCAATCCTCTTCTCCCTCTGATATAATAATAATAATAATCTTTATTTATATAGCGCCAACATATTCCGCAGCGCTTTACACTTTAACAGTTTCAAAACACAAGTCATAGGTAACAACGTTAACAATACAATAATTAAAGCAAAATAAGCCGACCCTGCTCGTGAGAGCTTATAATCTACAATGAGGTGGGGGAGATACAAAGTACAGGTGTGTATATATAATGGTGCATTTCCAATGATGGTCCAGCCATCTTGAGGGAGTGAGGCATGGATGGAGGTAGTGAATGGGCTCCACATACACACTTAAACATAGAACGACTTTGCTTATTGAATGTGATAGGCCACTCTGAACAAATGTGTTTTGAGGGAGCGCCTGAAACCAGGCAAATTGTGGATAGTCCTAATTTCTTGTGGTAGAGCATTCCAGAGGATTTGCGCAGCGCGGGAGAAGTCTTGGAGTCGGGAGTGGGAGGTACGGATTACTGCAGAGGTTAGTCGAAAGTCATTTGCAGAGCGCAGCAGTCGGTTAGGCCGATAGATAGAAATGAGGGAGGAGATGTAGGGGGGTGCTGCACTGTGGAGAGCTTTGTGGGTGAGAACCAGTACTTTGAATTGGATCCTATAATGAATGGGCAGCCAGTGTAAGGACTGGCGAAAGCGGACGCGTCCGAGTACCGATTAGCCAGATGGATGACCCTGGCTGCTGCATTAAGGATGGACTGGAGAGGGGATAGTCGAGTAATGGGGAGGCCAAGTAATAGAGCATTGCAGTAGTCCAGGCGGGAGTGGATCAATGCTACAGTGAGGGTTTTTGTTGTTTCCATGGTGAGAAAAGGGCGGATTCTAGAGATGTTCTTTAGGTGTAGACGGCAAATATCTAACAAACAGGTCATGCTGGAGAGACTTGCACCTACTGCCACTCAGGGTCTTCAGCTCCTTTGTGAGAAACTAATGTTTGGCCAGCCAGTATATCAAATAAAGTTCATGAGAAATGGGAACTGTGGTTGGCTTCACTTTTGGTACTGGGTGCTAATACCAAACCATGGTGTGCCATTCAATGATATTCCTGGCTGGTTGGAGACAAGCTCATTCCCACAGAAAAGTACCAGAAAGCTAAGGAGATGGTGGCCTCTCTCAACATGAAGGGTTTGCTCGTTGTCTAGGAGACCGACCACCCCTGCTGTGTACCTTGTCAACGTTGTGTTGAAGCTTGCAAGGATTAAGAGGTTACAGTGGTAAGTCTGGTTTTTACTAAAGATCCTGCTGTGTATTATAGTTTTTATGTTTAAAAAAATTTTTTATCTTAGGAATGTTAAATAATTTTTTTTTTTTTTTTAAATACAATGTATCTTATGAATGTTAAATATTTATTTTTTTTTGATAAAATAAAATGTATCTTATGAATGTTAAATAACCATTTTTTTTTTTTTTTTCAGGTATTTGATCTACCGTAGCTAGTTGCTGATCGTTGACTCTACACCCCTCTCCCCAGAATGTTACTCGGGTTATGGGGAGAAAATCACCGCTATTCCAGACTGATTTCATGTTAATGTGTCTGGCTCTTACACAGCACACAGCACTTGATGTTAGTTTATCTTTTTCCTAAATTATTTGTTACACTGCCCTTCTCACATTTAATTTGCACTTTTTTTTTAAGCACAAGTTTTTTTACACTTCCTTGTTCTGTAAGTAGGCTTAATGGTTAAATGTTTTATACTAGATGTAAATATGTAACATGTAAATTTTATATTAAGATTTTGAAAATTATTAGGTACACACCATCAGGCTCTTTCGTCCCCTCTCCCTTAGAGTAGCGGTAATATATCGGACCCCAGGCTCGCCCACACAGTTCCTTGACCACTTCTCTGCCTGGCTGCCGCACTTTCATGTCCTCAGAAGTACCAACCCTTATCCTTGGAGACTTCAACATCCCCATTAACAGCCCTACTTCCACACTCAAAACCATTTGTTCAGAGCGGCCTATCACATTCACTAATCAAAGTCATTCTACGTGTAAGTGTGTGTGTGTAGCCCATTCACTATCTCCATCCATCCCTCACTCCCTAAAATGGCTGGCCATCATTTAAATACAACCATTGTATATAAACACCTGTACTTTGTATCTCCCCCACATATTTGTAAATTGTAAGCTCTCACGAGCATGTGCGGATTATATTGCTTTCATTATTGTATTGGTAACGTTTATTATGACTTGTGTTCTGAAACTGTTAAACTGTAAAGCGCTGCGTAATCTGTTGGCGCTATATAACTAAAGATTCTTATTAAGCGTTCACGGGTCCATGTGGAGGTAGACCGTGACGGCTCCTGCAACGATGTTTCTGAGGAAATGGAGAAGGAGGAGTCAATGTGTACAGACTTGATTCCCGCAATCCTTGTAGTTGCCTGAACACGTACAGCGCCACTCGCAAGATCTGTACCCGGCTCCACAACATTGACCCAATGGGCAGTAAGGGAAAGGTATCGTCCCTGGCCATGGATACTGGTCCACGCAGCGGTGGTCAGGTGGACATTGCTACTGATGGAGTTTAGTAGCGCATGTTTAATTTTAACCTCAACAACATGCTTTTACAGACCAGGGACGGCTTGCCTGCTGAAATAAAATCAGCTTGGCACATTGTATTGTGGGACTGCCAATGCCATTAAGTTCCGTAAACTGTCAGTCTCCACCAGCCTGAATGACAGCATTTCAAGGGACAGGAGTTTTGCAATGCCAGCATTCAGAGCCTGTGCTCGTGGATGGTTTGCCGAGATTGGGCCTACACCCGATACGCCACAACCTGACACCCACAGATAAACAAGCCATAAAATCTCTGAAAGATAACCCCAACATTATTATTAAACCAGCAGATAAGGGGGGTGCTATCGTTATTATGAATAAGACCCAATCTATTGCCGAAATTCATAGACAACTGTCAGTTAACCTAACCTACAGACAACTCAATTGTGACCCTACATTTTACATCTGTCAAAAAATTTATCGTATCCTGACAAAACATCTTTAATTGATCACCATAGACTGTAAGACTATGACATTCCTTAATATTCAATACCCCATCACCCCTGTTTTCTACACACTCCCAAAAATCAACAAAAAACTACATTATCCACCCGCATACCCTAGAGGGATAATTCTCCGTGTTCTACAGTATCACCCAAATGTTTAACATGTTGCCTAATTCCTATGTATATATATTCTTCACCCTATGTATTTATTGTATATATTGTATATATTATACATTGTCATTGACTGTAAATTTTTCTATCTCTTCCAGCGACTATTTGATAAAGGCCACTGCGTTGCCCAAAACGTCAGTCAGTAGTCTCATAGCTATTTTCTTTTTTCACATCAAGTGTGCAATAAAAATTTCAAATTTAACCATGACATATGCAGTTAAACTTGTACAGTGATTCTCTATAGACTGTACATCTTCAGTGTGTCTTTGTAACTCAAGTACGTGTTTTCTCCGCACATGTTTACACATATTTGTGGTATTGAGGTTACTGACACTTTACCTCTTTTTACTTTTTGATTACACAGCTTGCATTTGACATAGCAAATATCATCTGCAAGTGTGTGAAAAAAGGACCACGCAGTGCAAGTCCTGGGAGCGTCCGTTTAGACTTTTGGAAGAGAAATCCGAACAGGTGCCAAAATGGAGGCTACAGGCAACAGAGTATGCAGCCTAACTCTCCCTCCTGTTTGTACCGTTGGGGCAATCGCTTCCTCAGAGCTGCTACCACCACCTTCCTGTTCCTCACGCCATGTTGGGTCTTGGACCTCATCATCTCCACTAACCTCTTCCAACACCTGCTGCTGTTGGGTGGTCTGGCCACCACCATGCTCAACAGAAACTGGCACCTGAGTCTCATCATCATCAGATGCGTTCTGCGGTGTGCTGACCATCGGCACTGTCTCACCCGCCTCTTCAGATTCAGAGAGACACAGCTGTTGCGCATCACTGCATACTCCCTCTTCTTCACATTCCAGAATGCTGCTTGGCTGTGCCCCTGTTTGCAAACCAACAGATTCTGAGAACAGAAGCAGAGACTCAGCTGGCTCCTGTACAGAACTCTCTGACTGACTGGGCAATTTGGCAGGCGGTGAAGAGACAGATGGTTGATCAACAATGCTGTGTTCCTGAGAGGAGGTGGAAACAATTGAAGTCGATGCATTGGACCCTGGGCTCCAACACCGCCAGTTGTTGCCTGTAAGTGCTGTTAGCACAGTCAACACTTGCTCCTGTGTTACTGGGGTTGAGTAATGGCAGCTGTTCCCCTGCTGTGTGTACGACAAAAAGTCATGCTGCCTCCACCCTGTCCTCCTCTCATCCCTGGGCTCCAACACCGCCAGTTGTTGCTCGGAAGTAATTGGCACGGGTACTGACTCATGCCCACCCTGGTTACAGCACCACAGCTGTTTCCTGGCAGTGTCAACGTAAATTAGCCTCAAATAAGTTGTCCTGTCATGTTGCATTCCGGTTATCCGACTCTATGGTGCCTGCAGTTTAGGTGATTCCTATGTGTGCTGTGGGATATGTAAATAAAGGCTCTTTCCGTTGTGAAAATAGGACAAGCACCCACTGTAGGACTGTGTGATTTGGTAACTGCAGACGGCTTGCGGCCTGTCAACTTACATTTTCATGGGTGCCTTATGGTACCCGTCCGAGTTCCAGTACCGTCAGCTGGTTCTCCACAGTGCCTTTGGCCTAGGTGCCTCCATCTCGGTATCCGAGTTCCTGCAATGTCTGCTTGTCCTTGGTAGTGCTTTGGAGCACAGGTACCTCCTGCTTAGTAACCGTGTCCCAGTAACGTCAGCTGGTCCTCGGTTGTGCCATTGGCTCTTTTCCTTCTGCTGCCCCTCCGGGTTCCAGCACAGTCAGCTGGTCCTCGTTACTTGCATTGGCTCTTGTACCTTCTGCTACCCGTCCGGGTTCCAGTACCGTCAACTGGTTCTCCGCAGTGCCTTTGGCCTAGGTGCCTCCATCTCGGTATCCGAGTTCCAGCAACGTCTGCTGGTCCTTGGTAGTGCTTTGGAGCACAGGTACCTCCTGCTTAGTAACCGTGTCCCAGTAACGTCAGCTGGTCCTCGGTTGTGCCATTGGCTCTTTTCCTTCTGCTGCCCCTCCGTGTTCCAGCACAGTCAGCTGGTCCTCGTTACTTGCATTGGCTCTTGTACCTTCTGCTACCCGTCCGGGTTCCAGTACCGTCAACTGGTTCTCCGCAGTGCCTTTGGCCTAGGTGCCTCCATCTCGGTATCCGAGTTCCAGCAACGTCTGCTGGTCCTTGGTAGTGCTTTGGAGCACAGGTACCTCCTGCTTAGTAACCGTGTCCCAGTAACATCAGCTGGTACAAGGTTGTGCTACAAATACAAGATACAGAACAAGAGACACAAGAACAATAAGCAGAAGATCTAAAGGCAGAAGAACATGAAGTATAAGACCAAAATGAAGAGCAAAATATATGCTCTAAATTATAAGCAGAAGAAGACTAAGCAGTGTATGGGGGTGAGTCCGTTCCTCCTCATGGTGCCCCTGGTAAATGCCTGATGCTGCAGGCTAAACTGAACACGGACAAATACTGTTGTAATTTAAATCTTTTGTGGCAGCAAGAACGGAACGATGAAAAAATCATACTTTTACAGATTACAAGTACAGGAATCTATGTCACAAATAAGAATATGATGAAGAAGATGAAGGACTATAATATGAAGAAGAATAATAGTTTAAAAAGAACAATATGAGTAATGTTAACAAAAACATGAAAAGCAAGAAGTTTTAGAAGAAGATAAAGAAGGTGAAAATGAAGAATAATTTGATGACAAAGATGATGCTGTTGAAGATTATGAAGGAGAAAGTGTGTCAAAAGTTAAAAAGGTGAAGAGCATGGAAGTTGTGAAACATACATATTTGCCAAAATAGAAAAAAGGTTAACAACATTGTCAATTTCTTCGTCAATCCGAACGTATTTCCTAAAAAAAAAAATTAATGCTATTCCATTGGATTGGGTTAAACATCTATGCCTTTAATGTCTCCTCAACCTCCCCCAATACATTGTACATTACTCTTTGTTGTTTTCCTTCATGTACAATTAACCTACAAGGCTAGAATGGGTTTTTTTTAATTCCGATATTTTGTTCCCATAGACTTACATTGTATTTCCGGTATCGGTATCGGGTATCGCCGATATTTTTTGTGTATCGGCGATACCATTCCGATTCCGATACTTTTGAATATCGGAAAGTATCGCTCAACTCTACTCACCACACATCTAGATAAGTTCCTTAGGGGGTCTAGTTTCCAAAATGGTGTCACGTGTGGGGATTTCCACTGTTTAGGCACATCAGGGGCTCTCCAAATGTGACATGGCGTCCAATCTCAATTCCAGCCAATTTTGCATTGAAAACTCAAACGGTGCTCTTTCTCATCCGAGCTCTACCATGCACTCAAACAGTGGTTTACCTGCATCTATGGGGTATCAGTGTACTCTACTTTTGGGGTCCAATTTCTCCTGCTACCCTTGGTAAAATAAAATTTTTTTTATCTGAAGTACATTTTTGTGAAAAAAAAGTTAAATGTTCATTTTTTTAAACATTCCAAAAACTCCCGTGAAGCACCTGAAGGGTTAATAAACTTCTTGAATGTGGTTTTGAGCACCTTCGTGTGTGCAGTTTTTAGAATGATGTCACTTTTGGTTATTTTCTATCATATAGACCCCTCAAAGTGACTTCAAATGTGATATGGTCCCCCCCAAAAAAATGGTGTAATAATGAGAAATCGCTGTTTACATTTTAACCCTTATAACTTCCTAACAAAAAAAAATTTGGTTCCAAAATTGTGCTAATGTAAAGTAAACATGTGGGAAACGTTTTTATTAAGCATTTTGCGTGACTTAAGGACATGAAAATTCAAATTTGGAAAATTGCGAAATTTCCAAAATTTTCGCCAAATTTCACTTTTTTTAACAAATAAACGCAAGTCATTTCTAAAAAAATGTACCATTATCAAGAAATACAATATGTCATGAGAAAACAGTGTCAGAATCACCGGAATCCATGGAAGCGTTCCAGAGTTATGACCTCATAAATGGACAGTGGTCAGAATTGTAAAAATTGGCCCGGTTATTAAAGTGCAAACCACCCTCGGAGTTTAAGGGTTTAATAATGACTAGAGATGAGCGAATATTTCAATGTTCGGTTCAGATTACGCTCACCGAATTTGCAATATTCGCTGATTAATTCGTCGAATATTCGCCGAACATAACCGAATGCCATTCACCTCAATGGGAGGCAAAAACAAACGCATGCACAACACCTTAGAACGGCCCTAAATGCTGCCAAAACACATTCAATGAGGGACAGACACTAGGAAAGTGGACTCAATTCACCCACAGTACAAATTGTACCATGAAGCTGCAGCAATCAGCCAGGCATGAGGTATCGGGATCTGGGACAGCATTTACAGCTTTCAATTGAATATCACAGTAAGACGAGGTGGGTGAGGGATCGGTGTAGGGCCCCTTTTCTGGGAGTCTTGATACCACATGCAACACCTCTACCTGCTTTCATGCTGAGCCACACACAGGTGTCATAAATACCAGTTTTCTAGACTACCATTGTCAGAAAAATTTAAGGATAGTAACACGGGTAGTTGACTCCAAGGTAGTGGAGGCCTGAATGTCTCAGAAGCCTACTGTTACAAGCAACACACATGAAGGAGACCCAACCAGGAGTTTTCAAGTTTCCAAAAATTATTGGCAGACACCACCAAAGTGGGATGAATTTCACCACAGCAGAAATAGTATAATAGGGACTGATAGGTCTTTCACTACACCCAATCTAGCAGATGTACACCCTACAAGGAGTGTTCACATTTAAAGAAATGAGGGCCTTACACCACAGAAGTGGCATCAATTTCACGAAAGTAGAAATAGCATAAAAGGGACCGACAGGTCTTCCACTACACCCAATACAACAAATGGACACCCAACCAGAAGTGTTCACATTTCCAAAAATTACCGTATATACTCGAGTATAAGCCGAGATTTTCAGCCCACTTTTTTAGGCTGAAATTGCCCCTCTCGGTTTATACTCGAGTCATTGTCCCAAGGGGTAGGCGGGGAGGGGGAGCACGGTAGCCGACTGCTGTCAGATCATACTCACCCCCTCCTGGTGCGGTCTCTGCACTTCCCTGCTTCTCAGATGGTCTCCGGCGCCGCTGCTCTTCCTATTTTCAGCAGTCACGTGGTACCGCTCATTAAAGTAATGAATACGCACGCGTCTCCACTCACATAAGCGCAGAGCGCACATTCTTTACTTTAATGAGCGGTACCTGTGACCGCTGAACACAAGAAGAGCTGCGGCCCTGGGACAATGGAGAAGTAAGAGGTGCAGAGACCGCGACGCGCCAAGAGGGGGTGATGACGGGGGAGCCATACGATATTCACAAGTCCCAGTTCCACTGCCGCACGCCGCTCTGTGTTCCGAGTCCTCTGGCTGTGACGTTCAGGTCAGAGGGCGCAATGACATGATTAGTGCGTGCGCTCTACCTGAACAGTCACTGCAGAAACCCGGAAGACAGAGCAGTGGTGGAACAGGGACAGGTGAATATCGCAGGTGCCGGGGGCCTGAGACAGCGGCGACACCGGTACCTTGCCCCCATAGCGCGCCGGTGTCCCCATCTGCTCAGGACACCAGCACCTGGCCCCCAGCGAAGAGAGGTGAGTATGTCTTTTTTTTTTTTTTAATCGCAGCAGCAGCATATGGGGCATTTATATCTATGGAGCATCTTATGGGGCCATCAACCTTTATGGAGCAGCATATGGGGCATATGTATCTATGGAGCATCTTATGGGGCCATCAATCTTTATGGAGCAGCATATGGGGCATATATATCTATGGAGCATCTTATGGGGCCTTCAACCTTTATGAAGCAGCATATGGGGCATATATATCTATGGGGCATCTTATGGGGCCATCAACCTTTATGCAGCATTATATGGGGCATATATATCTATGGGGCATCTTATGGGGCTATCAACCTTTATGGAGCAGCATATGGGGCATATTATTCTATTGAGCATCTTATGGGGCCATCAACCTTTATGGAGCAGCACATGTGGCATATTTTTCAATGGAGCATCTTATGGGGCCATTATTAACCTTTATTCAGCATAATATGGGGCAAATTTTTTTGTATGGAGCATCTTATGGAGCCCATTATCAACTTTATGGAGCATTATATGGAGCTTATTTTGTATGGAGCATCTTATGGGGCCCATCGTGAACTATACGGAGCATTATATGGGGCTCCTGATTCAATATGGATATTCGAAAACATTTAACCTACTGATGTCTCAATTAATTTTACTTTTATTGGTATCTATTTTTATTTTTGAAATTTACCAGTTGCTGCTGCATTTCCCACCCTAGGCTTATACTCGAGTCAATAAGTTTTCCCAGTTTTATTCCCAGTCTTATTGTAGATTGTAAGCTCTCAAGAGCAGGGTCGTCCTATTTTGCTTTAATTATTGTATTGTTAACGTTGTTACTTATGACTTGCGTTTTGAAACTGTTAAAATGTAAAGCGCTGGGAATATGTTGGCGCTATATAAATAAAGATTATTATTATTATTATTATTACTTTATATGGCAAAATTAGGGGCCTCGGCATATACTCGAGTATATACGGTATTGGCAGACACCACCAAAGTGGCATCAATTTCACCACAGTAGAAATAGGCTAATAGGGACCGACAGGTCTTTCACTACACTCAATCCAGCAGATGGACACCCAACAAGGAGTGTTTACATTTAAAGAAATGAGGGCCTTACACCACAGAAGTGGGATCAATTTCATCACAGTAGAAATAGTATAATAGGGACCAACAGTTCTTCCACTACACCCAATGCAGCAGATGGACACCCAACAAGGAGTGTTCACATTTAAAGAAATGAGGGCCTTACACCACAGAACTGGCATCAATTTCACCACAGTAGAAATAGTATAATAGGGACCGACAGGTCTTTCTCTGCACCCAATCCAGCAGATGGACACTCAACTAGAAGTGTTCACATTTCCCCAAAATATTGGCAGACACCACCAAAGTGTCATTAATTTCACCACAGTAGGAATAGTATAATAGGGACCAACAGGTCTGACACTACACCCAGTCCAGCAAATGGTCACCCTACAAGGAGTGTTCACATTTAAAGAAATGAGGGCCTTACACCACAGAAGTGGCATTAATTTCATCAACTACATCCAATCCAGCAGATGGACATCCAACCAGGAGTGGTCACATTTTAAAAAGTGAGGGTCTGACACACCAAAGTAGAATACCTGTCATGAGAATAGAAATAGTATAATTGGGACCCACACGTCTTCCACTACAGCTAACCCAGCAGATGTAGAACAACCATGACTGTTCACATTTCCACAAATTTGTATTAACATCAGCCGAAGCCACAGAAGCGACACACAATATATCACAGAGTGCAGTTACATGACATTCATGCATCAAACTAAAAAATGCAATATCACCTAGTCTGTACAGTCTGAGATTGGGGTGCAAAAGTCCTTGGAGATCCATGACTTGTTCATCTTAATGAAAGTTAGGCGGTCTACACTTTCAGGGAACAGTTGGATGCGCTTATCCGTCAGGACACCACTAGCAGCGCTGAAGACATGTTCTGAGAGAACGCTGGCTGCCGGGCATGATACAACCTACAAGGCATGTAAGGCGAGCTCAGGCCACTCCTCCCTTTTGGAAGACCAAAATGAGAAAGGGTCCAAACCCTCCCTGATGATATTGATACTTAGCTCTAGATACTCCGTCCTCTCCATTCGTTCACCACAATGTGTAAGACTTGGACTCTGTTGTACTGGTGCACGAGTTGGTCTAAAAAATGTGTCAAAGGACTCACAGAAATTGCTTCGTCCACTTCCACAACTGCTAATGTTTTGGCACTGACGAATTGATGGACCAGAGGTTGAAAGCTATCTGCAGACCGGATATAACCTCAAGAGAAATGTGCTGTCTTCCAGGTGCAAAAATTAAAGATGTGTCTGACAGGATATCAGGACTCTTCAGACCTAAAGATGACTACCCATTCCTCCTAATACATGTGGGGACAAATGACACCACAAGAAGTGACCTGGAAACCATCTGCAGTGACTTTGAAAACTTAGGCAAGAAAGTGAAAGAACTGGGTGCGCAGGTGGTCTTCTCTTCCATCCTCCCAGTGGATGGCCATGGAACAAGGAGGTGGAATAAGATTCTGCAGGTGAACAACTGGCTACGTCGATGGTGCCGTCAGCAAGGATTTGGATTTCTGGATCACGGAGTGAATTACCTATACGATGGACTACTTGCTAGAGATGGGGTGCACCTTACGAAGACTGGAAAACATGTATTTGGAAGTCGCCTTGCTACACTCATCAGGAGAGCTTTAAACTAGAACAATGTGGGAAGGGAAGCAAAACGCCAGAAAAAGCCATACACCTGACAAATGCTATTGAGAACTCGGCTATTAGAAGTGGAAAGGAGGAACGAAGACAAAACAATCTAAATAATAAAAATATTGGAGGAAGAGAAACCAATCACAAACTAAAATGTTTTTATACAAATGCACAAAGCATGGGCAACAAACAAGGAGAATTGGAACTACTAACGCAGGAGAAGAAGTATGATGTCATTGGAATCACTGAAACTTGGTGGGACGATACACATGATTGGAATACAAGGCTAGAAGGATACAACTTATTTGCAAGAAACAGACTTGATAAACGAGGAGGAGGTGTTGCATTGTATGTTAGAAAAGCGTATATTTGCACAGAGATTGATGCTTCAGAGACTGGTAGTTCTGTGGAAACTGTTTGGGTAAGATACAAGGACAGAACAATGGAAAGGACACCATTGTAGGCATTTACTACAGGCCACCTATGCAAGCTGAAGATATGGATGAACTCTTTATGCATCAAATGGCCAAGTTCTCCAAAAAATATGACATAGTGGTCATGGGAGATTTCAACTATCCAGACATTTGTTGGGAATCGCTCTCAGGCAAAACTAACAGGTCAAGGAAATTCTTATCCTCTCTTGCTGACAACTTTATCTTTCAAAAGGTAGGGGAGAAAACAAGAGGAACTGCTACCTTGGATCTAATCCTTATAAATAGGGAGGAAATGGTTGAGGAGGTAAGAGTGGCTGGGACCCTAGGAGGTAGTGACCATGCTATTTTAGAATTTTGGATAACAAGAGGAGGAAGACCTGTGAAGACTCAGACGTCAAGATTAGATTTCAGAAAGGCAGATTTTAAGGGACTCAGAAAGAGAATTGGAGGGATCCAATGGCAGGATATCCTAAGGACAAAAATGTCCAGGAAGGATGGGACATCTTGAAAAATGAGATTCTCAAAGCACAATTGTCAACAATTCCAAAAAGAGGGAAGAATGGGAAGCATTTAAGGAAACCAGGATGGATGAACACAGAACTTAAACACATGCTAAAAAGGAAGAAAGAAATGTTTATCAAATGGAAAGAGGGAGGCATATCTAAAGAAGAATATAATGCCATCTGCAGAACCTGCAGGGCACAAATCAGATTATCTAAAGCTGACAATGAATTAAGGCTTGCAAGAGATGTCAAAAGCAACAAAAAAGGATTTTGGGGATACATCAAAAGTAAAAGAAAAGTCAAAGATGCTATAGTATTTTTACAGGATGGAAATGATGAAATGGTAAGAAAGGATGTTGAGAAGGCTGAACTTTTAAATTCCTATTTTGCATCTGTTTTCTCTCAGAAAGGAAATGTAACATCAACTTATCTTCACTGTCCTATTAAAGGAATAGAAGAATCCAGGATATCTATAAACAGAAAGACAGTGAGGAAACACTTAGCTAACCTAAATGAATTCAAGTCTCCAGGCCCAGATGAATTACACCCCAGAATACTGAAGGAGATAGCAGAAGAAATTCTTGAACCACTGTCCATAATCTTTGAAAATTCTTGGAGAACAGGTGAAGTCCCAGAAGACTGGAGAAGAGCAAATGTTGTTCCTATCTTCAAAAAGGGGAAGAAGGTGGACCCAGGGAACTACAGGCCGGTGAGTCTGACTTCTATACCAGGAAAGATCTTTGAACAAATTATTAAAGAACATGTATGTAAGTACCTGCATAAGAATGAAGTGATTAAACAGAGTCAGCATGGGTTTGTAACTAATAAGTCATGTCAGACTAACTTAATTTCCTTCAATGACAGAATCACTGACTGGGTGCATCAGGGAAATGCTGTAGATATAGTATATCTTGACTTCAGCAAAGCATTTGACAAAGTATCTCACACAATCCTTATTGAAAAAATGACTAAGTATGGAATGGACAAGGCAACTGTTAGGTGGATTCATAACTGGCTTAGTGATCGGACTTAAAGAGTGGTCGTAAATGGCTGCACATCCAGTTGGAAGAATGTCTCAAGTGGGGTACCACAAGGCTCTGTTTTGGGCCCTGTATTGTTCAACATCTTTATCAATGATTTAGATGAAGGAATTGAGGGTAACTGATCAAATTGTGATGAACAAAGAGAGGGTAGCTAATACTAGAGAAGAGAGAGAGAGGATTCAAAAAGATATAAATAAACTGGAGCAGTGGGCAGAAACTAACAGAATGGTTTTTAACAGGGAAAAATGCAAAGTACTACATCTGGGCAATAAAAATGAAAAAAGCATATACAAAATGGGAGGAATAGGGCTAAGTAACAGCACATGTGAAAAAGACTTGGGTATACTAATTGATTACAGACTGAACATGAGTCAACAGTGTGATGCAGCAGCAAAAAAGGTAAATACAATTCTAGGATGTATCAACAGAAGCATACAGTCTAGATCACGTGAGGTCATTATTGCCCTCTACTCCTCTTTGGTCAGACCTCATCTGGAATACTGTGTCCAGTTTTGGGCACCACATTTTAAAAAAGACATCAACAAACTGGAGCAAGTTCAGAGAAGAGCCACCAGAATGGTGACCGGTCTGCAAACCATGTCCTATGAGGAACGGTTGCAGGATTTGGGAATGTTTAGCTTGCAAAAAAGAAGACTGAGAGGAGACTTAATAGCTGTCTACAAATATCTCAAGGGCTGTCACATTGTAGAAGGATCATCTTTATTCTCATTTGCACAAGGAAAGACTAGAAGCAATGGGATGAAACTGAATGGGAGGAGACACAGATTAGATATTAGAAAAAACTTTTTGACAGTTAGGGTGATCAAGGAGTGGAACAGGCTGCCACGAGAGGTGGTAAATTCTCCTTCAATGGAAGTCTTCAAACAGAGGCTGGACAGACATCTGTCTGGGATGATTTAGAGAATCCTGCTTTGAGCAGGGGGTTGGACCAGATGGCCCAGGAGGTCCCTTCCAACTCTACCATTCTATGATTCTATGATTCTATAAGTCTACAGCTGCAATGCGAACTGTGTGCTTCACTGCTGTCTTGGGGAAAAGCTCTTTAGGTTGTATAAATGCGTGTTTCGATACTCCAGCATTTCCAGGTCCCTTTATAGGGCAGGAATCATGTGGCAAAATTTGATTTTATAACGTGGATCTAATAAGGTGGCAACCCAGTAGTCAGCATTATTCCTAATCATAACTATACGTGGATCATGTTGCAGATAGTGCAGCAAGAAGGCACTCATATGTCGGTCCAAGCCCATGCTGTGTTGGAGGCTGGGTAACAACGAGGCTCGTTTCCTCCGTCCCCTCACACCAACCATGAACAACAGAGAGGGGTGGATTATCCTCTTCATCCGACAGTTGCTCACCCATCACCTCTTCCTCCTCCATTTGTTTCTTGGATTTTGCACCTTCGATAACAGTTTGTCTGTTATCACCAGCCCTCCTCAATCACAGTAATTCACCCTCCTTTAGCACCCGCCTGTGTGATGACAGTCTTGAACTTAGAGACAATGTTATCCCTTCCGCAGCCTCCTCTGCTTTCTCCTCTTCTTCTGGGACCACCATCTCCTTCCGCAGGCTACTCAAAGTCTGCTCCAGCATATAGATGACCGGAATAGTGATGTTGATGATGGCGTCGTCAGCGCTAACCATCTTAGTAGCCATTTCAAAACTGTGCAGAAGGGTGCAGAGGTCCTTAATCTGTGCCCACTCTGTAAACGTGATATGCGCCACGTCCATACTGTGTTGGCTCAGGCTATATGACATGACATACTGTGTCAGGTCTCACAGTCGCCACAGTCACTGCAACATGTGCAGAGTAGAATTCCACCATGTCAGCACATCGCATATCAACCTGTTAACTGGCATGGACAAACACCTCTATCGATGAAAGTCGATGATCTGATGGGTGTGAAAGGCAGAAATGAGCACACAGCTTACGTGCTTTCTGGGGCAGCTCACCCAAGCCAGGATAGTGGCTGAGAAAATGCTGTACCACTAAGTTGAGGATGTAAGCCATGCAAGGCTCGTGTGTGAGCTTGCCTCGTCATTGGGCCGCCACCAGGTTCGCACCATTATTGGACACGGCCTTCCCTGGATGCAGGTTCAGTGGAGACAGCTATTGATCAAATTCTGCCTCGAGATCTGTCCACAGCTCTTCAGCTGTATGACTGCGATCTCCAAGGCAAATCAATTTTAAGACTGCCTGGTTGCGGTGAGCCCTGGCTGCGCAGTACGAAGGTGGTGGGTGTTCGTTGTGCACTGTTGGAACGCGAGTGTCGTGATGGCAGAGGTTGAATGTTGGAACGCAAGTGTCGTGATGGCAGAGGTTGAGGGTGCAGGTGGAGGCCCTAGAGGAGATAGAGAAGGCAGATGCAGTGGAGGAAATGTTAAATGTAGAGGTTTGGCCTGCAAGCCTTGGGGATTCCAAGATTTGTGGAGCAACGCCTGTCCCAACAGTCACCAGAGCCACCCAGTGCCCAGTCAGCTAGATGTAACGCCCTAGGCCATGCTTACTCATCCAAGTGTCTGTGAAATGCACCCTGGCAAACAGAGATTTTGTCAAGGAATGGGTGATGTCTGCTACTTGCTGGTGTAGCTCAGGCACAGCTTTCTTAGAAAAGTAATGGCGACTGGGTAATTGGTACTGGGGGACTGCGATGGCCATCAGCTTTTGGAAACCGTTGATATCCACCAGGTGGAAAGGCAGCATTTCTGCAGCCAACAAATTTGAGATGGTAGAGTTCAACCTCTTAGCTTTGTCATGCGTGGAAGGAAACAATCTTTTCCATGACCACAACTGTGGAACCGTAGGCTGGCTGCAGTGCTGTGAGAGGGTGGAGTGCGGTGAACCAGCCAAACTGCTGGACCATGAGAGAGGTTCAGGTGGAGATGTTACTGTGGATTGAGAAACTTGTGGTGTGATCATTCTCTGAGATCGGTCAAAAACAGCAGGCATGTCCTCTTCCGTTACAGCTGAAGGCGGCCTCTTAGTCAGCGTGACTCGATAGGGAAAAGAACCCGAGGTTCTGCGGTCAAAGATCTGTGCCTCAATTGTTGGCACTGTAACAGAGGAGCAGGAAGAAGCAGCAGATGCGATTGATGGTGCGGCTGAAGGTTGTTGATGTCCTCTGGTCTGCAGTTTTGCACAGTGGGATTCCCACAGTAAAGCATGTTGATTACACATGTGAAGGTTCATACATGTCGTAGTCAAATTATTGCACTTTTTACCTCGACGTTTTTTTTTGCAAAGTTGTCAGATTATGTGAGTTGGCTCATCCTTTTCAGTGTCAAAAAAAGCCCAGGCTAGGCAATCATTTCCACCTCTGCGAGCTGCAGACCCGCGTGTTAGGGTTCGAGTTCCCGCTGCTGCACAAGGGGAGTCTCGAACCAGTCCCGCTGCAGTCTCCCATCCATCTCCGTCCGCAGTGGAGCCTGCTCAGCAGAGACATCGGTCCCAGCGTCTTGCCCATTTAAATACTGTGCAGAGACTTGCTGCTGCCTCTCCTGGATCTGCTATTATAGCCAGTGCTGGAGCAGATGTCTTTTGGCCGAAGTCCTGCGTTTCCCCTTCTGAGCATGCCCAGAGTAAGATCTCTCATTGGAGATCAGGGGTCACATGTTCAGGTACTGCAGCAGCTCCTATTGGTCCGCCAGAAAGGTCCTGACACTACATGTGTTTTGGAACAGTTTCTCATTCGTCCTTTTTCTGGCAGGTCCTGTAGCTGTTACTATAAAAGGGTGGCATGGCTGGGCCGCCATGCACTAGTATCAATTGCATTATGTGTTTTGCGCCAGTGTGATCATTTACGCATGTGGTTAGGGCTCGGCTGAAATAAGCCCCTAGAATACCGGCTTCTCCGGTGAGGAGATTTGGCTGCACGTGGTTAGGGCTTGGCTGAAATAAGCCCCTAGAATACCGGCTTCTCGGTGAGGAGATTGCTTGATTGCGTTGCTGTCTGCATGATCACGAACTGCTATCCGCACAGCAGTTATCAGTTTATCCCTGTGAGTCTAACAGGACACAGTCTTTTTCTCAGCGGTTCTGTGACGCAACAGGGTTCGCTTTATAACGCTGGTTCAGCGCCCTAGCGTTTTACTTTGCAGCTCACTGAAGTTAAGTGAGTTCGTACTTATCGCCATATAGCGCTGTGGCATTCCCGTTAGCGGCTCTGGGGATTAACAGAGTTCGCATTACCTGCCACAGCGCGCTACGGTGTTTATTTTAGCGACTCTGCGGGATAACAGAGTTCGCTACTTTCGCCATCTTACTAGCAGCGGGCTTCGCCTACACGGTGGACCCGGGCAGCGAACGCACCTCTCAACAATATCTATTAGGTGCGTTCCGCAGACCCTAACACCGCGGATGCTGCTGGTAAGAGGCACAGTTGTGGCTGAGGATGCATCTCTCATCGTGACTGCATCAGTACGTGTCTGCGATGGATGGCACAACGTAACCTCCTTATCTTCTTCCTCAAATTACCTACTCAGCTGTATGACTCTATGTTCATGCCAACTGGACTCTAACACCTCATCATCATCCTCTGTGGTATCACATTCCTCACCATTATAGTCACCCTCCTCCTATTCTTGTGCTGACAGCACAGTACAGTCCACATGAGCTTCAGATATCTGAGTCTCATTAGGATCACCTCCACCTGTGGAGGTTAATGTCTGGTGATGACAGTCTGGATTCTCCTCGGACCTTACTTAGTCTAGCCCCGAATCCATCTGAATAAAATGTGGGCATCAGTTCAGCTGCTTTCCTCTTCTTGATTCTGTGAATCTTTGGAGCAAACCTCTCATGGCCATAGAATAGAATGTGTGAACAGCTCTGCAGACTCGCCCATTTGTCATTCCCCACAGTCAGTTGGGCGGTTGGAAAGTTGTGACGTGGGGGGAAACAAGGATAATTGGGGTTCTACCTCTGAAGATTGTAATGTGTACGATATTAAAGTGGAGGAAGAGAAGAGGCCACTTGATGCAGTGCTTGTCATCCACTGGGGCACATGCTCATTCTGGCCCTCATCTTCAAGGCGTACCACTGTGCTGCTGCCAAAGAAAGGGAGTCGAGTATCCCGCCAAGTAACAAATATTGTCAGTTGTCTTTGGATAGGACGGGACAGTGTTTGCTCAGTAGAGCTTTCAATAACATTACCACTTAACCCACATATTCCTTGAACATCAAGTCTATTCCCCCTTCCACCACGACCTCGCTTTTTCCCACTCATATGTGTGTGTACCCTTCTCCTCTTTTAACCAGCTGTTTCACAACACTAGACCCTGACCTGGCAGTCACCTGTCACTAAATTAACAATCTGTATTTATTTACTGAGATAGTGTGTCTGGGCCACACTATTAAAAGAAAGGATTCAGATTCAGAAATATGGGCTGGTGTCTGGACCACACTATTAGCAGAAAGCACATTGATTCTGAAATATGGACTCCTGGCTCGCCCATACTATTAGCAAAAATGATTTAGATTCTGAAATGTGGCCTGGTGTATGGCCCACATTATTAGCAGAAATGATTTAGATTCTGAAATGTGGCCTGGTGTCTGGCCCACACTATTAGCACAAACTATTTAGATTATGAAATATGGCCTGCTGTATGGCTCATACTATTAGCATTAAGTATTTAGATTCTAAAACGTAGCCTGGTGTCTGGCCTACACTATTAGTACAAATGATTTAGGTTCTGAAATGTGGCCTGAGGTACGGCCCACACTATTAGCACAAATGATCTATATTCTGAAATGTGGCCTGGTGTATAGCCCACACTATTAGCAAAAAAGATTTAGATTCTGAAATGTGGCCTGATGTCTGGCCCACACTATTACCTCAAATTATTTAGATGCTGGAAGGTCGATTTAACAAAGGATTGTATCTACTTGAACTAGCTGACTACTTGCAGTAACAGCAGGAATAGCCTTTCTGCGGCATTACACTATCAAAATAGTGCAAAAACAACATGCCCTCTTTTTATATGGAGAGTAACATATGACTTCGGCAGCCAATGACAGAAGCCCTTGTGTCTGGACATCGTGGATGGTTTCTGCATCCTGATAGGCCGCCAGAATCTCCACACATTAAGTTAATTAAAAAAATATATATAGTCCTCCGCTATGCTGACCTCTCTCCACCCTCTCCCCTCATCAAACATGTCCCTCCTGCTCATCATACAGCACCACTATCCAAGCCAAAGTCCTAACAAAACCATAAATGGAAACTCGATGATTCACCGAGCTTTGGCCGAATTTTGCTGATTTTTAGGAAAAATGCACTGGAATCCGAACACAAATCCAAATGTGCAACATTCGTGGCTAACACGGTACGAAGATACACATCTTTCCTATAGCAACATTCATGTAGAATTTATGATTTGCGAATTTTTTCCAACAAGTTCACTCATCTCTGCTGGCAAGCATGCTGAAAGGATTATTTGCTATCCAACCGACCACCTGTTCGCACTGGTGTGGCTTCAGAATTGCTGTCCAATGCTTCTTTTTAAAGTTGGACAGGAAGCTATGTGTCGTGAATGGGCATGTTGCTTGTGCTCCCACAACAGGTTGCACCTGCTCGATGTCTGAATACACCATCATCAGCACTTCCACTTTCCCATTCCTTATCACACGCCTTACACATTTTCTGATTGCTAGGTCTCTGAAAACAAAGTTTCCTTGATTAATTGAAAGTACATATTTTAAATAAAAAAAATGTGGACACCTCTAGCAGGCCAAGCAGCTTTTAAAAATGTCAAACCACCATCATTTTACACAAAGCACATTAAACTGTATGGATGACAATAACCAACTTTTGATTATTTTAAGTCACATGTAGCAGGCCAAGCGGTCTTTAAAAATTTTGAACTGCCGTAATTTTACACAAAGCACATTAAACTATGTGGATGACAATATAGTAAATTTTTTCACCAAAAAATCACTTGCAGCAGCTATATTATTTAGCAATGGACTGAAAAGCCATAAGCCCTGCCTAGAGACTGTTTTCAGTCACTCTTTGCTCCAGCAGTTGTCCCTAGGCTAAATGCAGAATGTATCTCTTAGAAACAGAAAAGAAAAAGAATAAGCTTAGCCCTTAGCACCAGTAGCACCGCTAGAGGACTCTGATTAATGAAACTGTGCACAACAGGATTTGACAACTACTCTGTCCCTCCAATAACATCTGTCGTTGAGCAATACAATGGCAAAAGTGAGCCTTTATAACCTCTGATGAGGTAATACCAATCACAATAATTTCACTACCAAGTTGGCTACGGCATTATAGTGACTGGCAATCAATCCCCACATGTTCATTGACTGTAACAAGCAACAAATATGAGGGGATTCAAGCTTCAAATCCGAGCACTGCTTAATGCTCGCTGAGCGCTGAGCATATCTCAGCACCCATATACTTTAGTGATATCCAAGTATCACCGACTGCGTTCACTCATCACTATTCTATAGTTATTTAAGGTCAGTGATCTAGCAAGTTTGCACCTATACATCAGTAGCATATTAACATTTGCTGCTATTATATTTATAATTTAAATGCATTAGTAATGTGGCAGAAAATACTATAGGAAAATTCCTTTTATCCTAAATACTGAATGTACTTTGCAGACAATGAGTGTTTAGAAAATTAGATGTAGAGTTGGTGTTTAGATCCAAGTAGAAATGTACTTGGCACATGATTTAAGAACTTTCTAGAGACTCGATATTTCAGTATATTTTTCAAAATGATTTACAATCTTATTGTTTTTGAACAATATGTATTTTCTATGAGTTACATCTTCTATGCATGAACTAAAGAGCATACACAGTGTTCTATACAGCATTCCTCAATTCATATACACCTACTATAATTATTCAGACACAATCAGTTACTCCCTAAGGTTTAACATTCAGCATGCAAGCTATATGACTTTTATCTTTCCATCAGTGAGGCTGTGCTATTTTCTAAGTAGGGAAAAGTCAATTAAAATTATTTCTTTTTACTGCATAACAAGACACCATGTCCTAAATCTAAGTTACCTCAATGAGATTTCCAATTCATTCCACTGAGGATTATTTCTGGCAGAATACTGAAGGTATCATAATTGAAGCTCTTTCTATCTGCTTCTCATTTTATGTCATAATATAAAACCCAATGCAAAATAAAAGAATAGGGAAGAATAAAAAATAAGAATAGTCATAGGAATTAAAATAATTTGTAGAGAAGCTATGATCAAGTTTTAGAACAAGGGTGATCAAGCTGCCTTGTCCTTCTGGGAGTTTTAATAATAGCTAGCTAAGTTTAGGAGTCCACAGGTTAGTAATGGAGAGGCATCTGTAAGATACTAACCCCATAATTTGATTGTAAAAAAGACACAGCCAGAATAAAATAACAGAATAAGAATTCTACCACAGGTCACTGAGATTGCATTCCCACCGGCACTTTAATGTAACACGGGACGATGAACTATGGTGACCTCAATGAGTTCATCATGAGCACCGTAAGAATTCTTCATCCCAGCTCACAGTGAAGTGTCAGTGAGAATGCAGCTTCAGTAACCTGCGGTAACCTCAAAGACATCACCAGTAGTCACTGAAGCTGCACTCGCAGCAACTCATTCTGCCATGGCATCATACAGGTTGTAAACTGCATATCGCAAACCTGGTATGGGATATCTTCAGTTTGGACAGATGAGTATTGGCCTTCAATGGAAAGATGAGTATCCTGGTTGTTTATTATTTTCTATTTTTGCAGGGACAATGGCTTGATTAGAATGAGCGTAAAGTGAGTATAATTGTGCTTTTTTATTTCAAATAAAGGAGATAGTGTCTTTCTTTCAAGTAAATGATTTTATTCTGGTTGTGTCTTTTTTACACTCAAACTATGAGGTTAGTAAAAGTGGGCTTGATGTCAGTGGCCATAAAACAGCTCACATCAGCCCCACAAATTTACTCCACTGGCCACACACCAGGGCAAGTAGGAAAAGCTGGGCAAAGCGCCTGAATTGGCCCACTACACTAATAGATGAGCCTTTTCTTGGGCAGCAAAGGGCTGCTGTTTTAAGGCTTTAGGGGGGCCAATATCCATGGTCCCTTACCAAAATGGCATGGGGACCCCTCTACTCTTAATACCCAGACATGATAAACTGACAGCGGAGGGTTGCAGCCTGCAGCTGTCAGTTTTACCTGCTCTGGTTGTCAAATATAGAAGAGTTCCCACTTTGATTTTTTATTTATTTGTTGCACAAGTGCCGACTGATGAATAATTCCATCAGTGGCGCCTGCCCTGTGGTTATCAGCGACAGCAGTCGTCATAGGCTGATGGGAGTAGTACTCTCATCAGATGACGCCTATGACTGGTGGTAAACGTTTTACCGCTGGTCAAAGCTGCTGACTCACACTATCATCTGACAGTATGGGAATTGCAGCTATCTGTTTGGCCTGTGATTAGTGTGCGGTCATGCAGATGACAGCATGGCAAACAACAGATGTTTGGGCCCCCATTCATCTGATGAGGTCCGGGTTCGGGTTTGGGTCCCATTTGAGTACTGTTCTAGTACCCGAGCTGAACTTTTTTTTAAATGTTCAGCAGAACTCGCCGGACCCAAACATCCACAGATTTGCCCATCACTATAGACAAACATAATTACCATTGGAAACTTCTACTTGCCAACCTTTTTGAGGAACATATTATGAGTTCTTTACCTTATATTATGTCTTTGTCTTAATCAATGCCTTTTTCTTAATCAACTAACCATAACACACAGTTTATCAAAACACTGAGATAGGAAAATATAATACCAAATCTTAGACCTTAAGAAATTAGTAAACATAATATAGGACTATGAAAATGGTTAATGCTACACAAAATATAGAACTTAGAAAAATATAAATCTTCTATATCATCACCTACAAAC